>BTHU01000018.1:58747532-59400032 GCA_036184795.1 Tokudaia tokunoshimensis | reverse complement strand
TATACACAAAGTATTTAGAGGAAAAGGTAGTTTTTAATCTGTTATTTTGCCAATTCTAAAGAGAAAGTATTTCCCTGCCTACTGTGCCATTGCTATGACACTCAGGAGACCAAATGTCTCAGAGTCATGATGAAATGAGGGGTATGGGGCCCAGTGTCAGACTACTTGAGCAACCAACACAGAGGAAGGGAAAAGGAAACAATGTGATTTATTCAGTTGTCTGTGAGGAATTGATTCTTATTATTTCTAACGAGACACCATGGATGGGAAGAGGGTCAGGAGAGGATTTTGTTTCTGTTTTATGTATTTATGCAAGGACTAGTCAAGCAAGTTTGTGAGGGGAAGACCCAGACATTTAAAGGAAGTTTCCATCCAGTTTCTACGACTCTGACAATAGCAGCAGGCAGAGAATTTACACAGGAAAGTGTGGCTATTATCTAAGTGTGAATATTTGTAGCGGGTAGATATATATGTGTAGTGTGTGGTTGTATATGTGTAGTAGATGGCTGTATATGTATGGTAGATGTCTACATGTGGTGGATGGATGTCTATGTGTGTTGATTAGATGTCTATGTGTGGTAGATGGATGTCTGTATGTGTTGGGTAGATGTCTGTGTGTGGTGGATGGATGTCTATGTGTGGTAGATGGATGTCTGTGTGTGGTGGATGGATGTCTGTGTGCTAGATGGATGTATATGTGTGCTAGATGGATGTCTATGTTGTTGGATGGATGGAGATATGTGGTGGATGGATGTCTATGTGTGGTGGATGGATGTCTATGTGTGGTGGATAGATGTCTACGTGTGGCGGATGGAAGTCTATGTGCAGTAGTGAAGAACCAGTCTGCTCCTATCTTAGGCATAAATGCCACCTTATAGTAAGGACAAACAAGGTTCATTTCTGTTTATGAATAAACCTCTACTTCTCAAAGGGCTGGGCTATGCCCCGCCTGTAACCTTAAGTGAAAATGGCTCTGAACTGGTTGTTCCAGGAATGGCAATCTTGTCTTTGTTTTAAAAAGTCATTTATAACCACCTTGCAACCCTACCTTTGTTTCAAAAGGTTATATGACCACCTATGACTACCTTGACTACCTTGTGTTGTTATGACTACCGTGTTAGGCCCACCTTTCAACCATATTTTTGTTTCAGGAGGGTCTAACTTGTTATGTGTATGTTCTGCTTCTGCCACCTCACCTATTTTGCCTACCAAATCCCCCCCCCATTTGGAAACCCACCTGCCCTTGAGCCTTGTCTTTTTCACATCCAATGCTGATCTCTTGACGAACCCAGCTTTAGGAGGAGTCAGCCTGGGTGCACGAATAAATAACTTGTTTCAATTTATTGTTTCCTTTAGTTAATTTCTTTTAATTGGCCATGATGATTTGGATTGGTACTCTTTCCATCCCATGAAAGATGGGAAGTTGGGGAGTCTTCCTCTATTCAAAGATAGGGGTAGGCATCCTACCCCTCCCTGACTGCAGTTTAAGCACCCCTCAAAATGGGCTGTAAATATTTACATGCTGTCTCCCCCTCAGGGAAGGAACATGACACCTGATACTCCAACTGCAACAACTGGTGTCCACTAGTCCCAGAGTCTAAAGGGGACTGAAGGACCATGCCCTTCAGTCAAAGCAGCAACTAGTTTGTCCACAGAACAGAGACTGTACCACAACCTAGGGATGCCTTGTAGAATAAGAGACTTCCTGCTTTACATTAGCTTTTTACTTGGCCAAAGATAGACCGAGCTCCTTGGGGCTCTCTACATCATAACTTGGGCATCATCAGATATTATCAAACAGTAGATTAAAAGTGAGGAGTGGCCATGTTGAACTCTGAGTCACAGTTTTGTGCTTCTGGGTCATGGGTAAGAGCAGATCAATTCACCCAGAAAAATCTCTATATTCTAGGTGTACTGACTGGTTTTGTGTGTCAACTTGATACAGGCTGGAGTTATCCCGGAGAAAAGAGCTTCAGTTGGGGAAGTGCCTTCATGAGATCCAGCTGTGAGGCATTTTTTTTTTTTAGTGTTCAAGGAGGGAGGGCCCCTTGTGGGTGGTGCCATCTCTGGACTGGTAGTCTTGGGTTCTATAAGAGGACAAGCTGAGCAAGCCAGGGGAAGCAAGCCAGTAAGGAACATCCCTCCATGGCCTCTGCATCAGCTCCTGCTTCCTGACCTGCTTGAGTTCCAGTCCTGATTTCCTTTGGTGATGAACAGCATTGTGGAAAGTGTAAGCTGAATAAACCCTTTCCTCCCCAACTTGCTTCTTGGTCCTGATGTCTGTGCAGGAATAGAATCCCTGACTAAGACACTAGGAAAGTAGCAAAGACATGCTAGTGACAAAACATGCCAGATTCAAAAGAAGAAATATGCTCAGCATTTCCTCACATCCAACTTCAGATATTTCAGACCCTTCTCCATCTCATCCTCCTTTGTAGGATAGGAGTGAAGTTCAGGGAACTTAGTTCTGACGCACTGAGGCCAACAGTTCACTCTCGAATTATTCCTTAACAATTATGTAAAGACCATATCAATTTCAAGTATGATGGGTCTAGAAACAACATACTATTTAATTACAAGCATTTCTCCCCAAAACCAACAAAGCCTCATTAGTTACTAAAGCCAATACCATGAGAAACATATCCCTGTTTTAACCTTGTGTGCAATAGTATGACAAAGTAAGCTGAATGTTCTAAGACTCCAAACTCGCACCCGATCCACCGTTGTTGCCCTTAGATGTCATTGAAAAGATGCAAGCAATATTTGTGGTTAGGTATGCACAGCTCCAGTCAGGAGCAAAGCTATTTTGTGCTGTGATGCAAATGACTGCATTCCTCAAAGGAGCTTTGTTAGTTATTCATTGTGTCTCTTATCATTCCTTTCAGCAGAGCCCAGCGACTCTGCAGCAAGCACAGAGGTATGTCAACAGCTGTCTCAGACTCTGTCAAAGGTTTCTTATCAGGCAAAGCAGGGTGTGCTGGGAATGACCTGCCAAGTCTCGCATCCTCTCTATTTCCTTTGTGCATAGTGGGATTCTTTGTCCTTATTCTGTGATCTGCCTTTTCTCGGTATAGCTTCACAGTGTGAGACCCACAGACACACTACAAGTACAAAGGACTTTCGAAATCAAGAGCTCTCCCCTCCTTTCTTTTGGTATGATATGGATTACTTTCTCTGGTCTTCATACTTGGAAAGCTCTTTTTTTTTTTTTTAATTTGTTTTCTAATGCAAACATAATTATTTAAAGATGTCATAAAACTCAAAGGAGCATACCGAAAGTGGTTGGAGGGAAACCCAAAAGGGATATTGACAAGTTGAAAAAAGGCTCGGCTGACATGGCCAGCAGAGTTGGGCACAGGGGGCTCTTTTTCATTACAACTAACACAGCTTAACTGAGTTCAACCTACCTTCCGCTAGCCTCTGGGGAAAGGTTTCCTTTCTCGATGGGCACTAGAGATTAATCTGCCTGTAATTTCTCCTGCTTTTCCAACTGTCAGGGGATTTGTGTTGGAGATAATGGTGGTATTAATGTCTAACCTGGGTGTAGAAATTGCCTTAATATAACAGGGATCATGAGGAGCACACCAATAATTGCCCCTGAGTGATAGCCCTTAAAGTAAATGGCAATATAGGAGGACCCACATTCAGCCGTCTTTAATGAAGTTTGGGGCTTTTCTGATGAGATTCCAGACACAACAGGCAGAGAATCAAGGCAGCCTCCTGAGTTTTAACCTCATGCCTGGATTTAATGTGGCCTTATTAAAGATCCTGGCTAGGTTCATTCTAGCATGAAATGTAATAAACCAAGGCAAGAGTGTGCTGTAATTAAAACAGGCTAGATAGTATTATCAGATGCTTAATAATTAGGGATTTTTATCAGACAGTCGTGCTGGACAAGGAAGAAAACAATGTACTAAAACTAGGGCCAGTTGGAAGAATACTAAACTCACTTGCTATTTCTTAAAGGCACGGCAGCATTATAACTTAAGCTACATCAGTATCACCGGGTGAGATTCCACACATAACACATTGGAGAGAATTAAGAAACTTTGGGCAAACCTTTTTCATTCCCATTCCCTGTTCTTTACCTATTAGTGCAACGGAATGGGGGACATGAAGAGGGGGATAGTTAGGTCTATAGTTGTTCAGATACAACTCGAGGCTATAGGCCTAGAGACAAGGAAGAAGGAGAAAAGGAACCAAGCTAGACACAGGGCCATGAGAAGCCAACAAAGCCAGTAACTGCTGTCAGTGTTAATCTTAATGAAAGCCCTTGAAGAGACTTTGTAGTTTTTCAGTTTTTCAATTTTTCCTTTTATAATTGTGTTAGCATACTCTATGGCTTTCTCTTAGCTAACGAATCTTTCAGAAATGTGTGTTTTCTTAGGCTTCTTAGTTTAGAATAAAGATGAGACATGCTAACAAAACTCTTGAGTGTGATGGCACATACCTTAGCCCTCAGGAAGACTGAGGCAGGAGGATTGTGAATTGAGGCTAGCCTAGGCAACACCATGAGTTATAGGACAATTTGTCTCAAACAAACAAATCAACCTCCCAACCCCCACCCTCTGATAGAGGGGGGAGAAACACAGAAAGAGACAGAGACAAAGAGAGAGAGACAGAGAGAGAGGCTAAAAATGGTAATTTGATATTTAGAAAGGTAACATAAAGTTATAAATGTTTATGGTTGCTTACTGAGACTCTTGAACACCATAGTTTAAATGTTATTATTTCTTCTCTGTGAACTCAATAGTAAATCAAACTGTGGGTCACTCTCATGTTCCCAACAAACAAGAAGCAGAGTTCTAGGCTAAGTAAGACACCTGCCCCTTCCCGCTCACCCTAGAAGTCAAAGGGCACCATAACATTCTTTAAACAATGACGCTAGCCCAAATGATTCTAAGTGGTTTCCTGTTGTCAAAAACCTCCACTGCCACGAGACATGAATTCAGGAGTCAGGTGAATCAAGAGTAGAGTATATAGGGTAGACCAAGTTAATCAAGAGCAGAGTAGATATGGTAGACTAAGTTAATCAAAAGTAGAGTATATAAGGGAGACAAAGTGAATAGTGAATCAAGAGAAGAGTGTATAGAGTAGACCAAGCGAATCAAGAGCATATAGAGTAGACCAGGTGAATCAAGAGCATAATATACATGCAGACCAAGTAAATCAAGAGCAGAGTATGTGGGGTAGACCAAGTGAATCAAGAGCAGAGTATATAGGGTAGACCAAGTGAATCAAGAGTATATAGAGTAGACCAAGTAAGTCAAGAGTAGAGTATATAGGATAGACCAAGTGAATCAAGAGTAGGTAGACCAAGTGAATCAAGAGCAGAGTATATATGGTAGACAAAGTGAGTTAAGAACAGAGTATATAGGAACAGAGTATATAGGGTAGACCAAGTGAATCAAGAGTAGAGTATATAGGGTTAAAATGTTGATAGTTTTCTTCATGAATATTCATATGTAAGCTGACATGGTAGCTTATGCCTATAATCTCAGCACTTGGGAGGCTGGACAAGAAGAGTTGTAATGAAACGTTGAGGCTGGGATGACCTAGAGAAGGAGAGTTTTGTCAAAAATAAACAAACCAGACCACATCAAACCAAACCCAGAAAACAAAGCAAAATAAATTCTAATATGTAAACTTTGTTGCAAAAAAAAAAAGTATTTTTAATTTGGAACTAGCAATACATACAAGGTAAACAAAAATCAAGCATGCCACTCACACACTCTGAATGCACACCAAATTACATTTAGGATTTCTGTTTCTGTTCTTACAGTAGCTGATAGACTGGGGCTTTGCTAAATACTGCTGAATAGAACTCATATTTCCATTGAGCAGCATCAAAGTGGAAATGGCAAGCCAGCCCAGGAACCCACCGAGGTGCCAGCCCAGGAACCCACCCAGGTGCCAGCCCAGGTGTCCACCCAGGTGCCCGCCCAGGTGCCAGGCCAGGTGACCATTCTGTTTATTCAGACTTGAGTTCTCTGGTCTCCAAAATTAATGAGCAATACATATTATGCATGACTTTTGTTTGTTTCTATAAACAGACAGAGACACAACTTAGAATGGGACTAACTACATTGTCATTCTTCTGTATTTCTGAAGTGGCACTTGTGTCATTGAATGTCATTGGGTAGGCGGGCTGGGTGCCCCTTCTATCTAATAGGAGGCTCCTCTCTGGCTCAACATTCTGAGTGTTCCCCAGATTCGGCCGGCTGGTTGACCGCAGACCACTGAGCTGTTCTTAGTGGTCATGGCTGTAGTCATGGCAAGTTAAAGACAGAGCAGCATTTTCTGGAAGTAGCTGAATTCTGTTCTCATGACATTCTTGAGGATACAGATCCTCCCTTCATGATCAAGAGTCCTGCTTGTCCTCTGTTCCCTGAGCTATGCTGATGCTCAGGTCAGCTACAGGGAGGTCAAAGGACAAGTTGAAGGAGTCAGTTATGTCTTTCACCATTTGGACCCTAGGGGGTTGAACCCATGTAATTAGATTTGGTAGTAAGTGCCCTTAACCTCCTGAACCATCTCAACTGCCCCCAAGCATGTGATGATGATAAGTCTGACATCAAGAAGAAACAAAATTAACTTTGATACTAAATAGGTTACATTATCTACAATGTCTGTGTAGAGTTTTGTTTGGATTAGCAAAGGAGTCATAATTCTCTTCTCTTTGGTTCTGCCCACCTTTTATGTACACTGTCCTCTAAAAAGTGCCATGGGCTCCTGTTTCATGAGTTGTGATTAAATCATTTATACCCACAATAAATAAGCTGTTGAATGTGGCATTGCAAAAGGAAAAGAAAGCAAATGGCCTGTACAGCTGTCACCGAAGCAAAGCGTCGGAACTCTGGGTCGATTGACAAGAAATAGCACAGGCTTAGAAGAACTCGGGGAAGCCTTCTACGGAAGGTGAGTTTCCAGCAGGGAACACAAAATGGGCTGAGTTCAAAATCAGAGACTTTGCCAGTTTGGCATTTGAGAGGAAATGAAGGCATGGTTTGAGAAACAGGTGACTTTGAGAAACTTACAGCAAATGCCAATCATTAAAAGAATGATTTTACAGACAACTGTGAGTTACGAAGATTTTGTAACCAGGAAATGACTTGCATAGATATTCCTTAGAAACACGTATTTTCCAGGGGGGTTTCTGTTCCTGTCACTGGAAGAGTGATCTCAGAAGTCACATATTCTATTCCTTCGTCTTGGCCCAGAAGAAGCTGACATGTCTAGAATCTGGCAGAAGACAGACCTTAAATACTTATACACCTAGACAATTGTCCTAGCCAATACCAATGGCCCCGATGAGTTACCATTAGTCTTTATTTTTCTATAGGGTGGTTTTCTAGAATGTTGGTCAGCATTATTGACTCATAATTGTATTAATCATTTCTTGAGACATATTGTCTTTACAGCAAAGAAGCATGCCTTCCTAAAATTCGCATTCTTCCTTCTGTTGTATCAAAGTCGACGGTAGCTGATATTTTGGCTTTTGCTCCGAGGTTGGGATCCAGGCCAGGGACTCCTTCAGTCACTACATACTCATCCTTAGAACAGTGCAAACTGCTCTGAAGGGTGATGAAACGGTGGCCCGCTCTCCACCTGGACAGCTTCATCTGCTTAACTCAGGTAGAGATTAGCAGCATCTTGTGACTAATGATCAATGACTTCTAAGCCATGTCAATACCATTTTATAGTTAAAGGATAATGGAAACTTAATGAAGGCTTCCTGGTACATTAACTTCCTATGAGAAATATACATAAGAAATGCATGCTCAGCACTTGAGCGACTCCGTCTGAGTTTTATAGGCATCCCTGACTTAACAATTCAGTCCTGCAAACACTGAACTTCTATTTTGTTAAAAGCCATGTGTCAAGCAACTCTGTGAAATACACAAATTATAGAGATGAAGTAGATGTTTTCCTCAAGGAGTCTCTAATATAGTTATCAATTTACTTGTTTTTAATACCAAACATAGGAAATAAAAGGGAGTCCAAAGGGCTACTTTAACACCAACTGGGAGAAAAGGCAGGCTTCACACTCATATAGGCTAAATACAGTCAGTGTTGTAGCCCTTAAACTCATGGAAGCTAGTTCAACACGAGGCTGATTTTTAAATGTGAATGTAGCCGCAAAACACTGTTCTAGGTGGCCAGGGCTATAACGAGGGAGGAGGCCAGTACGAGAGAGGTCTCACTGTGAGTGGAGAGCTTGCCACATTTTCTGTAAGAATGCAAAATACCCATGAAAAGTTGAGTACGAGTCCCAGACAACAGTATGAATTCTTGAAAGACACCCCATTATTTATTCTCTTTAGAGCTTTGGGAAAACAACATAAGTAGGCAGCATTTTAATTATGTTTGAAAATAGAATTTCTAAGGTGGAGAAGGGAAACGACCATAGTAATCGCAATCAGAACTTTCAAAAAATGGTTGTTATATGGGCAAGATCTATCTAGTACATGTGAATGATGCAGAAAGGAATCACTATGGATTCTTGTGTGACAGAGGGTATCAGGAGGTGGCTGATTATACTCTACAATGGCTGTCCCATGCAGTGGATGGCATAAGTGGGCACACTGACTCTCTACAGCCCTGATCAGATGACCAGGTCCTTTTTTTTAATAGTCATGACCCAATTTTCCATAGGGCAGGTCTGTAGACCACCACCTATTTTACAGGCGAAGCAACTGCTCTGCAGAAGACAGTTACAGAAGTCAAAGAGCCCCCATCTATATGAAGGGATCAAGTGGACCACTTGAAATGTCAGTGGGTCTACATTGCCAAGGGGCTGTCCCTTAGCCAAGACTATAGAACTGGCTACTGTTGATGAGCTGTACATCTTCCTGAACTGATTCCATTAGATATATGTGTAACTATATAGCTCGACACTGCTCTGTTTTTCTCCTTTCTCCTCATAAAGAATAGCGTTCCAGTGATTGACATAGGATGAATCAATCTCTCTCTTAACACACACACACACACACACACACACACACACACACACACGTAAGTACTTTTATGAGATTATGAGTGACACATTACTTGTTCAATACTTTGAAACTTTTGTGACACAAGAACAGCATATGTCAAAATTTAAATTCAGACACTAGAGAGAAGGCTCAATGATTAAGGGCACGGATGGCTCCTTCAGAGAACCATGGTTCAATTCCTAGTACCCAAATGATGGCTCACAACCATCTATAACTCTGGTTTCCCTCCTCTGGCCTCCATGGGCACTGAACACAATTGTTGCACAAATATCCATGAGTGTAAGATACTCACACATACCAAGAATAAAAAAACTAAAAGCTAAATATATTGATAAAGTTTGGAAGTGCTCCAGATTGTCATCTGCCCACCGTCTTTTGCAGGTAGGTGGGCTTATAAGATTAGTGTAGCTTAATCGCCTGCTTTAAACTTTTCTCTGATCATAAAATACAAGTGAAGTTATCTTCACTCTAGATAAGTGGTCTTCAACATTTCTAATGCTTCAATCCTTAAATACAGTCCCTCATGTTGTGGTGACCTCCTCCACCCCACCATAGAATCATTTCGTTGTTACTGTATATTTGCTACTGTTATGAATTGTAATGCAAATATCTGTGTTTTCTGATAGTCTTAAGGTGCCCCCTTTGGGGTTGTGACACCCCCCCCAAAGTTGAAAACCTTTCCTCTGAACTGTTTTGTTAAAGTTGAAAAGGGATCAAATGTTTGGTTTACGAACTGCTTCTCTATTGAGTTTCATCTTTGGTACATGAAAAGCAGCAAACTAGGAAGCTCAAGAACAGTTGAATGTGATTACTTTCATCATTGGGGAATTCAAACCCGAAACGTGTGTGTGATTTGCAGTACCACAGACAGTAGCAAGGGGGTCATTTACTTGTTTTTAACTCTGACTTAGATATTTGAACACCAGGGTATTTATTGAATCCCTAAATAAAGTTCTTGTCAAGGCTGCAGCTAATTTATAAAGAACAACAACAGAGAAGTCAGCAGTAAAAACATGTGCAAGGCAGGCTATGTTTATGATCTTCTGACAGGAAATGTATAAATAAGGAAAATTTACCACTCGCTCACCAGAGCCTAATGAAGCGAAGCTAAGATCTCACGCATCCCATCCGTCAGGCTCAGAACACCACCGATTTCCCAGTTTCGTGCAGAATAGAACTGTTTAAGTCACATCGTCTAGAACAAAGGCCATTTTATATTTTCCTTCCCTTCAGTCAAAACAGCAAGACTGTAATTGTTCCAGAAGTTTCCATTTTTCTTAAACTAATGTTAATTTGATGGGTGGCTTTCCCCAGCATTTCTAAATGTAGGTGGTGCAGAGCTATACTGGCCCCCTCCCAAATCAATCTGCTTCATGAATTGTGGTGTGTGAACTCCAGTTAATTGATGCGTGTTGCAAGGAAAAATGATTTATAGTGTCTAATAAGCATTCAGAATTCAGAGTCTCGTTCAGAGCAGCCTTCTGGAATAGCAGAGTCCTGTAGTGTAGAAGTCTATTCACGGATGCTACTGAAAACCCTGCATCCACTGGCCATAGAATCTGATCCAGCCCTAGGCAGGATGAAGCACCAGGCAGCAGAAATACTGCAATGGCTGAGTCTGGTAGCGGCTGGCTGAAAGGTTGCCCTGTGTGAGAGGGCTGAAATACATCCCAGATTTTAGACCAAGGCAAGCTTCCAATTTCTGAATGTTCATTTCTATTTCTGTAAACTGCATTACTCTGTTCGCCAAAAGAGGCATATGGAGTTTCAACAGCTCTCCATGTTGCACATTTCTAACTTACATGTAAAAAAAAAAAAGCATAAAAAAGACTGCGTCAGCTTGGAGCAGCTGTTCAGGTCCCTTCACAGCTTCCTTTCCAAGCCGTCTCCCTGCCCCCATTCTCGTTTTTCTTGCTTAGATACAGGGATTTTCTGTGAATCTGATATATTTCTTAGCATCCTTAGGCGTACATCCCAGAGGGTGCCCTGGAGACCCGAGTTTGTCTTCCGTAGCTTTCCAGATTACTCCAGACAACTCTGCTTTGTATCTTAAAGCTCCTTGTGTAATTTGAATGAAAATCAAGAGAGTAGTTCCAGTCCTAAAACCCAGGCTGAAAATCATCTACCCTTCCTTGCTTATTAAGGAAGTACATACTTCCAGAGGAGCTCATCCGTGGCTATGTACATGTGCACATGCAAGCCAACATGTACATGTGTGCTCATGCATGTGGAGGCCAAAGGTCAATGTTGGCTTCAGTCCTGCTTCATTTTATTTCTTGAGACAAAGTCTCTCACTGAATCTGGAGTTCATTGATTCGACTGGATTGGTTGGCCAACAAGTCCTAGGGATCTGCTGCATCCCCATGCCCAGATTTTATATGGGCGGTAATGATGTAAACTTAGGTCCTCATGCTTGCACAATAGACACTTTCTTACAAGTCATTGCCTAATCCTTAACCTGTTGCTATTGTTGCTGTTACTATTGTAGAATATCTGATATTGATTAATTAATACAGATAAGAGGTTCCTTTATCTCATAGCTTTGGAGACCGAATCGAGGCACACCCCTCTGTTCTAATCCTCCCCTTGGCTGCATCAGTACAAGCCCAAGAGGCAGAGGAGGAATCAGCCAGGTGCAGAAGGGTCGCAGGATGCAGTGTGCCCTTGCCCTTTGACAACACAATCTCATAAGAACTCCTTCTCTGCTAGACCCTCATAGATCACGTCTGAGGGTGGCCTGTGACATGATCCATTCTATCAGGCCCACCTCATAAAGTTCCTCAACCTCAACCTGTCCACACTGGAAACAAAGATTCTAACACAATAAGCTTGGGGAGGGAGGCATGCTGCAGCCACTTATAAATCATAGTGCTTCAAAATATACCCTCCGGCTTCTCACTTCAGGGAAATGAAAACTTGGGGTCTTCAGGCTGCCCCACATGTTGCTACTGGATGGATGTTCAGAGGACACTGGGCTAGACTATTTCTCCTGGTTCCCCTTACCTCCTCCATCACCATTCTCCTCTCTGTCCAACTCAGCAATTAATTGCATTTCGTCTCGCAGTGCAATGACATACTCTGATGGTAAGTCCCCATAGAGTCTCGCTTAGGCCTTGAGCCCCATGGTCTTATCTCCCATTCCTTGCATCTAGAAAATATTCAATAAATGTAGGTGTATAACTGGATGGCCACTCCCACACAGTGGGTAAATTTATTTCCTGAGTTACCGAAAAGTTACCGACTATTTTTGGTTATTTATAAGCTCTATATTCAAAACTCATAAATTCAATTAGTTTATTTTCATTTAAAACAAATACCGTGGTGCAGATATCAGGAAAACCAAAATAATCATGGTCCTTGGGTTCCTAGAAATTAGTTATAAATATGTGATTCAAGTGGGTAGAGAAACCCAACCCTTTTCTCTCTTTGGCTAAAATGGGGAAGGAGAAAACATGTTATTTACCACCTTGGCTTGAACAGCTTTCTGTTAAGTCGGCGGTGGGGATGGGGGTAAGTATTTAGCATCTACTAGAAGCGCTGAACTAATAGCATCTTAACAACTTGGGAAACAGCACATGTGGTCAGTGCTCACCCATCCCACTTGAAAACATTGGAACTAGAAGGCATTGGAGGAAGGTGTAGTCTCTACTTGGGAGAGGTCATTTTCCCCGAAGTCAGATTCTGAGGTGCACAGCTTGCATATTACACATTGATGAAGAAGGATGGCAATCAGCAGCACACACTTCATGACATATGCAGATTAGCCAAGCTCCATACTTCTTGAAGCACCTACCTGTGAGTAGGCTTTGGCCCCAATGAGAACTATAAGAATTAGAAGAGAGGAAAGCAACCTGTTCACGGGAGAATAATTAGACATAGATCCACCAAAGAACATGAGACTATATTCAGGATAATCAGATCCAAAGGGCTTCACACAGATAAAAGCTCATCGGTATTCAAAAGAAATGACTCCTCTGTACTTGCCTCTGATTGGCACAAATGCCACCCTTTCCTTACACAACGTCTGGCTCTGCCTTTTCCTTTGGCTTTTACATTCAGTGTGTTAAAAAGTAACAGCTATTAATTCTCTGTTTGCTCTTGCTCTCTCTCCCCACAATGTCTTACTTTATTAATTTATTATTGACTCAATTGACGTTTAGTTTCTTAATCGCCTGAGGTCAGGAACTCTTCTACACATAGTGTCTTCACTGATTCCTTTTGTTATTTTGTTATTATCAAAAGAACCACAGGATTGAATCACCACTAGCTGGATGGTTAGGGATAGCTCTCCCATCTACCTTCAGCTGGTTTCAGTCTTTATAAAATGGGGGAAATGCCCTCCTTGTCCCTCTCAGATGAGAACATCCGGGAAATGTAGCATAGGGAAGAACCCTGGAAAGGCTTTGCAATAGCTAAAGATACAATTATTAATTCTCTTATAAAATTTTAATATATCCCAAATAAAAATGAAGTCAACTGGTCTAGAGAAGAGAGTAGTTGGTTCCAATTTGGGTAATACAGGGAGGCTTTTGGAGAACAGTATTGTCTGGGTAGGCATAAGTGATATTGTTCTGCAGATATTGACAACCTAACACTAAAGACTCTGGGGCAAAGAAGCTAGAAATGCAGGATGATGCCAGTAGGGGCAAAATGGGCTTAAAGTGTAGAAAATGGAAACAAGGAGATTGGGGACAGATGGGGGGGGGGGACAGATGAGCTGTGAGAAAGTGCAGCTTCAATAAACCAAAGGAGAGGAGAGGAGATGTGAGAGAGGGAGATCTGTAAAAGGAATGCTTCAGGCTTTGACAGCTTCCATAGAGTAGTGGAGTAGGAGAGGTGAAGGATTCCATTGGGGGAAAAGTGGACCCTTCAGAAGTACAGTGGAAAGCCAAGGAAAACTGTGCTTTTCCATTCAAATAAAATGAGCTCCGGAAGTCCACGGTACACATATCTTGGTACATATACCGAATACATACGAAACAATATGAGTCAACAAACACATGTTAGAGGGAGAATGCCAGAGTTTTGGAGGGATGGCAGTTCAGGAAGATTCTCCAGGTTAGTGGGCGTGACTGGTGGACAGAACCCTGACACCACAGTCATGCTTAAGAAAGCAATGCAAGCTGCTATCTCCGCCCTGGACTTAGGATGCTATTGCTATTATTCTGTTTTCTTTTGCTTTGATGAGACAATTGAAAGTAAACCTAACTTTCTAACAATGTCCCAAAAAGGTGGTGGCAGTTTTTCCTGAGGTCTGGGGTCACAGTGGTCTCCTACGCAAACTTTATGAAGCCATGCTTTGTCTCCTGCTAGGATTTCTGGCTTTTGCATTCTGTAAATTATAAAGTGATGAGATTGTCTTTTCTGTAGAATTCTAAGTCCAGATTGTCTATTAACCTATGGTCTAATCTAGTTCTCCTAGGGTCTTAAATTCCTTTTATTTTTGTGCAGCATTTAAAATAATTATATTTTATTTCACCCTGTAAAAATGCATCTTATACTTTTTGAAATTTTAGTCTCATTCACTAACAAAAAAAGTCAGATAACTTTAAATGCTGAGAATAAGAAAGCTGTGTTATAGATTTGAAGACTGAAACATATTGTTTGGATAGGACTGAGTATAACTACTTAGAAATGGGCAGACCTGCATGGTTCAGTGTGCTACCATTTGGCCTCGTGCGGCTATGGCAATTTAAAATTACTAGAATTAGCCAAATCATAAATTCATGTGCTCAGATCCACGGGCCACATTGCAACTGCTGAGTAGCCCTGTGTTGTATTTGACCGCACAGATACTGTTAATTTGACCACAAAAAGGTATAGCATACAAGGCTGTCCAACAGCATTGTTTTGTATAAGTGAAAGGATTTGCCTCAAGCCTGGTGATTTTCATTTGCCTCAGTCAGTCCAAGTGTTTGTATGGCATATCATCATTAATACTGCTGAAAATGAGGACCAGCCAGGCTAAACCAATTTAACAGCTGTTCACAGATACACCCTATGGTCAAAGCCCAACAATAGCTTCTGTCATCCTTGTGACCAAGGTCAATAGGGGAGAATGTCTTTTACTTTCCTGCCCTCAGTCCCAAGAGGCCATATTATCCTCTGCACTGAAATTATCCCATAGGTTCCCTGGCAGCCAAATTCCCTCAAGGGAATTCACTCCAATCTATTTCATGTTTTTTGTTCAAGTTTATTTCTGCTTGAACTTTGTAAACAGCACCACACATGCACATGCGCACACGCACACATACTTTAAAGTACGTGACTCTATCACATCACCAAAGATGGACGTCCTCATTGTTGCTTTCAGGAAAAGCACAAGGACCTCATAGGGAAGAGAGGGGCAGAGGCCAAAGCCCACGGCGGCGGCTGCTACTACCGTGCAGGATTCACTGTCCCATAAAATAACATGATTAAACAAATGCTTTGAGCGTTTCAGAAACAGCTTGCTGTTCCGCAATTTGTTGAACACAAATACAATATTCAACAGATCCAAGAAAAACCTCGGAAGACGAGGTCTTCCAAAATCACTATAGTTTTGGCTTCAATTTACAATAATGGTCATTTCAATTATTGGCTATCACAGAACATAAAATGAGCACTTATGATAGCTCTCCAAAGGAGGAGGCGACCTAAGATGAAGGTGCCTGACCTTGCTGATTCTGTTCCCGAGACTTCGCCAAAACATCCCAACTACAAACAGTGGTAGAGCTATTAAATTCATCGCACAAAGATCAAACATTCCAGGTTGCTGATTTTTAAAGCCAAATAGGCCGATGCCCCTGTGAGTTGGAGACTGTTTGGTAAACCTGGCTAATTAAAGGCACTTAACAAATGGGGAGCCCACCCCCTAAATCTCTTGTTGGTACTAGAAAATCCTCATTTGCTCTTTCAGAGAGATAATCAATTGGAGGGCACATTTCCCCCTTCTTTTGTTCGCTCCCATCAATTTTAATGGGTACAGGACATCAGTCACACGGAATGTAATGGGACAAGAAGATGGATGAAGACATCCGAAGCCACTGGTCACAGGACAGGAACATCCAGACGATGTGATTGTGGCAGTGTAGAGTTCAACCATATGGCCTGGATAGATTTAGGGAGTGTGACTGCATGGTGGCGTGACGTGGGATGTGCACTCATTCTCCGTACGCAATCCATCACAATTCCACAGCCCACACCTTTAAAGTCACCGTCCCCAAACACACTCTAGGGATGCTCTCCATATCTGAAGATGATTGAAACCAACTGCAAAATGGATAAAAAAGGAGAATACTCTAAACCATAGGAGCTGGACCTTCTTCTGTAAGTGACTAAAATCTTTTTGGAACGAACCTTTTTTTATGATCTAGAAATGATGCCCCTCATTACAGAAATCTGTATGTCCTGGTGATGCTGGATGCTAAGGTCTCTTCTTCAGACCCAAGCATTCTCTCTCTCCCCAGGGCTAGAGTACGAGCTGCTGCCACCTGGCATCTCTGTGATTAGCAGGAGGCAGCCACTGAACAGGACAAGCACATCCAAGAACAGATAAGGCGGACATGCACAAGCCGGGCTGCTCTCCCTGGCTGGAGACAGCTAGGAGACCAGCACAGCCTCAGCCTCAGCCTCAGCTCCATTCTCCACTCAGGAGGCTGGCTGTTTCGGCTGACCCCAGTTCTGTAATTTTCTTTGCCCAGTCCTCTCCCTTTTCCCTATCTGCTATTCATCGACACTGTGTGTTGTATATTGTTACTGTACTGAACTTGCACAGATGAAGACATTATTTACATTTAAAAATTGAAACTTATTATACAGAATATGTAAAGAGTTTGAGTCTAGTAGACTTAACTAAAGATACCAACCCTTTCTACGATCACCTCCTTTCAGAGGGCCCCCCATGATGCTATAACTGATTGGATACTATATATGAATACTGAGACAATGTTGCTGATATAGAAATAGTTCCTAAGGTCCCACTAGCCATCTCTCTGTTGCTTGTGTGCTTTCTAAAAGCACTGATTTGGCACAGGATATTAAAAACTAGACCTCTATGAAGCAGATCAGCAGATGAGTCTACATCTCAAATTAATAATTATTTTTTTCCCTCTTTTAGAGTTTTCTGTGGTCTCTGAAACAGATCGCTCCAGCCAGGATGCTGTTAGTATTTCAAAGCTTTCAAAGCAAAGCAACTTCAAAGGGAGGAGCTGGATTTGAAATTATTATTATTATTTTTTGGATGTGGCAGAAAAATGACAACTGAGATTTTGTGGTAGAAAGAGAAGAGGTGACCAGGGAGGAGCCTTTAGCACACCAATGATGACGTCACTGATGTGCTCAACGACGGGGTACAGATACCGCCCATGTCTCAGCTGGAGATCTGAGCTTCCCTGAGATTATTACATGAGTGTAATCACTATAGAAATGGCAGGCAACATGTCTGTCTACCTACTTCCTTTAAATGCTCTTCTTGTTGCTCTCTCAGAACAGTTAGGAGATCTCAAGTCTCTTTTCTGACAGAGCTGGACCTGGTTGCCTTGTCCAGAAACTGCAGACAGTATGAGAGACTCTTAAGCCCCTTTAGCATCAATATGCTTTCAACTTAATTTTGATAGTTTTTTAATAGTCGCACCCAAATGGATCCCAGAAGCCAAGACAGAGATATCCATTCTGTGTCAATCACTCTTAGCTATATGCTCTTGTGCATGGAGAAACCCATAACATATAAAAAAACTCATAACATTTCTACATTTCTGCTAGCGTGGGATGGGAAATGGCTAATCAGCCAGTGAGTCTGTGCCTGTTGAATAGGAGATTATTTTCTGTGTGTTTTTACTCCAAAATTCATATATGAATATATTAAATGGGAATAGTGTTCTGACCTACTTTTCAATTTTATCAACTAACTTTACTCAATATGATTCAGTACTGAATAAAACTCAAACTTGAAAATGCAAGTGTTAAAAAAAAAATTTCAAGTTTGGATAAATGCACCCTCAGACAAGGGCATTGCCTTTATATGCAGTTCCCATTAATAAAACAGTAAAGCACTACCCTCCGTCCACTCCCCCTCCTGAATTTCCTGGTACCAGGGTGAACTGGTTTGGCAAAGCAAATGCGCTTAGTCTTTCTTTAGTCATTAGATCAGAGTTAATTTTCATGGGATATGAAAGTTAGCCTTGGCATTAAAACCCAAACTTCTACCCTTTGTGAATTTCCCATTTCAAGTTATCTGTGGGCGATGAGTCTTTATCCTGAAAATTGTGACTGATGCACTAACTATTTAAGGTGGATTATCCTTACTGCTCACTATTTAAGGTGGATTATCCTTACTTTCACGATAATCTTCATGGGCCGCAGATATCCTTGCTTTTACAGTCGTACCCACACTAAGTAAAACGATAGTTTGCTCTTCTTAGAAAAATGTATTCTCAAATTGAATTATGTTTTACTTATACCTTAAAATTTTAAAAATAATTTCCATGGCCTACTCTTTGCCTTAATGTCCTAATAAACACATTAGCAATGAAGAATTTTTTCACTTTAGTGTTAGATTAACTCCGAAGCCCAAAGGCATCATTGTTAAGGGTCCTGCAGGCAGTTGACAGCTTATTTTTACATCATCACCATGAATTCTTGTTCACCTGAAGAGGAGCTTGTTTTAAGATGCATAGTTCAACTATCCAGGCACATTTTACTATTTCACCAATGGCTATACATCATTTAAAATAAAACAAACATTAAACTACTCTTACATCAAATATCTTAATTCAATTTTACAGCATAGAAGGAAGCCAGGGAAAAATGTTGTCAGTTGTTAAATCAACAACTGATTCATTTAATCATACACAGCATAATATTTTTTATATTATACGTAAATGAGTACAATATTAGGTACTCAGTTTGAATGTTCACCTACACCACAGCAAATCACTACACAAAGACACATAAATCCTTTGTTTCTTTTTGACCTACGGATCTAGAGTTACCCTACTCTGTGGATGTTTGTGCAACCTATATTCCTAGAGTGGCCAGACAGAGAAGGGCAAGGCCTCATCCCGTTTGACTGTCACCTTTGTCATAGTGTTCTGCTGACAAAGTTACTTGTCCATGACAAGTTACTTGTTATGGACTCAAGAGACACCTGTTTGGACACTAGATTTGACTCTCAAGATGCAGAAAGAGAAGACAGTCTTTAGTCTGCAGCGATCTGAAGGTCATTGGAAACAATGTGTGTACAATGTGAGCATCTGACACTTACTGTGGCAGAAGTAGTAAGTACTTCATACTTTGGAGTTAAGGTACTCCAGGAAGGTTACCTAGGGGACATGATCCAATGTCCACACCATGCGGAATTCTACAACAACTTTCATGAAAAGTACTGGTTACGTCTCCTCTTCCTAGACCATTTCTCAACCATCCTAATGCGGTGACCCTTTAATATAGTTCCTCATGCTGTGATGACCCTAACCATAAAATTATTTTTCTTGCTACTTGATAACTGGTTATTTGCTACT
Organism: Tokudaia tokunoshimensis; assembly: GCA_036184795.1. Lineage (NCBI taxonomy): Eukaryota > Metazoa > Chordata > Mammalia > Rodentia > Muridae > Tokudaia > Tokudaia tokunoshimensis. The sequence continues at coordinate 59,380,534 of BTHU01000018.1, read as the reverse complement.
ATTATGAGTCATAATATAATTTTCTGATGTGAAGGACATCTGATATACAACCCTTTCATAGGTCTTTAGCCACAGGTTGAGAACCGCTCTCCTAGACTAAGCTTGTATAACTAACATGCTCCTATTCAGATTCTGTGGGAGATGGTGACATTGCCACACTGCAGGAGAGCTAAGCAGGAAGAGAAATATCTGGCTGTGTTTCTGAATGTATATCTGGAGCACTGTGGAACAGGAGGGTTGAGAACAACTTACTCTGGGCTGAGTCAGAGAAGACTTCATGGAGTGAACCATGAATAAACTCACAGGAACTAAGGGCTTTGCTTTTTAAAATGATTTTCAACAGTGTAGGCAAAAGAGATTTTGAATTGAATGACCAGAAGATGGGAAAGTTCATTTCATTTACAAACAGGGATTTACAGCTGGGTTTGGCTAAAATGTGGGCTGTTAGGAGAGAATGAAGAAAAGTCAAGAGGTTGAGAAGGATGTGTATGCCAGATGGAAATTAATAGAAATTTATAGGTAAGACAATCAATCTTTTGCATTAATAATCTTTCATAGAGGAAAACATTTCATTTAAGTGGGCTAAAGAAGTGATATAATAAGTAATGGGAAATATATATTTTCTCTCCATTCACAACTAGGGGACCTAGTGTGGATTCTTTGAATGAAAAAGTTACATAGTGTCTCTTATCCTTTCTCTTTCCTCGTCATGTCTTTTCCATGTGATAGGGTCTTGCTATAGTGTTCAAACTTGTAGAGAGAGGTGTTGTTTCCCTTATTGGTTCTTGATTGTGTCAAGAAAAAAGGCAGACGCCAATTGCTGGGCAAAAGGAAAACGGTGGAACTTCCAGGTCCCAGGAGGAAAAGAAGGGACGCAGGGAGAGAAGAGAGAGATTCGAACAAGGCTTTAGAACGAGCAGGACACTGTAGTCATGTAGGTCTTGGAGCACCTAATGTTTGTAGCCTCCACCTCGAGTCGGGGCCAAGGAGGTTGGAGGGAGCTGGTTGGTAGGATTAGGACAGGAAATTCTTCACCTAGCCATTGAGTTATCTGGCTAGTTTTAAAATAATAAAATTCTCTAGTATTTTCTGTCCATGGCCCTAAGGTGGGCAAGAGGAGAAAGAGGGAAACCGGGGCGGTTGTCGCCAGTTTGGCAAAGCTAGCTGCGAGAAACCGGCAAATCGGAAGTAAGGCCAGCCCCAGAAAGGAGGTAGTGCGGGTCGACGGAACGTAATCTCCTAGCTAAGCAGAGAGCATGATCTAGGCAAAGGAGCAAGCTTGCTTTATAAAAATTACATGCAACGCAAACTGGCATCAAACCCATGATACCCTGTACGAGCCTTTCAAGTCCCAGATTATAGACTTTCCCCGGCACACTTGACTTCTTCTCTTTTATCATTCCTTGATCAGATTTTACCAAATTCTAATTGTAAACTAGATTGTTCAAGAGTTGTGGATCGATTCAAAGGAAATGGGACCTGTGGTTTTGTAATAACCTCAACATGGACTTTACCATTAGCTAGGTCCTTATGTGAGTTTCAAGGTGTTCCCACTGCTAGCGGTATGCACTTGTCTTGTGATGACTTTGTGTTTCTGTTTTCTTATCTGTACAATGGGTACAGTGTTATCTATCCTCCCCAGGTCATTGTTAGATTGAAATGAGATTAAAACTATAAGAGCTAGTATTCGTGGCATCCCTGGAATGTGCTATACCTTTTAAGCATATCATTTCACTTAATCATCAACAAAACACTTAAGGTTGATAGTCATGTATGAAATAATGGCTAATGAAGTTATGTAATTAAATCATAGTGACAGGGGTGTTTAACTCTTCATAATAACTCTTTTAAAGCTGGTATTCTACATCGTGAGATATCAAATTAAGAAAGAAAAAGGGCTATGGTGTGAAGGAGATGGGACAGGTTATATTGATGATTTTAGAAATGGGTACTTTGGTAACACAACTACATTACTAGGATTGGAAATGTGAAGACAAATCTACCACCCAGTGGTACCTCAAGCCGTGACTTACAAGAATGAAGCCTCTATTTCTGAAGGTGCATGCCCTAGGATAGGTAAGGACAGAAAGTTGTTCACTAAAGATTAACAGAGGGAGAAGATTCTGTTCTGGCTGCAGTCCTCAGTCATGAATCCTGAACCTTTCCAGATCATAGATCAGTCACAGACCCACAACCCAGGGCCTCTTCTTGATTGCCTAGTGATTTAATTCTGCTGCCTTCCTTCATCATTTAGTAAGATTGATTGAGCACCCGATTAAATGACTTGTGAAGATTCAATATGTGAGAATCTACTTATATGAAATGAATGTACTGAATGCTGATTGCTGTAGAAGGATTTTTTCACTATCAATTAATCTTTATACTTGATTACTTAACTCTTATAAAGTTAAGAAACTACTATTTGCTAAAGATAGGCAGTCATTTGTTACTAGCTAACATGACGGGAAATGAATAATAATTGTACATATGTTAAGTAATTATGTAAATCACATAATATATTTTAGAAATATTTTCAATAAAATTTGAAATTGAGGGATTTTCTAATTTAATTATCCTACTCACCTGAACAGTCCAGACAATTTGAATGGCACAATATTCTGGCTTTCCTATCAGTTTCATTTTCAGTAACATATCTCTCCTGTGTGTGACCAAACATGGCCATATAATTAGAGATGACTGGCCTCCAGGGTCTAGATCAATTAAATAAGTGGCAGGAATCTAAAGTAATGATGTACATTTTAGTGAAAGGTGATATTTTGATCTTTCCAGTAGAAGACACTTTACTTATTAAAGCTACATAAATCAAGTAGAATCATTAAGATATTTCTTTTAATTAATATTTTTTGCATCTCTTTATTTGTCTGGTTTTGTGTGTGTGTGTGTGTGTGTGTGTGAGAGAGAGAGAGAGAGAGAGAGAGAGAGAGAGAGAGAGAGCCAGCCAGCCAGCCAGCCATGGTGTACGTGTGTGCAGGTGAGAGTACAACTTTGGCTCAGTTCATTTTACCACATGGGGTTCAAGGGTCAAAAGCAGGTCATCAGGATTGACCACAGGCACCTTTTAATGGCTCAGCCATCTTGATGACTTCCAAATTATTTTCATAAAAAGTCCTTTACAAAACTAACACTGAAGGTTTCTTCAAATGTCTTGGATTAAAGAGCATCTAGAAAGGAAAAAAAAGCTAAGATCCTTTTGCGGTGCAGAGGATTGAACCCAGGGTCTTGGACATAGCACATAAGCATCTTGCCACTGATCTCTACTCCCCAGCCTCCATGCCATCTATTGAACTCATCACTATCTGAATGAGATGGCTCACAATCTGAATTGTAAAAGAAAAAGCAAAGATAACTTTCAATTTTAACAATCATCGTTTTAAGTAATTTTGCAATCAAAAAAGGAAAGCTACACTAGGATGTTAGCAGCAACTCTTTCTCTCATAATCTGTCATATCTGAACTTCTGGGATATATAGCCAGCCTACTTACCTTGTTTTTTAAACCATCTGTTCCTGGATTCTTTTTTTTTCTTCACATTTCTATACTAACATGCTCTGTAATCACTAGACCAGGTGCACATTGAAACAGAATACAGTGTGCTCCTCACTAATTGTAACCCTTGAAATGTATGGTAGGGTGGGGGAGAGATGGTTGATCAATAGAAGTAGGATTGGGCTACATGGCTGAACTTCGAGGTTGGATCAACAGTTGGAGGGAACACTTGAGCTCAAATGACAGTCACAGCGTCCCAGTTCTGATCAAGATGACCAGCCCTTTGTATTTTTGATGTTTTTATCAGTCATCTCTGGATGTGTTCCTTCCAGGAAAAGGAATGACCTTGGGTAAGCTGGTTTTCCATAGCTAAGAAGCCCCTGAAGGGGCCAGCAGTTACATCTCTAGCTGTGTGGACTCCCAGGAACTGGGGCCAATGGTTCTTCTTGGGGAGAGCTTGGGAAGCACATAACAGATACTCCTTTCTCTTTCTAGAGCTCCCTCTTCATAGCTCCTCCCACACGGCCCATCAGTCTCACCCTACAGGGTCTGTTTCCTGCTTTGCTTTCTTCCCCTTTGCTGTTTTTCTCAGCTGTGTCTTCATGACTCATACACAGCTCTCCCCTGTTCTCAGTCCTTCCCTCTTGCCTGGGTGCAGACATCCAACAGTGGTTTATGTCAAGGTTTTGCTTTCAGTATTAGCTACTCCACTCCTTGGGGGACCATAGCTAAGCCAATGAGTCACATCAACAGCCTTCTTTCCATTTCTAGGACTCACTTTACTTCTACTGTTCTCTTTGTCATTGTGAGCACATACAGAGTCTCGTAAGCCAGAATCCCATTGGCTTTCCCCTCACCTGGTCTCCAGTTTGCCCTTGCCACCTGTTCTTTCAATAATGACTGGTCCTTGGCAAAGGCTTCCTACTTGGTTTTCCTTGGTATATTCTTGCTGAAGTATTCTATCCACAGGCCTAAAACATAGATCACAGCCAACAGCTCAATGCTCTCTCTCCCTTCCTCCATCCTTCCAGAAAGACAAAGATGAAGAAGAAGAAGAAGAAGAAGAAGAAGAAGAAGAAGAAGAAGAGGAGGAGGAGGAGGAGGAGGAGGAGGAGGAGGAGGAGGAGGAGGAGGAGGAGGAGGAGGAGGAGGAAGAAGAGAAGGTAGAAGAAGAGAAGCGGATACACAACAAAGGATCAGAACACAGGGGACCCTTTAGTTTGCTCTTACCCACTCTAAGGCCATGCCCAGTGTCCTTTATCTTTAGACTTCTTCCTTTTAAACACTTCAGAGTTTCCCTGACCAGATTCCTTCCAGCCCACTCTTGGTCTTGCCATTTCTGTGAACTTCTTCTGTTCTTTCAGTTTTATTTTCCTCTGCCTCTCCTCTGTTCCCTGTCTCTGTCATTCTGACATGTTTGCACCCCTCCAGCACCCATCAATGTATCTGTTTGTTTCATGCTTCACTTGGAACATTATGTGACACTATGTCGATGTGTCTCCCCTCCACTGTCAGTCTGTGTATTTCTCAAAATTAAGGATTTGTGAAACTTTCTTTGTGTTCTCAGTCACAAAGCTAGTGTCTGACGTGCATTTAAGAAGCCAGTATTTACAGAAAGCTTATTGAATTGAACGGCATATCTAGAGAGTTCTGTCACCTGCTGAATAATCAGCAAAAGTGAGACATTATTAGAGCATGCCTTCATTTATTCTTCTGGTTGTAAGGACTATACACTTTGTTTATGTAAATAAAATAGAAGTTTATTACAGGATTGCATGGGGAAACGAGACTACTTTGACATCCTAGTACTTACTCTTTGGGCTTCTCTTTGCATATAACCCATCTGTTTGATTTCTTTGGTGTCTCTGATTCAGTCTATGCATAACACCAGGTATTTCTTTTTGCCACAATCCCATTACTAATGATCTGTTTTCTACACTACATTTATGAGACTGGAAAGCCTGTTAAAAGAACCTCCAATCACTTGTACATGGTACTTGCCCTTGGTCTAAGAAGCTTCCAGATATGTGGCTGTGAATGGGAAGGGTTGATTCTAAAGCTGGGGTTACTAAGGTGCCACAGTCAGCAAAGGTGCCACAGTCAGCAAAGGTGTCACAGTCAGCAAAGGTGTCACAGTCAGTCAGCAAAGGTGTCCCAGTCAGTCAGCAAAGGTGTCCCAGTCAGTCAGCAAAGGTGTCCCAGTCAGTCAGCAAAGGTGTCCCAGTCAGTCAGCAAAGGTGTCCCAGTCAGTCAGCAAAGGTGTCCCAGTCAGTCAGCAAAGGTGTCACAGTCAGTCAGCAAAGGTGTCACAGTCAGCAAAGGTGTCCCAGTCAGCAAAGGTGTCACAGTCAGTCAGCAAAGGTGTCACAGTCAGCAAAGGTGTCACAGTCAGTCAGCAAAGGTGTCACAGTCAGCAAAGGTGTCACAGTCAGCTTTAATGAGGGTATGCAGGCCGCATAGGTGTAAGAACGCACAGGCACCTGGCCTGCCTTCCAGAAACTTCCAATTCATTCCTAAATAGGTAATTAATGCCAGGCAGACATAAAGAAGAACCTCTCACAGGTACAAAGAATCTGCAAGGACCCTAATTGACCTCGAGGAGGGATAGAATTTCTTTTCGCAGATAATTCCTAAAATTTCTATGCCCGAGGAGAAATTTGAATTAGTGATAGAGAAATAGTGCTGGAGGTAAAAGTGCTATGCTTCAAGGCCACAAATTGGGAAGCTGATTTAAAGTGAATAAAGGGTCTTCAGGAATGGCACTTGGAGAAGAGGAACAGAATAACGGTATCATTTTGATAAGGATGGAGAGCCATGATATGTGGCCTAGAAAATCATTACAGCATAGTGACCAGGGTAGGCCAGCCAACTAATAAATCCTAAAGTGGACATTCTTACTGTGGTGGCAGAGTTAATGAAAGGTGTGGAGAGGAGGCGGAGGGTAGAATGGTATAGACAAAGACACACCTTTCCAGCCAACGCCTTCCCAGCCAATGGCTCCAAAAGCAAGACCAGAGTTTGGAAACACGGAGAGAGCTGGCAAGAAGTTCTGAGTTGGGTTTACATAGTTTGAGACAAAAATAGGTATCTGAAGGGCCCCTGACAGCACCCAGAAAAACAGGAGCTACAAAACTATGTGGATTTGAGAATCCCTGTAGGCAAGGAGAGATCTTAACATTAATATTGAAGTGATAGGGAAAAGAGGCCAGGGAGATGATGGCTCAGCAGATGAGGCACTTGTGGGAGTCCTTATGGCCAGAGTGGGATTCCCAGGAAACTCATAGAAGGAAAGACCAGTTCCTACAAGTTGTCCTTTGAGATCCACACAGCAATCAAAGTAAGCACACACACACACACACACACACACACACACACACACACAACCAATAAGCAAATAGAATTCTTAAATGATGTGAAAGGATTACATGATTTGGAGAAATTGCCCAGGACAGTGCTTACAACACAGGAAGTGATTGTTAGCGGTATGTTCTACTTTCAGGGTTTTTTAAGACAGGTTACCCCACTGCACTCCAGACAACCATCAAACTCACAGCAACCCTCCTGCCTCAGCCTCCAAAATACTTGAGGCACAGATGTCAGCCACCATGCCCAGTGGTATTGGCGTTGCTTTCAGTTCAGGTTATATCCAGTCTATGCAGCGAATTCGTGGATGCCTGCTGGTGAGGGATGGACAGGACATCATTGCTGTGCTCAGTAATTCAGATAAATGAAAGAACCCTGTCTCATACGAAAGCAAAAAAAAAATCAATTCAAAAGAAAATAGGGTCACAAGAGTGACTCCACACAAAGACACGCATGACCTCATCTCTGGTTTTGAAGGTAAGGTAACTTCTGGTCTCTGATTTTGGACAAGTAAAAACAGAGATTTGTGTTTAAGTGAAATAAACACATTTTTCGGAAGGAGTGTGAAGTTTCACACATTTGCTCCTCCCCTTAATACATTGCTCAACAGTACAAAGCATGCCATTGATAAGTTTGCCATTTAATCAGCCCAGAAGTTACACACTTAATTTACACGAGCAATGAGGTTAAGATACCATTAGATTGCACACCAGTGCTGGGTGTCACTCAGAAGAGGGGGTGCTGTTGGGGTCACAGACACCTGGCCAGCTTCAGCACCAGGTGGTGGTTTATTCGCATTAATACAAACTGGGCAGTTCAGCTTTTGCCAATAGAAGGGCATTGTTTGAAGTACCCACTTATTAATTCTTAAGAGGTTAATAAATAACCTGCTTTGCATAAAAAAAAATCACTGTAGAAAACACCTGTGTTCCTGGCCCCGAGTAAAAGTTATCCGATGCAAAAGCACCGGACACGGCCTGGTGGAAAGGTTACCCTTATCTGCCCCAGCCCTAGATTCACACCCATAGCTTCATAGTAGACCCAGACCAGACCAAACCCAGTTGAAAATAATTTTCTTGTGGCGACAGTCCAGCTCTTCCGCCAAGTGAAAGTCTCCGCTCCTCTGTAAGAGCAAGAAAATATCACCACAACGTAAAGACTGTCGCCTGGCCCCTGAGTCCATCATTCAGGCTGCCTCACTTTCGGTGAGCATGCTCTGCTCTTTCCCTGCAACTATAACCCTCTTCTACTTGGGCCGGCTCCTCGGCTCACTAAATCCAGAGAGGAAATGTGGCAAGTTCAGAACTCTAATGATCCTGCGGTAAAGAAACATGCATTCTGCGGGTGGGAGCTCATTACAGAGTCACTGCTAATTTTGCATGGCCCCGCCCTCTCCCCCGCCGCCCCCCCCACCGAACCAGAATTTTCCTCAGTTATTAAAAATAACAAATAAGATGCAGGTGGTATGGAGTTCTGAGTATACAAACATACAGTTTGGGAGCGGTCAGGTGTGCGTCTCGATGTACTTGTTAAAAATCAGACTCCAGCCTCAGGAAGGTTTTTTGTAAACTGTCGCCTCTCTTACTGGGTGGGGGTGTGGTGGGAGTGGGGGAGGTCGAGGTGGGGTTGGGGGGTGGCGAGTGGGGGAGGTCGGAAGTGGGGGGGGTTGGAAGTGGGGGAAGTCAGAATGGGGTTGGGGTGTGGCGAGTGGGGAGTGGGGGGAGGTCGGAAGTGGGGGAGGTCAGGGTGCGATAGGGGGAGGGGAGAGGGCAGCTCTGTAGCCTCTGGAACACCTGCTTGAGACTCTGGTGACTTTCATGTGTGCTCTGAGCTGCCTTTCCTCAAATAAAAACAGAAAATAGTTTGTAGCCCCTCGGTGTATTATATGAGCTTATCACAGCCTCCCTTTGATATCTTATCTTATCCATTAACTCAATAAAATAGACGGCAAAGCTGGGGCTGCGCTGCAGGAGGGTCCCTCTTGGAAAACGCAGGCGAGATCTTTAAGCTGAGGTTTCTTATTTAATAAAAGGCAGTTAAATGGAAGCTAATCCTTCATTTCACCCCTTTATTAAAGCCCATAAGTACTGCAGCTCACGAGGAGAGAGAATAAAATAAATGGATGGAGGAGACCAGGCAGAGGCAATAAGGAACGGGGCTTAGCTGTTTGCTCAAGGTTTGGGAAGCACTTGAAGGCAAAACTCACAGAGAGGCATTCTCAAAACCAGTAACAAAGGGCTCCTGCATCTGAGCAGACACACTGCCGCAGCCCGATGAACGCAGCAACTCTGCCCCGCCAGGATATAAACATCGGATGCCAGGCATAATTAGGGGGTGTGAATCCCCACCCCCCACACACACTCCCGCCACGCGCCACCACACTATGCTTTTACATAATTTGGAGTTAGGATTTAAAAACCACCACCAACAGATTGCTGAACCCACTTCCCTGGTCCTTGACCACAGAAAACCAAAGCTCGAAGTCAAACTCTAAGAAGTCAAACTAAAGGCGAGTGCTCCACCTGGAGACAGTTTTCAAGAGCCGACAGGCAGGCACGCATCCAGGAGACAGCCTTACTTTAGCTCGCACTTAGGCAAGTTTATAGGTTTCCTTTTGCAAAGCAAAGCCAAAGGTATTGCCCCCCAGTGTAATTAACAATGTTAATCTTCTTTTTCCTCTCTCTGGTGATAAAGGAATCATTTTTTATATTTAATTAATGCAGAGGATCATTTTGGAAACTGGCTAATGAGCCTCTGATCACATTACCATGAAAATGTGCATTAACATTGCAACCGAGGAGGCTGTTTCATGTGTAGCAAATCCACTTTGTAATTAGCCCACTGTGAAATGAATCACGCGGGGGTGGGGGTGGAGGTGGAGGTGGGGGTGGGAGTCTGAGGGAGCCAGTAGGCAGTGAGCTCTTGGCTACTGCTGGACCATAGACCACCAAAGTCCCAACCTTGTCTTTCGTCAGCAATAATCTCTAAAAGACAAAGTGGTCCTGTCAAATTTGGGGCGGACTAGAAGACAGGAGAAATAAACTTTATTCTGCCAGAAGACACATTTGCATGTGAGCATTGCTTAAAATAAATAGTAAATCAATAATAAACAGTAATAATCAGTAAATTAATGGTTATATTAAAATTGTGGTAGCTAACTATATAGTCCCCCCTTTTAAACCAGAAAAGTCTGCAGATACACATTAAAGAAATATTTGAATTTATATGATTTTCCCTAGGTCACACATGCACACAGAAATAAGTGCTTGCTATTAGTTTATAGTACTAAACAGACAGAAAATAGAACAAGGAACCAAGAATAGATGGTAAGAAAATTTGTTTTTTTTTTAATTGAAGACATATAATGTATTTTCCTTTATACAAAAATACCAAGTTTTTTTCTTAAACCAAAGCAAAAACAAATATGTCTCATTAATCAAATAATTTCCTCTGGCTAACCAGATTTGGCAAGAAACTTTTCCTGTCTATTCAAAATAACTGAGATCACAGACCTATTAACTCCCAGTATTTATGCAGACAATGATACAATTGATTTTTCAAATGTCAACATGATCCCAAAACCAGAGAGGTCTCTCAAAAGATTACAGTCTGGGATCTCAGCGCGCTGCTCCTCTGACTTGACAGACATCTTGGCAGCAGATACACAAAATGCTAAAAGAATCCCCACAGGAAGTCATCTGAAGGGGGAGTGGCAAGGAGACTGAAAACTGCCACCCAAACCTCAAAAAGTCCCTAAACAGCAAGCCTGCCCTCGATTCCGAAATGCACTTGAAAGACAGAAATCAAGCAAGCCAGAAATCACTTCCCATCGCTCAGAAGAACACAAAGCCAAGCCTGGCTGCTTAGTCGCTGCTCGCGGACAGACCTGCACTCACCTGGGAAACTTCGTACAGCAGTTTGTAGTGTTCCTCTCTTTTCTGAAAAGTGCACAAGTTGCAGCCCATTCTAGGAAGCAGAGAGAGAGAGAGCACAAATCTTCTAGTTTCCCCAGAACTGAAAGGCAAGTGAGCCGAAAGGGAATCTCCCTCCAGACTTGAGGACTGTTTGTCATAAGTCACTTGGATCCAGAAACAGACACACCGCTGGGAGCGGAAAGCAGAAGCCAGGGTGCATGCTCTCCGCGTTCCGAAGTATCTTGCACTCAACGATACACACAGAGTTTCCAGTCAGTTCATGGCAACACTCCCCCTGTCTCTGCATCAGTGCACATGACTACACAGATTCCAGCTCATGAATATTAATAGTGCCTCATTGATTATTTATGACAGAACATGTTAGCGGGGTGGGGTGTCATAGCTGCTGCTGATGACAGATGAATATTCACTAATTAAGAAGCAAATGTAGTGTGGTTAAACAAAATTCACTTGTGTCAATACCATCTCTGTTTATTAAGGATAGAAGGGTTGAACGTAGGGCATTTTAAAAGAGCATACATTTAATTTCTCCGTTGATATAAGCCTCTTATGGGGTAATAAAAAAATTGAGAAACAGAAATTACTTCATTCACAACTCCGTGTTTTGCAACAAAGACAAGAAATATTTTCAACAGTATTTAATACAGGGAAGGCAAATAAGAGCAATTATTTAAATTTAGAAAATAAACCCAGAAACAAATGGAAATTATGGATGGTATAGGAAAGGATGAGAGTGTTTGTGTGTGTTTGTGTGTGTGTGGGGGGGGTTCATTCAGCTTTAATTTTGACCCTACAGAAATGATTGAGTGGGTTATCTGTAAAGATTAGCACCCAGCAAAAAATGCAAGGCATAGTGTCCTATTGCAAATAAAGACTATGCAAGTAAGTGTGAGCAGATGACACTGGAACAGATAATAAATATTTTAATTAGATAATAAGGGCAGGTCCATTAAACAGACATTTGAAGCACCATAATGCATGTAGATCTATATTTAAAAATGAGATAAATACAATCGACTTCCTTAGATAAATTACCAATGTATATAGTATTTATGCTAATTTTATTAAAGTCGTATATAATATTTCAGGATGCTGACACTGGCGATATTTACATTCTAATGTAATGCACGGTGATTCCATTTGTGGTTCTGTATTTGGAATTTATATTATGCAAAGGTGAACACAGACTTGAAGATGAAGCTTAGATCTGCCAATAAAAGAATTAATCCATTTAATTTCACACTCACAAACAGTTACACGGAGTTCAAGGTAGTAGTTTGAGTCCCTTAAAGATACACTATAGATAGCCAAAGCAGATTAATAGAAGCCAATTTCTTTTGTTCTAAGGGTGACTTATCCTAAACCTCTGCTAATTAAGAAGCGTGTCCTTGTCCCAGCACATTTTATACTGGACAGGATAGCAGGAGGATTTAAAGGCAAAAATAATTACTTGTATACTTGTAACTCTGGCTAGGAATCACAGTAGATTTTGAAGATGTTTAATTGCTAAACATTTCCCTATACATACTTTTTGGAGTCCAATTTCCCAAAAGTGTTTTGTCAAATGATTAGAATCGATAAGAGGAAATAAATCAAATGAATACTAATTGTTAACAAATTGGCTTTGTGACTAGCAACACCTCAACTCCAGCAAGTAGCCTGAGATGCGTAGTTATTGTTGGCCATTTCCCTAAGGAGGTAATAATCAGATTTTCTGAGCCTAATTTCACCTAACAGCCTGGATGGAAGCCAAGACCAGGGACCTTCCCAAAAGTGGCATGATAATCGGTGATACTCATGTGAACAAAGTCCACCAGGACATCCTGCAAATTAGAAACCACTTGTAGGAGACACTAATTAAGACCTGCTTTCTTTATGGAGCAAGCATATTCAGAGAGGCCATCCCAAGGAATTCTATGAAAACCAATGGCCACAAATAAAAGTTTTCTAAGTGTAGAAGAATTGGAATCTTGGATGTTATCAGGAGTGAAGATGTTAAAGCTCACATCTTTCAAGCACACACTGATTGCATTTGGAAGTTTCTAGGCTGAGTTGTAAGTGCATGATGGAGGCATGGGCATTGATATTCTGTAGGTAAATATCCAGGTCAAGGAATTGGAGTATAACATGGCAAGGATGGCTAGTTTATTTATCTCTGCGTGTTTGCTGTCGACACTGGCTAAACTGCTTTGTGGAAGGTTTTGAAAGCGGGTAAGGAGCTAACTGAGCTGTTATTCATTTAGAGCTCTCACCATGTCTTAGAGTTCATTTTTAAGAATAAATAAGTAAATAAATAAATAATCAAAGCTTTAAGAATGTCTTCTTAATTATCAAATAGTGAGCCTTCCCACAACGTAAGCAGTTTCCATTGAAGTTGCTTGTCCAGTTCTGCAGCTGCGCTTGGCTCTTGTGTTCATTCATTACGAGGCCCTCTGTTCCTTTGTTTCCAATCGGGGGAACAAGTGTGGCTTCTCCAGTCATTTATCAAATGCTGCCCTTGGCCCATTTACCCTGGAAGGATTCCAACCTCTGCTGCTAATGGGCTCATCCCAAAGAATTAGAGGGAGTTTTGAACAAAGGACCCATGATTCCAGACTCTTCCAAATTTCATTGGAATATGAGGGCCAGGTTTGTTAGTGACTAAGCAGCTTATCTTTTATGAGAAAACTGCATAAATTGGGAAATGGAGAAAAATACCATTAATCTGAGATGTTTCTAAACCCCAAATCCATTAGATATAGCTTTTGGGTCATTAATAAGGAGTATATACCTTTCCAAATATTCTCTGTGAGAACATAGAGATGGGAATGGTGCAATCCAAGATAGGGTTGTTTAATTCCATTGCTTTTAACTTGTAATTACTGCTCCCCACACATGTCATTCCAAACGGGACAATGTGTCCATCAAGATCTAATTTAAATATGAAAGCTTAAGCTGGTAGTGCAATGAAGGCACCAACAATTTTTCTGTTCACCCTACATAACTTGTATCACTAAATAGCCAAGGAAGAGCTGAGAGGGATTTTCTCTTTATGGAATTCTACTGAGTCACAAGTGAGGACAGAGTATAGGTTGTTCCCATGCCAGGAGTCTTCAGTCAACCAACCAATCAGCCAGGCTAGGGACTGTGAATTACTGGCTGCCAATGTGACAGGTACTCTCACACATACCAGACATATAATGGACATTTTGTGTCACCTGATAGGAGAAAATGATGCCACTCAAAGGCTTTCCAAAGGCAAACAGTTCGTAGCCAGTTCAGAGAACAGAGGGACATATATTAAACCACACCATGAATAAGAAATCATCAGATTGACATTGCGGATAGATTTGTGTGAATGGACATGGAAGGGAAGGGAAGGGGAGGGGAGGGAAGGGAAGGGAAGGGAAGGGAAGGGAGACAGAGAAGAGAGTTAATAATAGACATAGAGACTACTAATCAAAAGAGACTTTAATAGTATTGCTATACAAAATTATAAACACAACTAAGAAGATGAGTGCCAACAAGTCCTAGTGGTTGATATTTTTTAAAGAAAGGATCATGTAACCAGGCAGGGACAGGAGAAATTACAAAAGGCCTAGGAAAGTCAGAGCTTCTGACCTCGGTAGTAGCTTTTCTAGGCAATTAGTTACCAGATGGACTTTAATTCTTTATTTTTTTTATTGTTGTTCACAGTGATATGTTTTGAAAACTGACCCAACAAGCATCTGTCAGTGACTAGCCTCTCATGACACACAATCTCATTTCTGGTCTTCCCGTGTTTGGTTCTGCCTTCTTTGGTTTGATTGCCTTGGGTCAACCGAAGTCCCCAAACCTAAATTAAGTACCTGGATAAATGAGGTAAATGTCCCTGGATGATGTCCATGTGAAGGTCTATGCTCTTTCCCTTCGTCAGGCTAGGGCAATGAGTTGGTTTATCCAGTGCATCCACGTGACCATTCGTCGCTTAGTCACTGTTTCCTACTTAGACTGTGTCACTTGGGTCAAGCTGCCTTTAATTTACCTACAAGCATTCTCAAGGCCCAACGTGGGTGAGGCTGGCGATTTAGATGTGCCAGATGGAAGCTACACATGCTTTCAGAGGCAAACAGTGAAACGTCAAGACATTCCAAGAGAGAGAATGTTCATGAAGCTTTGCTTATGGTATAATTTTACAACTGTCATGTTTTCTAGTTATGACTCTTCTACCATGCCCAAATTATAAATTAAACTGTGCCATAGTTTGAATAGCGGCATAAGCATAGTGAGTGCCACGTTTTAGGTATCTGCTAGGGGTCTCAGAATGTACCACTTACAGACAAAGAGGTAACTGCCCCCATTTTTCAGTCCTTACTAAGAGAAGCAAAGGCCACATGTGGCTGTCTGAGTCAGCGATCCCGAGTCTCCCATAGCTGGCATAAGCAGTGGATAATCTGGTGGCTACCTTTATGTTAAAGCACTATTTCCTTGCTAATGTGGTTGGTCTTTCCCTTGATCATTGACAGATGTAAGCCTTCTCATACATAACACGTGAGCTATACTTTTCCGTTCTAGTTCTAATCCTTTACGGTAATGCTTTATAAACACATACAGCTTCTAAAGTTCACTCATCTTATGTTCCTCTACAGGCACAGAGAACCCGGAGCTCAGAGCTACTGTGTCTTGTTCAAGGTCAACTTGAGTAAAGAGGTCCAGATTCGCTTCTCCGGTTACAATTTCTGTGGTTGAATTAAATAGCTAGCCGATGAACTGTCTCTCTTTTACAGGAAGTTAGAGTCCTACTGATAGGACTTTTCCCAATGACAGAGGAAATGGAAGATAGAACTCCAAAGTCCTGACATTAACAGTTTAAAAAGAAGGAAAGAAGAACTGCCAAGATTTAACCTAGAATGATAGAAGTGGCCCATGGGTTAAAAATGCACACATTCTCCATTAAAGTACTCAAGTGATTTTTATAGGTCAGGAGTGAATTTAATTAGGTCACAGGCTAGAGTAATCTGTGTTTTGGCACTGTATCCGAGTGCTCACTGGGATTTACAACTTATCCAGGTGTGCCAGGAACTTTGCTGGTTTTAGAGTGCAGAACTCCAGACCCAAGAGTGTTCAGTGCTAACCTAACTGGGCACTTGAAATTCATTTCTTTTCTTTGGGTTTCAGTCAAGCTGCACTTCAGTGTATAGTCTATCTCACCTTCCCTTTGTCCCAGATGTTAATTGGTTCTGTATGTTCTTTGAAATAAATCACTGAAACGCTAGGTAAGGTCCATTGCTGTCTCCTCTGGGACTTCATCAACTAGTATCTTCAATTTTAAGTTCCCAATATATTTTGTCTACAGCCATAACACTATAGCACATACCACATCTATAAATATTCCTGTTTTATCTCTCCTACTGGTCTATAATGTATATGAGGGCAGCAGTAATATATGATTGTCCTTTAAGCTCTTAAACTTTTATCAGGATACTTTTCACACTCTGGGTTTTTAATCAATACATAGTGAATAAATACATGTAATTGGAAGATGACATATCTAGATTTGGCAAAGGAGTAGACATTTAGGTTTGCATTACAATGCCTAATCAGAAGGTGACATTCCTCCCCTTGGACTATTTTTAAAAAACATAAAAGAACTGAAGAATCATGAGCATAAAATATATTTAATTTGATTCTATAAACATAAATTCTAGAGCCTTTAAAAATGTCTACAAATGAATGGGGTCTGATCACATGTGCTTTAGAAGTTTCTGGCGTACTTGCATGAGAAAATGTTTCCTTCTTTAAATTAACATTCTGGCCCAAGTGATAGTTACTCATTTATTTATTACACATATATTTTCTGAATACTTACGGCCTGATGTAGAATGGATGGGAGGGTTTGGAAATTGCATTTCACTTCCACAACATCTCAGATGTAAAATGTGTCAGCCATTGTCCCAGATTCATGAAGGAAGAAATCATTTGATATTAAAATTCTCAGTTCCAGGAGACCCCAGAGCCCTGAACTTGGCTTTTATGTGGTGTTGGTCACAACACTGAGATATTGACCATCATCATGAGTTTGGAAAGCTGTGGCATTGACAGTGTCCATGTGTCATGCACTAACAGCTAAAGCCTGAGACATCAATCATCACGCTGAACCGTTCCCCACTTCGATCACCTGTTGGCCATTTTCAATTTGTCCCTACAGTCAGTGCTTACTGTCTTTAGTGGGGCTCCATCAGCCTCCACATCTCTGGGAGTGAACTCATTACTACACAGACTGCAACGGGAACCAGTAAGCTCCCAATTGAACCTTGTAATTACTACCTGTGTGTTTCCATACAACATGCACATTCCAAGATAATATTTAATTTAAATTCCAGTTGGTTGTGAGGATTGAGGACAGGCATGAGCATGTGCTCTTGAGCTAGGAAGGACTCTGTCCATGTTGACATTCGTGGGTTCTACAGTCAATGTGCCTTGTGTTGTCTCAGTTCCTACTGATGTAATGTGAGACGAATTACCATGATGTTTCCATTATTATGGTTTTCCCTATGTTTCTTATTCTAAAACATGTATAGCATTTGCCATGCAGTGGTTGCAAGAGATACAGTTACGATGAGATGAGTTTTGCTTCTCTGGTACATAACGTTTCTAATACACACTTGCCTGTGTCCATCATAGCAGCAAATAGAATAAGGATGATGATGATATCCAATTTAGACTTCAAAAATAGGTTTGTGATGCCTTCTAATAATAAACAGAGGTTTCCCATTACATTACATTGAGTTTATCTGTTGAACTGTTACTGTTGTTTCCATCACCTCGTTCACTGTACCAGGAACCAAGACAGCATGAGGCAAGTTATGTACTCATTGAACAGATAGCCCAACCACTCTTCTAGAGGGCAAATATTAGCTACCTGTCTAGCTCAGCTTAGTACTTGTTTTCCTGAATTGGGTAGAGGCCAAGTATTATGTCTTGACAATGTTATACTCTTCAGCAACAGCAAGCTCTAGGAGTTAGAGTTTATTCTGAGTAGTATTATTGCTGATTTTACTTTTGTAAAAGAAAGTTTCAGCAAACGCTCGGTGATTACCCTCATTCAACCAGTATTTGCTGAATAGTACTTTGAGTAATAGTACCTTGAGTAAAACAAGGGGGTAATTACTGAACAGACCAGTTTGAAAATATGGGCTAATATTTTGTACTCTATTACTTGAGTACTCATTGCTCTCACAAATTTTCCCATATAAATGCTTTGAAGCGGGAGTTGGAAAGATGCCTCAGTGGTTAAGAGCACTGACTGCTCTTCCAGAGGTCCTGAGTTCAAATCCCAGCAACCACATGGTGGCTCACAACCCTCTATAATGAGAGCTGATACCCTCTTCTGGTGTGTCCGAAGACAGCTACAGTGTACTTACATAAAATAAATAAATTAATCTTTAAATGCTTTGAAATAGTCCTCTTGACATGAGTATATGTGGTCATGTGACTAGTAAGTGGGGAGCCAGGATTCAGGTTCAGGCAATCACTGTGGTTTGACGAGCTCACCAGTACCTTGCATAGCTTGTCCCTTGGCATGAGTTCTCATTCCAACACATCCATCGATGCTGAGGGGAAAAAACTCTGGTGATGCTTGTAGCATGTTGAGATATGAAAATTTCCCCGAGGGCCAGAAGTGTAGTCTAAAATTAACTCCCAGGGTCCATGTTGCGTTCTCAAGCATGACTGCATAAAATAGATTGAATGAAGCCTAAGCAATTTCCCAACCTCACTCCACTCGGCTGCCTGTGGGATATTGCTGTACTTAATATATGCCAGTAGCTGAATTGTGTTTCCCTGCTTAGTACTAAGTGGTAGGAAATACTCAGGAATTTGGAGTAAATGTCTATATTGAGGAATAATGAAAAGTAGCTACCGAGGGTAGGCAAATTTGGAGGTTTTGAGAAAAGTGAGAAATTTGCTAGTAAATAGCAAATTTAAATGTTCACATTTAGGGCTAGGAATGGTGGTGCACGCCTTTAATCCCAGCACCTGGGAGGCAGAGGCAGGTGGATCTCTGTGAGTTTGAGTCCTGCTTGGTCTATATAGTGAGCTACAGGGCACCCGGGGGCTACATAGTGAGTCCTTTCTCAAAAAAAAAAAAAAAGGAAGAAGAAGAAAATTAAACAAAAAAAAATTTGCCAGATTGAAATTCTCTTAAGCTTCAGATTGACCCAATTATTAGCTGATATTTCTACTGAGACTGCGCACAACCCACCAATGAGTAGTTAGCAAAGCTCATCTTCCCCACAACTGTGGGTCTTTGTCAAGTGCTGTGTGAAAGCTTGGCCTAACTCTTCTAGGCTGAGTAAGGGTTGGGCATTTGCCTTCCTGCCTCCTGCTCTACATGAAGGGCTGGTCACTGTCAGTCTGAGCTGCTCCGTCCCCCCTTTTCTTCTTCCTTCTCCTCAGGAGCCAGTCTTTCAGGCTCGGGCCATCTGTCTTTTCCATAAGGCTCCGTGTCCACGCACGGCAGCATTTAGAAGTATCCGAGGTCTAATGAACCACAGTGGCCTTCTTATTTTTCTGGTTCCTTCTTGCCTATGAGTCAACACCTACAAGCTTCTTTATCATCTAGCTCCCTTCCCACTTCAGGCCTTAGTAGAGTCTAGACGCTGAGTTTCTATGTGATACAGATATGTCCTTTCTCATCGCCTCATGTTTTGCACTCGCTTGGCCATCATAATGTTGGTCATGGCATACGGGCATCTCAGCGCTATTGCAGGAAAGTTTATAGTGGGCGGGAGCATCAGGCACATTAAAAGATAACCACTGTATAAAGATTCAGAAAAATAATCAGAAAAGCTGCAGGCACAACACAGGAGACAGGTGTGAGGATCAGCCTTCTTGTTTGCCTACCTGCTTGGTTTTCTGTCTGTTTGTTTACGTACGTGATATCAAGTGAATGTCGGAAATGACAAGACAAGGTAGGTAAAGGGATACACAGCCGAGAGATGAGCTTTTCAGTTCTGACTTTGGGTTTTGATGTTTCTCCACCTGGAGGGTCCAATGAAATAACTCATCAACTGTGGTTCCCGGACCTAACATCTTCAAATTTAGCTTAATCCACTTGGAAAATGGCCCTCACTACACAAACCAGCATGTTAGCGTTACCTCTGTGTCTGTGAATGTAAAACAAAACTGAGTGTCTAACTTCACACACATTCTGGCCCCAAATGTGTCCCACACCATCAGAACAAGGTAGTAGTAGTAGTAATAGTAGTAGTAGTAGTAATAGTAATAGTTGTTGTTTTTTATGTGAGTACACTGTAGCTGTCTTCAGTCATATCAGAAGAGGGCATTGGCTTTCATTACAGATGGTTGTGAGCCACCATGTGGTTGCTGGGAATTGAACTCAGGACCTCTGGAAGAGGCCAGTGCTCTTAACTGCTGAGCCATCTCTCCAGTTGTTATTTTTGTAATAGTACTAGTAGGTGGTGTTGTTTTAGACTTTGGTGTTATTTAGACATCTTTATACCTCCTTCTAAAAACATTTACAATGTTGGGCTAGAAAGATAGCTCAGAGGTTAAGAACTCTGGCTGCTTTTCCGGAGGATCTGGGGTTTATTCCAAGCACCCACATGGCAACATGCAGAGTCTCACAACCTTCCATAACTCAAGTTTCAGAGTATTCAGTAGCCTCTTCTGGCTTCCATGAACACTGTGTATATGGAACATATAGACATTTACCCAGGCAAAACAACCACATATAAAAAAAATAAAAACAAAGGAAAAACAAAAACTAGGACATTTGTTTTTGAATTAGTTGCATATTAAAATATGTTGAAGTGCCTCCATTTGTTTCTCTGTGAATTGGGTGTGTCAGAACCTACTCCAAGGAGGTTTTCAGAACACTATGTGGTGCCTACTCTGTGTAAGTACTTAATAAATTTTAAATAAGATTCTACAGTTTATAATTCTTATGAAAATATTAAAGTAACAAGTCTACATGCTAATTGTCTGCATTTGGCAAGTGTGTGGATAGACACATTGGAAAGAGTTCCATTTCTTTAGGAAGGGGCTAGATTTCTCTCAGGTAAGGGATGACCACTGGGGCACTGAGTGGTGGCCAGGAAGGAGTGGGAAAGGGCTCAGTGATCGTACAAAGTACAACCTGGGTGAGACACAGATGCCCTGAGTCTCCTAGTCTTTGTTGAGTATCACTTTCTACCATGCCTTCTGAGGGCATCCTGAGAGGTGGTATTCAACTAGAGGTTAAGTGTTGAATCACCAGGAAGCACTGGGTACATCAGCTCTATTACTGGGCTCCTGAGCTACCAGTCCTCACAGAAAATTCAGAAAGATGCCTTCTCTCTTCCTTCAAATTTCCATTGGAGGCATTAAAACTGATATAATCTATTGAATACCTCTATCAAGGCAATTCCTAGTGTAGCGATTTAAATGATTGTTAAAGCCACTGACTCTTTGTTTTTCCTAATTTGAAAATTCAGCTGACTTTATGAAATGAAGTATTTTAAATCTCATACAAATTTTATAACATATGAGTAGGTGGTCATTTTTATATAAAAGGGACTTCAGGCTCCAAGTATTATATAGTTCAGTTGAGGCTACATAGCTGATAAAGTTGATATGTAATTCTGAGTTAACTTTATTCTAGGGTCTGATTTTTTTTTTCTAGTAAGACATCTTGCTCAGGGCAGAAAGCTCCGAAAGCTATAGAAGTTGGTTCATTTTCTGTAGCTGCTTTAGTCCAGGGCATCACAAATGAAAATCTCTACCTCTCCTTGATATGTGCAGGTTGTACCTGTGGGATGTACAGATGAGCTTTAGGGCAGTCTGCGATGCAGTTACAGGATCAGTATCAAAGACCTCCATTCACTAGTAGGGCCGTGACCAGTCCAAGTTCTAGGTGTTGGTGTTAGGCAAGGAGAAAGAGATCACATGCTTTCTGAACACATGGATTCGTCTTGGAGATATTTGGTCCACTGGCGTTAGTCACTAGAAATCGTCCTACCTCAAATCAATCAAGAGGCTTGATTGATGAAATCTGTTTGATGGAATTAATCCACATTTAAGGATTTTTAACTGAAACTACGTTTTCCTGAGCATGCCTCTTTTGGTCACAGTCCTGGAGCTGCTTTTTCCATGACTTCAGGAACCTCAGTGGATTATCATCCCTAGTCCCTGCCTCCTTGTGGTGCCTCATGGGAAATCCTCTCAGTAATACAAACAGCCATTATATTGTGATAGGCATTAAGAAGTTAGAGAAGACTCATTAAAACTCCACTATTGCTATTGACTGAATTCAATTAATACTTCATCCTATGTGTCTATCTCCTGATGAATGCTTTCTAAATGTTTGCTCAGGGTCTATGAAGGCTTCGTCCTCTGACCCAAGTGTGAATATGGGCATTGTTTTCTGATATCTGAAGCAGTAGTTCTAAGACTGAGTGCCTTGTTGTCAGAGATGTGTGGGTGGAAACAGAGTCATATTTAAAGCCCCTTCCTGAACCAATGAAAAAATTCTGTGTAATCAGAATACCGTTATTACAGATGGAAGAAATATAATGCAAAATTATATATATATATATATGTATATATATGTGTATATATGTATATATGCATGTATATATAACCATTTCTTTCCCCAAATCATCAGAATCTTGCTCAGAACAATACATTTAGCTTCATTTTATTTCTTTGCCAGGGTGGCTGCACTTCTACCCATGCATGGTAAGTAATGAGCAATTGTTAGCCTACCTTCCTACTAGTGTGTTTCATACTCATCCAGGAAGGTTGGCTTTATTTATGGATTTTTTTAAATTGTGCTGGGATCAACCTAAAGTTTTATGTATTAAAAATGAAGCCAGGTTATCCCCTGTATGGTGGATATAACTATGTCTCCTCGTATTTTTCCTCATAATTGACTTTAAAAGCCTGTGACTGGAAATACTTTCATCATGTATTATAAATGCAATTTTGGTCCATCCAATTTTCCTCCATGGTAGGGTCTGTGTGCTGTGTTATGTTATTTTATTTTCCTAGGATTAGAACACTACGTTTGCCAATCTTCTCATCTTTAGGTTTCATGATATAGAATGTTCTGGCTAACAGAATACAGGAGGAAGTCCTGGTCAAGAGTGCTGTCAGGCCATGACCTCTAAAGGCTGCTCTCAAGTTCTTGCTACTCACTACATGCTTGCTAGTAACCAGAACCAGTGTAATGGGGCCACATGCTGCAAACTTCGTGATGGTTTTCTTTGACAAAAGTCAATCATAGAAGCTCATAGCCCTGTATGCAAATCTTTAGGAAGGGAAGTTACCTTTACTACATTCAACTGAAAAGGATTTGAGGATTGGTATTTCAGTAGAATTTAGCATGATTGAGACTTAGAGACAACACCTCTGAGTACACAAATTGAAACAAGTTATAATTACTATGGAATAAACAGCTTATGGTGGCTCAGAAACAGGTCACACTGACATTGAGGGATTCTTAAGCAAAGCTGTACAAAGAGACACAGCCACATTAGCTATTATAGTCGAACAAGCATTTAGGAACGGGAGGATGAGAGCTATCACGTTCGCCCACCCTTATTTTTATCAGGTCATTTGTTTATAGAGTCCTAAGCAATATTGTTTGAAAGATGGTGAGCAAAGCTGATGCGAGCAGGAACGGTTTTGTATGAGCAGACTAAGCACATGCATGTTGTGATCACACAGAGTCAATGAGCTCCAATCTTTGCAAAGAAAGCTCTTGCCTATCTCAGCAATCCAGGCTCTCAGAGGAGCTGTGCTTCCTAACTGGGTTAGCATGGCAGCGCCATAGCAAACAAATGCAGGATAAGTAGGTTGCACTGCTAGCTAATCGAGCGATAAATATCTATTTTTACATAAAGGAAACTTGAAAGGGCAGCTTTTTATGTTTAAACATTGTTCTACAGTTTCGGAGCTTGAGGAACCTCCCAACACAGTCAAAGCAGAGGGAAAACATAGGCTGCAAAATGCAAGAGCCTTGTGCTTGGATTTCAGCTCTACAATCTGAGAGAGAGGCACACCCAACTTCCTGTGAGATGGAGTTAATAGCCCCTGCCTTCTCTTGGTATTATTGATAGGATTGATTACCTGAAGTAACTGTTTCTCAAATAAGCCATCCTACAGGAGGTCCCAAGAGTCTTTCTGAATGGCTTTGGAAGGGATGCGTTGGCTAGCTTATTCAAAAGTTCAAAATGTAGGGATATGAAATCCACACTAGTCTTTTATAACTGCTGGGGCAAGGCAAGGAAGATGAAGTTGTCAGTTTGGGGGGGCACTCAGAAATATGGAACTAATTTTAGAAGTTGTATAAAATATTCATAGCAGTATGTCTGCTAAGAATACAACATGCGTGCAGACGGTGAGAGGTATGGATTATGGAGTTGGGGGCACTTTAGGAGAGCAGTGACGGGGCTTCAAGATTTGCTTAAGTTAAATGGGACCAAAGCAGATTGCCAAAACCCAGCACTGAGACCACATTGCCAGTTTTCCACCAACAAAGAGGAAAGTTGAATAAAGGCAATCGGGAGATGAAAGCTTAATAAAAGAAGGCTGTGCACAGGTGACAAAAGGAAGATGCTGAGAGGCATGGGGACCACTGTCATCCTGTAAATGTCTTTGGTAGATGTCACATTGACAAAATCATGCTTAGGTACACGAGGTTCACACATAGAGAGAATGGCATGCATGTGTATAGTTTATGTCTCTATATGCACCGTGGAACACTAATACAGCCAGTGGTAAGATTACAACTGGAAATGTATTATCATTGCAGCTAACAGAAGTCCAGATGATCAGTGTGGTACCTGGGATCCAGGGCTCACTTGACTGAAGATTTATTTCATAATTTTATCATGCCTTGCCAGTACAGAATACCCATTCATAATATTAATTAGCAATATGCAAATAAGGTGTTCTGTGTGTCATCTCCCGTCTCCATTTTAATGATAAACCCACCTCAATGTGCCCATAGGTGTAACATACAAACTAGTTCACAAGTCGGTGAGAACAAAATTACAAAGTAAAACAAGATGGATAATTTTGTCAGTTCCGAGAAATACCAAGGTAATGATCCAAGAGCTACTAATTAAAAACAATTAGTTAAACCCAGTTATTCATTCAACAAGGATTTACTGTTACACATGGGTATTCTGCTAACCTTAAATAATTAAATAAATAAATCATTGAAACAGAATTTTCAGTAGAAATACAGGATGCTAATCATTGTGAGCTATTAACTGGTTGAGAGAACTATTTCATCTTTTTTTTTTTACTTATAAATATGTGGTACATGCCTATGTATTTTAATGTTCATAATTTTTGGCTATTTTTCTTAAAAAGAGCCTATGTAAATATGAATGATATGAAGTAGTTAGAATAAAAATGAAATACTAAAGGAAGGATAAGGGAAGAAAAAAAATGGCAGATTAGAAGATCTTGGGACAGTTAAAGGAATGGCACATAATCTAGTGTCCAGGGATGAAACATGAGACCTGAACAGAAGAAGTATGCATGTATGCACACACATACACACACACAAACACATGTGTGTGTGCTACTGTGAATGTATATGTATGTATGTGTGCATATGCATGTGCATATTTGTGTATATGTATATATGTATGTGTTTATATGTGCCTATATATGCACATATCTGCACATGTGTGCAGAACTAAAGCCAGAAGAGGAGTTATGACTTAAAACACAAGGACAAACCCAACTGTGAATCCACAGAGACAAAGTTTCAAAAGTGAGGGATGTACCAGCACTAGGCTGAGAATGGCGGGCAAGAGAGGGGCATGTGTGTAGAGGGCTGGAACCAGAATGTCATGTGTGTAGAGGGCTGGAGCCAGAATGTCATGTGTGTAGAGGGCTGGAGCCAGAATGTCATGTGTGTAGAGGGCTGGAGCCAGAATGTCATGTGTGTAGAGGGCTGGAGCCAGAATGTCACATGTGTAGAAGGCTGGAACCAGAATGTCACGTGTGTAGAGGGTTGGAGCCAGAATGTCATGTGTGTAGAGGACTGGAATCAGAATGTCAGTAGAGGGCTGGAGCCAGAATGTCATGTGTGTAGACGGCTGGAGCCAGAATGTCATGTGTGTAGAGGGCTGGAGCCAGAATGTCATGTGTGGAGAGCGCTGGAAGTCATCTGTCATTCTGAACCAGGGAAGGGTGGGTGGGGACCACGGGCTGCACCATCCACAGAGGCAATGATGAGGTGGAGACACAAGTGAAGAGAAGTCTTTTAGGAATCCAGTAATGGAAAGAGGAGAGGGACTAAATGACTCTGCAGGAGAAGTCAGCACCAAAGGGATTGCTGGGTAAACTGTTTTAAATGAATCCAAGGAAGATGTGATTGGAGGGACCGCAGTGCTCAGAAGAACAAATCTAGGGGCGAGTAACTAGGAGAAAACACATGGCGAAGGCAGCAGGTGTTGACTGGAAGATTTTCTTCTTTTTCCTCAGACAGAAGAAAATGGTAAATAAAAACATGGCCAATTTAGTAACCTACAAAAGGGAGTGAGAGCTGAATGACTTCACATCAGGTGTCTACATTCAGTAATGAGAAAATGAGGTTACAAATTTCCATGAGCACTGACTGAAACAAAAAAACTACTTAAAATGAGAGACTGAACAGATAATCGTTTTGTATACTTTTATGTTGAAAGAAAACGTCTATAAGGGTCTCTTCTTAAAGGGACCGCTTGCTTGGTTTTTTGCCTCGATGAATGTATATCGAGCACAGGCAAGACGATTTAGGTTCTTAGCAGCGAGCCCATGAGCTGCTGGTGTGAGGGAAGCATCAAACGTTATCACACAAGAAGGACTTTGCGTTCACTGGATGCATCTGGCAGCTGGCTACTTTGATTTAACATTACAATTTGAACAGATATAAACTTGTTTCTTGACAGTCATTAACTGTGAGCTGTAAAAGGGCCATTCATTCTGCAGTAGTCAGCAAAATGCTTTGTAATGATCTAACGCTAATGCACCCCACTCCTATAAAAGCCCCTATGGCAGCAAAGGTTTTACTCTTTTAACAATGGTCGGGTTTTTGGCAGCTTCAACTCCCTGCCAATGCACCTGCTTTCCAGAAGATCATTAGATGAAAGTCCCAAGGTACACAGTCAACCTGGTTCCTGTTACTTTGCCGTCTGCCCGAGAAGAAAATTAATGCTACCCGAAGAGTCTCTTTCCCAAGACTGGTTGGGTGTATAGACACTGGGCCAGCTGTCTGAGGGGTACTTAGGGCTATTCAAAGCTGACCCAGCTCATTCTCTACTAGGATCTCAAGTCCCAACATAGCACATAACACCCCTGCTGAAGCCTGCACCAGCTGTTACACTATTGTATGGGTACTTAGAAGGATTACAGCACACGAAAACACAAGCGTGCCAGTAAGTAGGTTACCATCCAACTACTGTTTTATGGAGATGCTTACAGACGCCATCACAGGGTTTTTAAAAACCAGATATGAAACCATTGTTTGAGACAAAAAAAAAAAGACAAGGAGAAAAGAAAGGGTTCATGTTTATCACTAAAACCCTTTTAATAAAGGATTTCTTCTCTTCTCATTTCTTATGGAAAAATAATACAAATTAGCATAGGAAAATCCTGCTTTATCTCGGAATGGAGTTACATAGCCTTAACCCGAAATCTTCTTTTCTTCTTCTGGCTATGAGAAGTCAAGCAGGGCATCCTATCAAATTGAAAGGGGGAGATTTGTCACATTTGACTAGTTCTCAGGCTGAGGGTTTGCAGCTAAATACCAATGTGACACAGCAGTCACCCCTGATACCCACACCCTACACTGATCCCCCAACCACTCTTTTGGCAGTCGAACCCTTTGCCCCAGCTGCTGCTGCTGCACCTCCACAGAAATGGCAGCAAGACAACTTCCTCCAGCGTCAGGCTGTCTTCCAAGGAGGACCACAATGAAATCACTTTGTTTTACATAACAGCCAACTCAGAGATTTTATGGTAGAAATGTAGCCATAGGCTAAACACAATGAATCTCTCAGAATCTCCTGTTCAGACATTAAAGTCTGACAAAGTCATGACTATTTATAGAGCTGGAACTTGCATTTTTTTATATTAGCATGAAATGCGAGTGTGTGGGTTTTCAAAAGTCAGGTTTTCTTTCTTTCCTTTTTTTTTTTAATTAACCAGCTCTAAAATCCCTTGGGGACAGTTTTTTTTAAAGCTGGTGTCTTCATGCAGTGACTCTAGTTACTTCCTTCTTTCAATACAAAATCGAATGTCTTTGTTGGTGTTGGAAATGAATTTCATAGTCTCTTTCTCTCAGGGAGTCTTTCCAGATGATTCCAAAACAATGCCAGTAACACTTAGGGTGACCCAGTGACACTTAGGGTGACCCTCTACTTTCAATTGGTACTCCAGAGAACAAGAGTAATGTTTCCAAGTTTTCCAAGTTAGATCTTGAAGCTTGCTTTCATTAAAAATGAATATATGCAGGATCTGTGTACTTTTGATGTTTGTCAATGTCAGTTATAAATTCAAATGAATGATAATGTGCTACAGAAGAATGTTCATAGAGGCCGGAAAAAAAATAACCACGTTAGAACTGCATAAATCCGTCTCTGCCTTCAGTGTTTCATAGTTTTACAAAATTATACAAACATGCAATCATACAAATGTTGTCTTGCATATGCTCGATGTGGGTTGCTTATTATTTGCTTCAAGGATGAAAGATTCAAAAGTAATGAATTGCAGTATATGTTACATGACTGTTGAGAGAGAATATAATAGACTAAGTTTAATATGTGTACCGCTGTTTGTGTGTATTTGCATATGTGTGTGATAGGTAGTGTGTCAAAAATTTTGGTATCCTCTACTGTATTGTCTTCAACTCTCCACCCTTGCCATTTACAGCCCTCTCAGACATCTGCGTACTTTCCTCTACCTTGGAAACCATCATCTATTTGAAAATTACCACTTTTTGCACCCCTGTGTAGCTTTTTGGCCTTTTCTCTGTAGGTAAACCAATCATCCCTTCTTCCATACCTACAACCCAGAATTAACACAAGTATTCTGACATTGCATCCTTAGCTCCTCCTGGACTGCGACATCTTAGAAAACAAACACTACCCGTATCTTTTGTTATATTATTACTGGATAACTCTCAACAGATACTCCATCGCACTACTGGATGACTGAGGAGGCATGGGAAACCAAAGTACTAGTAAAACTCATGAAGAACAATCCGTGCCTCTTAGACTAAGTTTGCACTCTTTCCCAAGAAACAGATGGTATCATTTGGTTCTCATCAAGGTCCCTCTGGCCAAAAGAGGCATTGCCTATCAAATGACCTAATAGGTGTTAGTTTAGGAGCAGTAGATAAAAGAACGTCATCCAATACTTAAATTATATATAAATATTAAGCCCCCTTTTTACATTTAAAATAAATTAACATGCAAAGATTGTATTGGCTTAGAATTGAGGAAGTGTGACAACTTCCATCTTAAGTAAGGCATCTAGAGATCATGTCTGGCTGGGTGACAGCATCCATTTCAGGACCTTGTTTCTAAAAGAGGCAAAAAGAGTCTGAACAACTTCGAGACAGGGTTTCTCTGTATAGCCCTGGCTGTCCTGGAACTCACTCTGTAGACCAGGCTGACCTCGAACTCAGCAATCCACCTGCCTCTGCCGCCCAAGTGCTGGGATTAAAGGCATGCGCCACCACTGCCCGGCTTGAACAACTTTATTGAACAATGAGAAGGGGCTAGCCTAGAGACAGGCAAGTCTGGGTTGTGATAAGAATATATTCTTCAGGGATTTTACGGCTGATGGAGTTTTGTTACTCAGCAGAAACACTGGCTGACACAGGGTAGACCACGGCCAGGAGCAAGCTTGTGTGTCAGAAATGCTCAAGGCTCTGGGTGGATATGAGTGTGGGGAGAGACCAAACGAAATACCTCTACAAGAGAAGAAAGCCAATTCCCTCCTGTCGCCAAATCTGTATGCATTCAAATACATATTGAGTTCAAAGACCAAATGACTGTAATCAGAAAGACGCTCTCTTTTTCTTTTTTGTGTATGCCTAAGATTTTCTTATTTTTAAACAGAAGAGAAAATGTACTAAAGTTACTTCTTTTAAAAACAGCAAAATTGTTTTCTCAAACTTTAAGCTGCAATGGCTTCTTAGTCCACAGAGAAAGTGGGGACAAATGTGGACATAAATTTTGGGAACGTTTTCATACTTTAATTTGGCTCTCCCTCCAATTTGTATCGTATTCAAATCCTCAGATTCTAATGGTTCGGCTCAAGAAAAAAAAATATTTGTCTGTCTTGGAGGAAATATTTGTGTCTCCCTCAGACACATAGTTATGAAACCCTGGAAGAAGGGTGAAAAACTGCTTTACTTCTTGGTCCTGTGCGTGCTCACCAAACAGTCTGCTTTATTTTATTTAAAAATTTAAAATGATTCTAAAGTGCAAGCATATTATACTTGCGAGCATAAAAAAAATAAGACAAAACTTAGAATAATCTCATCTCGAGTCATGATCTTGGCTATCTAACTAAATAAGCAGATACTAAACTATGACACATTCAGCACATGGCTCAAATGATAAACTGTCTCCACAGAGCTGAAAGGCACACTGTGGCTCAGCGTTAAGGTTGCTATGGCAAAGTGTGCCTTCTGGACACAATTCCTTGTTTTCAAATAATTAAGTTTTATCTAGCACAGGGTAACCAATTTCTGCCTTTAAATACAGGAGGAAAACAGTGATGTGCTTAACTATAACACTCGCCTAAAGTTGAAAGGTTGGCTGCCTTCCAACAAAAGCTTTCAGAAAAAGTAATCCCGGTGTGTTTTCTTATTCGAAGGCCAATTCGAAGATTCATTTATCTCTTATTTGATCATCGGCAGTATAGAGTGCAAAACTAGGAGGATAAGGCAGCATTCCCAAGGCAGGACCTGGACTTTCCAGTTTGATAGATAGAAAACCAAGAGTCCTTTTGACTTTGCCTCCTAAATATCCTTATGTTAGCATCCATCCAAGTTGATATTATCGTCAATGTCCTGCCCTCTCTGGCGCTTCTCCTACATGTCCTCTGCAATTTATCTAGGCGGGAAGCACACTCTCATATAAATGTCATCATATATTCCCCACTGCAGACCTGTATGGAACTTTCAGCGTGTTAAGGTTAAATGCATCAATCCTCACACTCCTGGCCCTGGCCAACCTCTCTAGCCAGGGTCCAGGTCGCTCTCCTGCCACTATCAGCTGCCATTCAAACCTGCCAGTGTGTTGTACTCTTATCCGGCCCCTCCCTCCACACCTAGAACTGTGCTGGACTCTGAACACAGAGCTCCTCTCTCTGTCGCAACATACCTACTTACTTTGCAACATCACCTTTTCTAGGATATTATTCCTTAGACTCCACGTGAGGTTGTTTCTCCCCCCCCCCCCCGTCGTTACCTCTGAAGACGCTTGAGTGGTGATCGAGGTTGTAGTTACGCTTTTATACAAAATTGATTAATAGTCACCATCTTCATTAAGTAAGATCTAAGATTTTAAGTGTCACACCCAAAGTATCAATATTCTACAACAGATAATGACAATTCCGATAGTCACCTTCTAACTTTCCATATTAACCATCCTTTCATTTTTTGGTTTATATCAATATGTAGCTATCATGCCCACCATATGTACACACTCATGGCAAAACCAGTTCATCCATTATGATTATATTTCCTTTCTGATAATATAATGTTATATTCCCCTGGAGCTAATGCTGACCTCTCTCAGCTAACCCGGGGTGGATCTGTGTAACTCCAATCAGTAGAAAAAAGAGGCCATGCAGTTGAGTTTTAAAGAGAGTAAGGAGGGGTGTATGGGAAGGGTTGGAGGAAAGGGACAAAGAGATGAGGCAATTATAATCTCAAAAAAACACAGATTGAATAATTGAAAAAGAGCTTGGTGCCGTTGGTCTCCTGCCTTCACGTAGATCATAAGAGAATGAATGCCCTGTGTGTAACTTGATGGGTGACTGAGGGTGAAGAGGTTCCTGCTTCCTATGTGTGATCAGTGAGTTGAAAACGAAATCAGTCCCCCTCCATCGCTGCCTTAGTCATGACTTTTCCTCATTTTTCATCTTTACCTTTTCCTCCTTTTTGACTGTGGTTCCAGCGGGAATAAAATGGAAAGGTGAGCAGTGAATTAGTGATTTGGACTAAGAACTGACATTGGGTTTCGAGGCCTGGAACACCAGATATACATGCTTTTGATTCAGGGACTATGATAGACACTCCTGTCTCTCCTCTCCTCCATCCCTGCCTGCCCCCTCCTCTCTCTCTCTTTCTCTCTCTCTCTCTCTCTCTCTCTCTCTCTCTCTCTCTCTCTCACACACACACACACACACATACACACACACACAATGTATGTATATTTCTC
The DNA here is from genome assembly GCA_036184795.1 of Tokudaia tokunoshimensis. Taxonomy (NCBI): domain Eukaryota; kingdom Metazoa; phylum Chordata; class Mammalia; order Rodentia; family Muridae; genus Tokudaia; species Tokudaia tokunoshimensis. The sequence goes on along the minus strand of BTHU01000018.1, from coordinate 59,348,311 downwards.
TATAGTGAGAAAGTTATCTACAGGAATCATCAGATTTTTCAACGAGGAGGTTTCTACTCTAGAAATGCAAATTAAATCAATCTAGTATAATCTTCTCATTTAATGGAGGAGAAACTGGCTGTGGTCTGATAATACATCTGCCTCAGGTCATGGAGAAATGGATGGTATTTAGAGCCAGGCTAAACCTGAACTCTTCAGCCCACATCTGTTTTCTAACTGTTCAATGTCTTTGTCTCCTCCTGTTAACAACTAAGGTTCTTAGGCACAACCACCTGGGACAAAAGGTTGCTGATCATGTAAGAACTAACATTAATAGCAGGAAAAACTGAAGACTGGAGGGTATATCTGCTCTGTTTGCTCACTATCGGGACTTGTAAAGATTTAACTAGGTTTAAATGAAAGGCCTTTTGACATCCTTTGCTTGTAATGGCAATTTTGCTTCAATTAAGCAGCACTCAGACAACAATAACCCTGATGGGTGATGTAAGATAGAATTTTCTTGGCCTCCTGTTACTTGATGTGGTGAGAAGTTAAACCTGGAATGCCGTGTCTGCGCTTCCATCCTGAGTGTCAATAAACAGAGTCCTAGACCTTGGGACAGTTTTATCCAGTTGAGAAAAGGACAATGGTCAATGGTACTTCTCGCTCATAAGTGCAAGTCTCATTACAGCCCACAGTCAAACACAGGCTGCAGTTAGTATATCTCCAGCCGGCATGGGGCCAGCCATCTTCCTGTTTCTTCTACCTTCTTCCTTTCTCAAACAGCAAGGAGAATGAGAGAAGGCTGGAAAGACAACGTCTGTACAAAACCGAGTTTGTTTTCCTCCCACTGCAGGCAATGCACTATGGAAGCCCAGGTCCCCCTGCGGCAATCCCAGTTGGATATGGCTTGACCTTTCTGCAGGTAGTGGCCATGTGACAGTGAAAAAGGCACTCTTCTGTGTGGTGTCACTTCATCCTGACAATGGCCCTTTCACTTCTGAAGAGGAGAAAATTAAGGACCAATGAATTTCCACAGGCAGGGTCATTAAGCCAGAACAGGACTCTGAATTCAGTCAGTCTTCCTTTACATCTGACTGCAGCCTTCTCCTTCTATAGAAGACACCCAAGGGAAGATGCCTTAAGTACTCCAGCTAAGTCCTAAACTCTAGCTAGGACATTTCACTGGGGGCTAGACCAGAACAAGTTTAGAAGCTTCAATAGGAAAACAGTATAACAATAGATAAATACTTCTAGCACTACTCTGATAAGGAATTCTAGGCAATAGTTTATATTTAAAAGATGGATTATCACGCACACATTTCAGAATATCCATCCTTATTTCTGCAGATTTTTTTACCAGTGTGTTCTGAAGCATCTGTGGTATCCATTGCCTAAAAACAAAGCTTTCCTATGATGTTTCAAGCACAAATACTAAAGCAGGAGAAATAGTATTCTGTTCAACAAAGTGCGCGAGCGCGCGCGCGCACACACACACACACACACACACACACACAGAGAGAGAGACTGTTGGAAATTATTCTGAGATAAGTCACATAGATTATTGTTTATATTGTAAAGGTTTCACTATTTTCCTCCCAAGAGTCAAAGATTTAAGATAAAAATCTAATGTTATTGTGGTTTGAAGTAATGCTGATATTACAGTATGTGATTATGATATACACTATGATCACAGTATGTAATTACACCATGTAATATTACATGATGCGCAGTGACCTTGTCTGGCCATAAGGTCACTGTGGATGTCACTGGTTAAGATGAGGAATAAGGTGGTCGCTTAAGCCCTTGTAAGAAGAGAGCCACAGGGATGCTAGATATAAGAAGACTAGAGTCTGAGCTAGACCTCAGCAAGCTGAGGAACAGCAGAGGCCAGAAGCAACAGGTAGCATCTCTCTACAAAGGCTACAGAAAGAACATGCCCAGCTGACACCTTGCTTTCAAATGCTAGTCTTTAGAGCCAATTAACAATGGATTTATGTTGTTTTAAACCACAAAAATCAGTCCTATGAAATTAATGTATATTCTGATCCCAGTTTTGAGAAAATAGAACGAAGTCTCCTGTAATGTAGGGAAGAGTGAGAACATGAGACTTTTGATGTACTTTTATTTTTGAGTCGCTTGTAAAATAATAAGTAATTTTAAAATATTATTTATTTAATGTTCAGACACACCAGAAGAGGGCAAAATGTCCCATTACAGATGGTTGTGAGCCACCATGTGGTTGCTGGGAATTGAACTCAGGACCTCTGGAAGAACAGTCAGTGTTCTTAACCACTGAGCCATCTCTCTAGCCTCAAGTAATTATGTTTTTTTAAAGAGCAATAGTGATCTCATATCAGCAAGTTTTTCAGTACAAGGAATAAGTGCCAAGAATGACAGTCAAAACCTTTTCTCTCTTAGCACTGTGTGAGCCCCTCTGGTTTTCTCTCTCTCTCTGGTCTATGAGTTGTGGAGCATGAGGGCAGAAATCTTGTCTTTTCTGAGCTTTGAGCCTAGTAAAATGCCAGAGACCCAGTAGAGAGTTAATGAATATTCATGACAGATGCATAACAGGATGACAAAATAGATAGCAGGTTAACCACTTTTTACAAATCCGGAAATGAGTTGCACTTAAAATTTGTTTCCTACCACAGAACCACAGCAAGCCTGCTGTGTTTATTGGTCCTTTATGGCTTTCAGGAAACTTTTGTCTTGTTAAAGTCATTGAATTTCTTATCTGTTGTATTTAGATATGCAATCAAGATCCTTGTGGAAAAAAAAAAACCCAACTATTTCCAGACAGAATTCATTTCATGAAGAAAACATTATATATACTAACTAATATTTTATTAAGCCATAGAGGAGAAAAATTTAATATCATTTGCAGGAAAATGGATAGATTTGTAGACCATTAGGCAAAATAATCTAAACCCAGAGAGAATATTGCATTCTTCTTCTTCTTCCATGTAGAAACAAGATTACATATATATATATATATATATATACACACACACACACACACACACACACACATATATATATATGGTACTATTTTGAAAGATTTGGGGAGATGAAATAATTAGCATAAGGGAGAGGGGACAGGAGATAGTAATGGGAAGGAAATATGATTGAAATATTTGATATGTTGAACAAAAATGTCATTATGAAGCTAATCACTTTGTACCATGAATATACTCTAACAAAAGCATTGTAAAAACCATTTATTCTATGTAATTGTTTTGCCTTTGATATCATTCGGATTTTGTTTATGTTTCTGAGTAATTTGTGATATTTGAGGGGGCTTTTGAAGGTAAAGAGAGCAGAAATATTCATTATTTGTTTAAATATGCCTTACTAATACAACAGCAATGGATAACCGTCAGAACCAAGAGTAATATGAACAGCAAAAGGCAGTAGAGAAAGGAAAGAAAGTTCTAGAAGGAAGCAGAAGGATGAAAAACCCTGTTTATTCAACCAGACTCTTGAGAATTGTGCATTTTTATTAAAAAAAAACATATGAAATTTGACTTTTAAACTCTTCAGTAGGGGGCTGAAAAGATGGCTCAGCAGTTAAGGGTTCTTGTTGCTCTTGCGGGGGACCTGAGTTCCCACGACGTACTGAAGTAGCTTGAAACTGTCTGTGTAACTAATTCTAGGGGTTCTGACTCCCCTGATTTCTGGCCTCCAGTACCTGCATGCTCATGGTGCACACACAGAGATGCTGGACACGCTCCCTCACAGGAGCACACACATGTGCACACACACCAACTATTAAACCAAAAAAAAAAAGACTTCAGTAGAGTTTGGGTTTGAAGATTTGAGGATACACACAATCTGTTCATTTCCCAAGCTCATCCTTACCACAGAGGATGAACTTAGAGAGCTACTCTTCCTTTGGATAAAATCCCAGTTCATTTCAGAAGACTTCATCTCCCATGCTAAAAAAAAAAAATGATGTTTTAATCAGAACCCACAGGTTCACTTTGATAAAACCTGGAGTCCATAAACTTACAGAGAAAAGCTTCTACTGTGCATACCCAGCAGAGGTGGGTTGCTCTAAAATCATGTTGGGCTGAAGAAAAGCAATTTAATGCTCTGTGGAAATGCTTCTAGATTGGAAATAATCACCTTTTTATGATGAATGAATTGGTAGCTTCTAAATAATTTCATTGAGGTAAAGTAGCCCTTTCTTTACAGAATACAAAATGCCTACAAAGAAGAGAATCCTCTTCTCACATATATGGTCTTAATTCATCATGCATTCTTATTTATAATATCGATTGGGTGAAATTATTCTTGACATTTTTTTCAGTTGCTGAACACAGTCAAGGTAATTACTGAGTGTACATTTCTTTACTTGGCACCTAAGTCCCCTTATTATCAAACCTCATTCTAAAAACGAGTTGTATGTAAAGTCAACGGGCTGAATGTTTAAGAATTTTAATTACTTTTCTATGATCACTTTATATTCTGTACATATCATCCAGGTAACACAGCTTCTACAATGATAAGCAGTTTAATTAGAAAGCCGAGATAAGAAAGAAAAATGCCTTTTACGTTACCAAATTTGCTCATGCCAGTCTCATGATGACTTGGGCTTTGCTTTTGCATGCAGAATTTTAAATGTGTAATGTTAGCATTAGGTGAGCCTTCCCTCCCAACGGTCTAGCAAATGCTGTATTACTCCGCCATTTGGTTTCCTCTCTTTGTACATGTAAACTCGGTGGTTGTAATTAGATTGCAAACTGAACCTGCCTTTAATCTTTGTGCCAGTCCAAACACACACGCTATTCCTCACACTCCTAACTTGGCACTGGGATCACAACAAATAGACACAAATGTAAACTCCCGCGCTGCCAATAGCATGCCTGCCCTTTCCACAAACTGTCTCAGAGGATAGCCATTGATTTCCTAGTTATTATGAACATGAAATTATTGAATGACAGATGATAGAGTGTTAGGTCCTACAAGTATTTTCCCAAATGGGTTATCTAGCCAGAGTTGCCATGGAAACGATGCTGTTTGACAGACCTGCCCACAAAGAGCCCTTTGCTCGGAATTCAGCATCAAATAGCTCTCAGCTTACTGCAGGCTCACATTAAAACGGAGAACACGGAAGGTTTCTTATTAAGAAAAGAATGGTTTTCTTGTAGATGAGCCTGCACTGTCATAGGAAGTACTAAAATACACACACACACACACACACACACACACACACACACGGACTTCACTAAGGGCTGGAGCTTGGGCTATTAACAAAGACAGTGTTAATTCTTAGAAGATAAATTAGTGGATCTGAACATACAGGGTCCACTGGGAATATAAGTTCTGCATCGCAACACACAACTCATTAAGAGGAAAGAGGCTCTAAGCCCAGCATTTTCTGGCCAACACAGTACTTACACTGTGAAGGATGCTTAGGAACTAAATTTTCCTCTTTCTTTCTTTTGTTGACAACCAAGCATATGAAATAGGAAAGCATTTTCAAATTAGAATAACTTTTCTCAATAAAAACACTCTTAGAGTTAATGTTTTCTGGTTTCCAGGTCTCCTTCTAAGGGTTGGGTTCCCACTCAATACAGTGAAACTGAGATCATATCCTGGTATGGTTAAGAAAAAAAAAAGGGTGACCAATAACTTCACGTCAATCTGGCCAATTAGGGGTGCCACACTCACATGATGAAGGCAGAAGGAGCCACCTGCTGCCCACAATAGGCTTTGATCATCTCAGTCTCCCTTCATCCCTGTCTCCTACCGAATCCAGTTTTGTTATTTCACATCTTCATTTTCTTTCAGCTAAAGACAGTCATGCAATCATACATCAATGTGTTACTCAGTGATAACTATGCAGACAATATGACTGTGATTCTACAAACTAAGAGAGCTTGATGCTACAAGATTAGAGACTCACATAGGACCTCTCCCATTGATGGAAATCCCATTACCAGGTGTGTGCCTTCTCTGTCTCTGTCTGTCTCTCTCTCTCTCTCTCTCTCATGCAAAGGACTGAATTCAGAGTCCTGCGCATGCTTGCCTTGTGCTTACACAAACTTGGTCACTGAGCTATTTATTCTTTGCTTTTAATTTTTCTGGAGGTTAGACTGTCTTAACATTCTTTATTATGAATGTATTTGTGTGCACATGTAGATGTGTATGTGCCTCTGTGTGCACACTTGTTTGGTATCAGTATATATACACACATATGTGTGTATGGAGGCAACAAGTTGATACTGACTGTCTCATTTACTCTCCAACTTATTTTTTGAGGTAGGGTCTCTCACTAACCCTGCAGCTTATCAGTTTGCTGTCTAGCAATCTCCAGGGATCTCTTGCCCTCCCCAGTTTCAGGCTTATATCATTTTCATTCTAATCCAAATTCTATAGTATATGATCAGGATACATTTTTGTGTCAACTTGACATAAGCTAGTTTTAAGAGCAGGGAATACCCATTATAAAATGTTTCCTCAATATATGGTTGTGAGCAAGCATGTAAGGACATTTCCTTTGTTAGTGATTGATGTAGTAGAGTCCAGCCCATTGTGGGTGGGGCCCTTCCTAGGTTGCTGATCCTGAGATCTATGGGAAGCCATAATGAGCAAGCCAGTAAACAGTACCCCTCCATGGCCTCTGCATTAGTTCCTACTTCTAGGTTCCTACCCTGTTTGAGTTCCTGCCCTGATTTCCCTCAGTAATTTACTATTGTCTGGAAGCATAAGTAGAATAACTTAATAACCCCCCCCCCAAGTTGCCTTTGGACATGTTTTATCATAGCAGTAGTAACCCTAACTGTGACAACTTGGCACCATGATAGGGAGTGGGGTGGATATTGCTGTGACTGCCTTCATGTTGTTTAGGGAAGGGCTTTGGAACTTTGGGTTAGAAAAGCTCTTGAGCTGCCCTGCCTAGCCCTTTATGTGGTTGCTGGTGCTCCAAACCCACGCCTGTGTCAGAACACTTTACCCACTGAACTATCTCTTTGCCCTCTGTCGTAGTTTTCTCAAGGGAGATTTGATATTTCCAATGAAAGGGACACAACCTGAACTCAAAGCTGTTCATATGGAAGGGTGAAAAGAAGATGGTGCATCTCAACACAGGTGGACCAGGAGTCAGGCTCTGCTTGGTGAAAATGGCCAACACATTAGCAACACAAAGTCAAGGATCCTGTAGGCTCTGCTCCTAGATAAAGGTGTTGTGTCCAGTAGTTTTTAACTTTTCATCCCACAAGTAATTTTATTGTATTTGTGGGAACCCAACAACCCAACAGGTAAATTCTAGGATTACCTGATTTTAATGTCTGAAATTATGAGAGTGTGTGAACGTGTGAGACTGTGAGTGTGTGTATATGTCCATATGTCCGTGACTCTGTGTGTGAAAAGCTGTTTTTCGCCCCCATTGGATGTTTTATTTATTTACATTTTAAAAGAGAAAAGCTATCGAGAATTCACGGGACTTTTCTCTAAAAGCTTAGAAGAGAAGAATGTTGAGCACTGTGCATACAATGGAGGCCTGGATTGTACACTTTCACAGGGAAACAAAGACTCTATTGAGGTGTTTATGTGAAGAATCTATGGTGTCTGGTCATCTGGGGATAAAACATGGGCTGTGATTAGCAAGAGACCAGAACCACTAAAGTAAAACCTTTTTGCCTTGCTGGGACAATTGATACCAATTAGCTGTAGCTGAGAAAATAGTGGTAATTAAGAAGAGACAGGCATCACTGAGGTGAAATGTTCTGGGAAGTGTTTTCTCAGAGTCCACACACAGAAGTGTTCTTCTGGAGGCAGCCAAAGGTGTACTTTGTCCGGGCAGCCAAACTTGGGAGTGTTGAGTCATCCAGGTGGTACAGGTTTTGAAGGCATGAAGGGGTCATGAAGAGCACCTGAGGCTCAGCATTGTGAGAGGCCAGGAGTACACTTTGGTGAGGGAGCAGGCTCACTTAGCATTTGAAGTGTTGGATTAAAGGGGTCATGGAGAGAATTTAAGCACTAGCACCAAGAAGAGAAAACAGAAGTGGGTTCTGGTGAAAGTGTTGCCCAGCGGACATGCCAGTACCACAGCAAGCAGTGCCCCAGTAACGGAGGAGCGGAGCCTGCAGGAGCCTAGGAGTTGATCTGTGTAGGCTGAGGAAGGTAGCCGTGGAGAAGTGACTCCAGCCCTATAGTACAGCCGGGATCGTGAGTGGATCCCGGACCCTGGACGCGGAGGTATTTATTTACACTGTTGGAGTTGGCTTTGTTTTTATTCACATTGTGACTGTGCCCTGGTTCTTCTCTCTTGAAATAAGAAAGTATTTAACTTGTTTTGATGTTTACAGGAGACCACAGTTTTGAGAGGTTTGGAACTCTTAAAGAGATTTTGGAGTTTTAAAGAGATTTCGACTTTAAAAGGGACTCTAGTTTCTAAAGTGATTGAATGTTTTTCAAGTGTTTGGATGTTTAATGGCTGTGGGACTTTAAGGTTGTTATGTGGTTTATTTATTAATGTGAGATCTAAGGTTGGACAAAAAAGTAAAAGGTTATTGTTAGATAGGGTTGTGGTGGTACGTCAAGCTCTCCAGTTCTTCTGAGTAGTTTTGATGTCAATTTGACACAAGGTAGTATCCCCTGAGAGCAAGGAACCTCATTTAAGAAAATGCCTCCCTAAGATCTGACTGTAGGCAAGCCTGTAGGGCATCTCTTAACTAGATTCCTATGCAAGGGCACAGCCCATTGTGGGTGGGGCCATGAAAGGGTGCTGAGCAAGCCATTGGCACAAGTCCATAAGCAGCACCCCTCCATGACCTCTGTATCAGCTCCTGCCTCCATGGTCCTGTCCTGATTTCCCTTAGCAATGCACCTTTACCTGAAAGTGCAAATGAAATTAACCCTTTCCTTACCACGTTGTTTGGTCATGGTATTTCATCACAGCTACAGTAAGCAAAACTAAGACAGTGTAATATAGTATAGTATAGGTATTTATATAATATAGTATAGCTTAAGCCTTGTTTTAAGGAATTCTATTATCTTTAGTATGTATCTAAAACAAAATTAATTTTAAGTCATCTTAAGTTAACAAAATATGTAGCATTCAGTATTTTTCTTACATATAAGAGGGGGCTGTGTATCAAGTAAACTTATCAAAGCTATGATAGAGTACTATAGTCCCAAACACAGCTCTGGGATTGTGTCTTGGTTTGATTATGATCAAATGTAAGCAACTATTAGTAACTGTTGGTATTACTGTAGGTTAGGAAAAAAAATTATCTAAAATAAGATGGGTGTTTAAATAAGGTATGATTTAAGTAAACATGTTACATTCCAAATCTAAGTATTTTGAATCACAGAAAACTTTAATTTATCTTTAAATATATTGGTAACTGATAAATTTTTCTCTGTATAGAAGAGGTCTCTACCCAGACCTCCCCACATACATAGCAGTGTACTGGGAACTTCTGTTGGGGGGTGGGGCAAGAAACACTTTAAATCTAACACAGCAGTTCTCAATCTGTGGGATCCAATCCCTTTGTGGGTTGCATATCAGATATCCTGAATATCAAATGCCTACATTATGATTCATAACAGTAGCAAAATTACAATTATGGAGTAGCAACAAAATGATTTTGTGGTTGGGGGTCACCACAGCATGAGGAACTGTATTAAAGGGTCACAGCGTTAGGAAGGTTGAGAACCCCTGATTGAACACCTTCTGTCTTGAGCTCAGTGTATCCAGTGTTTTACTGAATACTCAAACAGTTTGTTAGTCTCTCAAACAGGGGGCAGCGTCTGTACTAAATGGCATGTCACTCACCCCGCTACCCGAGTGAGTGCTGCCATCATCTCCACCATGCCCATGTGCCTCATTAATTGTATTACCTCTAAGTGCTATTAATTCCACCTAATATTGCCCAAATCTCTCCATTGCTGCTTTTCTGCCTTGCTACAAGGCCGCAATTACCTTTCTTAAATAACAGCAAAGAGGCAGCCTACTTCCATTCAATCTTGTTGTCCTATCCAGAATCCATAACTCAGCTAAATTAATGTTTGTTAGACATAAATCTGGTCAGATTGCCTGTCTGAGGCACTGCCTTCAAAGCCTTCCTGTTGCCTTCAAGAAATAATAGCAACATGGCATGCTGGCTGTCCACCATCTACTGCTGTGTTTTCTCTCTCTCTCTCTCTCTCTCTCTCTCTCTCTCTCTCTCTCTCTCTCTCTCTCCTCCCATCCCCCCTTGTCTTACTCATTTCACTTGCAACCCTCTCAACTAATTAATCTGACTTACTTCTTTTTATATTCCTTCTCAGTACATGAATTCTTTTCTCTATCATTTCCTATACAATTTTTGCTGTGGTTAGGATAATTTATAAGTAGTGAGCCTCCCTATACTGCAACTATGGGTAACTCTTTGTTTTCTCAGCTTTCAGGTGACATTCTCTCTCCTGAGAAATAATGACCCAGTAAATCAGGCTATTGAGAGATATTTTAAAAGATAACTTCTTGGCCTTTGATTTGGGAAAAGCTGGATCTTGAGGATATGGGATATGGTAGATTATAAATGGGAGAAAGTGTCAGACTGCACACAATTAAGAGAATTAATTGAAAAAGTGCATGGAAGAAAAGGCAAAAGACCCAAGGCTGAAAAGTCCTTTCAGAATGCATGAGGGCCTTCTCTTCAGGGCTTTGCTTAAACTGCAGACCAGGTCAGAGTGCGAAAGACAGACAGACAGAAGTCATGTGAGATCATAAGTCTGTTTGTGGCTGACCCTCACAGAGGCTTAAACTTCGACCTAACCTTGCTAATGTAGGCTAAGGCACCCATCTCACTGTAATTAGGTTTTTGGTTTATAGTTAACAAAGCGTGCTAGGTAGGAATTAAGTAGATCTAGATAGAAGTAAGTTGCCCTAATGACATTAATGTATGTGTTGTCTATAAATTAATAATTGTACCTGCTTAGCACCTGAACTCTCTGAACTGTCTCTCTCTCTCTCTCTCTCTCTCTCTCTCTCTCTCTCTCTCTCTCTCCCTCTCCCCCTCCCCCGCTCTCCCTCTCCCTCTTCCTCTCCATTCTTCTCTTTCTCTACCTCTCTTCATCTCCCCCATCCTGAATCAATGAGTCTCAAGGTTGACACACACCTGAGTGACTGAGGTGAACATTTCTTCTTTTCTTAAAATCTTTTTTGTTCCAAGTTTTAGAAATTCTCAAGAACAGACAAAAGTAAAGATAACAGCACCACAAAACCTAGCTCTCACATACAGCAATCCACACATGGCCTGGCAAAGATTTTTTTAAACATAGTCTTATGTCAGCAAGATGGCTCAGCAGGTAAAGGCTCTTACCACCAAGGCTCACAACTGGAGTTAGATCCCTAGGACTCACAAAGAAAGAGAGAATGGACTTCAGTAAGGTGTCCTCTGACTTCTGGGCTCATAAGTGCACAGACATGCATGCATGCATACATACATACATACATAAATTTTTAGAAAGAAAGAAAAGAAAAGAAAAGAAAAAGAAAGTTGTTTTGTTTTTTTAAGGAAGAGGTAGTACACATCTTTAATACCAGCAGTCTGGAGACAGAGGCAAGAAGACCTCTGAGATCAAGGTCAGCCTGTTCTAAAGAGTGACTCCCAGGTCGTTCAGAGCTACACAGTGAGACCTTGTCTCAAAAGACCCAAAAAACAAAACAAAACAAACTAACCACACAGATACACACACACACACACACACACACGCACACACACTTTTTTCTAAGGTCAATAATGTCTGAGACTCACAAAACCTGAGAATCTAGAAATAGGACCCAAGTTCACTGTTTAAAGTTTCCTCTTGTGGTATGGGTGGCAGCCAGGGTACTAATGACTACACTAGTTATTAGTTAATCTGTTAATTAGTTAATTAGTTAATCAGATGATGCAAAGCTCAGAAGAGCCCACTTTATAGTCTCCCAACCTTCCACACTAGAGGACACACTATTCCTCCCTCCTTGGCACAGATAGCTGGCTATAGTTTATCTATTTGTCCATCTCCTGGTGTGTATTTTGTTTGACACTGCATTGTTAGTGATGCCTTATTTATAAAAGTAATCACCAATTTTTGAATGAATGAATCATGCTAGCAATGGGTAACCTTTACATATGATTTCAGGAGACCATTATAATCAGAAAACTAATCTCAGGCCTTCCCAGTTTGACGTATTAATTCCAAACTTAGTGTGATCTGTCCATACTCTATAATGTTCCTAAACAACATTCTATTTCCTGTACATTTATCTAAATATTCCACCAAAGGGGTATGCTGGACCTTTTAAAACTTAAAATTCTCTGCATCAAAAAACCATAAACTGTGTGTTTGCTCAAGAATCTGTATGCATATATGAACCACCTCTGACAATTTTTCAAATAATCCCAACATACTTTCTCATCCACACGGTCTTGCAGGAAGTATTGTGTTCAGCAAGTGTTGAGGTGAATGGAAGACGGTTTTTAGCTCACTGCTTTACTTCTGCTATTAATGGGTTAATGATGGGTTCTCCTGCCTTACACCAGTTCTTTGCAATGAAGTCAATGTAGAGCGGATAATAGGAAACTGGATTAAGGATAAATCTTTGTGATAGGCTACAATCTTTTGGGGATTGTCTATAGATGTTGAACTTCTCTTTACAAATATAGCTAGATTTGTGTTGGAGAAAGTCTAAACACAGGAACTGCCAGAGTGAATAATACATAGGAAAGATACTGTAGCAAGGTGGACCAGGGAGTGAATAACACAGGAAAGATAGTGTTGCAAGGTAGAGCAGGATATAACTAACACATAGGAATGATACTGTAGCAAGGTGGACCAGGGAGTAAATAACACATAGGATTGATCCTGTATCAAGGTGGGTGAGGTGTGGGGAACTCTCTGCAGCTCAGTGGACAAAATTGGATGCAGGAAGTCCTATGGGGGAAACCTCCAACGAGGAAAGACTGATCCGCAAGGAAGGCAGATTCTGAGAAGGATTTTGAAGTTTCTTACTGGTGGGTGATGAATGCAAGGGATAGGATTGTGCTAGTCATCTGTAATGAAATTCCAGAGGCAGGCTTCTCTTTAAACAAAAGGGGCTCTTTGGCTCCTGGTTTTGAAGGCTGCATCTCATCGAAGCGAGGGTATGCAGTGTGGGACTTTTGAGCAGATTTCACTCAGGAAAAAAATACCCCAAGTAATCCACTAACTCTCTTAAAGATGTGGGGTCAGGCTTTTGACTTCTCAAGCTTCAAACAGTAACACAGAGCACTTTAAAAAAAATCACATGTAATAAAAAAAAAGCTAAACTTAGTACAGAGCTCAATATGAGTGTAAATATGAAAGAAACCTCAAGTATCTTATTATAGATGCTGGGAAGAAACTGAGGTCCAAACACCTCCCTCCCATGCTCAGCAGTCATTCATCGTATCTTTCCCGAAGTGATGTTTTTATTGCTGTGGATGGATGTGCAAAACATTAAGTTGGTGCCAGTGTGTTCCTTCCTGGATGTTTTTTAATTTACCTAGCAAACAGAGCAAGAGATTTAGAACAATAAAGACGGAAGTGCCAGTGAGTGAACTTCTACTGCTAATAAATGTCCTTGTGGCTAGCTGCCTCTTTGGGAATTAGCACATTTAAGTAATTAGGAAGAGTTTTTGAAAATGCTTAGTTCTGGAATGTGTGAGAACCCCAACTTAGATACATCATCCACATTTTAAGAATACAGTAAAAATGATGAATGAAAGTTGAGAATCAGACCAATCTCAAAATACAGAAAAAAAAACATCAATCCAGTGACGCTAAAATTTGGCTAGGTAGGTTAGCTCTCCAGAACAAACATGACTTCTTGAACATTTTTAATCAATAAGACCTCTGTATTGCTGCAGACCAATGCCTGTTCTGATGGGCACTTTTATGGGACAGGCTTCCTGAGATAGATGGTTTTGCCATTGAGGACTAAGCTAGATTCCAGGGGAAGAGGAGGCAAAATGATACATCGGGCAACTCTCTGGCATCCTCTCTCCCCTGCCTGTGTCCCATGTCTAACCTTATTCTCCTCCATCTGAAAGCTGTAAACATTTTAAGGCTTTGTGACAGTCCCAGAACAAAACCGAGCATATGTAGTATATTTTCATATGGAAGTAAAAACTCCAAAGCCCCCATGAGGTCCTCATTTCTAAAGTATGCCTTCTGCCCAAAATGCCCTCTTGGTGGTGCCTCCAATGGGCTACAAATCACTTAACACAAATTATTCTGCTTCAGATGAAGCAGAAGCTCCTTCAGGATAGTATTACTAGACTATTTTACAGATACCAGTTACATATTTTCTGTATCAGTCCCTCACTACCCACTAAAATTTTGCTGAGATTAGCTTATCCAAAATGCCTTTCTGGGATTTAAGTACCAGTAGTGTCTATTACAAAATTCATCCATGTTTTCTGTCAGGTTTAAGTTAAATGTACACCAGGGAGAAACAACAAAGCCACAAAGAAGCTGCAGATTTAATAGATAAAGAAACAAAGAGAACATATTGGTGTGCCATTCTCATGTTCCTTACACCAGAACCTGAGGCATGAGACAACCCTTTCCAACTGAACGCTATTTGACTATATCCCTAAGCCTAAGTTTAAAGAATGATGGGTTTCAGAGGGCAGGGGCACTACACACATTGGCACACACATATGCATGCCCTCATGTGGACACACATGTACACATGCCTGTCTTTTTGTGCCATTGTATAGGCCAAAGGGCATCTTTAGAAGGCAATGATGGCAAAACTTTTACAGAACAATTAAAAGGAATACAGGAAGATTTGGGTTGAAATAATTTTAAAGCTCATATATTTGGAAAATTTTCAGTGGGCACATTAAAATATTTCACAAAACTAGTAAGTTAGTAGAAATGGAAGGAGCAATGGAAAGATAATGTCACATGAACTATCATATTCCTTTTATCATATGTGTGTGTGTGTGTTAGCGTGTGCATATAGTATGTGTTTTGGCCATATGTGATTTTATATATATATATATATAATCATTGTATTTTATAATAAGCATGTATTTTTTGTATAAAGCATATAGACATTTAAATAGTGAGTTTTACTGTATCTAAATGTGAACGTCTAAGATAATATGTTAACTGCATTCTCTTCTACATATGATACTTTAGATGCTCCTGGTTTTCCTCTCTTTCTGCTGTTTCTTAAGGACCCATTAACTTAATCCTTCAGAATAACACAATAAGCAGAAGTACTGAAAGATGTCTTTGTTTAATTTTTAAATGAGACAATTTTATGGATATATTTGTGCAAGTAATTGAAAAATGATCTGTTTGAATTCAATCAATGAAATTGCCTTAGATTTCCTATTCAGCATTCTATTTTAGGTTTCTATGGCTGTCAGGAAGCCATGACTAAAAGCAACATGGGAAGAAAAGGGTTTATTTAACCTCCTGTTTTACTGTCCACTGTGAGGGGAACTCAGGGTAGAAATTCAAGGCAGAACCTGAAGCAGACGCTATGCAGGAAGGCCACCTGCTGGCTTACTTCCCCCTAGGCTTACTCAGCCTACTTTCTTATAGAACTTAGAACAACCTGCCCAAGAGTGGACTGCCCGCAGTGGTCTGGACCCTCCTCATCAAGTATCACTCAAGAAAACGCTACATGGACTTATCTACAGGACACACTGATGGAGAGGTTTTCAGAGCTGAGGTTACTTCTCAGATGACTCTAGGTTCGTGTCAAATTGACAAAAGCCAACCACCTTGCTAAGAGAAGATCTTTCAAATAAATTGGGTCAAGATTTCTGTAGCCCTAAATACCAAGCACCTAGTATATACCAGGTGCCTTCCTGACTTCTGATATGAATTCCTTTATCATTTATTTATAGCAGAGGCTAAAGTGGAGTATGACATTAGATATCTGACCAAAGCACAAAAAGTTTGTTAAACATATTATAGATCATGGCATTTGCAAGTCATTGTAGTCTTTGATTCAGATCAGAACACATGAAGACATACTGTGAAACCATGAAAATGACTTGATCTGTTCATGCCTTCCTAGCATTTTCTCTTAGAAAGGAAAGAATAAATGAAAAGTCTTTTTCTTGTGCCTTGTCACCCTCTCCTCCCCTTTCCTCCCCTCCCCTTCCCCTTCCCCTTTCCCTTTCCTATTGGCCTACTTATTTGTCTCTAGCCAGTGTCTTAGTCTACAGATTGGTCTTACCCAGTCACTTAATATCATCTGCAGCAAATTTGACTGTTTCCCCGTCACCTTTGGTTACTAAACATTCTATGTTAGATTCTATGTTTAATTTAAAGCTTGAGGTATTTTTTATTGTTTGATAGTTTCACACATGTATACAATGTATTTTAATCAAACCCACCACCAGTCCCTCTTCCAAATCCTCCCCATACCCCCAGTTTTCCTTACTAACTCTTTTTGTCAAGTCACAGAGTGTGTTCTTGCGTGTGTGCCAATGGAGCATGGATAACCTCTGGGAGTCCCATCTCTGAAGGAAACAGACCCTCCTTTCTCTAGCAGCCATCAATAGTCAATAGTTCCTCTGCTTGGGATAGAACTCTTTGTGTCCCTACCCCATGCATACCAGAGTTTTGGCTGACTTGATCTTGTACACGTATTGTGAATACAGTTACAACTGTGAGTTCATGCATTGGATTGCCCTGTCATGTAGAGAAAACATTATTTCACTGCATTCCTGTATTACCTATGGCTCTTAAAATCTTTCTGATCCTTCTGTGATGGTCCCTGAGCCTTTGAGGGGTGGATGTGTATATTAGTGATCTTTTTGTGGCTATGATAAAATCCTATCATCAAAAGCAACTTATGGAAGAGGTAATTTGGCTTATAGGTCTAGAGGGCCATAGTCCTAGTAGTCGAGACAATATGAGAGCATTAGGCATGGCAGCAAAATCAGGAAGCTGAGGTCTCATATCTCAGCCACGCATAGGGAACAGTGATCAAGAATTGGTGAGGGGAGGAGCTATCAACCCTCAAGCCCTCCTCTGTTGATGTATTTTTCCAGAAAGCTTCCACATACTAAAAGTTCTATAATGTCCCCAAACAGTGCTAATGATTAGGGACCAACTATTTAAATGAATGAGCCTATGGGGGGGTTGGGGCATGATTCTTCATTCTACAAACTACAATAGGGTATAATACAGATGACCCGCTTGTGGCTGAGCACACCGGAGTGTCTTATTCTCTCCACTTTGGTGAGTCATGAGTCTCTGATTTAACCACCATTTGCTCCATAAAACAGTCTTTTCTGGTGAGGGTTGAGAGTACACTAACCCATGGACATGAAGATAAATAGTTAGAGGGCAGTTTGATACTATGCCGTGTAGCAGAAGAATAGTGGTTGGGCCATCACTAGAGCAAAACGCCCTTCCATTTTCAGCCAGTTGACATTGTGAGTTGGGGATTTTGGACAAAAGCCAGGTGAGTAGGTTTTGAACTTTAATGTCTTATCGAGAAAAGTAAGGACAGAGCAGGCAAGCTGTACAGAGCGCATGTCACCGGACACCTCACACACGGACACCTCCACCCTTCACAGCGCTGATGTCCTGGCAATTCATGTTTAAGGTTATCTTGCCAGTAGGCAGCTGAGATGGGGTTTGAACTCATTCTGACTCTGCTGTCTGCACTATTACTTTCTCTATATTGCCTACTTTTCTACAAGTAGCTCTTTAGTATACGACTTACCATATGGTGCACTTGCAAGAGACAGAACCACTTAAATATTTGCAAGAGAAGAGAAATTAAGTGCCTTAGAAGATGAAGTTCCACTTCCTAATATTAACTTTCTAGGTTCCATAAGGACATAAAAGCCAAAATACAATAACACAGTTTAAAGATGTTCATTGACCAGAAATTCTTCTCCTTTTAAGACTCTGAGTAGTTTGGAAAGTAAAATGTAGATGTTCCAAGTGTTTGTTGGAACACTCTCAAAATTTGATCTATTAAAAGTTAGTAGATTTTCAACCCAATTAAATACAGCATCCACCCCTGCTCCAGCTTGCCTCTCAATCCTATTAAACCAAATGCTAATTGAGAATGGAAAAGTGGCAATTTTATCTGCCAAGTGAAAATAATTTAGTGCAAGTTAATAAGAGTTGGCTCATTACTGGCTGGCCATTTTGATTCCAGCTTGTTACAATGGTAGAAATCACTTTCGAAAGATAAACTCATTTCCTAGTCATTTACAAGCATGGGGCTTTGTGGTATCTGTTTTGGGATGGGCTAGGAGGGTAGTAGAGGCTAACAGTAAACACACCTTACGCGCCACACCCACATCTAGCATGGAGGCAATTGGAGCCCTTTATGAAAAAGTAATAGTAGTAAATAATAAGGCCAATGTTAAGTGTTTCATATTTTTTTTTGCTTCTTATAATACATAGAAGTTAAATGTTTTCCTTTATCCCAGAATAATTCTTGATAAACATAAGAAATTAAAGGTTCTTCAAGCTAAGTCTACCAGTTAAATGATAACATATATCTAAGTAATAGAAAATGTCATAAAGGGTTGGTTAGATTGATTAGTAATTCAAGCTTGGAGGTGGGTCTTTGTCAGTCTCAGCTGTAGGTAAGACTGCAACTGTGAGCAAGTCCCGAGACAGCCAGCAGCTGGGACTGTGTCAGAATCGGATGCACTTTTGGTTGTGAGAGCCACAGAAAGTATTTGGGAATCAGACAGTGGACTATTCTTCAAAAAATTCTTTCATATGCTACCCTCAAGATGTGAGGCTCAGGATCCCTTCTCTTGGGTGAGGACCAGATTTAGTAGATTATTTCTAATGAATAGTAGGTGAGAAAGGGGATGTTACGCAATTTTAAACTTAGGGTTTTTGCTTTGTTTTGTATTGTTTTGCTTATGACTGTGGCTTCTGGTTTTGGCCCTTTGTCACCCCCAATCTGTTACTGTTTCCTTCTTCATCATCTAGGATCCAACTTCATAAAATGTGGGTTGCCAGCCCAAATAAGGCCACATATATAAATGTAGGAAAACTAGAAAATCTGGCAACAGTCAATGGTCTCTAAACACACACAACCAAAAAGGAATCCAAAACCAAATGTAGAGGAATCCCTGGTGTTCCTGAAAGCACTTGCTTGTGCTGTATGTACCTTGTGATTTCATTGCAACCTTGACTCTGACTGCCCAACATGTAGACTTTGTCCTCCCACCCAACACTGCCTGAAGCACTTCAGCTCAGTGTCAAGATGACTGTCTTTTAAATTGTATTGCTTTTATTGTACTTATAAGGTTTTACTACTCTTATAGAAGCAACAGTTTGCATAATAGAAGACAAAGTCTTCATGTCTTTCTAACACCATCTTCTTGCCTGTAGATGTCAACTTAGTATACATTTTATTTTATTGTGTAGAATATTTTGGTTTTAAGAATTGCTGTTTAAGTTGCTAACTTGAGTTTCCTTTTCTTTCTTTTTTTTTTTTTCAAAGAAAAGCCACTAAATGATTTTGGGCTTGGATTACAAATTTCCAACAATTTCTGAGATGGCCCTAAACATACGTCTGCTATTTTGTTCCATTCCTGAAAGGCAGTATTCTCAACATTGATGATTATAAACCAAACTGTCAATCAAATGTGAAAAATCACTGTAGATGCTCAACGTTCTGTGGTATCAAACATTTAACCAAGATTTAATTCTTACATTAAAAACAAACAGGCATATATCTTATCAATTGTAGGAAAATTTGCCAATATACAATAAGTCATAAAATTATATTTATACCAAAGAAATACCTTTCTGATTTATTGTCAGTTAGTGCTTGGTTTATATTGCTATTTTATATACCTATGTAAGCTAGATTGTGAAAAAAATGTTCTCAGGCCAAGGAAAAGAGTCCTTAATAGAATTAAGCCGTAAGGGCCAGAAAGACCACGTGTGGAGTCTGACCTGCTGAGGCACCGTAGTCTCTGCTGAACAGTAGTGAGAGCTAAAGTAAAGTCAATCATGTGAGGTTCGGAGGAAAACTGTCCCAAAGAAAACTTTAGGGGAGATCCCATCATTGGGGCCCCAGCCTGATTCCAATCAAGGAAGAGCTCGATTTCTCAATAGATTCTGAGCCAGAACCAACCAGCCAGCCGTGCTGTCCCTCAGAACTTAACCTACAATGATGCTGTCGTGGTGGTTTTAAGCCACTGTCTTTTGAAGTAGTTTGTTATAGAAGCAACAGGCAATGCAATGTTTTCAGAAGGCAGATGCGGTACACAGGGAGTTCGAGCAGGAGCTCTCGAGTCCTCAGCAGTCCTTCCAAAAGCCTCACGTGGGAACACCGTCTTTGGGGACGTTCTGCTGTAACATACTACATAGGGGATGATTGGGTTGGGAGAGCTGGACCTTTGTGATTGCGTTAATCTGCTTTTAGGAAAAGGATGTCACAGGGCTTTTGAATCTTATTCCTCCTACATGAAGACACAATAAGAAGCTATCAGTTTGCAAACCAAAGCGAAGCCAGACCTCAGAACTATGAGCAATACATTTTTGTTTATAAGACATTAGTTTACCTGTATTGTGTTATAGCAGTCTGAGAGACATTGTTATCATCTGACAATATTACTACTGTCACTGTGGAGATCCTATAAAGCAGGTTTTCTGATTGGCAATACCAGGTCAACAACCATGCCTGCCAAGGTATCAAGTGTGCAAACCTCTGCTACAGCAATAGCCATACAGTGATATGATTTTGGGTCCTACCCAGTTAACCTTCAAGATGAGTTAGGTAATCATAATTATCACTAAATAGAGAAAAAAAATAATTCTTTAAGCTTCCTGTGACTTTCTGTTATACAAAACCATGATCTATATTACAAATCATTGCTATTTTTATTTGAGTGTGTATGTGGTGTGTGTGTGTGTGTGTGTACAGATGTAGTCACTTGTATGTGCCCAGAAGTAGACTTTGGATACCTTTTACTATAGTTTTCTACTTTATATTTAAAATTTTTATTCAGGTCAGTACATGTATGTATGGCCATGACCACTCCACGGTATACATGTGGATATTAGAGGATTACACTCTATTCCTCCTTGTATCTTGTTCCTCCTTTTCCCTTGTGGTATCTATGGATAGAACCTGGGTCTTTGGCTCTTTGAATCTTCTCATGGGCCAGCCACTTTATCTTTTGAGAAAGGAGTTTCCACTCAGTCTGGAACTTGCTCTTTTTGGTAGACTGGCATACAGTAAGCCCCAGGACTTTGTATCTCCACATCTCTAGTGTTGGAATGATAGGTTCTGACTTTCTCTACCTGGGCATGGGGAATCCTTGGGTCCTTATGCTTCTACAAGAAGCCCTTTACCCACTGAGTCTTCCCCCCCAGTCTCAAGCCCCAGTTGCTATTTTATAGAACTGTTACATGATACAGCTTACTAGGCAGCAACAGAGAACAAGATCAGTTACCATTTTTATTTGGGGGTGGGGAGAGAGAAGGGGTTCTGTAACTAGGCAATATACATAACCACAAAGACTCCCATTTTTATTCCACAAAAAATTCTAGCTCCTGAATTTAAGTCACTGGAATGCTATAATGAAACTCATTATTTTGTTTGCAATCATAAAAAAAAAGTGACTATATGCTATATACTTTATTGGACCCTGAATTAGATCTAAACCCAAGAAGTATATAATACTGTTATTGCAGATAGATCTTTGCAGATCCACACACGTGTACATGCATAATGTATACACATACCACCCATACACAGACATTAGGAGATGACATCTGCCATTCAGTTTTTCAAATATGTACTTACTACAAGTACCTGCTTTCTAGAACAGTTGCACCTACCCATGAAAACAGAGCAATTCTTTTGAATAAAATTAACATCTGGGCATTTGCATTTCAACAAGTGTTTGTTAGTTTGAGCCTAGTTATCATATTCAAAGAGGAAAGTATTATCAGGCATCAAAGTCCATTGTTAGATATTGTATAAAGTACAACATGACTTAAAACAGCATAAGATCCCACTTTTAAATATTTCATGCTCTGTATCTGCTATATAGCACCTCATGAATTGGAAAAATTTAGTGCAACAGAAACTCTGTCCAACCTCACAAGTCCTGAGGATAATAGGAACATCACTCTAGTGTTAAAACATTAAACACAGGATGACTGGCACAACAGAAACACCCCGTAAGTCTTTCTGAATGAATGATGTTTGAAGTCTGATGTTTGAGAATGCGGTAGTAGAATGTAGTTGAGGTTTGTTCGCTCTGTTGGTATGCATTGTAATGCTAAGTGCAGGGCTCCAAGACCTGGTTGCCCCAGAGACAAGCGAGTCCACATATAGACCCAAGAGAAGCTTTGCAACCTTGCTCCCAAATTATTTCTGATTGATGGATAAAGATGCTGATAGCCAATAGCTGGGCAGAAGAGATATAGGCGGGGTTTAGGGTTTCAGGGCTTGGGGTAGGAGGAGAACCACATCAGGGAGAAGAAGGTGGAGAGAGGAGGAAGCCACCATGGGTTAGGTGAGTCATAAAATAATGGCTATGTGGGTTGGCGAATTGGAGTTAAGAGCAGCCCAGATGAAACACGGCAAATGATATAATGGGATTATTGGCCATTAATTATAGACATAACAGTCAGAGGACAGATATCTGCCCAGCTTTTGTGCTGACTGAGGCTTATAAAGGTTGTGTGTGTCTTTTATCCAGGTCAAATGTGGGGTAGAAACCTTGGGTTGGGATTAAATATTTTCTACAACAGAACACAGTGGCTCAGAACATTGCCTCAACTCTTATTTCAAGCTCACAGTAAACTTAAAGAGCTTATTTTATATGATCTCTTCTACCTCGATTGTAGATTTGTGATAAACTCATGTGTAATAATGCATGCCCACTGAAAACCATACAGATTTCATCAAGACCTTTGTGAAAGCCATGAGAAGGGTCTGTCTAGAACCTCTGGCCATGTACTGTTAAGCTCATAACTACTTCCATAGGATTCAGTAGATGATATTTCTTGAACAATAATTTCTAGGACATTTATGATGTAGTTAATAGGAGGAGATTCTGATAGCAATAATGTTGTCCACCCAAGTCCATTGGAGGAATGTACACTGAATATCTGGGAAATATGCTAAACTCTGCTGAAATATATTTTAAAGAGTAATTTATGATTCTTTAGTATGCTTTATGATGAAGATAATGATGAATCAGCCTTTTAAACAAAATACAACCGAAATATGTGTGTGTATGTAAACAAATTAGTGAGATGAACAGATAGATGTCATTTTAAGTAACATTTATTGCAGATGTTGATTTGAATGTTTGACTGTATGCACCTCAATAAGTATACTCATTTCTATAGGACAGGACCCTAGGGAAATATCAGCAGAAAGCCCTAGGACCTTGGATGACATGATCAAAGATTTTCATTTCTCTCCTGCTTCACAGCAGAACCTTTAGGACATATTTGTGCTTTAATATGTACAAAATGTTGAATTTACAGGAACTCTGATATTGGTATATTTTATGTGGTTACTTCTATTGAAACTACCGAATAACAAGTTTCTCCATTTCCTACCCATAGCATACAGCTTTTCTCCAATTTTCTTGCTTTTTCAGTTTCTCAGTTTTCTCCCTTAAGCTCTGCGTTCCTAAAAACATGTAATGGGATTTGAAACAAACGCTACTCCAGGGTTCCCTGTCTTCATCACTTGTTGGCTGTTGACCTTGACACCTATTCAATTAGATCTGACTTGTCAGTCAGCCATTCTTGCGTGGCTGAAGTCACTGTGCTCACACCAGGGAGACGCTTATTTCATTACTAAAGATTGTTCAAGGAACCTGGGGCCAACCAGAAAAGCAATCTCACCATGTTCGAACACATAAATTAGTGACAGGATTGGGAATGCGTGGTGTGTGAGACTTGAATACTTTGTTTCGCATTTAGATGGTTAAGAAATTGTTGAGGGCGGGCAGTGGAGAAGGTCCTCAAAAAACATACCTTGGCAAGTAAGTCACTTCAAAAGTTCCTTACTGGGAAGCTATGTAACGGCAGTTACCTCAGTAATGTGGCTCAAGATGTCCCGAGTTATAATGCCAATTCTCCATCACCCGCAGAGTGCAGGTGACCAGAAAGTCCATGCCAAGTATTGGGCATACATCACATTTGGGGCGGGGGGAGGCTCATTTGGGTTGTCAAGCGTCCTTCACAATTTATACCTACAGGGATGCTCCCCCTTGGAAAGGAGCCAAGTAACTCATGCTTTTTGGAAATTGCTCGTGACAGCCTCTCGGTTTGCTTGAGGGTCCTCCACGTTGATGTGTATTTTCATACACGGCTCATACATTAAGAAATTTACACCCTGCCAGGCATTGACAGAGTGCTCCATCCCTAATCAGCTTCAAGGAGGGCAGTGAATTGGGGGCGGGTGTTGGGGGGGGAGCACTGCCTTTGTTTCCAGACATGATCCAAATACATTTCCATCAAGGGTGAGACTTGATAGGTGGGGATGTAAAAAAGTGTGACGCATGGAAGTGTGGAATCCTAATAAGGAACAGTCGTTGAGCCTCTGAAGAGATGAAAGCAGCCATATTCCTACAACATTTGAAACTACATCCAGCCACCACTTGCTAATAGCGGCGAGGGACCATAATTCCAGCGCAGTGTGGAACTTGCAAAGTTTGTTTTATTGTTCAAGATGGAATCATATTTTTCTCCCGCCTCTGTGATTTATGCCTAGAATTAGAAAAAAAATAAGACTACCGGTGGTATCTTTGTTCTTTGTTTTAAAGTAAAAGACCATAAATACTACTGCCAAGCTGTTTGCATTAGCTATTTCATTTTACTAGCATTGAAAATTGCTTGCACCACAGGGGCTAGCAAAAACATCAGTGCGGCAGGGCACTGTGATGGCATTCTTATCAGAAAACATACTGAGGCTTAACAGAATGTCAAATGTTGATAGGATAATGACACATTAACCCAATTAAAAGGATACGGATGATCTTAACATCGTGTATGATTGGCTTAGAAACATCCAGAAAGCTTTTCTTTTTGTTTGCTTAGAATTCCTTCTCAAGCATTGGGCTACTAGGACAAAACCTGTATTTTTCTTAAGAGAGAGTAGGGCACAGTTCCTTCTGAAAATACCGTCTGGCTGCTTGGTATCATTTAGATGGTGATGTGTGTTTTCTTGAGGTGGGGAACACCACAAAATAAAGCAAAAGTGACAAGAGAACCGCCTTAGACACTTGGGAAGTGAGACCTTACAGGAGAAGCCCAAAGCGAATGTCCTGGTCTGTAGCTAATGAAGCAGGAGTTAATATCCATTTGAATATGAGAAGTTAGGGGGCTTTTTAAGAATCTTCTTTGTGGCTATAAATAATACACAGCAACTCTTTTGAGGGGTAGTAATACTTAATTATCTTTGCTCTTAGAGTCTAATAAATGGCTGGATGTTGAAAATACAATGTGTCCTTACAAAACAACTTCATTGCAATTGCCACTGCCATCAAATATAAAAAACGGGGTTTGATTTCAGGCATCTCCCCGAGATTTACCACTTACTCTTTATGACTGCCGTAATTAATGCTAAATGGGTGGCATTCGCTGTTTATTTTAAAAACAGTCTGTCCCCTCAGCAGAGGGTTCTCATTGTGCAGGGACTGGGATGAATGGGGATCGTCATGGTTGGTCAAAGTGCTGAGAGTCAGAGTTAGTACTCAGTCACAACAGGGACATAAATGTCACTGACGCACCCTCCCACCCCCCATCCCCCCATCCCCCCATCCCCCCATCCTCCCATCCCCCACCCCCATCCCTCTACCCTCCCCCATCCCCCCCACCCTCTCCCGCCCCCGCTCAGGCTCAGGGTCCATCGTAGGAGAAGGGGTGGAAAGGTTTGTAGAGGCGTAGTTTGGGGAGAACCAGAACAAAACAGTGTCCCCTGGCTATGGCCAGACTTCCATGTTCATTAACTCTCAGCAGCTAGGGATGCCTGAACCAGGCTTGGACAAGATTAAGTCGATGGACATTCCAGGAATGGGGGATCGAGGGGTTCACAGGCAGCCTGAAATTTCCTACTTTTCAGTGAGATGCTATTGATAGCTGATGATTTGGGGGTGGGGCAGCCAGAATCAGTTTTCTTTAAAGATAAGGCCCCTAGTAGGCTCATCATGCTCTAGTAGATAGCTGCGCCCAGGAGTACATGAACAGCACAAGTTAGACCCAATGGGATTTTGAAGGAGGAGGAGAAGAGGGAGAAGGAAGAGGAGAAAGAGGAGAAATAAATTTGAGAGGGTTTAGAAAAGTGGGAGGGGGGTGATCTAGAAAACTTTTAAGAGAGGGTTTGAGTATTATCAAAATATATTTTGTTCTCAAAGACTTAATAAACTGCTATAAAAAAGAATAATCTGATTTTTTGAATAAATAATATTGCAATATAAAATACTGCTAAGGTTTGAAAGTGCATAGAACTGAGTTACGTATACACTGGGACTAAAGTAGAATGGGATAGTCGTATTCTATGCTTGGTAGAAACAAAATGAAGATATTTTATCTTCCAGGTAAAGAGAAGCTTCTGCTAACACAAAAGGCACTGGCTAAGGAGGGCTTAATTGTTAAAAGTTTTAGGTCATAGTTCATGACCTAGGAATAGACTGTGGAGACCTGAGATCATGGATAGTATGCAAAAGGTTAAGGCACACCCTTAGCATTCAAATCACATTTTATATAACATTACGGCTATACTACTAATGGATTGACTATATCCACCAGATAGTCTCTGAAGTCCACAAATATTGAGGACATTTGATTAAAGTCAATGCATAAATGTGTTAAATGGATCACAGGACAAGGGGCAAGTAGATATGAGCTTTGTTCCTTCAGAACCAATCACTGTTTTCATATATAAATTCTAGGAGCTAGGGATATGGCTCAGGGTGATGAGCTATCTATCACCTCCCATGTAGGAGGCCTTTTGGGTTCATTACCATCACTGTATTTTTTTTAAAAGATATATTTTATTTATATGAGAACACTGTCGCTGTCTTCAGACACACCAGAAGAGAGCATCAGATCTCATTACAGATGGTTGTGAGCCAACATGTGGTTGTGGGATTTGAACTCAGAACCTCTGGAAAGAGCAGTTAGTCCTCTTAACCACTGAGCCATCTCTCCAGCCCCATACCGTCACTGTAAAAACCAAACTATTTAAATAGTTACCTACAGATTGGAGTGGAAATGCAGGTGTGGCTATTTATTTTTAATGATTATTTTTTGTTCAGAATTAGGGCTTCATTTGGTTTGATGTAAAAGCCTCCAGAGTATCTTTAAAAGATTTTAGTAACAAAACAAGATGCATTTTACTGCATCTAATTGTTGGGGGTCGGTCTGGTGCTGGTATGTACTCAAATGCTAAATACTGATCCTCACCAACCTTGTTCCCCAATTTAAAACTATTGGTTAAATAAAGGTGGCTACAGCCAATTACTGGAGAGGACAGAGGTTTCAGTTACCTGGCTGGGGTGTCTCAGGTAAGGGCCATGAGGAAGGAAAATGAAGGAGAGGAAGGAGGACGAGAGCAGAGACTAGGAGTTCTCCATTAGACTTGATGGACCAGGAAAGCATGCTTGAGAGAAAAGTGTCTTCCTTCCCCCACCCTCAGAGGCCCCACCCCACCCCAGGACAGCCTGCTGGGAGCCAGACGCCCCCCCAGAGAGTCTCAAAAGCAAGTACTTGGGGAGCCAGCTGGGAACTAACTAGTCTAGCTTATAGAAAAATAGATTAGAGCTAAACCCCTCCTCCCCAGTTATTGTGCTAGAATTGAAATAAATAAATTATAGCCCCAGTTTCATTCATTTGGAAGCTAGCCAGGGATATAAATATATAAAATTTACATGTAACATTTCTTTAGGAGCTAGGAAGATGTGCTAGTTGGTGAAAGTCCTTACTGCACATCTGAGTTCAGATCTCTAGAACTCATGGACAAAAGCTAGGCATGCTGTTATGTGCCCTTATTATTATTTTTTTAATTTTATTTAATATTTATTTTTACACTCTGGATTTTATCCCCCTCTTGGTCCACCCTCTGACTGTTCCACATCCCATATCTCCTCCCTGCCCCCCTGTCTCCACAAGGATGTGGGGGGCCGCCCCCCCCCCCCCACCAGACCTTCCCACTCCTTGGGGCCTCTAATCTCTTGAGGGTCAGGTGCATCTTCTCTGACTGAACCCAGACCTAGCAGTCCTCTGCTGTGTATGTGTTAGCCTCATGTCAGCTGTTGAATGCTGCCTGGTTGATGGTGAAGTGTCTGAGAGATTTCAGAGAGGTGTGTGGTGTGTGTGTGTGTGTATGGAGGGGGTGTCCAGGTTAATTGAGACTGCTGGTCCTCCTACAGGGTCACCCTCTTTCTTAGCTTTTGCTAGCTTTCCCCTAATTCAACCACAGGGGTCAGCAGCTTCTGTCCATTGATTGGGTATAAATATCTGCATCTGACTCTTTCAGCTGCTTGTTGGGTTTTTCCAGAGGACAGTCATGATAGGTCCCCTTTTGTGAGCACCCCATAGCCTCAGTAATAGTGTCAGGCCTTGGGACCTCCCCTTGAGCTGGATCCCCCTTTGGGCCTGTCGGTGGACCCCCTTTTCCTCAGGTTCTTCTCCATTTCCATCCCTGCAGTTCTTTCAGATAGGAACAATTATGGGTCAGAGTTTTGACTGTGGGATGGCAACCCCATCCCTTACTTGGTGCCCTCTCTTCCTGCTAGAGGTGGGCTCTACAAGTTCCTTCTCCCCACTGTAGGGCATTTCATC
This sequence comes from Tokudaia tokunoshimensis, assembly GCA_036184795.1. Taxonomy (NCBI): domain Eukaryota; kingdom Metazoa; phylum Chordata; class Mammalia; order Rodentia; family Muridae; genus Tokudaia; species Tokudaia tokunoshimensis. The sequence goes on along the minus strand of BTHU01000018.1, from coordinate 59,319,553 downwards.
AAAAGTCCCTCCCTTTGAGTCCTGAGAGTCTCTCATGTCCCAGGTCCCTTGGTACATTCTGGAGGGTCCCCCACCCCCCAACTCCTACCTCCTGAGGAGGTTGCCTGTTTCCATTCTTGCTACTGGCCCTCAGGGCTTCAGTCCTTTTCTCCCCTACCCATACCTGATCACATTCCTCTCTTCCCTTCCCTGTTCCCTTTTTACCGGCGGCGAGGTGAGGTCCCTCTCTCCCTCCCCCCTCTTGTGATTGCTTTCTTCTCCCCTCTCAAGTGGGACTGAGACATGCTCACTTGGGCCCTTCGGCTTGTTAGCGGGTTTTGAGTTCTGCGGACTGTATTATGTGCCTTTAATCTCAGCAGTCTCCAGGCAGAGACTAGGTGAAGATTTCTGGTACTTGCTCATCAGCCAGACTGGTTTGAATTGGTGAGCTCCGGGTTCAAAGAGACCCCGCCCCCCTCCATAAAATAAGGTGAAGAGAGGTGGGTGACAGAAGCTCAACATTGACCTCTGTCCTCCACATACATGTGCACAGGAACCATCAAATACACAAGCAACACACACACACACACACACACACACACACACACACACACACCAGCCTTTACCAGAAAGCAAACCCCAAACAGTAATGTAGTTATATTGGTTGTTAAGTAGACATTTCTCATCTACAGTATTGTTTAACTCCTATTCCTGACTCTTCAACATATACACTGCATCTTAGACCTGAGAATTTTTAAAGCAGTCAAAATACTTAGAATAAGCAGGCATTTTTCCTTTATGTTTTCATATAATCTTAAGTATCTCCAGAGACACTTAAGAATCTATGTCTATAAGATGAAATTAAATCAGTCATCACAGCTAATGTTAGGAAAAGTATATTTATTACCACTGACAAGCCATACACACAATCAGCATAACACAACCATCAATAACTGCTAATTACCATATGCAAATAACATACTGGGTGCATATGAATAAATAGTAACGTTCCTTGCTCTTAAAAATCATATAGTAGCTCCAGAAATAGAAAAATACTTTAAGAGATGGCTAATCCACAAAGGTACCTTAAAATCGGGAAGTGAAATTAGACCCTTTCAGGTTCTCCATTCAGAACCTTTCTATAGATGTCCATCACCTTTTCCTCCCTTAGACACAACTTGGGATCTGATAGGTCGTGACTCTGTCTCCCGAGGATATTCAAGAGTTGAACTCAGTCTTTCAGCTTCACACACTATACCACTTGGTAATTTCTCACCTACAGGACTGAAATAGTCCCTTAAGTGTTTTCCCCTGGCTTGGGTTTTTGTTTCCCTACAGTGAGTCTCAAAAGAGCAATCAAGGAGATAAAAGGTGTCTTTTATCACAAAAGGTTCTTCAAAGCCCTCAATGGCTTTCTTTTTCAATTAGAGTAAAAGCCAAAGCCTTGACAATGACCCACAAAACCTTTCACAGTTTATCTCCGGTGACTTTCCTGACCTCCCTACCCCCCATTCCAATCTCTTTGTTCACTCTGTTCTAGAGTGGTGGCCTTAAAATGCCATCACCGGGGCTGGCCACTTCCCCTTGCCCTGAGTGTCTCTCCAGCTGAAATGCCCCTCCCCCTAGCCTCTCTCTGGCTGGATCTCCCTCCATTATTGCTTTGCTCCAACACCACCTATGTATTTGCTTGCTTTAACTTGGTCTCTCCAAAGCACATTTCCACGTTTCCTTTTCTGCTAGAATTTATTATGTGCTTACATATTTTGTGGAACCAGTGGGATGGATCAGGGGGTAAAGGCTCAGGCTGCACAAGCCTGGTGACCTACATTCTGTCCACAGAATCTACATTATGAGGTTCAAGGAGAGAACCGCCCTGAGATGTTTGAAATTAACATCCTACCCCCAACCCCACCAATAAGCTCATGCTAGGAGAAGGAAAAGGGGTAAGCTTGGTGTACTGGCTGACTTTGTGTGTCAACTTGACACAAGCTGGAGTTATCACAGAGAAAGGAGCCTCCCTTGAGGAAATGCTTCCATGAGATCCAGCTGTAAAGAATTTTTCTCCTTGGTCAAGGCAGGGAGGGTCCATTGTGGCTGTAGTCCTGGGTTCTATAAGAAAGCAAGCTGAGCAAGCCAGTAACATCCCTCCATGGCCTCTGCATCAGCTCCTGCTTCCTGACCTGCTTGAGTTCCAGTCGTGACTTCCTTTGGTGATGAACAGCAGTGTGGAATAAACTGAATAAACCCTTTTCTCTCCAACTTGCTCCTTGGTCATGATGTTTTGTGCAGGAATAGAAACCCTGACTAAGACACTTAGTGCCAGCCAGTCAGAGTGCTTGCCTCCCAGTAAGAGATTTCACACCGTATGGATAACTTATTAGATCCTTGCTGGAAAGGTTGGAGCTCAGACTATGGTGGTGGAATGAAGGACAGGACCAGGTCCTAACCAGCACTGCTTTGATATGCATCTTCCTAGGCCTCTGTTTAAACTTCAATTTCACTTAAGAACCCAGAAGATAGATTTAAGGAAGTCACTGAATTTTTCCCTCCTTTTTTTCCAATATGGTCATATCGAAGAAATAGTTGGTTAATTTTTTGTTTTGTTTTTTTTACTATTGTTTTTGCTGTTTTAATAGGTTCTCAAGAATAGGTAGCTGAGCCTGGCTTCTTGAGGTATCTATCCCAAGTCTGGTAACATTCCGTCTGGTGTTACTAATTCCTTTTTTATTTTTCCTGCATAAAATTGAGTACAACCCAGGATGGACTGGTGATTAATAGGGAGAAGAATGAGGCAGGGGGGTTTGAGTGGCATCTGTCCTCCTTGCCTTGTATTGTACAGCTCGTTAAGTTCTTACCAAGAAATTGACAACATGGGAAATAAGAGTTGTTGGTCTAACTGAGCTTCACTCAACCAAGCGAGCATGCTCAGAAAAGCCTCCATTATGGGAAGTTGGGGGGGGTGGTCTGTGTTAATAATCTATGAATGGTCACTATAGATCTTCCCTCAGTTCTCGTACTTCTTGCCATCTTGGAGCTAGGCCATGGGGAAGGCCTGTCATGTCTCCACATCCCTCTGTATCTCTCTGTTTAATAAACCACCTATCTCCTTGCCTGGAGCATCAGTAAGCCTCAATTCCATTCACTGTGCAATTCATTTGACAGAGGCATGAGGACCTGACAACTCAAATTTCTGCTCTCCAGACTCCCCTCTGATCTCAAGATACGTTCTTCATATAATATGAAAGGAAACAGATGAAAAGATGACTCTGTGGTGAAAAGCATTCTCTGCTCTGGTACAGGACCTGGGCTGGTTTCTGAGCACCCAAGTTGTGGTTCATGGCCATCTGTAACTATACTTCCCATCTGTCACTATAGTTCCAAATGAATCAATGACATCTCTGGCTTCTGGGGGCACTGAAGGCATGTGATATACTTCCATGTTTGCAGGAAATGTACTCACACATATAAAATAAGAATAAATCTTTAAACATTATGAAGAGACAAAGGGGAGATTGCCCATTTGGCAAGGACACTTGCAACTCTTCGTGAGGACCTGGATTTTGCTTCTCAGTGCCCACACCGTGTCTTACAAACATGCACATATAAATATAGATGCAGGCGAATTACACCTACATATAAGATAAATAAATCTATTTTTTTTAATATGGAAGGATTGATTTTCCTCTGGCAAATACTTAGAAATGCTCATTGCATCTGAGGTCTCTTTTGACATTTCCTGACCTTTTCCTCCATAATTTTCCTACTAAACAACTTTACTGGAGTTTCTTTTTTTATGGCAGAAGGAGGCAAATTTCTAGAGCATCTACATGGCAGAAAGAGGGCGGGGGACAAAAAAAAACACACTTCAAACTTCCAACCATGCCAAAAGTCTTCATTTTGTGTCCCAAAGAGTAAAGGGCACAGATGGTGCTAGAACCATTGCCATCATGTATGTAGAGACCGTTGGTGAAATTCTGGCCAAGTAGTCATAGTTAAATATTGACTAAAATGAAATTAGTTTACATAGCAGTTTTGAAAGTGAATTCTATTCCTTTGCTACCTTGTCTTTTCTGGGACAACTTCAAAGAAGAGAGATGTACAGAGAGGTTGAGAATGTTTTATTCTTTGCAACAAGACAATGGGGAAATCAGATGCACTGTACTTGGTGTCAGTATAAATGCACGTTAACAGATACCATTGAGCAAGCTGTACGCTTCTCAGTACTAGACTTTCCTTAATGTGCTCTCATGATATATACCTATGGTGATGTCAATTAAAAGAATAACAGTAGAAAAACCTTACCTTAGTTGAAAAAAAAAAGATAATCACATCAATAACTAAGTCCCTCCATCTTTTGACCCAACCTCCCATTAAGCTACTGAGCATTGTAGGAGGAAAGTGTACTTTGAAGAGGGCAGAGACTGCTGATGTTATTATATAGAGAGTTTTGCCAAGCAACTTAGTCTCTGAGAGTCCCAGTAACTTCTGCTGTGCGATGGTTAAACCTACAAAGCAAGGTGAAACTTAAAATCCAAGATTGTAGCCAGGAAACGTGGCACCCTTTAATGATCATTTACTTATACATGAATGAAAGCACGAACAAAAGATCCTTACCTTCAAAAATTCTCAATGAAATCCTAGCCTCTAAATTTCTAATTATTTTATGAGTTCCTCTACCTTCCCTATAGTCAGTAGGCGTGCACAGCCTGGAGAAGCTAGCCACCAAGTACAATGTCTATTACAAGTTTGCAACTTAAAAAAACCCTAGAATTAGGAGGAGACAAGACTCCAGGTATATCTGTGCTCAATCATAGGGTACAGCCTGTACTGTATCCTAAAACTGTGCTCAGTCATAGGGTACAGCCTGTACTGTATCCTACAACTGTGCTCAATCATAGGGTACAGCCTGTACTGTATCCTACAACTGTGCTCAATCATAGGGTACAGCCTGTACTGTATCCTACAACTGTGCTCAATCATAGGGTACAGCCTGTACTGTATCCTACAACTGTGCTCAATCATAGGGTACAGCCTGTACTGTATCCTACAACTGTGCTCAATCATCATAGGGTACAGCCTGTACTTCTACTGAACTGTGGGTCTGAGAGAGGACTCAGGACACTGCAAAGCTCAGGTTGTGTGCCTACCAAAAGTGAAGTTTATCTATTCCTGCTGCTAGGCAAAGGAGCCCCATCAGTAAACTTGCCTGAATTTATAGCCCAGACATCACAGTGAATCTACCCAATTGAGGAATCTAGACAGTGGGTCCTCATAATCTTAGCACAAAGGCAGTGATCTCAGTGACTAGAAACCTTAATATCAAGCCTCACTGTATGTAGACACAAGACCCTGTGACACCTAGGTTTGGGTGAAGTATTTCACTGCTCAAACAAATCTTCAGAGGCTGCATGGAACTTTCACTTCCTCAAGGTCTCAGACAGCTGTACATAGATAGCAATGGCAAAGGGTCATGGAGACAGAGCACTCCCAAAGCAGCTAAGAAGTTACAGTAACTAATCCTAAAGAAACAGCAAAACCATATCTGATTATGATGACCAGAAGGAAGGTATTGAAAATGCCTTCCTTGAAACAAATGGATGGAAAGTCCTTCAAATTTGAAGGTGGCTATCAATGACGATGAGGTTCAAATGATTTGTATTACTTTGAAATTAAAAGGTCTATATTAAGAGGAGATATAATTAAATTTCTAACAACAGAAGACAAGAAAAGTTGATTATAGAAAGAACTAGAGAAGAGCAGTTTATTTTATGAAGGAAACTCATTAGAGAATTTCTTAGCAAAAATTTAACAGGATGGTAGAAAGTGGTACATAGAAAACACTGAAAGGGAAAAAAATCCTATGCCAATGAAGAGTACTAGAGCAACAAAGTCGTCCACCATAATAAAGTAGAAACTGGGTGTTGTGCACTCTCCGGACTTGGGAGGAGAATTGTTAGGAGGAGTACGTGGCCATCCTTAGTTCTAGATGAGTATCAGTCTGGGTTACAAAAGATAGTTTTTGAAACACAAACAATACAAATCACAATAATGAAGTAAATAAAGGTTTTCCAAAAGAAAAGAAAGAAATAAAAAACTAGAGAAGTTTCTTCTTTCTTTGTAAGAGACATGAGATAGAGCTACTCAAAAATTGAATGGAATGGTAAATGCCAATTGAAAATTGAGTATGCAAAGGTCATCAATAAAATGAAAGTTAGATCAGATTAAAATAAGTGGTTCTCAGCCTTCCTAATGCTGCAATCCTTTTATACAGTTCCTCATGTTGTGGTGATGTCCCCTCCCAACCATAAAATATTTTATATGTGGGCTATCTGATATTCAATCACCAAAGAAGTTGCTACCCACAGGTTGAGAACTACTGCTTTAAATGGTTATATAAAAGCTAAGATACATATAAAACTATTATAAATAAAATAATTTGGGAATAGCAAGACAGTCATCAACTACAATAATGTGGTGTGAAGAATAATAAAGGTATGGAGTTTTTCTATACATTTTTCTTAGTTGTTTTTCTTCTGTTGCTGTTACAAAGCATCCTAGCAAAAGTAACTAAGGGAGAAAGGATTTATTTTAGCTCACAGTGCAACATATAGTCAGTCCATCATAGCAGGGGAATCAAGGCAGTAGGCGTTAGAAGACATTGGTCACATCAGATCAATGATCAGAAAACAGACAGGAATGAATATGGCTGATGCTCAGTCCCTTTTCTGTAGCTCAGAATCTCCATCCAAGGAATGATCCTACCCACAGCAAAAAATGGGTCCTTTTACACCATTTTTTATTATTAAGACATTTCCCACAGGCATGCCCAGAGGCCCATCTCCCAGGTGATTCTAGATTCTGTCAAGGTGAAAATCAGTGCCATCACCATGATCAAAGTTGGTGGTATCAGTTTAAAAGAAATATATGGTCACCACAAAGAAAAATATATTAAATACCCTAAAGATAACAAGACAAGAGATCAAAGTATGTATCTACAACTATGTATGTAACTATCGTGGGAAACAAAAAGGAAAGAGGTAAACTGCACATAGTTAAGATAGAATTTCAATGAAGCCTCACTGATAAGCGTTACTGTAAAGGTAAACAGAACAAATCGTGTGATAAAATAGTAAAAGCTAAAAATAGATTTAAAAAGCAGCCAGTGATTTGATTGCAGAGACATTTTTTTTTAATCTTTGTCTTTAAGGACACATAGATTAAAAATGAAGGATATGCAGGATAAAGAGGGAGCAGAGATTGAGAGAGCACCCAACGAATGACTGGTCCACCTTGAAACACTTCCCATGGAAGAGAGCCAATCGCTAATACTATTAATGATACTCTGTTATGCTTGCAGACAGGAGCCTAGCATAACTGTTTCCTGAGAGGCTTCATCCAGCAGCATACGGAAATGGAAACGGACCTACAGCCAAACATCAGGCTGTGCTCTGATAGTTTTGTGGAAGTGTGGGGGATAGAAATGAGTCAGCGTGGTCAGGGACACCCCAGGAAGACCTACAGAGTCAACTAGCCAGGGCCCATGGAGGCTTAGAGAGACTGAACCACTAACCAAAGAGCATTCAGGGGATGGACCTAGGCTGCCTACACATTTGTAGAAGATGTGCGCTGGGTTTCATGTGGGTCCCCCAAATTTGAAGCAGAGCTGTCTCTGATGCTATTGTCCGCCACTGAATCCCCTTCCCCCTAACTGGGACTCAGTGGGAGAGGATGTGCTTAGTCCTACCAGGAATGGATGTCTCAGGGTAGGGTGGTATCGAAGAGGGCTCCCCCTTGTTTGAGGAGAAGGGAAGGAGGTAATGGGGGGAGGGATTTGTAAGGGTGGGACTGGAGGAGCGGAGGGATGGACGGGTTTGGGGGTTGGTGGGCGGAGGAGAGAGGAGAAAAAATAAAAATAGATAAAAAAGAAATCTTACAAGTGTAATGAGTGTGAGGGTACTGTATTAAGACACAATTCATTTCAAGTCACAATTAAGGAAGGTCATATTGTGGTAAGGGGCCAATTTATCGAGAAGATATAATAATTATGTATGTATCAATTATTGAAGTGCTGAAATAGTAACAGAATATTTATACAACATACATAGCAATAATGGAACATGAGGAAATGTATATTAGGACCATCCAGCTAGGGGAAGTAGATTAGGATAGACTGGAAACAAAATAGAGGAAGACACATGAAGAATCTAGTTCAACAGCAGCGATATACCTCCTCAAGTACATGAGGAACATTCCCAGATGGGATACTGAGGGGACACAGAACAAATTCTAAGAAATTCAAGGAGATTTGAATAATACCAAGCCACTTACAACTCCTATAGAAAGACAGAAGAAACCAATAAAATATGAGAGAAAGTGCAACGTTTTCTAAGGAGTACAAGCGAAACATTCCCAAACGACAAATCATGAAAAGAAAAACAAAATCCAAAAGGGGAAAAATGTCAGAAGGTTGGAGAAAATAGAATTAAAACAAAAGCCAAACAAACAAAGTACCACAGCTTTAGAAACTATGAAAATAAATGAATACATCAACTCTATCAGCAAGAAAAAAAACATTATTTAATTTATTAAATAAAAAATTATAAATGATATAAAATGTTAGTGAGACTAAGGAATTTTCTTCAAAACTATAAGCAAAATGGTTATACTTTTGATCTGCATAATTAAGGAAAGAGATATCCAAATATATAAAATTATAAGAAACAGTAGACATTATCTAATACTGTAGAATTAAGAGAATAAGAACTGCAAATCCTCAAGCACAAGCCACTCTGATATGCTAGAAAGAGAAATGGCTGAACTCCAGAAGTACATAAATTAAGATTGAATAATGACAAAAATCTGAGCAGATTAAAAAAATGATAAAGTTATGAATCAATAGTTAAAAACCAGTCAAGGGGTCTCACTGACTATTCTGTCAAACATTTAAAAACGTATATCAGACCTAGTAACACATGCCTCTCAAATCCCAGCACTCAAGAGCATCCCAGATTCAAAACCATCCTCTTCTAGTGAGGTCCATATTAGGTAGCCAGTCAGGCTTGTACAAGGAACAACCGAGTACAGAGGAAGACCTTGTCTGAAACACACATGCACATGGATAGGCACATACACAGACATACATGTGCACACACACACACTCATGTGCACATGCATGCAGACATGGGCACACATGAACACACATGGACATGCACACACACAGACATACATGTGCACATACATATGTGTACATGAACACAGACCTGGGCACACATATGAACACACATGGACATGCACACACACAGACATATATGTGCACATACATACGTGTACATGCACACAGACATGGGCACACTGAACACACATGGACATGCACACACACAGACATACATGTGCACATACATGCATGTACATGCACACAGACATGGGCACACTATGAACACACATGGACATGCACACACACAGACATACATGTGCACATACATGCATGTACATGCACACAGACATGGGCACACATGAACACACATGGACATGAACACACACACTTGTTAATATTAAACTTCTAAAGGAAGGAATACTTTCAAACTCCTTTTATGAAACAGATATAAGTCAGATAAAAAAATGTACAGATCGTTAGCATTGGTGATGACAGTAACAGTCACTCTAGACAAAGTACTTGTGAACTTAAGTCAATGGCACATTAAATGGCTTCATCTCTCTGTTATAACCACTCTTCATGTGGTCCATTCCCTTTCATCCTGCTTTCTGTCATCACTACTACCTCAGATAAGATTCACATGTTGCAATAATCCTTCTGTAAAGGTTGCCACACCTTGTCATCAGGCTATGTTGATATTTCTATCATTTCTACCTTTTATCATCTAGTCTCATGACGTCCATTCATTACCTCTGTTTACTTTGCTTCATGATTTTCTTTTCTGGACTTCCATTTTCATTGTTAGTAAACTCTGTGCTGGCATTAATTAACAGTATAGGGGCATTAAACAGTGAATAAATAAATCAATGCAAAATAATCACATTTTCATAATTCCTGGCCCGAGTCACATTTTAATTTCTGTTAATTTACTTTCTATACCCAGCTTGAATCAGATTAAATCTCTCTCTTTTCGTTCAGTCCTACATATGTACTACATCTTTCTTTTAAGAGAAATCAAATATAAGCAATGTTCTTAAGACTTCTGGTTAAGAGAAAACAATCTGGTGTAGGCGTCTTCAGACCCAATTTGGGTGATCTGAACTCTCCTAAGCTTTGGTGAAGCACTAAGTGAGTTCATCTTTTATCTTATGTGAGCAAAGGCTCCCCACACTGAGGAGAACTCGCTTCACACCAGTGAATGTTCTGAAACTTGGCACAACAGATAAACAAGCATTAAAACCACAACCGTTGAGTGCACTGACTTGTTTTTTAGGTGAGAGGCTACACGTCCTCCATTCTCTGGCACCCAGGCTCCTATTATCTGAAAAAGCTATAGAGCATCTACCCATGTGTTGGGGGGGAGGGTGTTCCAAAAGTCCCCACTCCTAACTAGAAGCTGAGGACAATTAGCTTCTGAGAACAAGAGAATCAGTTTTCTTTAATGGTGTGGCTTCTGGTAGGTCAACCATGCCGAAGTTTTAAAAAGGCAATTTGTTACAATAATTTCAAGTGGGAACCAAATAGATTGAAATTAGGAGTTAATTCACGATAAGAGAAGTTTTACTTAAAAATAAAATGAGCAGTGCAAAAGCTAATGGGAAGGATGTGGGCTTGAGTGTGCACCTCTCACAGATCCTCACAAGGCATAAAGGGAACGGGAAGGATTGGAAAAATCTATAATTATCCCTTAAGATTTCATTGCACCACTCCAGGAAACAGATGAGATTAGAAGGCTGTGGGACTATTGCAGATAGAATTATACCCTTAACACACAATCTACCATATGTGTCTCTGGGGAGCATCTGCATGTGTGTGAAAATATGTATGCTATGAATATATGTCAATGTATATATATGTATATGTATATATATATGTATGTATGTATATACCTACATATAAGAAAAGATAAGAATCTGGCACCCTGAAGTTATAGAAATACTCTTTTAAAAAAACGTACAAAAGAGTACAAATGTGTTATATGAATTGTAAATAATCATTTAACAGAAAAGAGCCACTATAGCATGCATTGTATCTTCTGACAAAGATGCAGTGGAATTGGATAGCTGAGGGCATAATCCTAAAGTCTAATAGAATACAGGCACCTTAAAAGTCTCACCATGAAGGAACAATTATTAAGATTGTAAACATCTGCTCAGTCTAGCAAGGACACCACTGTTAAAACTGGTGGGCAGCAGCCAAGGTAGCACAAGAAAGCAAACGCAGAGTTCTACAGGCAATCGTCCGAGCAAGAAAAAAGAAAAGGAGAGAGTAATAACTATTTAAGTTATGAATTTAGCAAAACAGTAATAAAAGCAAACCCAATAAAGGTTGACATGTGCGTTCGTGTGTGAATGTGTGTGTTTGTGTGTAAGTTGTCGAAATAGGACACAAAAAGATTTAAAATAAAAATAATATATGAAAGGCATTCATAATATATGAAAGGACTAGCTCAACTAATTTGGCCAGATTAAACTAGAGTAAAACGAGGGCAAATGCAGATAAAGAGAAATAGCAGAACTGCTACTACTAGCCAGTGACAGACGACATATCCTACAAGTGCCAGATGAATCTATGCAAAGGCAAACACTGGGCATAATCCTGATAACATGATAATGATATAGTCTGGATTAAAAGAAAATGTGAATTAAGGGGATAAATCACGAAGCAATGGAATCTACAGAAAAAGAAGAAAGTATCCAACAGTCCTACAGTTTTACAGTGGAATTTTAAAATCCAGCGTGACTAATCCGTATGCCTGACATATTGGTATGGAGTCTGGTATTCATGTAACGTGATGCTAAATCCGGTTCTCGAACAGAAAGCTGTCAATTATGAACAAAGGATTTAGGGTAGGAATTCGATTTTTTTAAAGCTTTGATGTCTCAATATAATATGCTTAATTGAAAATTAATAATCTAAAAAATATACTATGATCATTTCAAGGGACAATTCAAAGTTCTCCACGTGACAGTCCAATTTTCATTTATCTTAAAAACTCTTTCGAAACAGGATAAACTTTAGCTTTCTACTCTGTCACAACATAACAAAAACCATTCACAGAACTAGAATGCTAAGCTGTAAATTTTTCTTCTGTTTTTTGAAAATAAGAATAAAAAACATGTTCATCATTATCTTTTTTTTTTTTGTCCCTGTTACAGAATATCAGAGAAAAATAACTTACAGAGAGAAAACTGAATTTTGGCTTGTGGTTTCAGAGGCCAGGGTTGGTGTTGCTATTCCTGCCTGTGCTAAGGCAGGGCATCATGGAGGAGGGGAACATGTGCCTGAAGCTGCGTCATAAGGCATAGCAACCAGAAAGCAGGGAGAGAGCAAGGGGCCTTGGACAAGATATTCTCCTTAAAGGCCCACCTCTGAAGACCTATTCCTCCCCCGTAGGTCCCTGAACTCATCAGTGGAATGGCCCATTGATGAAGTCAGAGTACCTGTGGTCCAGTCGCCTCTCAAGATGTCACCTCTGAACTCCGCTGCATTGAGAATACTTTTCCATGTGTAAGTCTCCTAAGGGATATTTCATGTGGAAGCCACCACCTATATAATTAAAATGGAAAATTGGAAAAAGAGACAACCCCCCTTTTAGTGGTTTACAACATAAGTCTGTGAGGGGGAAGTCTGGGAGAATTTGGCCATTATTAAAATGATTTCAGCAAACTCTGCACATAAAATTTCTCAAATAAAATGTACTAACTCATGTTTATATTCTTGTTTCTGTATACAGACTCTTTCCCCCCCTGATAACCTTGGGTATGTAACTAGTATCAATTTTGTGAATGTGGATTCTTCATCTAAAAATCTGAGAAAATACCACTATGCATTATTGTTTATTAATACAATGAGGGTCTTTTGGTATCATTTAGAGATATTCTTTTACCTCCCTCATGAAGGTCTTTTAATAAATATAGTCATTAGATCACATAATTTCCTTTATGACAAATTAAAATTGGAGTTTTTACTATAAAAATTATCCTTCAGGAAAGAAAATGTTTCATAGCAAAAAAAAAAAAAATAAACATACTTCATTAGTACATTTAGCAAGAGAAACAGAAACTTACAAGGGTTTGATGATTTTCCTTACAAACTGAGAATTGCAATTCACCTTAGGGACTGGTTCAATCTTGTATGTACTTCTCTCCGTTATTTAAATGTAAAACAGTAGGCTGTCATTGTCCCAGGTGGCACCAGCAAGAAACAGAAGCCCATACTTTGTTTTCTTGTCAAGAGTAGTCCCTTGCCCCACCAATGTAGCTAGTCACTAAGGAAGGCAGTTTATACAAGAATACTTAGACGGAAGAGATAAAGAATGAAGAAAAAAAGATTAATAATAATAATGGTAATAATAATAATAAAGTATATGTACATATATATGTGTATATATATTGAACGAAGCATCATTTTAAACAGATAATATTATTAGATATTTCGGATGGATTGAGTGTTATCCTCAAATGAGATGCTCAGCCCTCAAAGGGTGACTTAAGGCAGGATCAGCAAGGGGGAAGGCTAGCAGAAGCCCTGTGTTCCATCTCTAAGCAGTCTCGCAGTAATAGTTATTTAAAAACTGACAACAGCTGATAACCTCGGATCTAAGCCTTGCACACATGCACAAACACGAGTGTTCATGCAATGAGTGTGCATCCTCACACAGTGCCATGAAGAAAAGCCTTTTGCCTCTCTGATGTGACATGAGTCTGAAACCCAACGGTTGGCACGGTAAACTCAAGAAGAGCAGAGGCTGGGTGGAATGTGGAGAATCCTCCCTTGTACGGATCTGCACCGGGAAGGACACAGACCTTCAACAACCAACTGTGCAGGTCCTGCGTTCAACAGTGCCACCTTGTGGCCCAGAAAGTAAAGGCAAGCAAATGGTGATGGTTAAGATCCTGATCTTAAAGGTGAGACTGAACTCTATGCTTTCTTTGTTTCACCACAAGAGGAGATCAAGAGAGGAAAAACAAGTGCCCTGGTTATTATAGTAGAATGTAATTCAAGTAATTTTGGTTTAAATGAGAATATTTGTCTATCTCACTGGCATAAGACTAGGACCTCTGCTATATTTTGGGCATGACTGTAGAATTCATTTGCTTGTTTTTATTTTTTTCCTGACAGTTAGCTTAGAAATACTATGATTCTCTTTAATGCATTTTATAGGTCCCTTAAATATTATTTATGATAGAAATAATGTACAAATAGCGGTTTTGCACAGCTCATGTCCAAAAAGGAATATACAAATCACTCCTAAGCAATTTCTCATCGTTCATTCAAGCTCTTTCTTCAACCCCTGCCCAAGAGAGAAGAAAGACAGCTACAAAGGGATGAGCCATTGGAGAGTTTCCTAGGAAACACCATTTTACCGGCAAACTCGAGATGTGGATCTTAAGCAATGGGGGATTTTATTTGTTTATTTTTTTTTCTTATTATTTTGAGGCGTACACAAAGTGCAGGGTCTCGGGGTTATGGCAGAGAAGGTATGTGCCCAGGTGACTATGGTGTCTACACTCCTGCCTCCCATGACCTCAACGAGCTGAGCTTGTATGGCATCTAGCCTGGAGAGAAATGGTCTCAAATCTCCCGCCCTGTGCTTGTCTCTTCTGTACCATTCAAGCTCCATGCCAACTTATTTTACTCTTCCGCCCTTCCCAGAGCCTTTCAGATAATTCAGAGTTATGTTCGATCATTTCCAAAGGAACATTTAAGTATTCCTCAGGCTTCTAATCCTACAAAAAAAAAGTATACACTATTATAATAACTGCGACGTGAAAACTAATAGCAAAACCATCAGGGATGTTGTGATAAATTCCGAGAGGTTTAGCTTCTTTTTCAGGTTTAGAATTTACCTTCGTCAGTCCTTTCTTCTCCGCAGTAAACCAATCGTCCCTAAACCACTGCTAAATTCTTGCTAAAGAGGCGTGTTACTTGCAAAAGGAAACATTATCACATATTCCATTAAACACGGTAAAACTTTAAATTTCACACAAAAATAGGCTACGCAACAGCACGGTAAATGTGCCACGTGCTCATTGTCCGGGACATGATATATTTACAGGCAAATTAGCAAAAGCTCCTCAGCTGTATCCGTTCTCACCCTTATATTTAGATGCAGCCATATATTACTGCTGATAATGTGATGGCATTGGAGAGATTGGAATTCTTCACTGTCCTTTATCAAGATAAATTGTTCTGTCAATAGCAAATGGCTGGCAAATATTAACACCCTGCACACTGTATGACTTTTCATTCCCTGCAAAAAAATTGTATTTAATGCTTTTGCACAAAATCTATGGCCATGACTCTCCTTATTACCTATTTAACTACCTTTTAAAAGGAGGATTTATTTCTGCAAATTAGGACCCGGGTAACAAGATGGTATCATGCATCATAAACTTTAAGTCAATACAAGGCAGGACACTTGCAGTTTGAATGGGAAAGTACCTCACTCTCATCCATTGGTCATCCAATAGTGTTAGCAATCTGTGGTAGGAGCAGCTGCTCAGGGCAGAACTTTATCTTGGCCCCCTTCCATCTACACCGCTAAGGCATCCCATAGTAGCAATTTGCTCATTGGCCTATTACTTTCAATAGGTATCCCAGTAATTGGCTATTTCACACTTGTAAGGCTTGAACTGGCAGAGAGCAAAGGCCAGGCAGCCAGCCTGTCAGGGCCTAGCAAACTGGTCGTTCATCAATTATAATCAGCTTTTACAAGAGTGACTGAATCTTCCAAAACCTTGCTTGCTCTCATCAGCTAGGCTACCAGTATAATTTGACCCCAAACTGAGCAGAATCCTTATCTGAAAACAACCTAAGTGCTGTCCCACAGTGACAAGCTTGTTTGTTTATTCAGACCCCTGCCTGGAGAGAGGGATTTGAGCTTAAATGGGGGGAACAGGGAAAATGCTAATGAACTTTAAAATTCTGAGTTCCTTCTGATTTTACTGGCTGCCCTTGACAAGGCGCGCTTCTCTTTGCCAGATTTGAAGATTCAAAAGGCGACAATACAATTTATTTCCTAATGATACAGGAGGGACTCCTGAAAGTAAGAACGACTTTCCCTAAGTTGAATTTGAACCATGGGGGCTTTTACCATCATGTAGACTATCTTGGAAATACCTATTTAAGTAGAAAATAAAAAATTTAAAACATCCCGAAGTTGAGGAAACCACTGATGTGGACAATTCTAGACATGACTTATTTGTGAAATTCAGGGTTTTTTTGGGGGAGGGCAACATTGGCTTTAATAATAAGCAAGCATGAGTTTGGTCAATTAAGCAGTGGCTACTCTTTCCTTGGCCATGTGAGATTTACTTCATCATTGCTCAGATTGTTGAACTCTGCAGAGAGAATAGAAACACCGCCACAAATTTAAGTCTTCAGGGAAAGTCTATGTAACACTTAGCTGGGTGTGGTAGTTCATGCTTGCAACCTAAGCACTCAGGAGGCTCCAGAGGGAAGAACATACACTCAAGGCCAGACTGAACTACAGAGTGAGTTCCAGGCCAGTCTGCCCTACATGGTAAAACCCTGTCTCAAAAACCAAAAAACAAAAACAGAAACAAAGACAAAACACACCTCCACCAAATTTCTTTTTTCTTTCTCTTTTGTCTTCTCTTGCCCTTCTTTCCTTCCTTCTTCCTACCCTGCTTCCTTCTTCCTGCCCTTCCTCCCTCCTCTTCCTTCCTTCCTTCCTTCTTCCTACCCTGCTTCCTTCTTCCTGCCCTTCCTCCCTCCTCTTCCTTCCTTCCTTCCTTTCCTTCCTTCCCTCCCCTTCCTTCTCTCCCTCACTCCTACTCTCCTTCCTCCTTTCCTTTCCTTTCCTTTCCTTTCCTTTCCTTTCCTTTCCTTTCCTTTCCTTTCCTTTCCTTTCCTTTCCCTTCCCTTCCCTTCCCTTCCCTTCCCTTCCCTTCCCTTCCCTTCCCTTCCCTTCCCTTTCTCCTTCTTTCCTTCCTTCCTTCCTTCCTTCCTTCCTGTTATAAGTCATTAAGACTATGAAATAAAGATTAGGTTAACAGGCCAAGCAGTTTTGGGGTCTATACATACTGGTGTTTGCTAATTTATACCCTCAGAACTGAAAAAAAACCTCACTGTATATAGTAAGAAACAAAAAAATATCTTTAACAATTTCCTAAAGTCCACGCCATGCCTTCTCATTTCCAGTGCTATCTTTCCCAACGTATAAACCAGTGCCAGTTTAGAAGGCATCTGCATTTCCTCATGGAAATCTTGTCCTCTCGGTTGCTCATTGTGTAAACTGACGCCTATGATTTCCTGTGTCATGCTCATACGTTATATCTTCCCACAGGTCCATTTGGTCTGTTGGCTAGACGGTGACAAGGTAATCCATCATCCAGAAACTAACTTGAGTACAAATGAGCACATACACCAAACTAACTTATTCAGTAGAGATTTTCATAAAATTCCAGCTTGAATAAGGGAAGAGAGTTGATGATTTGGAAAACTGTTAGCGATGCTCAAAAAAACCTAATTCTATGTTTTGAAAAGACACCAGGAAAGCTCTCAGCGAATGTACCTCCAGGGAGTTACAGGCTCCCACTAGCTGAATAAATGGAACAGGGAACGAGATGGAGTCATGGCTGATCATAACACATCACAGGAAAGTATGTCAAGTTCCGAGTGTTCAGGCCCTGTGACCCACCTTTCCTGCCAGTAGAATTCTTGTAAAGTAGATAGGGTAATGTTATCAAAACTCAAGTTCTACCACTCAATAAACCATTCAGAGGGCATATTGGACAATCATCATTAGACAGCATTAAACAGTATTGGAGGTTCTCTACAATACACCAGAGCAATCCTAGAAAAATCTTGTCAAATCTCACACTGGTAAAGTATGGGGTGTTCCATACCAATGAGGTTTGCCTGAGTGAAACTGTAAACCGCCCCCCCAACATAGCAACCAAAGCTCCATGTATTCCCTCAATGGTGACAGTAGGCAGAAGGTCACAGAGTCACATTCCTGACAACTACTTAATAACAGACTGGCAGGGGGACCCAGTATGGTCAGTGTGGGGACCACTTGCTGACTTACTGACCTGAAGCTGTCACCAGAATGAGGAGTGACAATTTTCTGTCCTCTTCTGGCACCTGCGTGGAGTTGGCATGATTTTCTACTGACTTTTTGTCCTGGTGTACACAGCTCTGTTCCACAGACCTTGGCTTGGGACCCGAACCTCCTAAACACAGGCAGTGTGGCTTTACCATCAAGATTCCACACTGGGATTTTGTAGTTGTTTATTGAAGGAATCATTGGTGTATTTTATGCCAAGCATATTTTTCAAACATGCTCTTAAATAAGAAACAAAACAAAACCAAAAAAAAAAACACCACAAACTTTAAATCATTTTTAGCATCTCAGCGAGCTACTTGACTCAAGCCATGAGAGATTGTAATAAGAAAAAAAAAAAACTGCTTCAGGCATTTAGTGCTGGAAATTAAACTTTCTATAGATTGGGTAGTTATATTCCTCTTCCAGTACAATTATTAGCTTTATTATTTGTCAATAAAATACCAAATAAAAGCCTAGTTTCACGTTACAGTAGCCACTATATTTGGACTCTGTGATGAGCATGGACTCTCACTCTATGGTATGGACTTTACTAATGATTCCTGCCCATCACTAGCAGTTACCATGAGGCTCAGATCCCATATACTTTCCTCTGGAAAGAAAAAGGATAATAAAAGAAGAGAGTGTACACATTACAGACAAGGAGAGACTGGGCAAATCACCCTTTTGTGGCCTTATAATATTTGAACTGGAAGTTTGAAATCCCTTGTGATTAATAAAAACCAATTAGCGGAGAAGCAATGTGGTAGGAGGCAGCCACTCAGGCACTCCCTGCAGCCTCCAAAGCACCCCTAACTGGAACCCTCTGTTTCCTGGCAGCTGATTCCTATGCCATGTTTAGATGGAGACCTAGATCCAGGCAGCTCCTTGAGATGTATAGGAAATGCCTCAGTGTGGAAAAGGCACACTTGGTTCTTCCTGTTGACAACATAGGCTAAAAGTATAGCCTCCCTGGCAAAAGGACAAAGTCTTTATCCAAGGACTGTCTTGAGCTGGGTATGGGGTTGATTGCCTGAAATCCTAGCAGATGAGAGGTGGATTAAGGAAGATCAGAAGTTTGAGATCATCCTCAGTTCCGTGGTGAGCTTGAGGCTGGCACGACCACAGGAGACCCTGTATCAAAAAACAAACAAAAGACAAAACAAAACAGACTTTCCTCCCTTAGTGGAAAAAGATACAGTCCATCTTTTGCCGCTTTTAAGAGACCAGCAATTAGGATCTTCACCGAAGCTTGCCTCATCTCCCGTGTTGTTCTGCTATTTAGAACATTGCTTAAAATTACCCTTTTTAATTAGAAACCAGCTTTTAGGTTTTGAATCCTGGCTTTTCCTCTTCTGATATTGATCCATGCAAATTCCCATAATTGAGAAAAAAGAAACAAGAGTTGAGTAGCAGAAAATAATGATAAGCTGACACTTCTTTTGCGAGGGATGGGAATCTTGGTTCTGTTTGTTTGTGGCAGTGCTAACAATTAATTTAGGATGATGGCGTGACATGAAAATCAAAGTTCTTCTGATTGAATTTCAAGGACTCTTCTGTCTAACTAGTTTCAAGAGTCCTTTTTTGATCATAATAAAATTATTTGCCATATGGTCCCGACGCTTGTGATCCCTTCTCAATGAGAGGATTATGCATGAGATAAAAATGCCTACTGTAGTTGCAGCCAAGCACACAGCTGGTTCTGATAATGCCAACAAATGGCTTCATCTATCTCAATGTCACGTAGGAGCTGGTGCGACGCGCGGCGGCCCTGAGTACAATTAAAATCTACATCATCTGTGAGAAAGGTGACGGAGGTTCTGACATCAGCGCAGTGCCAGATTCATCCTCTTTCCACAGGAACAGAAGAAACGAGCTGCCCCTTCACCCTGTCACACTAATGATGTGCAGAGCACATCCCTTCCCGGGCACATTAAAGACACTAAATCAAGGGGCCTCTTGTTTAAAAGCCTCACCTTTATCTGACATTCCGTAGCAAGATGTATAGTCCCCACACGTCGGCTGTGGGTCCCTTCTTCCTTTCCTGATGAGACCATGGCGCTCATGTCCACCAGTAAAATACAAATAGAAAAGTTTATGATCCATACCGCCTCAGATTGTGGCAATATGCAGGAATTTCCTTGCTTTAGTTCCACAATGTTCAACCACACTAATAAAATCAGGTTTGAACACCCATTTGTTCCAGAAAGCCAAATTTTATCACTAAAACATCCATAACTCATAACGAGCAACCTCAGTTCCATCTTAAAGACAAGCTCTTATTCCGAATGTTTGAAGTAAAAATGGGGGGAAAAATGGAGTTTGTGTAGAAATGTTGCTGGCTTTTTTTGACAAGTTATACTAGAAGCTACATTTCAAATAAATTTTAATAGAACCCTCAATGGCTTTCTGTTGAAATTAAATAGGACAAAATATAAACTTCAGAATGTGGTTAATGAGAAGTTAATTCTATAATGAATTCATTATACATATATATATATATATATATATATATATATATATATATATATAGCCTCTGTTCAGAGATTGTTCTTAAAAGGCAAAATTATAAGCTGAAAACTGTGACCCAGATCTGTAGTATAGAATGCAAGACTTTCATGCAGCTGAAGGTGGCACAGTGCACAGGGGTAAGTGAGATGAGCTCTGCATTAAAGTCAGGGAAAAGCCTATGGAAGAGTCTTCCAAAGCCCTTAACATAGTATGCATGAATGAGCTTTAACATGTATCATAATGCATCTACACACATATGCACAGTTGCATGCATACTTACATCTACATAGTAAGGACTCTGTATTTTCTGTGAGATAATTTTTTTTTGTCTTGTAGTTTTATCTTCTTGACACTTCTATAGCCAGTTACAAGACCTTGTGCAACGTAAGGCAGACAGTTACCAATGGATATGAGCTGTTTCAGATCTTGGCTTTGGAATGGTTTTCCTATGTGATGGATGTTCTCTGTGCTATGTACAAAGGTAAATTTTGATGAAGCTCCTTTTAATTTCCTACTAACATGACAATTAGGCTTTATTAAATTTATGAAAAATACACAACAGGTGGTTGGGTTGTTTGTTTTGTTTTGATTTGTTTTTTGTCTTAATCATTCTAAAATAGTGGTTTTCCACTTGGCTGTACCTTAGAGATCCTAGTAATGTTTCTAAAAGTAAAGAGATGTGTTCTTTACTCACAGCATGCAGAGATAGAGTGCCTGATGTGTGACCTATGCTTTCCAAAAAGGTTCCCACTATGTAGGTGGGATGTGTAAACATTGCCTAACAGTATTCTTAAAAGTTGACTTAACAGCCATAAAATAGAGAGCTCTATTAGGATAACTTTCTAGTTTTAATTATAGGACTGAAAACACATGTGGAGAAAGGTCAGGGAGAGTTTTTCTATAGGAGTAATGCAAAGCTCAGAAAAATTCCAGGGCTTGAGTTAGGCTAGCAATAAAATATAACAAACATTATATGGGCTGCTAAGCACGAGACTCCGACTTTAATTTCTAACTGTTATAGTAACTTTTATTCACCTGATGTAATTGCCATTGCAGAGGCTTAATGCCTCAGTCTGACAGCCTAGGCCTAGTCCTGGAAGCCTCTAGCTTCTGTAAATCTAGTCTAGACCTGGAATATTTTGAACCCCTGAGACTTACTGCGGAATAAGCTCATACTTCTTGTTCTAGCTCTTTATGAACTCTGGCTGGTTGGCTCAACTCAGCTGCTCTGGCTCAAACTCTTCTCCAAGATGATTGATTCAATCTGGCTTCTCTCTTAGCCTCTGACTAAATTGATCTGCTTGGCCTCAAACTAACTCTAGCAATCTGCTCTAATCTTTTGGCTCTTTCTCATTCTTTGGCTTGTTCTGTCTTCACCTGTGGCTATTTTGTTCTTTCCCTGCAAAGTCTCTCTATCACTGTCCTGGTAAAACTAACTCTTTCCTTCCTCTCTTCCCCCTGCCCTTTCTCCCCCTTCTCTTCTCTCTTCTCTTCTTCTCTCTTCTCTCTTCTTCTCTCTTCTTCTCTCTCCTCTCTCTCTCTCTCTCTCTCTCTCTCTCTCTCTCTCTCTCTCTCTCTCTCAGCACATTCATCTTAAGTAGCTTCTTTTCTCATCTTTTCTTGTGAGAGTTGGGCATATCCTATTCTGTCAAGTCTTCTCTGATTCCTCACTCGATTAGACATCACTTTCAAACATGGATATTTCCTTTACAAGATAATTTTACCTTCATTGTTTGGGATTAAAAGTGGGTATTGAGTATGTCTGAATTCCAGCCAGAGGGATTAAAGATGGGTGTTAAGGGCTGAGCCATACCACATCTATAAATATTTTTTGCAGTAAATAACACAATCTCAGGGTTCACAATGTCATCACATATCCTGCAATACCTAACACCACAAAACAAAACCAAGCAAGGAAACAAAAGCAAAACCCATCACAAAACCAAGGAATCCCCACAAATACTATGGGTAAATATGACATAAATCATAGGTGATATTTCAAATTTTGAAAAACAAGCCAGGTGTGGTTAATCCCAGCACTTAGGAAGCAGAGAGAGACAGGCAGATTTCTGAGTTTGAGGCCAGCATGGTCAGAGTTTAGAACAGCCAGGACTACAGAGAGAAACCCTGTCTCAAACAAATAAACAACAAAACAAAACCCCAAACACCCCAAATTGTAATAACAATCTATTCTAGATCCTTAAGGATTAAATTAAATGATATAAATAAATTTGGTAAGTAAAGATGCATTTTAGCAGTGCTAAAGTAATGGGACCCAGAAGAAAAATAGTCTGTAGTAAGAGGCTATCCTTAAAAGAAGAATTATATCCCAGCTTTGTTTGGGAGCTCACAGCATCTTAATTCATACACATATCACACAGGCAATGGGAAGGTGATGGTGTCTACATTATGTGATGCAGTTGTGGATTTATGTTTCTTAGTAAAATCAAAACAAAACAAAAACAAAAACCTTTCTAATGCACATTGAAAGTCCCATAACCCCTGTTTCTGCTGCTTGCTAGCTGAGTGATTTGAGGGAAAATCAACCAACCTTCTTAACCCTAGTTTCTTGCCTACCTACTGCAGGGAAGTTAGCATGTATAGACTGGGGAGGGATTGGAACCATCTAGGACATTCCCTGGAAAATTCTAAAGTGTCAATCAAAGACTTCTTAATGATGATTTTGTTCAGTAGAATGGTCACTGGGGCTATACTTTTGTCTTCTCCCTACACCTCAGAAACCAGACCTCCTGAAGCATTACCTGGAAGTACAAATTCACATTGCCCAGAATAGAACTTCCAGAACCACGAATTGCTGGGTGGTTCTCCATCACTTCTGCTCCTGAAGCATGCTAGAACAAGTGGAATCACCTCTCCCCTTGGTGAGACTGAAAAGTATCAATCCTTTGCTCTCAGATGTCCATATAGACTGCTGCTTTCTAATAGCATCTGGACAGGGGATTTTCCTCTAAACTAGCACCTATGTAGGATGCAGTCTGCTATAAGCCAGAGGAAACTTAAGAGCAATGGAGACTCTGATCCTGTGCTAACAGTTGGGTGCTGGAACATGGAAAGGGCTGTATTGCTACTCCCTAAAGAGCTAGTCATGGCTACTGGGGCCGAGAGAGTGTGTGTGTACTTATTGGCATACAGAAGATGCAAACATGCTGGCATTACCACAAGCCTCCTCTGCTCTGTGAGTACTCATGCCTTTCAACTTGTAGGGATTGCTCCAACATGTGAAGTTGGCTTCAAAGGAGAAAGTTATCCTGATGCTGTCAATGGCATGAGGTCAGGGCCTGCATTCCTTTGGTTCAGTTTTGGCTCCAAGTTAAATCTGAGGCCCAGGTAAAGTTGTCCAAGTAGATAATCGATGAATATAATAGTGTATTAATCAAGAAAATGAACTCCAAAAGAAGACACACGTAGAATTAATTCTGACTCTGCTCTTCATCACTATTAACCTTGTACGGGCTCGTTTTTTTCTTACATGTAATGTATATTGCAAGGTAAAATGGTGGTTGGGATGACTGAGTTAAGTATTTCATGTGCACAAAGTCAAACACTGCATTCAATCAGTGTTCTAAAGTAGGATGTGTGTATACCTGGGCACACATGTGTGTTAGAGAGAGGAGGGAGGGGGAGGGGGAGAGGGAGGGGGAAGGGAGAGGGAGAGAGAAGTGAGAGAAATCTTCCAGTTTAGAATGAAAATAAAATCACCTTTTAGGATTCCTTATTCATTTCTGTAAGATATAAACATGTGTTAAACATTTCCTTAATATCCTCTAAACTTGAGAGTTTAGATCCAATCCTGATCCCCAAGTTACAACACTTCAAATAAACCTTTAAGTCACTCAACAGTGCAATTTCCCAACCACCCAGCAATGCAGTCTCCCACTGAAAGAAGTGGGCACTGGTTAGACACTTTTTTTTTTTTTTATGCCAGAATGCCACTTGTTACTAATTCTTCCTTTCAGTTCGTTCAGAGATAAAACTGACCCAGTGAAGGTGTCTGAGCCAACTCTCTTCCAGATGAAAACTGTTCTGAGAGGTCATAATAAAATTAGGGGAGGCAGATGGGAAATGTGCTGCTCACAGCTGGGAGCCCCCCAAAGTGTGCACACTGCTGTAATTAGGACATCAGGCACGATTCTTTCATCTCTCCTCCTTCTCCACATGCATCCTTTAATTCCCAGAGATACAATTATTGTGGTGGTTGAAATTCAATAGTGTACAATACAGATTGATGGTTGGGAAGACACCATTAGGTTCTTAGCCAATACAGAATTCCGTTTGTCAATGTAGGCTATCAATGAATAAACTTGAATAACGCCTGCGCTTCGGGCCATCAATATAGATCACAAAACCTATCGTATCCCAACATTGCCACTAATACACAATTTTATTGGCTCTTTCTGCTGACGACAAAGAGTAGTAGAACATTTAAACTACATCTAGAAAGGGATAAAATAGTTTTAACTACCCCGTGCTTTAGTTACTTCCCTGACATTTAATTTGGAGGCCATAATTCCAGGTTTTCAAACATAAAAGAATTTCTATGATAACTTAAATGAATCCCCTTCAATTTAACCAGCATTTAGCATTTTTAAAATGTGTAATACCTAGGTTGTAAGTGTAGTTAAAGTATGTGTATTTTTTTTTGTCCTGGCCTATACAGTAGAACCCAATAATTGTATCAGATAAATAGTGGCCAAAGCAACTTGAAAGAGATGGATTTTTGCTTGGCTCCATTGTGAAACTAAGACAGAAACAGAAATTTCACATGTTAACACTCCCTCTCACATGTATACTTTTGAAAACTCAAGGGAAGGAGCCATGTGTAAAGCCACAATGGGACAGCTTGTCATTGTGTAAGAATAATGAGACTCATAGCAAGCACTGAATAACTGCTCTCTCCTGATTACTGTTTTCCTTCCCTCCTGGGTAACTACAAATGAAACAAAAGTTTGAGTCTCTGAACAGGCTCCAGAAAACTCGAAGGCACTAATACTTTTTGATCCCTTTCTTCCATTTCCATTTTTCATTTTGTGGGGACCCAGCTGTCTGCTATGAGACTACAAAGACTGTGTTTAATACAGTATCCATGCTCCTGGTTCACCACTGACAGATTTGAAAAGGTTGTCGAAGACCGAATGCATATATGCAAATGTTTTGTTATTAAATGGAAACATTCCAAGAACTCAAATGATCCATGTGAAATTTTAATTATAACTTAACAGCTGCTTGAGCTAATTGAAGGATATCAGAAAGGTGATTTCCTTCTCATTGTAATTAAAGAGTTAAGCCTAATTTGCTGTTGTCAGAACAAGACTAAATACCAATCTGGTCTGCCTAATTATATTAAAAGGCAAACAGATAGCTGCTAGAAAGGGTAGGTGCCATCTCAGACAACAACAACAGGTCCCCATTGTGTCTCCATCACACATTCCTATTGGGATATGTACAATGACCTTTAAGAAAAGTAGCAACTGTTCTCAGCTTCTGCTGTGAAGATTACAACTATGTCTTGCAGTAGCATCTGCTCATGCCCTTTGGTAGCCAAATTTATTTCCTAGGCCATAGTTCTGTTCTCAAGCACTTTCCTAAGGATGCTTCCTGATGCCTTTGCTTAAAGAGATAAGGAAGCAGAGGCTAAGAGAATCTTCGGCACAAACTACTTGTCAGTGACAAAGCAGCAAGGCATTTGTTCACACCACTCTCTGTGCTTTGTATCTGGGACCATGGAGTATAACTTGTACTGACTGCAGTAGTCAGCAGTGATGGAGGCAAACATCTGGGAGTTGCCGGTTGCCTTGAAATGGTTTGAGATCTCGTAGTCTTTCTTTCAGAAGATCTATATAGTTACATTTTGGATGGTTTTCTATCTTACTGGGGTAATTTAGAAGAATGTCCTGCCAGAATAATATCATCCTTAAATGTCTAAGTGGCATGGGGTAAAAACACTTATCCATCAGATTAACAATTTCCAATGCAGCCCAAGGGAAGTTCCATATCTACATTTGGGGTTCCATGGTGTTTATGACAGCCCTGTTATTTCTGGGAAGACTTGTTAGTATTAAACAAGGTATGGCATTCAGCTGCCTGATCATCATGATACTTTTTAGATAACTCAAATTCCATTTCTTTTATAACATCATTTTCTATTATCCCACTGGATAATATGAACATAATATTTGAATGTCTTTTTTTTTATTTGCTTTATACAAGGAAGTGCTAGGTAAATGTATAAGGAGGACATTAGGAGATGATGCTAGTTCATTTAATAATATTTCCCTCTCAGTAGACATTCATCTCTCTAACTCAGATGTAAATGTGTATTGCAAAATGCATTTGCTGAGTAAATGTCTATGCCCTATCTTCTTGTAAAGGAGCTGAGAATCAGGTTTCTGGACTCCCGGAGTAGTATTCCTTACTATTGACACTAATATGAGGATGAACCCCAGGAACACTGAGGAGAACACGGATGCCAAGAAGAGCACAAGATAAAAGAAAATCAAAAGACAGCGAGGAGACAGTACACGAGAGATCTCTGTGAGTCTAAAGTGCCCTAATAAGGTGATCTAAAATAAAATAAGTGATCTATAGCTGAAAATAAAGAAACACTGTCAAACCAAACCACTGTGTGGCCTAGGTGTTCGTCTCCTTAATCATAGAAATAAATACCAGACATAGACACCTTGTTGCCATTAAGGTCTGACTTTCACTTCTTAGCCCAATACCATTCTGCTATTTTCTAGTTTTATACACAAACACACACACACACACACATCTATTTATCTAATGTAAAGCTCAATCTAACCCTTTAAACTCAATCTAACCCCCTAGTTGATATGATCTCTCTCTTATAGATCCTTTCTTATTTGTTAGCCCATATTCATTGGCTCCCATTACTAAGAACGAAAGAAAGAAAGAGAAAGAGAGAGAGAGAGAAAGAGAAAGAAAGAGAAAGAAAGAGAAAGAGAGAAAGAGAGAAAGGGAGAAAGGGAGAGAGAGAGAGAAAGAAAGAAAGAAAGAAAGAAAGAAAGAAAGAAAGAAAGAAAGAAAGAAAGAAAGAAAGAAAGAAAGGAAGAAAGGGAAAGTCTTGGATAATTTATAAAGAGAAAGGTTTGCTTTAGTGCAAACTGTAGGGTTTCCAGTATAAGATCAAGCATTCCCCATTGCTTTGGGCTTCCAATGACTATGCAGGACAATAATGATGAGAGTGTGTAGCAAACCTTTGAACACATGCCTACAGTGTCCGGAAGAGTTCTCCTGAGACTCCATCTGCTAAATATTCACATTTCCCAGCAGAACTGCTAGAGAACATAGCCTTCAGGATATGGAACTTCGAGGAATAGTGACATCCAGAGCACAGCACCAGTTAGGGGCTCTCAGATTATTCACCTCCGTGATGCTGGCATTAATCTTCATAAAGCATCACTTAGACAACACCCCGCAATTGCACAGAATTCTTTCAAATCACTGTGAGCTCAGTGCAGTTTAAATTCTTTGTGCTGACTTGAAAAGCCCCCATAACTCAACCTAAAATCCTGTGATGACTTTTATTTGAAGGCAATGGGAAACTCTGCTGATTTAAACAGAAAAGACTTTTGTTGGAAGAATTAATGGGCTGGTTTTTGAATTATTGAGGAATCAAGAGAAACTGGATCAGAAATAAATGTGATATGGGCAGCCCAACCCATATCCAACTCACATCTCTCAGACACATTGATGAGGACCTTGCTGTCTCCATCACTGAATAGCAGATGCCACCCCTCCAACACTACTGGGACTCAACACCAGGGTACAAGAACCACTGAGTAGATTTATCTGACTATGTTGCCAGGATTCAGGGCTTCGTAAAATGTCAGCTAGGTTCAGATTCCAAGACCCAAGTGAATCTCCTCCATGGCTGAGAAAATGTCTATGCCCTATCTTAGTTGTAAAGGAGCTGAGAGTCAGGTTTCTGGACTCTTGATGTGGTATTCCTTACTATTGACAACTAACATGAGGATGAAACCCGAGAACAGTGAGGAGAACGTGGATGCTGAGAACATAAGATAAAAGAAAGTCAAAAGACAGCGAGGAGACAGTACACGAGAGACCTCTGTGAGTCTAAAGTGCCCTAATAAGCTAAATGCATTCAGTCACCTGAAGCAAGTCACGTGTATTTCCTCTGGCTTCAGTGAAAACACTGAGTATGTTACCAACCAAGAATTGCTCCTAATTTGTAAGAATTTCTCTGTCTCTGTCTCTCTGTCTCTCTGTCTCTCTGTCTCTCTGTCTCTCTGTCTCTCTCTCTCTCTCTCTCTCTCTCTCTCTCCCTCCCTCCCTCCCTCCCTCCCTCCTTCCCTCCTTCCTTCCCTCCCTCTGCTCACATCAACTTAGCTTGGAGATTTGCTTGATTCCCATCTTTTCTAAGAAGTCAGAAGACTTGGAATCAGCGATACCCATTCCTCTAAGTTCACACTTCATTTCTCTCATCATGGTGTCTGTCATAGCAAATACAGTGGCATGCTGATAGCATCTTTTCATGTTTATAGAGTTATATCCTTAGAGTTCAGCTTTCATGACTATAAAGGCCGTTCACTGCAATTCTTTGTATGGGCTGTAACCAGACTCCTTCTGTCTTAGGGAGAAAAAGCCTATAAACATTGTACCCTGACTGTCTGGTCAGCCCCTGAAGTGGGTGTGAGATTAAATTCATCAGTCACCTCCAGGTCTTCATAAACTATTCCTTTTTAAAGAAAAAAAAGTATAGAAGACATTAGGTTAAGTTGGCTTATATCTTTCTTATTGGAGCATTGTCATCAATGAGCATCTGAAATCATTAATTCTGATCTCATGAACTCTTCCTGTTTCACTTTAAAGTACATAAATAAAGTTCTGTAGGATATAACATGAAAGAATTGATAACAGTGAGCTTACCAGAGCAGAAGCACCATAATCAATGAAAAGAGTGTATGGTCTCTTATCCCAAGTAGAATTGAAACTGCCATTCACCCAGATAAATCGCCTGCCACTTCTCAACCCTGGGCTCATTTCCTTAACATCCAAGACCCTGATCTCTATCCCACTGGAATGCGCACAAGTGCTTTCCAGACAGTCTGTTCTTTCGGCATGGGGTTGCTTATCTTTTCTCTTTTCTTTCACGGCCTTGCTGTGTGGAAAGCGTAGCTGGTGCTGGTGTCTGTATTCTCAGCCGGGCACAGGTTCCTCTGTTCAATCTGCTACTGAATCGACCAGATGACTTTCACTGACTAAACCCAATGTTTTGTTTTTAGATTCCATCATGACCACGGGGGGGGGGGGGGAATCACACAGTTGACCGCTCTTCTCATGTTCTCAGAGACTCTGTCACGTGACCATGAGTGGATGTCACAGTTGTTCCCTCTCATAGTCTCAGAAAGCCTCCTGGCATCCATGTTGCTTCTTCTGCAGCTCCACTTCCTCATCTCCCTTCCTCTGAGACACTTATACAGATTTCTCTCACTTCAATCCATCCCATGGAAGCCCTTATCCTGTTGCCTTTCCAGCTTTTTTACAGTTTCACACATGAGACTTCCTGTCACCTAATATAGAGTGCTCCTCTCCTAGTTCCTCTCTTTGGTCTTATAAAATTAATAACTGCCTTCCTGTGGTACAATATCAAGTCTCTGAGTGAAAGTCACATACAGGGTGGTGACTGAAATTACTAACTCCATCTGAGACTCTTCTGGGAACCTAAATCATATTCTAATCAGCTATAACTAACTTTTTCTATTCAAGACCTAAAATGATATGCCATATTGATTTCTATTTTTCCACTTGAACGATAACAGATTTTTGTTAAATACTGAAACCTGCCTAAAACCAGAATGATGATTTAACAAACTGTGGTGTTTGGAACACATCTCTGCATTCTGCTGATGGGGGCCAGTAAGTGCCAACAGTTAGGAAAGTTGTCTCTGGGTCAGACAGGTTCACACTCCATCCTGTTTGGTTTCCACTTTCCAGGTCTCATGCTCATAAAACAGATATCAAACAACACACCTGAAATGACTGGGGTCCATTCAAGAACAAGTACATTTCCAAGGGTTTTGGTGTGTTTAAAGGTCCATGTTCACTGAATGCATCTCATGAAACTACCCTTGTGCCTGGAGCCAGAGTTACTAAGCCAGAGAACATAAATAGACCTGAATCCCATCTTACTAGAGATGTGTCCAGAGTCTTACTATTGTCATGGGTCACACTGTCCTAAGGATTGTTGAAACTACCCTTGTCTCCTGGAGCCAGAGTTACTAAGCCAGAGAACATAAATAGACCTGAATCCCATCTTACTAGAGATGTGTCCAGAGTCTTACTATTGTCATGGGTCACACTGTCCTAAGGATTGTTGAAACTCTTCGTAGGTAATGATATTAGTTCTAGAGTTTCGGACGTCCGAGAGCATCGTTTTTTTTTGTTTGTTTGAATTTTGTTTCGTTTTGTTTTTATCTCATATTTGAACATTTGGTACTTATTATTTATCTTTCCTAAAGACATTCATCAAGATTAGTTACAAACCATTGTTACTCCTGCACGATCTTTTCTACATACCCAGATCATGGCAATTGCAAAGTAACCTGAAACTCTGAAATCGCTTCAGTCAGCTATTCTATTCGGAGCTGGCAGTATTTGTATCAAGAGAGTCACGGGAGCACATTGGCAGTCTAAGAGCACAGTTGAGCTGGTGGGGAACACAGACTGCCTTGCTTAGTTTCATAGTTCCTGCAATGAGCCAACTACTTTTACAGAAGAGAGGTTCGAGAAATACTTGCAGAAGGAAGAAATGCTTCATCTCGCCGCCGAGGAGGCACTGCAGAATACAATTTACATTTGTTCAAACCTCATCAACAACCTCCCGCTGTGGATGGACAGGACTCTAAGCTGTTCTGCATGGTCACTCCCTGCTCTGCCCACTCCTTTCTTACCTTGTGACCTCTGGACCACTCACTCCAATCATAGGGAGTTAATTGAAATACCTGAGGTATGTGTAATGTTATTCTGTTTGTTCCTTTCTAGAGCATTTCCTTAGATATTTATTTATTTACCCTTTTAATTAGCTCAAGGATGCTTCTTTCTTCTAAACCCTTCCATGGCAATGTATTTTTGCTGTTGCATGGTAATACTATTTATATGTGTCTAGCACAAATTCTTCATTCTAATTTTGTATTTACAGCCTCCTCACCCCAGCAATAAAGCTCCTTATGAAGCGCCACAAGACTATTTACTTCATGGTACTGGACACACGAAAACCGTCAATACATGTTAAATTTAATATTCATTAATGTTTATGAGGGACACATAAATGGCTAGAGGTGTAGTTTTCAGTGAAACCTTGAGTGAACACCTTTTTCAGTTATTGTGATAAATCTATCCATTTTACACTCACACATCATTTGTTTCATGATTGATTTATGACAATTAAATCACAGAAAATTAGAAATAAATGTTAAAAAAGACTCCTGTTGTATTCCTTTTATGACCACATGCCTTAAGCAGAGATGACACAGTGTGTTTGTGTCACGACATCTTTTGAAGTCAGTGTCCTCTTTCGGACAAATGTAACTTCATTTTACGAAGTGTTCCACTTGACTAAGGTTGTTTCCCTCCCTACCATGTCTGAAGCAATGGGAAAAGAATGAACACTTTTCACAAGGGGATTCCAGCTTTTGTTCCTTCCATACCACGAGGACTCCAAAGAGATTCTTGTTCATATAGGTTAGAACTATTGATACTTATTATATAAAAAATTTTAAAAGTTATATTAATTTACTCAATTAACATGAAACAAAATTTTCCATGTCAATATGAGTAACAGTGTAATGAAAAGAAGTATGTTTTAAAACTGGTTTCAAATTGTGTTGGTTTTTTTTAATATTCCCTATAGTTGTTATGTATTGTACACACTAATCCTCTATCAGATATAATTGATAAAGATTTTTATTTGCCATTCCTTAGCCACTTGGCTTGAATGATGGTGTCCTTTGCTGTATTTGCTCTTTAGTTGCAAAAGATTCCATTATTAATGGTTGGCTTTAGTGCTTTATGGTATCAATGTTCAGAACGTCCTTTCTGGGGCAAATGACTACAAGAATATTCCCTATTTCCTCTTTTATCGGGTTTAGGGTATCGGGATTTACCCAGAGGTTCTTGGTCTATTTGGAATCAAGTTTTGTGTGGGGTGATAGATATGGGATCTACCTTACCCAGTCAGAAGGGTGAAGATCAATAAAACAAATGGCAACTTATGCCAGTTAGGATGTGGTTAAAGAGGAACCACTTATCCATTGCTGCTGGGAGTGAAAACTTGTTCCGCCACTATGGGAATTAGTACAGTGACTCCTCAAAGAGACAAGAATAGATCTACCACAAGAGCCAGCTACAACACTCTTAGGTATACACCCCAAAGGACTCTACCTCTCTATTACAGAGATTCTTGTTCATCCCTGTTCACTGCTTCTTATTCATGAGAGCCAGAAACTGGCAACAAACCAGATGTCCACCAACCGATAAATGGACAATGAAAATATGGTATACATCTGCACAATGGAATATTAGTCAGCTGTTAAGAAAAATAAAATCATGATGTTTACAGTTAAATGGATGAAACTAAAAACAATTATGCCATATTTGTCTTTTGGAGTCTGGGTTACCTCCTAGACTCCAAAAGACAAATATGGCATATTTTCTCTTATATGTGGCTATTAGCTTTTAAGCTTTAAATATGTACATTTTAATCCAAATAACCACAGATGGTGGGTAGCTAGTCATAAAGCAGAGAAGAAGACTGGGTCATCCAAGGAAGGGGAAATGGAGTATAATGTTATAAAAAGGTAAAGGGGAAACTAAATCAGGAAGATTAACTAGGGGACTGGAGGGGAAAGATTGATAAATGGAATGATAGAGGGAACACCAACTAACTCCAAAGGATTTTAGAAAAGCCGTATGGAAATCTACTATTGTAGAAGTGTCCATATTTACATATGGAATTTAAATGAGGTAACCCTATAATGCGGGAGACAACGTTCCAACTAGATATTTTATGACACCAAGTAAAATCTCCCCTGCCAGAAATTCTTTGCATCTCGTTGAGTCCTTGGAAAAAACAGGTCCGACAGACTTCCTCAAACATCACATTTATTGCCAAGACTATTGGCTGTGTCCAATAACTTGATGGTAAGGCACAATGGCTCAAGTCAAAACTTCCTTCTGTGAAGAAATCTAGCTGGTGCCCAGCTAGAAGCTTTTGGTTCTGGACTACTGAGCAGTACCCATGGTTCTTGAAGATACTTTCAACATACAAGAGGAGAAAAGTTATCATTAGCTTCAACTCACTACAAACCCTGTGGCATACAACAGAGATCTGCCCATAAGATATACTGGTATAGTAGTGGTAAAATGTTATGGGCATGACCAGTCACTTTATGAGTGGATTTAAGCACCACTCTATAGGATGGAACCCATACCTGACACTACTAAAATGGCCAAGGACCTGAGAATAGGTAGGTCATGGGCTTAGGGGAAAAATTGCTACTATAACTTTGCTAAAGGAACATAGCAATAATATTGCTCACATACTCTCTCAGAAAAAAAAAATTCAAGAAAAACAATAAAAATGAAAATAAAAACAGAAAGAAACAATAAGACAGAAAAACAAACAAAAAGCCCACCAAAACAAAACAAAAGGCAAACACACACACACACACACACACACACACACACATACACACACACTCGCTCACACATGCACTCACACAGAGAGGGGTGGAGAGACATTGCTATTGGCCAGCCATAGATGAATACCTTGTTCAAGTTTGGAGCATTCAGCCCTATATAGGATGTCTTTATTGATCCCCTCCCGCAAGGTTAAAAGATCTGTGTAGAAGAGGAAATGAAAAGATTCTATGAGCCACAGATAGGAGATATCTCCAAGGAAACCACTTCTTTCAGACATAATAAGGCTGACTGACACATGAAATCATAGGAACTGTGACAACACACACAAAACCTGAATGACTTCAGACCAGACAAAATCCCAGCACTGGATATAGCAGATGGAAACAAAAGTCCCATCTCTAACCATGAAGCTATTTGCTATTGCTATCTGCTGAAAAATAAAATCTCTTTTCTCCAATGGTGTACTGCTAGGTATATCAACCAGGCAGACCCCATGCCCAAGAGTAGATGGAAAACCCAAAACCTGGTTTTTCCTTTTGTTAGTCTCTGTCTCTCTGTCTCTCTGTCTGTCTGTCTGTCTGTCTGTCTGTCTGTCTATCTCTCTCTGTCTCTGTCTCTCCCCTTCTGTGTGAGTGTGTATGTGCCTTTTGTTTTGTTTTTTTTGTTTGTTTTCTGTCTTATTGTTTTTATCTGTTTTGATTTTTTGTCTTATTATTTTTCTTGAATTTTTTCTGAAAGTGTGTGCCTGAGTGTGTGTATGTGTGCGTGTGGGGGGGGGGGGAGAGGGAGGGAGAGAGAGAAGTTTTGAGGGTAGGGAGGTGGAACAAATATGATCAAATATATAAAAAAATTAAATATTTAGTAGTTTCTTAAAGTCAGGTGTGACATGCAATCTGAATTTAGATATATGACTTTTTCATCTTATATTTCACTAAGATCTTTTTATTTACTTTGCATTTTGACTGGGTATTTTATTCATGCATGCTTTTATAATAAATATTCATATATCATGGGAATTCATTAATTTATTGAGTTACACAGATCTTTCATATGTTGTCATGACTCATTACACAACACCCAGTTCACATGCTTAACAGACCCATCACTCAAGATCAAAGTGACAGATAAAACTTTCCCAAATATTAATTTTTACTTAGAAATCCAAATTTTAGTGTCTTTTTTCAACATTATTGTTTTCAACAGTATTAACTCCTTACTTTTGAGAAGATTTCTAGTCAACAGCTATACTTAATATCCTTAGAGTACCAATCTTTCTTAACAATATTTTTATTAACTCTCTGAGAACTCCCTATGTAGTATTTTGAATATTTTCATCCCACTCTCCTAACTCCTCCCAGATTTGACTACCATACCACACCCACCCAACTTTCCATTCTGATTTTCTCTAGCCATTGGGCCCCATTAGTGATGCCTATATACTGTTAGGTAACTACCCACAGGACCATTTGGACCTATCAGTGGCCACACTCCTAAAGAAAACGAACTCCTGCGGGCAGTTAACAACTACAAACAGTTCCTCCCCAAGGTTTGGGAGTCTGTGCTTTCTCCTTGCTGAGATTTCCTCTAGCCTCAGCTTATGTCTGATGTTTCAACTACTGTGAGTTCATATGTACAACTGCCATATTGTGTCCAGTAAACATTTTCCTAGAAGTTAGTTAATTAACCCTGACTCTGACTCTTACAGTCTTTCTGATGCCTCTTCTGCAATGTCACCTGAACCTTGTAGGGAGAGGGAGATAATGTAGATGCCACAGTTAGGGCTGGACATGCTGTATACATGTTGGCAGGGGGTGGGGTGGGGTGGAATTCATAGTCTTTCTGATTGTTTTTTGCATTTTTCAAAAACTTGATTTTCTCAGCTTGCAACAAAAACTATAAGTGGTTTGTTGAGCAGCTATTATGTCTCACTATAAGGAGAACGCACCATCCATACTCCCCAACATATCAAAAGAAGGACCAAAGCAATGAATTTCAGAGTTAGATTTATTAAGATCATTTTTTTTAACCTCATCATCAACATTCTTGAGGTAAACTGGCATGGTATTTGTTAATTCACTCATCCTAGTCATTTATTCTTAAATGCCCCTGCAAGGCTACAGCTGTCAGAATACGGGAACACTAGCACAGCTTGGTGGCACTGCTTGGACCCATGCAGAGGTATAAAAGAGCCATCAACCACTCCTTTGAGACAAGCAGAGTATTAGTTACCTTTCTATTGCTGTGCTAGTACCCAAGGGACTTATGAGTAAGAGGTTTTTTTTGGGGGGGGGTCTTATTGTTTCAAATGGCTAGAGTCAATGATAGTGGAACAAAGCCATGGTGGTAGGAAAAACTAAGAGCTTCTATCTGGATCAACAAGAAGAGGAGACAGAGGGTAAACCCTGGAAACAGCATGAGCCTTTTGAAACCTCAAAGCCTCTCCACAGATCCACACCTCCTCCAAAAAAGCCATACATCCTAATTTTACACAAAGAATTCCATGAACTGGGGACAGAACATATGAGCTCATGGGGTCCATTCTGATTTAAACCATTGCATTTACTTTATTAAAATTAAAGTGGTATATTATGCTTTAATTTATTATTATTATTATTATTATTATTATATCATCAATTATCTTGACCTTGTACATCATCTATTAAAGTTTCAGGACTCCCAAGACTTGGCTAAACATGCATACAGAATTGTTCTACAAAAGAGTCTACATCAAAAATAATGTGTACTCTAGAATCCGGATTATAATTGGGCTGAGACCAATCATTGAGTTCCCTGATCTTTGTTGAGATCAGGGAAAATTCTGCCAAAACACTGCCTCATTTTTCAAAACCAATATGAATAAATCATTTCCAACTTCCAAAGATATATTTTTTTCTCCGACTTCCCCAAAACAAAATTGAAATCTTCCACATGGGACTTGTTACATTTTACCTTGTGTTTTAGTTACTTATATCATGTCTGCTGTTCTTTATTAGGCAATGTTCTCTAAGGACAGACTTGATTTAGCATCAGACTCTAGGAAAGCATTGGGACTACATAATAGTCACAACAAATGTTTGCTTTGCTCAGTTGACTAATATATCTTACAGAAACCCGAAAGAATTAGTCTCATACCAAGAAGTGTCCTTTACTGGTATTTTAAGTTCAAGTTAATAATGTATGTAAACGTAAGACTATAAAACTCCCAATAGAAAATGAAAGAATAAATCCTTGGAATCTTGAGCAGCAACTAAAACAGAAGTAGCAAAAGAAATATAAATTGGGTAGACAGTGTCCCCACTAGTGACCCTACCAGGTTTTAATGGGTAGTCCCAATCCAACTGTCACACAGATGCCTTTTGTTAAGCTACATGGGTCACACAGAAAACCTAAAGAAATGAATCTGGAGAAAGGACAGGTAGGAAGCAGGGGAGTTGGTAAGGACAGGAGTGGGATTTAAATAAAAGCTAGGATTGGGGGATAGACAGAATGCATTCTACACATGAACGAATTTGTCAAAAACTTAATAAAAATGTTTTAAACTACACAGATGAAAAAAGGGGGTAGGGACTAAAAATGTAATCAATACAATAAGAAAGTATTAGCAAAAGAATGTCTATGACATGGGATTTGTATATAATATGTGCAAAAGACACATTTCAACAACAAACAAAAGTCAGCCTCAAATTACTTGAAAATGAGTGAAGGACTCGAATAGGCATGTCTCCAAGGAAAACAATTACAAAGTAAGCTCCTGAAGTATGGTCTGTGTCCTTAATTATCACGGAATGCAAATGCCTCGTGAGACACTTCTTTATGCCCAGCTGGAGAACTTATAAAAGAATAAAGACAGTAAGAGTGTTGAAAAGTCAAAACCATGACTCATCACAGACAGTGTCAGAGCCTAACACAGCTTTGGAAAATTCCATCAACGCTTTCAGGTAGTTGTCATATGGCCAAAGGATTCTACTCCTAGGTACCTGTGTAAGTGACATCAGAGAAAATATCCACAGATGATGCCAGCAGAAATATTCCCATCATTCAAAGGAGGAAACTAAGCATGTCAATCAATAGGAATATTTTTTAAAAATGTATGTTATCTGTACAATAGAATATTCAGTGATAGAAACCATCCAACTTCCAAGATATGAAAAACAAAAACTAAAACTAAAACAAAGTGATCCTAAAATATACCTTAAAGACATCTGAGGGCTTGTGAGATGGCTCACTTTGACAATCAAGGCTGGTCACCAGAAGTTCCATTCCCTAAAGCTGTGTAGAAGTGAAAGGAGGGAACCAGCTCCACAAAGTTGAGACTTTCAAACATCTTCCATAGCACATGCTCTCACCCCCCCCATGTAGTATGTATGCCTATACGCCTGTGCCCACACATATACATGTACACACATGCACACACATGCAAGTGTGCATACATACACACACAAGACATATAAAATTTAAAATGTAAAAAAGACATTACATTGAATAAAAACATAAAAATGAACACATAACTGCATGGCTCCCTTCATAGGAAATGTCCAGAACAGACACATTTATGGAGGCAGCAAGTGTTGTGGGAAGTCACTTGAGAATGGAGAATAATAGCTAACCATGTAGTGTTCCTATGGGGAAACAAAAATATTGTAGGCCTAGATTGCTACAATGTATCAAGATGCCAAAAACTCCTGAGTTGTTCACTTTATAAAGGCATTAAGCATTCTGTCTAGCTTCTGCCTATATGAGTTTTATCACTATCAGCAATGTATATAAATACTTACATATCAATTTTAATTAGCTGTTGCTTATAAAGCAAAAAAAAATCACTTTGCCTCTTTGTAGAACTCATACAAGATGTGTTTATAAACTAGGAGATGTTAGATAGGTGCTGTGTCATCACACAAACAACTGGAAACCAGGCATTTTGAAAGTGAATAAATGTTGAATGACCAGCAAGTTTTAAAAACATTAGTTTTAATATAACAAGATGGTAGCTACTAATGTTATCATCTTATATAATAAACATGTAATAATGTATATTTTTAAGCTCAAACATTTGGAATCAAGGGATGGACTTCTAAAGTAAATATATATGCCCTACACATTATGTGTGTATATACACCCCACCAAGAATGCCCAGATGTATCTGAAGTATCGCTCTCAGGAATGCCATTTCAAAAGTTCAAGAGGAATCCCAACACCAGAATGTAGGATCAGCATGTATCCACGTATCCACATATCCACATATTCACTCCCAGTGCACCTCATGACTGAAGGAACTGTCTAAATCATTATTTTACACTTCGTTTCTCCTCACCCTGACAGAAGTAAATATGCAAAGTAACTGAAAAGAGATAAATGCTTCCCATGTAAACTGAGCGGGAAAACTAATTTGGAGTGTAACACGGACACATTCATTCATTCATTCATTCATTTGTGTGTCTCCCCCCTCCTCCCTCCCCCGTCCCAGCAATAAAGCTCTTGGAAAATAACCAAAACCCATTCTTTCTATGGACTGGAAGAGTATCTGTTTTGCCCTTCCTTTGTCTAACCCACCCCCCCTTTCTCAGGCCTCAATGGAGGTTATCAACAATGCTAATTATCCATGATAGTGGTCAGGTGCCCACAGAAAGCTGCAGTGGGGAGGGGGAGGGCTGGGAGAGGGAAGGGGGAGGAGAAACACGATGGACGGATGCACTAACTAGGAGGGGGGAGCAGGTCATGAATTTGTAAGACCTAATTTGTCTAATATCCTCTAACAAAAGGAACCTGGCTGTGCTGTGCACAAACGTGACATCAATCATTGGCTAACTGTGCCACACAGGTAATGAGATCACTCCCGGCCT
This sequence comes from Tokudaia tokunoshimensis, assembly GCA_036184795.1. Taxonomy (NCBI): domain Eukaryota; kingdom Metazoa; phylum Chordata; class Mammalia; order Rodentia; family Muridae; genus Tokudaia; species Tokudaia tokunoshimensis. The sequence goes on along the minus strand of BTHU01000018.1, from coordinate 59,279,295 downwards.
ACCTCTACTTTGCAAAGACAGCCAGCTGGCGGAGATGAAAACCAAGCGGAATTTATATTTTAAGGCAAGTCTTAGTCTTTAAACACAAAAATTAAACAAAGTTGGTTAAAAAAAAAATGTAACTGTCTTTCATACAAGCTGAGCGTGGCCACATGGGCTAGTCCTGTGATGTCTCCCTGTGGTAGGTGCGGCTCCCAGGCATAAGGACACCCCCTTTTTTCTTTATTCATCATGAGGTGCATTGATCTTTCTAATGCTTCTGCCCCATAACGTTCGCCAATCTGATACATTTCAATCAGGCTTTCATTAATGAAAAAGGAGTCCGTGAATTTGAAAGATAGCAAAGAGAGGGAGAGAGTTAGGGAGGGGGAAGGGAAGGGAGAAATGATATAATCTCAAAAAATGGTGCTTGAAAAAAAATGCATTTTATTTATTTTATTTGCATTTAACTTAGTTTATTTAAAATCAAAATTATACCTGCTCTTGTATTTATGAAAAAATATACTTATTCTTATTGTTGCATATTTAGAAAGTGAAAAATAGATTCTCACGAATTGCCCAGAAACAAAAATTATATTTAAAAACAGCCACATTTCCCTGCAACAGAGAGCTATATCCTATGTTAAGGCATTTATTTTCTGTTTCCTATTTATTTCTCTAAAACCAAAATGGAGGCAAACAAAACAAAACAAAACAAACAAAACAAAACAAAAAACAAAAAAAATACAAATGCAGTTTTATTTTTCCGCTAAACTATCTTTTCTCTAAAAACAGTTTAAAATAAATCTGAAAAGAAATGTAAGCATGAAAATGTGTTTTGACATTTAATGATCTTCTCAGAAAATCATCAGCAACTAACGCTACCTGAATTTGCCAGCATGGGGGCCATGCTACCCATGTGCTGGGCCCTTTGCTATGTGATCCCTGCTGGAAATAACAAACTAGGCATGCAAGAATTATTTCTAGGAGACAGTTTAAAATGAAAAAGGGCTGAGAGGAAATGGGAAAAATAGTAAGCCCAACCATGACAAGCAGGAGGAAAAGAATTTAATGAGGTCAAGTTGAAAATATAATTTCAGATAAAAGCACCATTGAACTCTGCCTGCTGTTCTCCTAACGGGAAGATATAATCAGCTTCCTTGGTCTCTGCTATGGATTTTTTTAACTCAGGGAAACCATTTGGCATAGAAAAAGAAGCATGAAATGGCTTGGCTCCTAATGAGCAAATATCTAAGCCCACTATTTTACGGCATTCCAAGTGGCTCTCTTTTAAGACTAAAGTAATTAAAATCTAATATTTCAGATTTATTTTTAGACCTATAGACCATAAGGCTGCCAGACATCCCCGATGTATTTTTTTTTAAACCTAGATGCACAGATCAAGTGCATCTATATGATGCACACGGTGAACTATATGACCTTGTTGAAATAAATAAACAGCAGTAACTGATAACGGGTCTGACAACTCAGTTCATAATTTCACCAGACGTTCCCAATGTGTTTACAGTTTCAGCGTCAAAAACACCATAGCCTTCATCAAAAGGCAAATATTCCAATTGTATGCCAAGTTGTGGATCAAGTTTTTCCTCATCGCCATGAGCTCCACCCACATTGTGTATCCCTCCATAAGGTAAGAAACGTTAAATTTAACTGTCTGCAGTCCACAATGAAAACAGAGTGTGCCTTCTCACCCTGAAATGTAAAATTATACAATACTAGTGGACCTCCTTTTGCATTTCTGTACCCCTCATCCTCTTGGACAGTCACTGCTGTTGTTTGGAATCCTGATATTTTCCAAACAAAATAAAATAATGTGAAAGACTCAACATCTTAATACAGCCACAAATTTAGACAGGATCTATTTCCTAAGAGAGTAATAAGGTATTATAAAGTTTCTTAGTATAAGAAGAAAGATATCCCTGTGGTTTCTATGAGGTGATCTATGTTAATCATCCACTATCTTCTATAGTTTGGACATAGTCCATTCAAAGGCAGGGCTAGGGTCCAAGATGGTTCTTAGTTGAGTACCAAGCAATGACTTCATTTTCATCCTGGTAGGTGACCAAAGAAGCTGAACCTTAGTTTTAAGGTCATCAAACAAGCTCTTGGAAGAACACAGGAAGGGCTAGGGCAAAGAAGAAAAGAGATGATCATATGGCATTCTGAAAGAGTAAGAAACTCCTCTGGACTCCTATGAAGAGCGAGGATGTATATGTCTTCTAGTCTGACACCTTGGGAATGCTACATGCCTCGACACACAGCTCACTACTGTCAACTAGGGCAAGACTAGAGACACCATAAGAGTTTACATTTGGTTGTCCAATTACCCTAGTCTTTGTGGGGAAGATGTTGCCTTTCTTCTTTGAAAGACACAACTCTAATTAGGATAGTGTTTACTTTAAGTCCTGGTTAAGATACTTTGAATACTTTATATAGATACACAGAGCACAGTGGGGTTGTGAGAAGTGTCCACAAGCTAAACTTCTGGTTTTCTCCCAGAGTCAGGTTGCAACCAGAGAAATAATGTTCTAGATGCTTCATTGATACTGTGATCAAGTTCAGATTCCCCCTTTGGCAGATGTAGCCCTATATTCTGCAGAATGTTAGTCTGGTCTTTATGCATAGATAGCTATTAATTGAGCCAGAGGTGAGGCTATGCATTAGGCTAATGGAAGTTGGCCCTATGGTTTGTAAGCATCTCTTTGCTTGAGATACACCCCCCCATGTAGCCCCTATATTTATCAGTTTCTCTTTCTCTCTCCTCTATATCTTATATGCCACATTGTTCACACAGATCTGATCCTTGGAGAATCCGGAAGAATACCAGTCATATTTGTTGATCAAGAAGGACAATGTATGGTGACTACAAAGCCATGAGGGATTCCTATTAGCATGCAGGTATATAAGCTTGGGAAAGCTATAACTATTTCTAAATTTTTCACATCTCCTCTTAAAAGTAACTGTTATAGGGTTCAGAATGCAAATTCTGAAGTTAGCCCTTCGATTTCAGTTAATATCTTAAGAAGCCATGTTCTGCCATTTTTGGTAAAAACTTTCTCAATTAAACGATACCAAAGTAAAAGCATGGTCTGACTGTAAACAGGATGCCAAGGTGAAGCTGTTTCATCATTTAGTTTGGTTATGATACTGAGTCACAGTTCACTGTCTCCTGTTCCCTCAGAGACACATTAAGTCCATAGATTTCCTGACCATCATGCCCTTTCTTCCAAGACTGAGCAAAGATTCACAAAGCAATATAAGCCTGTTCTTTCACAGCGTAATAACACAGTGGAAAAACTAATATCCTGAGCACACATTAGAAATATGTCCTATTGTATGCCAAGGAGTGTTTGCATATCTCAAAATCTTCAATACCTTTTTTTTTTTTTAAACAACAGCAAAGGCAAATCAGGCCTGACTTCATTAATGGGCTGCTCAAAAACTCAATAATTAACCTGGCTAAGAATTACTGCTCCTTCTATCAGATTATTTTAGTACATTGTAAGGATTATTCCAAATGTGACCCACAAACACATGCATAGGATGTGGGAAACAGGCAAAAACATGATCGTTCTGTGTCAAACGCCTTCATTGTCAACACACAAAGCTGCTTTAGATGTGCAAATGAGTCCCTTGCTGTCACTATTTTGAATTGGCATAAACAGTAGGTTCTCACACAAAACACCTTTATTGCATTCTATCTAAGTAAATTTTCAAAGAATGTTTTCTTGAGACCATTAACACACATTTTACTTTAAAATATTAGGATAAAAAAGAAATTCCCAAAGCATATCAATCCCTCACACTACACTTTAAACAAAAGATTGTCACAAACGGATTTGAGAGATTCACCTATATTTTATTCTGACTTTTAAATAGATGACAGTTTGAAAAAAAATCTTATTAAAGCCGTGGCTTCTGTTAGGAATGCTGACAAATTTCACCAATCTGGAACACAAGGTCACAGTTTCAGTAACAAGTGAATTAAAGGAAAATCAGATATTCTATAATCAATGATTTATCTTTTCTCTTCTTCATTTTTTTTTTAACCAAGGAATTAAATCCAGACTGGGTTAGGTTAGCTCAGTTATCTGTGACGTGCAAGGCAGACATGATCCATTGTGCTCCTAGGTTGATTGACAGCATGAATGACAGCCTGTGCCAGTCAAAGGCAGATAAGGACTGGGTTCTGAGAGAAACCCCTACTTGAGACCCATCTGCATTGTCTCGGCCATCACTGCTGGCAGGAAGGCTGATCTGAGATAAGGCGATGGTAAAGCGCCTGCCTCAGAAGGGTCTCACAGGACAATCAGTGCCATCTGCCATCTGCAGTTAGAACAACGATCATCAGTGTGGCTTCTTTCTTCCTTTTTGAAACTTTTCGACAACGTCCCCTCACTGAATGATGCCCAAAGCTCCATTGTGTTCACTGTGCTACCAAAGTCCCGCTCTTGCTATTCAAAAACAAACCAACCGGACTGATCATAAAGACCCAAAATACTGGGAAGAATGGAAGGCAGCAAGAGGGGGTGCTGGGAAGAAGTCTGTCTGATGGACAGGGCTTGGTGATGTATAAGCAAAGGCCATATTCTAAATTCTCGGGGATTCAAATGTTAATAAGAGCCAGAGGTTTTCCAGACTCTTCCAGAGGAAATCATGGCCTTTGCAGAGCTGTGCATGAATGGAAAGGAAACAGACTAAGTGCCAACAGAGCAGGAGATGGGTAGACGGGTAGATGGCAGCTTGTATACAGACCATGTCAAGGAAACGAAGGCGGTGAGAAACTGGAAGGAATCAAAGTCCACCTTGACAACGTACGATGGACAATCACTCATGGGCAGTCCTGCGTATCACACAGAATAGTAACGTGAAGTGTGTATCAGTTGAGGCAACTGCAATCTTTTGTGAACCATCATGGTCAGGTCCAATCAGTAAAATATGGTAAAGGCCCCCAAATCATGATGAATTAGCTTTCACGCATTAAAGAGGACTTGCAAGTAGCTCACACCCTACATCTACAAGGAATTCCCTGCCTTTGGCATAAGGTGTAATAACAAGACATTATAAAATCATATTGTCATTTTTGTTAGATCGCAAACAATCCCGGGGATTCTCCGTGAAGCACAAATTGAAGGCCAAAGAAAGGAGGGGTGTAAGACAGGAGGCAGAGGAAGTCAGATTCTACTAGATCACCTAGAGGCGAACCATTCCTCAGCCATGCACAAAGTGGTGGTCTTCTTAGTCTTTTGTGTCTGAGCAGAGCATAGCAACACGGGGGGGGGGGGGAGTGAGAAGCTGAGGTGCCACAAAGGCTTAGCAAGAGGGCTGAGCTCCTGCTGTCCTGCAGCTTGACTCACAGAGATTTATACGAACCTGTAGAACCTCAACCATCAATCCAACAGGTCCCATAATGAATGTAACCTACAGAAGCGGTTGACTCTTCCCGTTCTCCGCTGAGGATTAAAGGCAACTGTTAGAGTGGTTTCTGTTTTTGAACTGTGAGTTGCAATCACATTGGGGAGTTGAATGAGCCTTTCACATGTCATATATGCTGCATATCAGATGTTTATGTTATGATTTGTAATAGTAGCAAGATTATAGTTATAAAGTAGAAATGAAATACTGTTATGGTTGGTGGTCACCACAACACGAGGAACTTTACTAAAGGGTCACAGCATTAGGAAGACTGAGCACCACGGGTTCGGAGGAACAATGTTTAAGTTAGGCTTTTGAATCCTCGCTCTACCACATATTAACTCTCTTTGAAGTAGTCACTTAGCTCATAGATAGCGCCTAGTCACTCTTCTGTGCTTGGAGATGATGGATGCCATTGTTGCTTCAGACTCTTTAAGTCAAAGGAGAAGAATGACTGTCCTGTTATTGCCTCATGTCCCCTCCTTGCCCATTGCCACTGTAAGACGTCCTAACTATCCATCCTTTTGCAGAAATTGCCATTCTGTCCTCACTACTGCCTTGGATCCAGTTTTCCTCATTCATTCTCCTTGATTCACAAATGAACTCAGCTCTGGGTACAGCCTCCCTTGTCACGTGACTATAGGCAGCCTAGAGATGTCATCAGCACTGAGGCTGAAGGACCATCTCCTGGAGCCTGAGTTCTTCACTTCCTGATTCTGAGAATCATCCCACTAACAACACGCCAGAGAGGTCACACAGGACTTCAGAAGCAGCATCTGCCCATCTCCAAACCCAAAATATAGTGATACTACCTAAGGAGTACTTTCCTGTTCTCTTTTTCTTATTCATATAAGGGTTCTTGTGTTATGGCTTTCAAAGTATTGAACCCATAGCCTTCTTCACTTTTCCCTTCTTTTATTCTTGTCTTCACTTCTCCAGCTTACGGACAAAAGTCCATTATTAGCCATACCGTTGTCTCTACCTTTTCTTCATTTGATCTCTATAACCGAATGTCACAGTCATATTCCAGGTGACCTCTGTCATCTACGTCTCCAACCCTCCCCTCCTGAGCACGTGCAGACTGCTCAAGGAAATTATCTCCATTTGAAACTCATAACACTACATCTCAGTTAGATCCTCAGTACCACCCAGGGATGTAAAATCTCAGTCGAGCCAACCTCTGCGTACTTGATAGGACTATTTTAAATGTGTTCCTTTTCCTGTGCCTCAGCTTTTCAGGTTATTTATAGCTAATGTCCTGCCTCCATACTGTACTTTAAAAATATAAATCAGTAGATGTCAGCTTCCTTAAAATTTGATTGATGGACACACAGGTTTCTCCATGACTCTATTTACATATTAGAAAAAAGAGGCGGAGGTCCATTCACAAGTCATTATAAGCTTCTCATTTGGGCCCTCGAGTCCTTAAATTTTCTAAGTCAGTTCCAGAAGCATTATCCATTCAAACAGATAAAGATTTAGGAGGATGTGATCATTTCAAAGTCTGTATGGTCTCTGGCATATTTACACATAGACATGCCCACCAACGAGTGGGCAGAGAGACCTTCAGCAACAGCAGAAACGATTTAGAATCTCTAACATTTTAAAACCTTGAGATGGTTTTAATGGAATAGAAAAATTACATGTTTTGTGGATATAATAGTAAGCCTGTGACTTTTACAAACTCCATCTAGTGGTCCCTTGTATTTATTCTGAATGTTCATGGAAAACATTGTGTTTCGGAAACCAACTGTGAAAACTTGAGACTTGCTAAGTTTAGCCTTTCCCAAATCTATTCCTATTTCAGATGTTCTCTCATTCACTTCATCTTGTCTCTCAGGTGTTTGTTCTCAACTGTTAAGGTAGATAGTAGGAACCTTCAAATCACTGCACAGTAGGCAGAGGCAGGCAGAACTCTTTGAGTTCCAGGCCAGCCTGGTCTATAGAGTGAGTACAAGGACAGACAGAGCTACAGTGAGAAACCCTGTCTCAAAAAAAAAAATCTAATGAAAATCTGATGCATGAGAACTTGGGTTCTGCAGCACAGGGTGCCAATACTTCATATTTGGTCAGATGACTCTTTGTGCTTGTTTACCCAGTGTGGTGGTTTGAATATGCTTGGCCCAGGGAGTGGCACTACTAGGAGGTGTGGCCTTGTTGGAGGAAGTGTGTCATTGTGGGGGTAGGTTTTGAGACCCTCCTCCTAGACACATGGGAGCTAGTCTTCTCTTGTTTGCCTTTGGAACAAGATATAGAACTCTCAGCTCCTCCAGAGCCAGGCATGCCTAGAAGCTGCCGTGCTCCTACCTTGATGATAATGGACTGAACCTCTGAACCTGTAAGCCAGCCCCAATTAAATGTTGTCCTTTACAAAAGTTGCCTTGGTTGTGATGTCTCTTCATAGCAATGAAACCCTAACTAAGACACCCAAGGTGATACCCACTATGCTAACATTAGAAGTAGAGAGTAAAGAATTCTTTAAACAATATATAACAATCCTAAACTATTCAATGCTACTGAAAAACATAAGCAAAGATTTTTAAATGTTCTGTCTTATCTCTTGAGGAAGCCTGAAAGAGTGCATTATCTCTCTGTGCCATGATTCTAAAATTAATCAAGCTTCAGGCCCCAGGCAAAAACTGTCCTGTTGCATGGAAGAGTCAGGTACCAAAGATTCCAATGGAGGGCTAAATGTCATCTTTCTGAATCAGCTCTTAGCAGCTTGAGTGACAAGGGTATTTGACATGAGTTTACTAAAGTCTTTTATTTACCTTGTTATGTGACTTTTCATAAGTTTAACAGAGTTGAAACTGTATAAGCAATGGCAGATAAGTATTTAAAAGGAGTTTCATCATAATCAATAACCTCATTTTGCCTATCCATAATAGTCATTATTTAGCATTATTCCAAGATTATAATCAAGTAAGGAGGGCACATTCACATTATGTCACTAAACGTCAGCAGATGCATCAATGGTCACAGAGAGTGCCAAATGACTCATGATTGGGGGCTGATTGAAGGTGAGAGATATGACATAATTAGCTAAGCAGAAGAAAATTTCACTAAATGCTATGGGTTTTGTAAACCAGTGGTCCAACACACTTGTTTTTCTTTGAGAAACTCTTTTATCAGACCATGATACTGAGAAAACTATATTAGCTTGCAAAAGTACTAAACTCCAATATATAGGCAGTATAGGTGTCTTCAGCCATGTAGCATCATGTTAAAAGTATATTTCAATATCCTACCTATATGGAAAACATTGATATGTCAGATATTTGCAACTGAGAGGATTCCCTATCTCACACCCAGCGAATAGACACTACATCATAATTACCAAGTAACTAGCAGAGTGGGTTATTTATTCTCCTAATAGCTGTGCCTATTTCTAAGTAAACTACTTAAAGAAAGATTTATGTTGGCTCAAAATTTAAGAGGGTTCAGCTGACCCTGGTAGGGCAGACACAGTAGATTGAGAAGCAGAATCAGCTTTAGGAAGGAGGCAGGGATAAGATACCTCCCAGTACCCGCATCTTCAACGACCTACTCCCTCCAGCTGGGTCTACCTCCTAACATTTCCAGAAGCTTGTAAAATAACCTAACCAGATAAAAACTGAGCCCACATACACAAGCGTTTATGAGGGGTACTTCCTATCTAAATGATACACAGAAGATCTTATGGAGAAGGTAGAGTATAACTCTAACGTGAGTGTTCTATTCATTTGCAGACAAAACAGCTGAAATAGAGGTGAGTAAAAGGAAGATACCATCTCTATAACGTCGAAGACGATTCCATGTATTTAGTAGGATAAAACTTTGCTCAAGTTTGAGAACACATTAGTGAGCTCTGAAGGCACTGTTGAGAACACTCTAACCAGCAAAGCAACAAATGACAAGAGGCATACTGCCAATCACAGAACAACATCCACTCAGCTATATCTAGATGTTCCTCACAAGGTCTGTCTCAGTCTATCTTCTGTTCTCCTGCATCCTATAGGGCACAATATTTGCCTGTCTGAGATCCCAGCTATGTTTCAGCCTTCTCTGAAGTTAATATTGTGAGTTGGAAGTAGCCAGTCCACCAATAAAAACATTACTCCTCTCTGGGCTATGGGCTCCTAGAAGGAGTGCACTCACATCCTCTTAGGAGACAAGGAGGGCATGAACAAATTTTGTATCTAATTTTTAAAACAAAGTCAGCCTTTTTATTTTTTTTTTTAAAAATCTTTAAAATCTGAAGTCTGAAGTCTGTATTTTTGTGATGTGATATATATATAATTCATATATATATAATTATATATATATATAATTAATCTTTTCTTTTGGGCACATTTTACCTAGACCACCACCAGCAAATGTTGAAGAGCACCAAACAATCCTAATTTTCATTTTGTATGTTACTGATGCTGATGGAAGATTAAAACCGCTATCTTTATTGACAAGTGGAAGTTAGATTTGGGATGTAGCTTCATTTTTCTTCTGTCCTTTTAAATATGCAGCTGATATAGCTGGGCAAATATTTTGCTGCTTGTGAACCAATCTACATAGTTTGCAATTCTAATTTACCATACGGCTTTGTTCTCCACACTAGAAGTCTGATTGCAGTTTTGATAATATTAATTGTGTTCCAGCATGGACATAAAATTATGAACATTTTGATGACTTTGCTGGTTTAACCAGATATATATGAATAACTAGGTGTAGGGAGGAAGATACGTGTATCTTGTATTTACAAATCTGTGTTTTCTTACACATGCTTATAGCAACATATACAGAGAGAAGTGAATTCCTGAGTATCCCAGTTGTATGTCAGGCAAAACACAAACAAACAAAACAACAACAAAAAAACTACTGTAAATAATCCAGGTAGTTTTGAGTCCTCTACCAACTAACATGAAATCATACTCTGGCCAGCCTTAAGCCCATTCCTTCTCCATTGGTGGCTGGTGCAGTAAGAGCTCATAGACTTGCCAGGGTTCACCTGTCCTTCTCAAGCTTCACAAATTCCACAGGCTTCTTGCATTGATTGATAGTCTCAGCTAAAACTGCCTCCCTCAAGATTAAAACAACAGAAATCAAGGAGCACACTGGGTAAAAATTAAAGGTTGCCCTGTAAATCTCAACCAATGCGCTGCAGTTCAGGTATCTCGGAGACCGAGGGAAAGATTCAGCAAAAAGCTAACATCGAAAAGTACAGACATGGCCTGTGCTCTTGCACAGTGGATTAAAGAGAAAATCCCTCCAGGACGGACTCACAGGAGGAGGGACTCAAGCTTTCAGCCCAGTGGTTAACCGTGGAAGCGCGTGGGAGAGAAGGGCTCTGGGGGGGGGGGGCAGCAGAAATAAATGGTCTGCATAATGCCAGAGCAAGGTCGCCCTTACCACCTCTACTCGCCAGAGTAGGAAGATTTCTCCAACTGGGAAGAGACTAAGCCTGGTGCCTGATCGCTAAGAGGAGGAAACCCAGGGCAACTGGTGAGCATGGAGGTGGGCGTGCCCAAGGAAAAGGACAAATTTTCTCACCGAGAAAAGGGCTGGGAAGGTAGGGAGAGAAATAATTCAATTTGGCTGTCCCAGACCAAATAAGTCATCACCTAGCTTGTTAACTTTGCCGTTATGTGAGTTGAAGTTATGCCTCCCTGTTTCAGTTAGTTTCAGAAAGCCCTACGTAACGGTCTCATACATGATTCATTCAATTTAGTTGGCTTCTTCTATTACACTTTCAGCTGTAGTCTGCTCTGCGGGGATTTGTGCTTGCCACTTAGTTTTCTGTCTGTGGAGGGATAAACGTGCTTTTCTCTCACATCTGTTAGAGATCTCGCAGATTTATATGGGAGAAGGCTTACAGGGTGCAAGAAAACTGCATCCAAATTATATTCAGTGGGAGAAGCAGATACAGATTTCTCAGAGCTTTCCGACTCCCACGTCTCTGCAACGGCCAGGGTGACTGGAGTCCACAGTCAAGTCTTCAATTTGCTTTTTAGCCCCTTGCTGCTGACTTTCAAGTTTGTGAATGTCCTCTGCTGCCTGATATCCACAGAGTAAAGTGTGGGTAATTTTTGGTTTTTTTTTTTTTTGTTTTGTTTTGTTGTTTTTGTTTTTGTTTTCCCAAATAAAGGCAAGTTTGTAATCAGGGCTAGGAATGTGTTTAATAGATCATGACTAGAAAATGCAATCAATTGGAATAGAGAGAAAATATAAAAGTTTGCCAGATTAATATAACTGTTTGTATGTACCTGTACTGTTAGGCTATGATCAAATAGTGTTGAAAGCTAATATTTTAGAATAAAACTGATTTATAAAACCACAGAGTCAAGCATAAAAATTATCCTACAGGCTTTTAAATTTTCTTTCATGGGGTGTTTGTTTACTTTTATGGATTTTGAAAAGTTGTGCATGTTTATAGAGTTGAATTCGATGTTCAACACATAAACGTTACACGAGGTTAAATCAATGAAATACCTACTCTATTAGTTACCTTGTTGCTGTGATAAAAGCACAACTTATAGAAGAAAGAGTTTAGTTTATGGTTCCATAGTAGGGGGATGCAAAATGGTGAGGCAAGAGGTGGGGCGGGGCAACGAGGCAGCAGCCAATCAGAGCAGGAAGCTGAGAGATCACATCTTTAACCATATACAGGAAGCAGAGAGTAAACTGGAAGTAGACCTAGGCCACAGACCCACAAAGCCTATCCCCCATGAGATGCTTCCTCCAGCAAGGTCACATCTCCTAAAGGGTTAATAACCTCCCCAAACAGAATCAACAACTGGGTACCAAGGGTTCAAATTCCCAAGCCCATGGGAAACATTTCTCATTCAAGTCGCCGCAAACATTTATTATTTATCATTACTTTCTCATGAAAACATTCAAACTCCTTTCTTCTAACCTTTAAAAACCATACATTTCCGATAGGAGCCTGATATAGCAGTCTCCTGAGAGGCTCTGCCAGAGCCTGACAAATACAGAGGCGGATGCTCGCAGCCAACCATTGAACTGAGCACAGGGTCCCCAATGGAGGAGTTAGAGAAAGAACCCAAGGAGCTGAAAGAGTTTGCAACCCCATAGGAAGAATAACAATTCAACCAACCAGAGCTCCCAGGGTCTAAACCACCAACCAAGGAGTGCACATGGAGGGACCCATGGCTCCAGCTGTATATGTAGCAGAGGATGACCTTGTCAGGCATCAATGGGAGAAGAGGCCCTTGGTCCCATGAAAACTCAATGACCTAGTGTAGGGGAATGCCAGGGTGGAGGGTGGGAGTGGGTAGGTGGGTGGTGGAGCACCCTCATAGAAGCAGGAGGAGGGAGGATGGGATAGGGGATTTCTGTGGGGTGAAATCTGGAAAGGGGATAACATTTGAAATGTAAATAAATAAAATATCCAATTTCAAAAAAAAATAAATTTCATTGTAGATATCGATAGTCAGCCTGTCTATAATCTGTCACGAACCAGCTCTTCACCAGATTTATTCCACCTCCTTCCTGCAGATACATATCTTATATAGTCAGTTGTTTGATGAGTTACGCATTCTAAACCCGTTTAGCATTTAGTATGATCGAATTGATAGTATAGTTATACAACTGGTGGTCATAGTTCTTGGTCATAACTCTACAGCAGGAATCATATACTTGACCACTATAATAAAAACATGATTTCTAACACCATGATTTATTTGTTCTCTTATCTAAAAAAAATATTAACTGGAACAGATCAAGACTGAGTGATAACTGATAGGCACGCTGAATTTTAGAACTTGGGAGTGATTCTTGAGATAGTACTTTGCACAAGGGTCCCTTCTGGCTGTCCTTACAGTAAGCCTTTTTTTTTTTTTGTTTGTTTTTTGAGACAGGGTTTCTCTGTGTAGCTCTGGCTAACCTGGAATTCACTCTGTAGACCAGGTTGGCCTTAAACTCAGAAATCCGCCTGCCTCTGCCTCCCAAGTGCTGGGATTAAAGGCTTGCGCCACCACTGCCCAGCTTACAGTAAGCCTTATACTTGGCTGTTATGACTGTTCAGATGAGTTTCCAAAACCAGATCTCCCTGTCTTTGTACAGCTGACTGAGTTCATTTCTGGAGGAACTAGTGCTCACATCATTTGCTGCATTAAGTTCTTATGTTGTTTTCCAGGCAGAGTAGACAATAAACATGCAGTCTATGTATGAGATATACAAACTAAAATTAGTTCACACCATTGTCCAAGAGGTTCACACACTACAGTACACTGAGCACACAAACAATGTGCATAGAAAAGGTGATTCTAATATACAGTTTTCTAGTTTCTTTTAAAAGAATAAAAAGAAAGAATGAAATGTCACTGGGTTATCAGACAGTAAAATGGCATATAAACAAAAGCCAGGCACGAGAATATTTATATTTTAATTAAAGATTAAATCAGTAATGATGATATGATACTTAGATATTCTTTCATAAATAATAATTATGCTCATTTAAATATACTCGTTCTAGGTGGGCTGTTGCGATGACTCAGTGATGAAAGCACTTCACACAAACAATGAGGGTGTGAGTTGCATCTTCAGGACTCACACATGGAGTAGGACACCCTAGTGGTCTCCTGTGCTGGGAGGGTAGAGACTGGCTTCCCCCTGGGCAGTAGTGGTCTGCCAGTGCAGTTGAATTAGAAAGACCCAGGTTCATTGAAAGACCCAGTCTCAAAAAGTAGGGCAGAGAACAAGTGTGGAGGGCTCCTAATATTTACTTCTGGTTTCTAGATCCATGCATACACATATGTTCACATGTACACACGCACACACACACAGAAAGAGAGAGAGAGAGAGAGAGAGAGAGAGAGAGAGAGAGAGAGAGAGAGAGAGAGAGAGAGAGCGCGAGCTGCTATAGTACATTAATTTATAAAATTGATTTCCAGACCAGTGGACCTCAACAGAAATAATAACATGAACAAAAATAGGAGCTATATGTGTAACTTGAATGTTCTGATATTTTAGTGTCTGTATTTTTAGAAGGAATATGACCAGGGTGAAAATTCTCAAATTTGAGAATATTCTAAATATTCTCAAATCAACGTGTAGTCAATACAAAAATTCAATAAAATTTTGAACATAGTTTTGACTAAGTATTTAAAGACATAATTTTTAGAATTCAAACTAGTCACTTAACTGTTAAATTGTCAAGTATAGTTAGGGAGTCCTGGGTTGGAAAGCACAGATCTTGAACATGCACCACAAAGCTCAGTGGGTACGTCTATGAAAATCAGTGTGTACCTCATGCTGGTCTCTGTCTCCAGTAGGAAAGTATTAGCACACGCATTTTAGAAGACAGAAAACAAAACTCATAGCAAATATACTGGTTTCTAATTTAAATATATCCTTTATATAAACTACAGAATTTATTCTCTGATAAGAATTTTTCAAAGGCACTAGGGTGTCCACTTGTTTCAATAGCTCTCATCTACTCAGAAAAGCAGCAACTTCCTCACTAAATTGGATTTGTGAGCTTCTTTTCAAAACTTGGCTTTCCACATAGATTTGCACCAAGGTACTGTTTTTGTAAAAGTTATGACCTAAAGTTGAGAAAACTTAAAGAAACATTTTGAGAATCTGTTGTTCCCTGCGAAGTCCTATGCAGAGCAAGGAGAGGAGCAACATCGAGATCATTTTAATTTGCACAGTTTTATTAGAGTGATCAATCTGGGCCACATCACACTGAAACATCACAATAGCACAACAATAAAATCCTCTCTCAAACTGGCAGTTCAATCATGAGAATCAGTGACTTACTAAAGTTCAAACCTACAAGAATGTGAAGGTCTGATTAACAAATAAAACTCAGAGGAAATAGCTTATGCAGTGAGCATTTGATTGTCTTCAAGAGATTAAGACTATATTAACTCCCAAATAACCTGCCATACAGTGTTCCTTCATGAAAAAAAAATTCTTTAAATTGATATAAACCACATTGATATGAAAACTTATTAGGCATATTTATTAATAAATGAAATGATTATGTGTGACTATAAAATGTAATGAAATATTTCAGATACTTTATACCTCATTACAAAGAAAGAAACATATATGTTGAAACAGTCACCATCATTACTGTATTAGTGGTATATTTTTTAATAATCACTTTCTGATTGACTGGAAGTATAATAGAAACTTTGAGTGATACAGAAGCCCCTTACCCTTTCTAGTCTACTACTTGGTTATGATAATGTCTTGCTTTCATTTTCCTGGCATTACAGTAAGAAGGCCAATCTCTCCATCTCCTGAAAAATAATATGTTTGCTTCACTTGTTTATCCTGGAAGCCCCGACTCCGAGAGGTGCATTGCTTTGGGCTGTATTCTGTTTCATTGTTCCTTTATCGCATATCTTTTCTCTTTTCCTGATGCCTATCAAACTCCACTAAAGGTCTTATGTAAATTCAAGAAAGGGGTCACTGCTTCCACAGAATACCAAGAAGCTAAACTACTTCCTTTTTTTTAATGGATTTGGATCTTCCCTCGAAAGAACAATGAGGAGTTAAGTTGTGTATGTGTTTTCGTGAGGGCACACCCTGTCCACAAAAGACTGTGCTGTCCATCCGAAACCGCAGATGAGATGCTCACCTTGGGGTAAAGCAAAAGACTTTGTGCTGCCCACCTTAAGAGAAATGTGGTGTCCTGTGGAGCTCTGGAGCAGGTTTAAGGACAAGACAAGCAGTAATCTTGCCACCTTGATCACCAGCCAGGCTAGGTGAAGAACTCAACTTCTTTAATGTTCTAGGAGTTCTTACCTTCCACCATGATTTTTCGCTATTCTAGCATTTTAGTACCTATGAACTTCAAAACTTTTGAAAGCCTTGGTTTTTGATAGTATACACTAAGTTATCCAGCTGTGAATGCTATGAACGACAAAACCAATCTGATACAACCATTGTGCTCACTGCTGCTTTAGTGACTGGACTGTTACTGGAGTCACTAACAACTACTCTCAGATTGGATTTGAGACCCACATCTCAGAAGGGAATACACATTTCTTACTAGTGAAGGATGTATGTCTGGAGAGGCTATAGATCCTAGGATAGAACCTCACTTCCCCTAAATTGACACGGCACCAAACTGCAGTCTAAATATGGATACTTATAGACAAATGCTATCCCAATCCTTAATCAGTAATGCTTATCTTTTCAGTGAATGGGGGTAAATGCAGAGAAGGGTGGATATTTAAGATGTCTAGAATGAATGACAATTTAGTGCTCAACTCTAAACAGAACACTTAGGCTACCTCCTCTAAGACTTAGGGACCAGTGAAGGAGAGTAGAAAGGACATAAAAGTCAGATGATAGAGAGAAGAAATGTGAAATATTACCTGCAGCATGTTACATAGCCATTGAACACAGGTAGGAAGGATGTCTGCATTAGGATGCTCAAAGACTAGACGTGTTAAAAGATAATCAATGATTAGGGAAGTTCCCTTCTAAACTATCGGTAACTGGTTGATTCTGAGGGAAGGACAGTCATCGTCTTTGGTTGTGTAGTAAGAGTGTGAGTACACAAGGCTCCTCTGGATAGTGGCCATAGGATGGTCCTCATTAAAATCAGAGGGTCACAAAACACAGAACCACACATGTGAGAAAGGAACATGTAATGGGAGATAATGCAAGTGGGAGGACAATAAGAGAGGGTGGGTGAGAGTCAAGAGACTGCTCTGTACACGTGTATGAAGCTGTTACGGAACGAGTCTCATCAAGGAAAGTTTCTAGGAAAAGAGAATTAAAGATTTAAAAGAGAACAACTCCTACAAAAAAAAATTAAAACCCCATAAAACACAAACAAACAACAGCAGAATATGTTTTCTTTCAAGATTTATAAGACAGAGAGAAGGGTGGTGAGGGACCTAATCTGGATTCCTTCAAGTGAGGACGTTTCTAATGAGTTCAAGACAACTAAAGTTTGAAAGTTAATTTTTATACATTTCAATATACTTATTATATACAATCAACTCCAGCTATATATTTTGAAATACTTTTCTAGTATGACTTTTATTAAGAAGCAGTCCTCAAAATTTCAAAGCTGGGGAGATGGTTTAGTTGGTGACATGTCTGATCACCTAAGCAAGTATCCCTGAGTTTAGATCCCTAGGACCTATCGGAATGTCAGGAGCAGGGGTATATGTCTGTATCCTAATGATGGGGGTGAAGAGACAGGAGGCTCCCCAAACCTTGTTGGCCAGGCAGTCTAGCTTTTTGCTGAGCTGTGGGTTCAGTGAGCTACCTCGTGTCAAAAATTAAGGTGGAGCCTACAGTGGTTGCCCATGCCTGGATCCTACCTCTCAAGAGGCAGAGGCTGGTGGATTTCTGTGAGCTGGAGGCTAATTTGTCTACACTGTAAGTTCTAAGCAACTAGAGCTACACAGTGAGACATTGTCTCAAGATAGATAGATAGATAGATAGATAGATAGATAGATAGATAGATAGATAGATAGATAGATGGATAGATGGACGGACAGACGGATGGACGGAGGGACATACAGGCAGATGGACAGACAGACAGATGGATAATGATAGAGGAATACACCAAACATTGACCTCTGGTATCCCCATGCACATGAGTACACACACACACACACACACACACACACACACACACACACACACACACTCAGGAGAGACAGAGAGACAGAAAGAGAGATATACCGAGACAGAGAGGCAATGATATCCAGCAACAAAAATTAGGAATGAATCCCAACTGTTGAACCAGCTTCTGAGGCCTATTAAGACCTAATTTCAAATCTATAGATTTCGATGCACTCACAGGGTAGGAAGCAGTTTCAATAACCGATATAAACAGAAATACCACATGAAAGTAAAATTTTAAGTTTTCCAAACAGAGTCTCCAATGGAATTCTTCAGATAAGCAAGTTATCCATGAATTTATAGTACCCAGGGTTATGGGGAAGTGCCCAACTCTGTTCAGATGGGAAGAGCCCATTTCTGTTCAAGGAAATGAAAAGCCAATTCATTACATTTGTCCATCAGGTTGTTTTCTCAAGCTGTCTACCTTCTAAGACAAGATGGGGCTGTCTAGTTATTTAAAATACAGTGGTTAGGACATGTGAGATTCTATCCAAATGTCAAAGCAAAGCAATCAATGGGGCAAAGAAGTAGATGCTATTGGTCAGTAGAGCAGTTACTAAAACAATATGACTTTGGTGTCTCAGGACTGGGGCCAAGGGTGCATACACACAGAGTTGGAAGAGTCCACTTACTGTAAGGAGGTTTACAGCACTCTCCCCATAGAAATAGGTTTGTAGGTCGACTTATTTTGTGTAGGTCAAGGACAATATTTTAAGGTGTGATATTAAACAGCAGAGCAAGCAATTGCACTAAAGCAGTTCCAAGCTCAGAAACGGCCAATCCAGTGGTGAATCCTCACTTAGTGACAGCAGCTGTGTCGACGAGAACGCAGTCCAGTCCTCGGCTTTCTGATGACTGGCCCAGTTTAGCGAGGGAGCAGATGGGAAACTCAAACACTGGAGAGCAATTTGTTTATCTGCACAGACTAGCATTTGTGGCATCAACAGCAGATGGGTTTCTTTCTTCTTAGTTGCAAGATTCTGAAGCTTGCTTTTTTATGTCTTCCTATGTCCCAGGTACTGTTACTATTATTATATCTAGCCTACTAAAATACAGACCCCATTAGTGTTTTTGATTTACATATTTGCTTGTGTGGTTTATTAGAATATAAATTGCATTAATCCATATAAACATTAAAATATAAATTGCATACATTTCTTCCTTCCCTTTTCCTTCATCAATGCCTTCCATGCACCACTCGCCTTGCTCCCTCTCTAAATCATGACCTCTGTCTCTTTGTTATTGTAGGACACACACACACCCTTACATATATAAATACAACCTCCTCAGTCCGCTTAGCATCATTTTTATGTCTATGATTTCACGGCTGACCACTTAGTATCAACCATTAAGTGGACTCAAGGTCTTTAGCTGTCTCCAGTTCTTTGTCCTGGGGGGGGGGCGGGTTCCATGAGATTTCCCCCTTTTCCTGTTACAAGCTTTATTTTTTAAAGGTGTTCCGAATGGGGGTTGCCTATTTTATTCATTCATTTTTTTTATTACTTGATTCAGTATTGTATTTCCCAATACAGAAGAAGGCTTTTAGAAATTCACACAGACAAGTAAAGATTTCACCTGTACTTCATCCTTTTAGGACTGTGAGCACCTGAATATGTATAACATTGAAAAGAGAGATTCACTTAGAAAGTGATGCAAGTGTATAGATATAATATTACATCTGTTAGTAAAAACTGCTAGAAAACGCAAGCCAACAAACCTACACACAACAGATCGGAAATAACCAGCTTAACTTTTTTTTTTCAGTTTAACTTTTGTGATTCTTTGATGTGATTTCTTGCTTGTTTCTGCAGCCAGAAAGTTGTTTGTTATAAAGAACTTAACTCATATCATTTAATGAGTTTTAATCCAAAAACGGGATGAGATTTCTCTTTTGTATTCTCTCTTCCTACTTCACTCAATGAAATTCTTGTGTGCTTAATCTAAGCATACAACAGAGTGAACAGTCTCTATGTGGACATGTGCTTTCTGTAGGACGCCCTAAAGTTACTTGGAAACCAGCATGTTTCAGCCCTGACCAGGTACCCAAGACCATCACAGGCAGTAGTAGAAAATACTGTCAATGTGAGTATGTTTAGTTTGCAAAAGGGTGGGCAGTCTATCTTCTGTCTCCTTATAGAAACTGAGGACATCACAGTGTGCTATAGACAAGCTGGCCTGGATGGGACTAAGGCTCAGGGTACATGGCTACAGCTGACCATCTCATTGTGCTGACTCCACATAAGGATAGAGGGAGCCTATGCAGATTTATTCTGGGACTGAAGCTCATTTGTAAATTTTCATTGTTTTCCCAGCTTTCTGCAAAACGCATCGATCATTTCTAATCATAAATATAGTTATAAAAGCTTGAGTACGCTTTAATGAATTATTATGATGTGGAAATGATTTCGGCTGAGTGGTCAGAATGCAATGGTAGCAAATAGAGTTATCTATAGGTAATTACATAAACATGTCTACAGGGGAAAATGATGCATAGGATGCTAAATCCTAGTTCACTGTCTTCTGACTCCAGAATGACTTTCTATTGGAGCAGGAGGATTGATTGTTTCTTTCTGAGCTGTCCAAGTGTCACCCTGCCTTGCAGTCAGATTGCAGAGAATGGTTAGTCAGGTCAGTTAATTCTCTTTCTCTCTCTCTCTCTCTCTCTCTCTCTCTCTCTCTCTCTCTCTGTCTCTCTCTGTCTCTCTCTCTCTCTCAAGAATTACAGAGAGAAAGGGACAAAGAGTGAGAGGAAGTGGGGAGAAAGTCACACACATACACACACACACACACACACACACACAGAGAGAGAGAGAGAGAGAGAGAGAGAGAGAGAGAGAGAGAGAGAGAGGGGAGAGGGAGACAGAGAGAGACAGAGAGAGAATGAATGAATGAATGAAAGAAAATTACATAATTACATTATTTTGGGCCCTGGATTAAATTTCTGAGTAAGAAGCAGACAAGAGTTTATAAAAACCTTGAATGGGCCAGGCAATGGAACTAGTGTTTCTGAAAGTTACTTTCAGATTTTAATGAAGAACTGAAAGTAACAGATTTAAACTGTTATTTACCAAACCTGTACTCCTGATTACCATATGGAATACAATTTCAGCTTTTCTCTTCAGTGGATTACACTGTTCAAAAGTACTAATAAAAATGGTGTCAGGACCAATACAATACAAATATGGTGTTCTTGCCCTTCACTACTTTAATTGACTCCATGCAGTGACTCTGAACTCTGACCTCACAGCTTCTGTTTAACGGTATCTGTGGAATTCACTCTCTGAGGGCTCAGAGAGTTTTTTAGTTCTTGTTTTGTTTTGTTTTACCTTTTTTTCAGTGTAATATTACTCTCAGAAATTCTCACTAACAATGATTTCTAACTTATTTCTTTGTGGGGAGTATTACCCACACAGAGAAACAAGATTGCCAACTATTAAGGAAGGCAGTAGACCCTTTTATTCGTTGCTTTCCTGGCTTGACTACATTAGCTTTCTTCCTACCCCGGATTCCTGACTTACAGGGTTAATAAATGAAAAACAGAAGCATTATAATCATGAGATATGGCTACAAGGCTTGCATATCGGAAGGAATAAAGAGCATTCAATTGTGAGTAACAGCTTTCTGATCAAATAGGAAGAAGGGTCGCAGCCCCACCTGAACTGGCATGCCAACAAAGAAAATGCATTATTGTGAAGCTCATTTCTGCAGGATTTGCTTCTTTCCCTGGACACCTCACCCTTCCACACTTCATAAGTCACATGCTGTCTAGACCAGATTCAAGGTTCACTCTGAAAAGATTACATTCCCAGGGTCACTGAGAATAGAGGTGGGAGGGAGCCTTCAGACTGAAGAATGGAGCTTTGATTTATGTTGGGTTGCAAACCTTAAGTTTTGTCCAAGGTTTTCCACCTTTTCGATAGGAAAAGCGAGAAAAATAACAAAATGAAAACAAGTCGCATACAATGTAAATGAGCACAGCAAATTACTCTAAGTGCAGATTACCTTAGTAGTAATTAGACGATTTCAGAACCATTACTATAGTTTACAAGTGGTGAGCACCACAGATATAAATCCTATGAGTGGTGAGACCTAATTTTCCCAGAGTTACAAACTAAGATCAAAGCTTCATTTATAATTTATTTAAAAGTGAAGAGCACAAGAATTATTGTGACTTACTAACCGAGATTAAAAAAAAAAATCAAGCCACAATTAGAGCAGGCATTATCAAAACCCATGTCCATATTTACGTCTTTCAAACAAAGAAGTTCCAAAGCTCATGCCTGTTCATACCTTTCAGATGCATCTTCATCAAATTCAAAGGTCAAATTCCAGTAGTGTGGATCAAAGCTTCATAATATAATAAAGAAGTGTTCAAGGACCTCAAATGTCATTTGGCCTTTTCACTGTCATGATTGTGATAGTAGATGAGAATGAATTAAACTTAATTTTATATACTGGTTGCTAGAGGAGGCCCTCATTGTTATAAAATGGCATGTGTGAGGACAAGGGCAGGCAGAGTTCATAAAATGTCACTTCACAATGAATTATGCACTCTCTTGTTTCTTGGAGGTAGGACTCTGCATACTTTTTGATGGAAATACAGGTATAAAAACAGAGTGGGGCTCAGCAAGAAAGAACAATGCAGGCAAACAAATTCTGAGCTTTGGCTCAGTTCAAGCCAAAGTACCCAGGTAACTGTATCATCGAGTTCCAGTTTCTCTCATGTGCTCTCTGCCAGCACAAGCTATCTTCCCTTGCCGCCCCCACCCCCAGGGACTGCCATGAGTTTTAAATTATTTCCCATGAACCCAAATTTGCCCAACGTACTTTACTTTTTGGAATTTTCAAGACTTGAGTTGGACACACACTAGAGGAAACAAAGATGAGTTATTATAGAAGCACAATAAAGAGTTCTGAGGCTTTTGCGGGAGGCACTGGGTGGGTTAACACAGATAATTCAACTTCAATAAAAGGAGAAAACAAGCAAAGCAGCACAAAAAGCCAAATAACCAACTCGTGAGAGAGCAGTTTTCCAGCCTTACCCACATGCTCCATGTTCTTTCTAACACCTAAAGCTGTCTTGAGTTACTAGATACTCTTTCTTTCCGCATTCGATTCTCTTGCCATGGGCAGCAACCGACAGAGAGACTCGTAACTGGCTAATGTGCTAAGAATAAGCAACTATTAGTGGTTAACCCTAAATAGTACATGTTCAGTCTACCCTCACCCCTGTCAAGGCTCACGCAACAAGGAGCATCATGGAAGAGGCAGAAAGGTAAAAACCAGAGGAATGGGGAAAGACGCTGGGAGAGGCTGTCTTCTGACCATGTCATAATTGTGGCACTCATGGACACAGAGGAGGTCTGGTTGTCTGCACAAGATACATGGAAGATCAAGTCAATCTCAATGACAGAATGGATGGAGCAGAATCAAATAAGCTCCCACTCCTAACTGAGGTTTTATGGACAGTTGCTAGTTGCTGGGGTGAGGAGAAGCATTTTTATTTAGGGGTTTAGCCACTGGTTGGTTTCCTATACTGCAGTAGATGGTCCCACATCCATCTACCTATGAGCGGCAGTAATGGGCTTGTTGGGCTATGATGGAGGAGGAGGAGAAGGAGGAAGGAAGAGGAGAAAGAGGAAGAAGAGAAAGAAGGAAAGTGAGGGTCATTGCCTGATGCAATGGTCATATCTATTTGTATAAACATATAAAATTCTTCAAGGATAAATTTTAAAAAGAAATATGTACAAATATACTAATTTTTTGAAAATATTATGTACACAAAGTGGCAGTGACTTCTTTTAAATACGAAATCTCTTCCTTTCTCTTTTCCAAGTTGAATATCCTACAAGGACTGTATAAAACAGAAATTACAATAACGTTTTATAAAGCTAAGCATTCTTTCATCACGCTCACCATCATTTCCCATAATTCCCTCTTAAAGCCCTCCCATTCCTCTTGTTGCTGTCAAATGAACACATTTCTCCATCTGATTTAAATTTATTTCTGTTTCTGTGGGGCATCAATCACCCCCAATAACAAGTAAAACAGCAAAAGATGCATACATATTCTTAAATATGAATGTTGGCTCGTCTGTATACTAAGAGAGGACCAACAGGCTTTTGACATTTTATGAAGATATGTTGTATTCTGTATGAGCAGGTAGTAAATTGAAAAGTCAAGTTCCTGAAGTACTAATGACTTAATGTATCATTGCTATTCGTTCACAACAATGTCATTTTAATGGGTTTGGTACCATAGATCTCAAAGCACAGTGCCTATCGAAATCCCCTTGTGGAACTTTAAAATTGTATTAAACTTACCTGAATTGCTGGAAGCAAGAAAGTGTCCCTGTATGCTGGAAATTCTAACACTTAACACTGCCCTGTCTCATCCTGGGTTCCTCTAATATGCTGTGTAAAGCTATTGCCGATTATGTTCAATAAGCAAGATTGTGATTCCCATGTTGCTTTTTTTCATTCAATCCCCTATTGTGTGTCACATACACACACACACACATACACAAACATGTCAGACTGAACATATATATGTGTTGACTGATGTGATACTTAAGAAATTATTGAAGCCAAATGAAGCTCTATGATGAAATGGCATCAGAGGATTCATTGCAGGGAAAAATCACATCAAATATATTAAATTGTCGACAAGAATATGCAAACTGTTTAATGCTTTATCTACTTTTGGATTCTTTTCCAGAACAGGGAATTTTACAGATGTATAAAAAGACTTTAATGGTTGTTATGTGTGCTGAAATAAATATATTATTAGCAGGAGGCCTAATTTATATCTCAGATCAGAGGAAGTTCATTGCAGAGCATCCAGAGGCTCCTGAGTGCCAGCCATCAGATCTGTACACGTCCCCTAATGCTATATGAATTCATAAGCATGCAAGCATGCAAAGATTCCTTTTATGTTTGCTAGAACTGCTTGGCCTAAACAGAACTGGTCTCTACAGCAAAATTACTACAAAAAAGAGACAGAATATTGGAAAGAATTTGTCTTGTGAATAAAATATTACAACTTGGTAGGAATACATACATATATATATATATATATATATATATATATATATATATATGTATGTATTTCCTTTTATCTTAAGAGATATTTTTGTCCCTTATTCTCAAGAGCAAAAATTGACACAGATTACTTAGCGATGCTATGAAGTCTGGCACGGTCAAGCTGTGATAATGGAACTGTCAATGCTGTTAAGATGTACTTAGGTCCCGAGGATGGCATTTGCAAATGTAGCTAGGATTCTGCCTAAATCCTCTTTGCAGGTCTGGAAGGGGAAAGAGCAACTGAATAGAGTTTCCTAATAGCGTAAGTCAGAAGGCAAAGAAAAGGAGAAGGATACTAAGAACACGAGTGATCTTTAAAGATTGTAGAGCTTGTTAATATGTGAAACCAACAGTTCATTATGTTTAAGTCATGGACGGACACTTAAAATATGCAAATCATAGTAACACACACACACACACACACACACACACACACACACACACACACATACACATACACACACACCAGTTTCTGTCTGCCTCTCAAATGGTCAAATTTTCTTTTTCTGTCCACCCTCAACTCTCCTCATTTCCATATTTTGTCAGTTTGCTAATTGTACTTTCCTTATCCATTACCACGAGAGACTTACAAAGATAGAGATTTTACTATTATTATTCAGTACCCTCTTATCCTAATCTGGATTACTTGATTAATTTATTTATTTATTTATATCTTTGCATATTAGACATTAACCTTATTTGTTAATAAGGTTCAAACAATTCTCTTTTAAGTATACTTTAAAACTTCATCTTAATTAGAATTGTTTGTTTAAATATATTAATCTGTTCTTTTCCTTCTAGCCCCTGCTCCCCGAAGACTCTGAGACTAATTATTTATTATTAAAGATGTAGACTATAAGCTGTGGTTCATTCTCTGACTATCTTGTAACTTTTTTAACCCATTCTAACTATTCTATGTTTATCACTTGGTTAGTTACCTCCCTTTAGTCCCAGTCTTTAGTCTTCTTTAGCGTCTACCTCAGTATCTTTCTTGGCATCTTCCTGAGTTCATCTACCTGCTGGTTTATGCCCATCTCCCTGCCTTCTCCCTTGATTCCTCTAGAATCTCTTTTTTATACTCTCACTATTCCCAGAATCCCCTTTCTTCCTGCCAGTGTCCCACCTCCTATTCCCTGCCTCAGCTCATTGGCCAACAGCTTTTTTATTGACAGTTGAATTGACGCTTATAAAAGATAACCTCTACAGTTTCTGGTTTTCCTCTAAAAATCATCTATGGGAAAATCAGGTGCAATTCATCAATGTGGGAAGGAGAGGAATAAAGAGAGGTGATCAGCGACTGGGGGAGAACAAAGGAATTAACATTGCTGTGAGTAGGAGGGGTTCATTAGTGATGGGTGTGGTGGTTTAAACATGCTTGGTCCAGAGAGTGGCACTATTAGGAGGTGTAGCCTTGTTGGAGGAAGTGTATCACTGTCAGGGGAAGCTTTGAAACCCTCTTCCTACCTTTCTGGAAGCCAGTCTTCTAACTGCCTGGGAACAAGATGTAGAATTCTCAGCTCCTTCAGCACCATGTATGCCCCGCTGCTTTTGGCTACCTGCTGAGGCCATTCTTACACTGCCATCCTCAATCCCCACCCCATCTCCTTATGTGGGAGCACCGAAGTATGTAGCTCTCCAGCATGTCTGTGATATTTCTAGACTATTATCTAACTGCTCCAAACCATAGATGAAGTTCCATGCAGTCTCGTCTTTCTCTCTTGACCATATGGACATTACTACTCTCTTCGAGAAGGATGTTCACTTGTTTCTCTCATTCATTAGTTGCTCTGAAGTTGCTCAGAAAATGGAGCACATCACATTAATCTTTATAGTTCTAGCATCTGATA
The DNA here is from genome assembly GCA_036184795.1 of Tokudaia tokunoshimensis. NCBI lineage: Eukaryota > Metazoa > Chordata > Mammalia > Rodentia > Muridae > Tokudaia > Tokudaia tokunoshimensis. The sequence goes on along the minus strand of BTHU01000018.1, from coordinate 59,252,357 downwards.
CTGTGTCTCCAAGCCATGATTTCTCAATGAAATGGATATCATCTTCGTTATGGCAAAACCTGGCGTTGGGGAGATGTTGAAAAATGTCTCAACTCTTATAATAGAGGCTGTGATTCCAAGGAACTACAGTGCAGGACAAATGAATGATGCATCTGAGAGCCACAGTTCAGGGTATATGTGCAGTGTACATCTGAGAGCCACAGTGCAGGGTTTATGCATAGCACACCTCAGGTGAAGAAGAGAAGGAGAAGAAAAGAAAGGTCTAAAAGGCTTCTTATGCAGAATAACAAAAACTATGAGAAACAATGTTTACATAAGCACTCAACTACAGACAATTTCTTTGAGAAATGAGTGAAGGCAAACTTGCTCTGATTGTTATTGTATACAATAAATATTTATATATAGAGAGGGAAACCCTGAAAGTGGATGTGGCATTTACATTACATAGCACAAGCACCATGTGTTCTGCTCTTTCCCCAGGCTTCTATACAGTGTTCTGAGACTCTGCCCTCAGGATGCTTCTCCATGCTCCCTCTACTCAGTAAAATCCAATATGTCCACTAACCTACAACCTTCCGGGTCCTATGATACTTTCTTAATCATTTGATGAAAACCACTGCTGTTTCTAGTTCTTATCTGTGGCATAATTCTGAGTCCCTGTTCCCTTGGATCTGATAGTGAGTAACTAGATGAAAATCAAGTGGAATAACAACACCTCCAGCATTGTCTGCCCAAGATGAACAGCCTCCCAAGGTCCTCTGTGACTGCTGTTTTTGGAACAACAGCAAAGATCCTAGCACAGTAATACCAAGACTTCCAGCTTCTATAGATCTTATGCAGTCTCAGCAAACACAACTTTGGGAAAATCAACTTGACTTTGGCAGTTACAAGGGTGCAACTGGTGTGAGCCACAGTTCCACAGCTATCTTTCCTCGCACCTTTCCTTCCTCAAGGAATATTGATGCCAGCACTATGTTTAAGTAATCAGGGTGATGAAGAATTGCATGGAACCCAGATACATTCAAGTAATAGTATATTAAATTATTAACAAGAGCAAATCTTGTGGAAACCTAGTTGCAAAAGGGAGCCCAAAGAAAACAGATGCATTCTTCAATATTTTTATTTTAAATCGCATTTTGTAAGTGAGTATGTGTCATCTTTGTTTTACAAGGAGATGCAAACGTTTTAGAATATGGTTTTGGGATAGTGAAAAAAACATCTAGCAACCTCTGGGCATGATGCTGCATGACTAGGATCCAATCAGAGGCCAGCAGGAAATCGCCCTGCGGGCACTCAGCTCGGGGGCTCTAGAGAGTTCTCTCCAACCATTTCCTTTGTAATTATGCCATACTGCATCCTATTTTGCCAAGGGCATGGTCTGACTGGTAGTTTTGCTGATTTACTAGCCTACAGGGCAGCACTATGAAAATGGAGGGCTTACAGCCATCACTGTAACGGCTGAGGAGGCCTCCCTGCAGACTATCTGTATCCTGCCATGAGTTTGTGGCTTCCAATGGATAATCCTGTTTACAAGTTACAGCTGATAGACTGTGACTACTGAGGCCAATATTATGGGTTAACAGTAACTTTAGAGTTTCAACAAAGGAATGTCTACATATGCTGACCTATATCCATTATCCTGGACCATGATCCAAACAGGCCAAGACTAATGCATTATCTTTCTGATAATTACCATTCATGTGTTCTCAACATAGGGCTTATTTTATTTTTTTCTTTCTGTTTTTGTTACAGTTTTGTTTAATTTTCTTTAGAACAGAAGTTATCCTGATACTGTATTTCCTAAGAACTGAGGAAAATCAGTTTCAAATAGAACATTTATTCATTCAATTTTATACTTGTAAAAGTATGCAATACAAGTGAACTGAAATGTCCCATCCACTGTCACCATTGTAGACTTGTAAAGAATATAAAATAAACAACCAATGAAATAAGAATTATAAAAATGCTACAAAAATTATTTTGCCACGGTACTGATACTGACTGAATAAAAGAGCTAACTATATAAAGGAAGTGTCTAGAAGATCTGTGCTGTTCCAGTCACGTGAATGAAAGATTTTATTTCTGGGAGAATTAGGAAACTAATTCTGTAGCAACGGAAGAAAGTCTCTGTGGGTGCACTGCAGGTACCATGGCTTTGGAGCATGTTACATCTTCAGTCCTTTCCTTCCTTCCATCTTTATTTTGTAAAGATCCACTGGCTACAATTCTCTTCAAAATATAAGTTAAAACGGTCTGAAAACTGGAATTTGCACTTAGGTCTGTAATGTTGAATAAAGAGCAAAAGAAACCACGTAACTAACAGTGGCTATCTTTTGGGATAGACAATTCTATTTTTAAAAGCAGTGAGTAAAAAGTATTTTAATATAAAATAAATGATGAATCATAAATTACAAAGTAATCACAAGGTTTTGCCATGAATGACAGTTTCAGAGTCACTGTCATCAGTGTGAGCATCCCAAATAAGATGTGATACACATACATAATGCACATGCTCATAAACCCTTACTACACACACATACATGCAAGCATACATACATACACATACATGTGCATGTACACAAGCACACACATGCACATGCACAAGCACATGCATGTGCATACACACATATATACAGACACATACAAACACACTCACACACCACACAAAAACATACATACATGCATACACATATATGTGTACACACACATGCACACATGCGCAAGCACGTGCATGTGCATACACACATATATACAGACACATACAAACACACTCACACACCACACAAAAACATACATACATGCATACACATATATGTGTACACACACATGCACACATGCGCAAGCACGTGCATGTGCATACACACATATACATACACATATACACGCATACACACATATACACACACATATTCACACACACTCACACACACATACACACATACACACACAAACCACCACCACCACCACCACCACCACCGTACAGGTAACGGGAAACATTCTGTGTATTTTATAATTAGAAAGAGAAGGGAGATTTAAATAAACAAACAAGCTGGATCCCAGATTGGTTCTGAACATTTTAAGGACATTAAAGAAGATAATGACACTGAGCAAATGTGGATGCTAATAGTAAGCAGCTTTTAGAAATGAGCCGTGATAAACTGGTTCCTAATAGCTAAACTCTGGTCTCTACTCTCTGCCTCTGTCTTCCTTTGCTGTACTGCAGTGGAAGAAAATGCCTGAGAGCCATCACTCAGAAGAGTCCATCTTTATACTTTTATTCAGGTTATGATTTAGAAATTTCTTGATTGTGGGCAGTAAAACAATAAAGCTGTCCCAATAAATAGCACATCTTGAATTCCCTTTTCTGTCAGGATGATACCCTTCTGTGTTCCTACTATCCTCTGACCTTCTATAAAGATTGTGAAATCTCTGTATAGTCATGTTCCCTTGTACCCCATAAACAAAATCCTCACCAAAGCAGTGATACAGCTATCCACTGGTGCACAAAATAACAAAGGGAATTTTTTAAATGCTGAGGTTTTACCCAGTGAGTGCCTGGAAACACTGGTAGGTTTGATGTCTGTTTCCTGTCTCACAATTTTTTGCTTCTTTTGAAACAAACGGGGAAATATTCCTAATCATCACACATGCAAAGGAGGTTAGGGAGCCTTCCCCGCAATCATCTATAATCTAAGAAAACACAGAACAAAGATGATATCAAAAAATAAGGTCAACATTTAAAATTTGGAACAATAATACACTGCACTGATAAGCATTCTTTACCCACCCAATTCAATACTGTAAACATAACAACCCCTACTTTCACCTTGGCCACAAGTCTGCAGAGAGTAGAAGTCCTAATGCAAGATCTGGTTTTGATAACCCTGATCTCTTGAGCCCATGGTCATGAAAAGTTCTGGGTCAGAAAGACATATTTGTTTTCCCTGAAGCCTTCAATAAAGCACAAGGAAGCCTTAAAAGATGTGGTAGTTTGGAAGGCTCACAAAGTTATGTTGCAAAACTATATGGAGTTCCTGTAGTGATTGCTGCAAATCACTGACCAGTGCATGAAAGGCCCTAGGGATATTTGACAAATAGCTTATGGATATAATAGGGAGAACTCTTGGGGTTTTTATTTCCTTAATGCATACATATCCTGAGGCCAAATGAATCTCTTTATTAGAGGCCATTTCTCAAAGAAGAGATAATGAACACAGGGGAAAAAGATAAAACCTACATATTATGAAATATTTCCAGTATAGGTTTGATTTTAATTGGGGCATTTCAGCATATACCAGATGGTTTATTGAAACACTTCACATGAAATTGCATACATAGTCCAAATGGAATTATTAAGAGAGATTTAGCCTGTAAGTTCTTGTTGTTGAATACTTCATTTGGAACTTTGTGTGAATTCTATCACGGAGTCCATCAAGATTTCACACTCTTCCTTATTGCTGCCCCATTTTTACTTTAAAATAAATGAAGTATATAATTTATTCTTGTGCATATTTCAAATGGTTTTACAAAGAAAAAATAAGGCATATTTTAAAGGAACTTAAAAGAGCTACATGGAAACAAATGGAGCATTGCTGTTATTATAGAGTAATCTCATTTTTATAATACATTAATAATGTATATAACAATAACATGTATCCTATAAATAGAACATAAGTAAGAAAGCAACAAAATAAAAATCAGTTTCATCTTTGGATAAAGGTATAGATATCTACTCAGAGATGAAAATACTTGAGCAATTGAAGATCTCTAAGTATTCAGCTTATGTCTATATGGCAACATAAGTTTACAACTGGAAGATATTTTTGTTAGTGATATCATCATATAATACTACTCACCATATATTATTGATGCACAGACATAAACAATACAAGCCATACTGGTATACATATACCTTTAGTGTCTTAAAAATCTCCAATTAACTGGATTTAACTGCTGGTTATTTGAAACACGGGGAGATATTCTTTAAATGATGGAATTTTAAAATGTGAAAACATAGTAGGATCATTTATAGTTAATGCTCAAAAGATTGAATTCTGATAATTGTATTATTTATATCTCACCTTAACAACTGCCCTGCAGCTAGCTTATGAAACCTTAGAGCAACCTTGACCTGAATAAAACTGAGTAAACCAAACATTCAAAGGATAACATCTAAGCCTCGGGGCTTACAAAGTAAATAAATCTAAATGAAAAAAATAAGTATTTGTATTTAAGGTCAGAACAAATTGTTAAAATAGACTACCCAAGTGCATGTATGCCCAACAGCAGTTCTGAGATGCCATGAGTCATGGCGGGTTAATAGAATGCGGCATCTGAGTCCGACAAAGACTCAGTCACAGGCATCTAACCCTCTTTCCACTCTGACACTAAAAGTAAGATTGTTCCCAAGAAAGTTTTGACCAATTATATCTAAAGCAGAAGAACGCTAGAGCTCTCTTTATTCTTTATTCATATCAAACAAGTTTTTATTCTTATTATTGTTTTGTTGTCGTTTGTGTAATTCTTTTTGCTCTAAAATGTCACCATATTAGTCAAACCTTTAAGCTGTTGTGGAAGAAACACTTGAAAGAACAACTTTTAAAAGTGAGTATTTGCTTTTTATGGTTCCTGAAAGTTCAAGTCCAAGATCCCTTGATCTGTGACCTCGTGCCTGAGCTGAGGCTGAATATCATGGCAGTTATATTATGAAACACTGGAGGCTGTTCTTCACTTCACAGCAACCAGGAGGGAGGGGGAATGAGGATAGGGAAAACATACAAGAAGAGGAGATGATGGGGAAGACAGAGAGATGGAAAGAGGAGAGTGAAAGAGACAGAAACAGTGAGAAGGGGCCAGGCCACAGACAAGTTATGTCTTTACTGGGCCCATCCTTAGTGACTAGTCCATACACCCCAATCAAGCTATCATATTGTAAGTTGATATGTTTATAATTAGCTGCTTAGGCCATTGATTAGGACAGTGTCCACTGGATCCAGTCCCTTCTCAGAGCCCGTTAAGTCATCGCTCAGTCACTTGAGCCTTTGTGGGGCATCTCAGATTCAAACCCTACTGTTAAAGTCCTCACCTCCAACCAAAGGCCACATGGCTTACAGATCTTGTGAGGAAAGCTGGAAACTCCCATAGAGCATGGAGCTGGAAGGCTATAGTGTGATGAGAATTGGGGGATATTAGGATTCTGTCTAAGCTCCACCCCACAGTTACCTGGCAACAGCCAGGTAGGTCTGGCCCACTATAAAAGGGGCTTCTTGCCCCTTCTCTCTCTTGCCTCTCTTATTCTCTTAGCTTCTCTCTTACCCTCTTGGGCTCTTCCCCCCTCCCCACTTCCCTTTCCTCTCTTTCCATGTGGTCATGGCTGGCCTCTACTTCTCTACTCTCTCCTTCTCTCTGTCTTTCTCTGCCTCTACTACCCCCTTAACTCCCCTCCCCATGTCCTGAATAAGCTCTATTCTATACTATACTGTCATGTGTCTAGTCCCTCAGGGGGAAGGGATACCATGGCATGGGCCCGCTGAGGCACTCCCTTTCCCCCATGCCCATAGAACATATTCTTACACTGCTTTTTCTTTCTATGATTGCAACAGGGGGAAAGGGCAAGTGGGTGTCTGATCACACAACAGTTAGGGGTCCCTAGTAAGGAGGGAGTTGGAGGGTCCTGGAAGAACTGACTTCTATCTCAGAGGGTCCTGGAAGAACTGACCTCCATGAATCTGGTGTATTTTTCTTGGGAAGGGAAACAATAATTTGAAATTCAATCTACAGCAAAACACTATGGAAATACAAATGTCAAATGTCAGCTGGTTGCTCTCTTGTTTTCTCAGGGTCACATGCTAGTCTTCTCCACTAGACTGGTTCATTTCCGAGTCTTCAATCCAGTCGTAGGACGCCCCTTCCCTTACCCAGTCCTTTTAAGATAATTTACAAATGAGTATTCCTGCAAACATATTTTTAGAAACTCACAAAGCAGTTGGATACCATGGCATACACTTTAATCCTGGCATCTGGTGGGCGAAGGTAGGGTTTTCTGCATGAATTCAAGTTAACCTTGGTCAACATAGTCTCAGACAATCCAGGGCTATACTGAGACACTGTCTCATATAACATAACATAACATAACATAACATAACATAACCATAGGCAACAAATGAAATAAGCTTAAAAATCTATACATGGGGTATATAATGCACATGTCACAGAGCATATGAACACAGGAGAATCTGAAAACACTATAAATTGTCACCAGGAACATTTTTGAAATTTAGATTTTGGAATTCTATTCAACACATCAATTATAGTGTTTTCCTCTGTGCAAACATTCTTGTCTTAGTTTTCCAAAATTATTTATATATTTCTTTAATGTAAATGTAATGACCACTGAAGTTGAAAATATATTCAGAAAAGAAAATATTGCTTTCACACTCTATCAGGTAGATAGACAGTGGCAATGCTACTGTGGAAGGCTTCATAGATGTCTCTGTCTTGATGGAGCGCCATCTACAGTGGAGAATCACCAGTTCCTCACTGATGACTACCTGCCACTGTGTTCCCCCACCTCTTCAGGGATTACTAGAGCAAAATGGTATATTTTCTTTTCTAACCTAATAGTAGTTTAATTAAATTCTGAAGGACAGAATCTTTGAGTATCACTGGGAGAAGGCTTGTAATACCTCTATGAGAATTTCCAAAGTAGGCTTGTCGCTGTCATATCTGCTCCATGCAGTAGTGAAATCAATACATAATTTTTTGTCCAAATATGTTTTGATCATCGACAGTCATTTTATATTATAAAAATAATACAATCAAAAGCACCAAGAATCTCACATTAGAGAAAAATATTGAAGTACAGTAAGTATTAGAATATAATATCAAGAATCAAAATTTAAAATTGTTACAGGGGTACCCTTTTCTGTTTTGGTTCACTAGAGAGTTTGGGGGGATTCTTTTTCTATATCTTGAAGAAGAATATATGTTCTGTTTTTCTACTAATCACACTAGGAAACTTAAATGTTTTGGACCTGTTTAGACTGTTGTATCGCCTTCTAGGATAGTAACATAGTTTTAGATTTTAATGCTATCATGAGAAGTTTAAAATGAGCTTCAACAATCAGACCTTAGTCTGTACTGCAGTTTGGAACAGTCCAACACTTGGAGAAAGTTTTATGGTAACAGAGAAGACAGAAACCAAACCACGGGCAGGCCCAGAGCTACAGTTAGTAGGATATGTCACCCAGACAATGGAGTTTTTATTTATTTATTTATTTATTTATTTATTTATTTATTTATTTATTCACTCATTCATTCATTCAATCATACATTGCACGCATCCTAATCAACTCATTATTATTAAAAAATAAACATTCTTAAAATGTGAGCATAGTTTCTTTGTGACATTCTATGAACTTCTCAAAATTATATTTTAGAATCCAGCAGGACCGTTCTATGTACAGGATAAGCCGTGTTCTACGTCACATGCTTTCCTGTCTCTTGCCTTCACACTGGGAGCCACACTTCTAAGCGAACATCCCAGGAGGATGAGAGGGAGGTGGATGATACAGCTACTACAGGTTGGAGGCCATTTGGACTTGAACCTGGAGGTTGAAGGAAAGTCCGGCTGGTGCTGATTCCTTTGGAAATTTTACTTTTCTTGGTCCAAGCAGCCTACTCCACTGTCTCTGCCACACGACCAATGGGATGTAGATATTACTGAGAATTTGTACCTGTTTTAATGACCCCATTGTCTCGTTCTGGAAGACTTTAGATTAATGTATCCTGTCTCTGGATGTTGTAAGGCTTATTTTCTCATAGTACTCTCCCTCTCCCCTCCCCCCTTCCCTCCTTTCTCTCTCCCCTCCCCTTCCCCCCTCTTAATTTCTCCCTGTTCAGGATGATATAAAGAATATTTACCTTCCTAGACTTGCTTTAATTTTCACATGTTTTTTTTTTCTCTGAAAGATCTATTAAACTTATCTTTCAGCATAGATAGCATATAAAGCAGATTATAATATTTGTTTGGCTCGCCTGGTTTTAGTATACAAAGGTTCTGCTTTAATTTTCAACTGTTACCCAGTGAGATGTGGTTCAGTAAACTCAGGTTCAGAAGAAGAAAATCTTTACATTAATAAGATTTCAATTACCTCTATTTTAATGCAGAAACAGTTTGAGAATTTCCCTATTTAATTTTAAATTATTAAATTTTAAGTACAATAATTTTAAATGTTAAAGATTTAAGATGAAATTTCTTTCTCAATTAGCAGTTTTTTATAAAGGCATAACAATTCCCTCCACTTTATATTTTATTCTTTCAAATCAGTCTTGTCACATATAATTCACCTGATATTAATAATAGAAAGTAATCATTTTCAAGAGTGTGATGGCTAATATAGGCTGTCATCTTGACTGGATCATACCAACTGAGCACGCCTGTGAGGGACTTTGTGGTGAGATTATTTGAGGTGAGAAGACCCTCCCTAAGTGTGGGCAGTATCTTGTGGTGGCAGCCTAGACAAAAGAACACAGAAGAAGGTAATTGTTTTTCCCTGTTTGCCTTCACTCTTGTTGGCAAGTCCATCTATCATACTGCTGTCACTGCTACAGCCATTTACTGATATTAGAACCTGCTTATTTGGGCTTCCAACATAGACAGAACACCAGCAGCTCTCCAAGAGTCTTCCTGGCTTTTAGTCCTATACTGAGATTGTTGAGGCATATTTGTTTACTTTATGGCTGAGGATTCGCAGCCTTTCTGGTATGAGATAGCCATTGGTGAACTATCCAGACCCTATCCCATAAGCTAATATTAAAAATCCTCTTTTAATACATATTATATATATATAATAAAATATATTAATTTTGTAGGTTATTTACCTCTAGACATATCTGATATGTACAAAGGGACAATAAGCTGTCATTGCTACATAGACAAGTTTCAAAAACACAGATTTAATTTGACAGCTATTTGCTACATATACACAGCAACTTGGAAAAGTCCAGTTTACACCCTAGGAATCGTCTTTAAGATGGCAAGAATCCTGATCAGTAAATATGCCAAAGTCAGACCTAGCCAAGGGCTGTGATTCTAAATCTCCTTCCCCTTCTACAGCACAGCAGGCAAACATAAGTGGAAGTTGTTTCAGGGCATCCAACGTTTAAGTTGAACACTTTGCCTGTGAAACACACACTCTACAGTTACAAACTATAGTGGGAGTCACAAACGTCTGAGTGAATTTATATAAACACCCTTAAATTAATTCAAGCAACGCTTGATCATTGCAAGGTGCAGCTGTGTAGAGGGGTGCAGGTTCTTGCATCTTTGCAGTGATCGTGCTCTCCTGCTTTGATAGTTAGCATTAGAAACGTGTTTTATTGGCTTTGTTTTGGAGTGCTGCATCAGTCTCTGTGACATCTCGAATGAATAATTAAGCAGGTAACTGTGGAGCACTACAGAAATTAATTTTAAGAGGACAAATGGGATCAGGGAATGCAGCATACAGTGCATTTTACTGAAAACACCTTCAGCCATTCCACTAAACAATCCATGGTACATCGTCTGGCAATTTCCAGGGTGATTTCCTTTGGCCAAAATGAATTATTTCTGCTACATGGTTTACAACATACTGGGTACAGGCACTACTGGTTTACTTTCCCCAAACAGGAGAAGAACATGTAATGATTTTACAGAAATACCTGTCACCCCCCACCCAAATCCCCAGTATCTGGCAGTTTGCCAAGATATTTATTCTCAGTGATGTCTAATTAAATGAAAGGAAGCCACTGGCAGTGTAGCCATGTCAACCAGAACAGAAGTAAAGGTAGTAGAATAGAACTGTAGGAGTTGAGAATGGGGAAGAGAACAGCCAGCCTTTCGTGGCTATGATCAAGCTTTGGAGGCACAGGCAGGTAGGCATCTGTGTGTAACCACCAGGAAGATGTAGCTTCAATATTTCTGCATGAAGGTGGGACCCTGTAGCCAAACTTTTGGCTGACGAAATGTGAATGAAAGTTACTCGTCATTTTTCTAGGCCTTGATATAAACCAGTTGGAGAGAGCCTTTCATCATCTCTTCCCATTTCCCACTGACTTCTACTCCATCAGTAGGAAGCTGGAAACAACTGACTTTGTGATGCTCTTGAGTGGCAGAGAGCCAGTACTTTACACACTGGGTTCCTGAAGACCGTGATCCAGAATACAGTTTTCTTCTGGCTAAGGAGTTTGGAACACTTGGCTGGGGCTTTCTGAAATCTCTTCAGTGATATCTATTCTGCATATTTCTCTGTGTGTCCTGTAGTCCACAGTTTCCCCATTGTAGCTATCAATGGCATCTCTTCAGTCCCCAAGAGCCATCACTCCTGACTAATATGGTCTGCTAACTTCCAATATTCAGGCTTTGCTTTTGTGCTTATCTGCCTACGGATGAGCTGCTCTGCCTCACCACATAGATGAGTGTAAGACCTCTTTACCCTATAGACTTCGTACAGGCCTTATCTTGGTTTCTTCCCATGTATGCCACTCAGAGCTCCTGTACTGAAACTCAGCAAGGTACCACATTGAAGGTAATGGCTCCTCCTTGCACATATCATAGATGTAATGGCATCTTCATGGAAGCATAATTGTAGTGAACAGCATGGTGCATGTACAGCCTTACCTTGACCCGTTCTTGCCAATGTACAGATGGTGAAGTAACAGAAACAGAGTAAAGGTCTCATCACATAGACAGTCATGAACTGAGAGAACTCTAAGTATGGTTGTACCAAAGAAACATTGTCGTGTTCATGTGTCTCAGAGTATCGTGTTGAGTCCCAGCATATGAGGCAAGCCTGTGAATTTCTTGGTCCAGCTACTTAAAATGTACTGTTGCTCATTTGTTTTTTGAGACAGGATTTCAGGTAGCCAGTACTGACCCCAAACTCACTAGATCGCCAAGGATGACCTTAACCTCCCAATCCCATCTTTCTACCTGATCAGTGCTGGGACCACATACACTTGTCACCACTTGTTTATGGGGTTTGTAAAGGAACCCGAGGCTTATGCATGCTTGGTAAGTAAGTGTTTCAAGTGGTGATGTTTCTCATCACAGATTTCTGAGGAAATTTCTAGCACTTTGTCTTAGTCAGGGTTTCTATTCCTGCACAAACACCATGACCAAGAAGCAAGTTAGTGATGGAAGGGTTTATTCAGCTTACACTTCCACCCAGCTGTTTATCACCAAAGGAAATCAGGACTAGAACTCAAGCAGGTCAGGAAGCAGGAGCTGATGCAGAGGCCATGGAGGGATGTTTCTTACTGATTTGCTTCCTCTGCCTTGCTCTGTTTGCTTTCTTATAGAATCCAAGACTACCAGTCCAGGGATGGCACCACCCACAATGGGCCTTCTCCCCCACCCCCCCACCCTGATCGCTAATTGAGAAAATGCCCCACAGCTGGATCTCATGGAGGCATTTCCTCAACTGAAACTCCTTTCTCTGTGATAACTCCAGCCTGTGTCAAGTTGACACACAAAACCAGCCAGTGCACACTTCTATGTCCACAATGCTCCTAGAACACAAGCAAAATGATACCTTTATACTACATCTGGGGAAGAGACCATTACAGGCTGCTTTTCACAATACATTTAGAAATCTTGACAAGGTTTTAAAATCCCATTGAGAGTTCATGGTTCTTGCGGTCAACTGAAGGATGTGAAAGTGTAACTTTGGATACAAAGAAAATCTATCTCATTTCTTAAAAACAAAGTCTGTTTATTCTTTTGCTTAAACTAAGGCTTTGTTCAATATGCACAGAGAGACAAATATGCAATTCTAAAACTGTTTTATAAGTGAACCAAAAGCCTGCTCTACAATTCCCACTTCTCAGAAAGCTGCTGCAGGAGGAGAACATGTTCAAGGCTAACTTGGGTTACAGATTGACATCTTGTCAGAATGGGAACATTGCCATGATCTGTCTCAAGATCCTTTAAAATGTTCAGCAGTAGAGTACTTGCCAAGCATAGGCCATTGAGTCATTCCAGCACCATGCCCACACATAAGTTGAAAGATATGAATCAAACTGTATTAAATTGGAGAAGTATACGTTTTATGAACAAAAATGAGAGGTCTAAGAGGATTCATGCCAGGCTTAGGATACTAGTGACTCTGTGAAGAACTCCAAGAATGATGGCTATTCCCTCTTTTGAAATCTGTTTCCCTGGCTTCAGGTAAACATAGGAAGTTTTCCCTCATAGGCTTACACATCAGTTTTACAGTGGTTGTTCCAGGAACTTCCTTGATTCTAGTGACAACACTACTGGAGTTTACAGGTTTTAATAGACTCTTTCCCCAGGTTGAAATGTTCATGCTCATGTCCACATTGCTGTGTGCACCCTAATGAATGCATATGAAGCAGCTTCCCTGTGAAGATTCATTATCAGTTCTCAACTAAACAGGAGTTAGTATCTACTAGGAGTCAAGCCTCTGAGCAACTCTGGAGGCAGATTCTAGATTGAGGTAATTGAGGTGTGAGGACCCACCCTTGCTCTGGATGGCAGCCTCCATGGATCTGAATCCTGGACTGAATAGAAAGGCAAAAGTAAGTTGAGTATTTGTCCTGGATACAATGATGTGATTGGCCACCTGATGTCCATGCCATCAGAACTCACTGTCATGGCAGATAATGTCCCTCTAAACCAATGGTTCTCAATCTGTGGGGGCTCGACCTCTTAGGGACAAGTGACCTTCTTTCAGGGGTTGCCTAAGACCATCGGAGAACACAGATATTCACATTATGATTCATTACAGTAGCAAAATGACAGTTATGAAGTAGCAATGAAATGATTTGGGGTTACTACAACACGTGGCATTTCATTAAAGTGTTGTAGTATAAGGAAGCTAAGAGCCACATTCCTAAGCTATAACCCAAAATAAACCTCTGTCTTAAGTTTCTTTTGTCAGGTATTTCTTTTCATTCAAATGAGAAAAGGATGAAATATTCTATAAAGTTGATCCTTTACACACACACACACACACACACACACACACACACAGAGAGAGAGAGAGAGAGAGAGAGAGAGAGAGAGAGAGAGAGAGAGAGAGAGAGAGAGAGAGAGAAAGAGATATATGAAGTGGAAATTTCTGGTTTCTTTGGATGCTCAGCTGTGTGTCATGTGATGCTTTTCTGGAAACTCTTCTCATGAGAGGATGTTTTTGTTGAAGCAGACACATCAGAAGATGTTTTGCTAAGAACAGACAGTGTTTTTCTGAAGGCAGTCTGGGAAAAGGGCATGTGATGTTTTGCTAGAGAGGATGCTTTAGAGAACATGTGATGTTTGGAAAGGATATAAATATAGCCCAAGGGACAGCAGACGATGATGGATGGTATTTGAACACCTTGCCGTTCTTTGCTGGTCATCATTGGCCTTTGCTGATGTTGCTCTTCACTGCTGATGCTAGGTGGTATTGGTACAACTTACCATTCTTTGTTGGTCATTGTTCAATGTGACTTCATAGAGAGAAATATCCGTAGGCTTCTTGCTACTTCCAGGATTTGAGCTGATTAGCAGAGCCTTGCAGTTTCTTCTGGATTGATCTGCCATTATGGATTCGTCCTGCTGTTGCTGGTGCATAATTGGTGTTTATGGGTGGGTCGAGCTGCTGCTGCTGATTCCTATGAACTGAACTGTTGATATCCTGACAAGGCAAGTTGGATTTGCTCCATAGAAATATTTCTAAACAGATCCACAACCTCCTTTGCTCTATTAACCTTTCTTTTCTACTACCTCTGGTGGGTGGGCAGCTAGAAGGGATATTCAAGCATTTAAGAACCCTTATTAGAAATAGGTTTGAAAAAAAATCTAAGCCTACATATATATGTGAAAGAATTTTCTATCCATTTTATGTTTTCCTAAATAAAGTGAGGAAAAATGATTTCACAGAAAACCTGATAGTCAGTGACCTACTTAACTTGATTTTAAAGTGTTATACCAGAGTGGCTAGCTTTGGTATTTCCATTTCCTTGAACAAAACTTGTCTTTGAATATTAAATTTCCTAATTAAAAATACTGGGTACTTTATTGGCTTACTTAAGAACCTGCACATGAAAACAGTGCAGTATGTTTTACCTCTCCTTCATTTTCACTCACCGTTACGAAGTAGATTCCATTGCAAAGAACAATGAATCTTAAATGCCGCCATCTCTAGCCGCACATGAACCCAACAGAGACTGGCCATTCTCCCATCTCTGGACACAAAGACAACCTCATGCTTCCCTTCAATCAGCTTGGTATCAACATTTCTAGCTCCTTTGTGAAGACAGGAGCTCCAGTTTGTCTCTTAAAGTCAGTTTCCTCTCTTTAGATCTTACAAATCAAAAGGCCAAGGTAAGCTCCAGGCAAAGGATTTTATATTGCTTCTCACACCCAGAGATAGAGAGGACCTATCTATCTTCAAAATTGTCACCATAGTGCTCCATGCTTTCCTAGTCCCCATATGGGGCTGTGGCCATCTCTTCTGAGGCAGCTGCTTGGAGAACCTGCTGGTGCAGAATAAAGGCGATGAAAGCCACTTGAGGTGGGGTGGACAAGGACCCCAAGCCAAACCTGTGAGGTATACCAGTGACCTATTTACCTCCAAATGAAATGAACCTGGTGTGGTCTAAAATGGAATCTGCATACAGCTCCATTGCTATGCATCTTCTAGCCATCTCTGCACCTATATTGCAGCTACACACAGGAGTGATGCTGACTGTTGCTTACCACCTGGTTCAGTCTAAATCTTCTTTAGGATGAGTTCAGGATCCTTTGTATAAAAAGTTCAGCCCCAGCACATATAGGCTATTAGACCAGAGTGCTAAAATGCACTATCTTTATAGTCTTAAAATTGTAATAAGCTCAAAAATTTTAAAATGGGCTTCTGTTGTAAAGCATGCTATTTATGCTTCTCTGAAAGGTACGGCAGACATACAAAATCAGTGTTTTCTTCAGGATTTGTGGATCAACATGATCCTGATATATGAGTACTTCAGTCAATATTGCAAAGGTTTGGAAAGTTTTGCTGTGTATCAGCAAACAGCTGACATGCTTTCTTACAATTAATTTACATGGCTGTGAGTCAAGAAATTAAGGACAAAAATGAATTATCTGCCTCACCTCCTTTTGAACAACTGTTATTCTCCATTAAGTCTTTCTTCTTCTTCTTCTTCTTCTTCTTCTTCTTCTTCTTCTTCTTCTTCTTCTTCTTCTTCTTCTTCTTCTTCTTCTTCTTCTTCCTCCTCCTCCTCCTCCTCCTCCTCCACCTTCTCTTCCTCCTCTTCTTCCTCCTCCTTCCTTAAATAGTTGTTTGTTATTTAATGTGACTACACTGTAGCTGTCTTTAGACACACCAGAAGAGAGCATTGGATCTCACTACAGATGGTTGTGAGCCACCATGTGGTTGCTGGGATTTGAACTCAGGACCTCTGGAAGAATAGTCAGTGCTCTTAACTATTGAGCCATCTCTCCAGCCCCATGAAGTGTTTCTTACCAATTCTATGTTAAAGGACATATGCATATGCTCAGCCAAAGCAATGCAAACTGGCCTCTTCCATATGTGTTTAAATCACTGTCCCTGCTGAAGGGAAATTTAATACATACAGGTAGCTATGTATAATTAACTTAGACTTGTTATTAATAAGGCCAGCTTGTCACTGTTTGAAACACATCCTATGAACTGGTGGTCATCACAGCATCAAGACAAGTAGTTCCTGGAAGGGGGTCTGTATCTTTCAAGAGAATAAACTACCAGTAAGAACACATTGATTTCTCATCCCTGAATTGAAAGCTGAGAGATCAGGGGAGGCATGGAGGACAGGTGCTTCAGATCATAGCCTGAGACCTATTTTTTTAGGAGACATCATGCCATATTGTGAATAGAGACATGAAGAAGAACTAGCTCTCCAATTAGGACAAAATCATCCACCGCAGGTAATAAAACAACAGGAGACATCACGGTGTCGATACCTGAGAATTACTGCCACTTGTTATCCTAGCATGCCACTCACTCAGAATGTTACCCAGGGGACCTTGGGGTAGTCTAAACACTTCAGAAAACATTCAGGGCCTTATGGTACACTGTTCTTTCAGGCCTCAGAGTAAAAGTTTAGCCAGAGCCTACTGCCATACAAAAATGATTTATTACCACAGGGCTGAACTAACGCGGTCTGCTTTACAACTCTCCTGGCAGACCAGGGGAGAGGCTGCGTTTATCACCGACAGAACATAATGCCTACTGAAGAGCTCTGTGTTATTCATAAGCTGCCTTCTCTGTGCCATCGTAATGCTGATAAATTAGGAAAAAATGCATATTTTATTTCAATTTATAACATATTGTTATATACATATCAATACATCACCTCCCAGCAGGCGGAGCAAACGTTATTGCTGAAGGCTGTTGACATACTTCAATAAAAGCTCAAAGGGGCTGCTCGGACGATGCTAAGTCACAGCTAGCATGGCAAATAAAAAGTCACTTCTATCTCTCGTAATATTTAGAGGGGATTTGCAGAAATGTCAGCACTGCATAAAGGAGAAACTTGAGGGAAAGTCCCAAGGGACACAAAATTTTCCACCGCAAAGTCCGTGGGAGGAGTAGGGTCTTCTACTGAATGATAACTCTGAATGATGTGCAGGCCCCCTCCCTCCCCAAAAAAGAATGGCCAAATTGATTTATGAAGCAGGATTCTGCCATTTTCCATTATTTTGGTTGGCTTCTTTTGCTTCTCGTGTCTCTGATGGTAAAATGTCCCATTCTTAAAACATATTCTGAGATGAAGCCTTGATTTTCCCGTGGATTCCTATATTTTATATGGCTTTTAATTTTTAGAACTTACTTTTTACCTTAGTCAGACTGCATAGACAAATGATACTCAGATCTTACAATAGATTTAGCAATCTCCTTTTCTGTTCTATGAAAAAAACAGTAGTTGCTATGTAATAAATAAAAGCTAGTCTAAGGGTAATTGATACTCTTAATAAGGCCGGGTTGTTTTTAGACATCAAGAACGCCATAGATACAGTTCTGAGGTGACAGAGGTTGATGCTCAGTGTAACTGCTTCAATCACAAATCAGACATCTAAGCCCATGTTATGTCTGTGCCAGGCTATGTGTCTAGAAGAACCCCAATTAGATCACAAATTTGTCTCCCAATTTAAGTCTAGTATTCCAAGTGCCCTTTCCGGAGTTTAAAATGCAAATTTATACCTGAGATTTTTCTTCTAAAGACTTAATGTTTGGACATAATGACCCTTTCCCATCTCACAGCACCAAAATATGTCGTTGTTGTTCCAAGTCGTTGGAAACAACCAGGTCTAAGAAAACAGATACCAAGGCTACCTTCCTGTGGTTTTATGTCGAAACTGGGGAAACTGTCGGACTTAAGAAATAAGATCCAACGCCATTACCAGTGAACTAGAGGAAGGCAAACTACCAAAAGAAGAAAAAAAAAGTATTGAATCAGCCACATATTGGAAGGTATGTGTGTATATGTGTGTATGTGTGTGTTTGTGTATGTGTGTATGTATGTGTGTATATGTGTGTCTGTGTGTGTATGTATGTGTGTATGTGTGTATGTATGTGTGTATATATATGTATGTGTGTATATGTATGTTTGTGTATGTATGTGTGTATGTGTGTGTATGTGTGTGTTTGTGTGTGTTTGTGTGTGTTTGTATATGTGTGTATGCACGTGTGTATATGTGTGTATGTGTGTGTACGTATGTGTGTATATGTATGTATGTGTGTGTATGTGTGTATGTATGTGTGTATATGTGTGTATGTGTATGTATGTGTGTATATGTATGTGTGTATGTGTGTATGTGTGTATATGTGTGTATGTGTGTGTATGTATGTGTGTATATGTATGTATGTGTGTATGTATGTATGTATGTATGTGTATGTGTGTGTATGTATGTGTGTATATGTATGTTTGTGTGTGTATGTGTGTATGTGTGTGTATATGTGTATGTATGTGTATATGTGTATGTATGTGTGTGTATGTGTGTGTATGTCTGTGTGTATGTGTGTGTGTGCATGTGTGTGTATGTGTATATGTATGTATGTGTATGTGTGTGTATATGTGTATGTATGTGTGTGTATGTGTGTATGTGTGTATGTGTGTGTTTGTGTATGTGTGTGTATGCATGTGTGTATATGTGTGTATGTATGTGTGTTTATATGTGTATGCATGTGTATGTATGTGTGTTTATGTGTGTATGCATGTGTATATGTGTATGTATATGTGTGTATGTATGTGTGTATGTGTGTTTATGTGTGTATGTATGTGTGTTTATGTGTGTATGCATGTGTATATGTGTATGTATATGTGTGTGTATGTGTGTGTATATATATGTATATGTGTATGTATATGTGTGTGTATGTGTGTGTGTATGCATGTTCATGTGCATGTGTATGGAGCAGGTTGCTAGGTTCGTCAGACCCACCCAACACAGAGAAGTGCAGATCTGTTGCCTTACATTATTACTCTTGGGGGCTTCAGGAAACAGCAGAAGACTTCTAGCAGACCCCTGTGTACACCAAGTTTCTGCCTTTTCTAATGGTGGTGCAGGCGTCACCCATCCAGAGAGGAAATGCTATTCATTCCCCTCATTCCATGTAAAGGGACCATAGTATGGCCGCTCATTCCCCGGCACAGACTAACATCTGTGCTCAGCTTGCCGGCCAGACCATGGTCAGCATAAGCTGTCGGAAGTTCTAAACAGACATTGCTTCTCGGCTGGCAGAGGATGCAGGGCTGGCCCCCATCTATGGATGCTGCAGTGTCCTTAAGCATGGTGGGAAAAGGAGAACTTTGGAGCTCTCAGTATCGTACTCAAAATCTGTCCTAGAACCTCCCGATGTTGCTTTCCACCTGCCAGGACGGCAACTGTGCTGAGCAGTGATGGAGGAACATTTTCAATATTTGTGAGGTTTTTCTCAGTGCTTTTCTGCAAACTGCCACAGTCACTGCACAGTTGGGTCCTAACACTAGTCTAATATGTCCTATTCTTTTGTCTCAAAAATTCTCCTTTCTTGTTCACAGATTATTAGTGTTCACTTGAAAGTGGTCATAAGTTTCTTGCCTATATTTTTAGTTTTTTTGTTTGTTTGTTTTTAAATTGTATTTCACACAGACCAGAGCAAGGTCCAGCCATTCTCTCATGCCAGAACTTAATGACTTGCCTAAGGAAAACAGAAAAGAAGAAACCAACTAAAACTTCACAAAAAACAACCTAAAGCTTCAAAATAGATTCCCAAATAGACCCTAGTGAACCTAATAAAAGTGGACAATTGACCTTTCCTTTTACTGCCGTAAGGGTCCTTTTGAATAAAGCAAGCATTTGTGTCTCTGTTCAGTTTGTGAATTATTCAAGGTGCTTTACCTTTCTATATTTTTTTTTAAACTGTAGACTCTGGGAACTAAATAAAGCCAAGAGAGCTAGATACAATTTTATTAATTAATTCATTTGATAATGTATGAGGATTCTGCTACACGCACACCTGCATGCCAGAAGAAGGCATCATATCCCTTTATAGATGGTTGTGAGCCACCACGTGGGTGCTGGGAATTGAACTCAGGTCCTCTGGAAGAGCAGCCAGTGCTCTCAAACTGTTGAGCCATCTCTCTAGCCCCCAAATATAATATTTTATTTTCTTAGGTTATTATTCTTAAATAATATAGAGTGGTAGAGAGTCCCAGGGTTCTCTCTAGTTAGGAAGCCTTAAGTCAAAGGTGTTGGACTGGATTTAACTGAGAGAATGAGGATAAGGACACATTGCCAGCCCTGTATAAATATCCCATTCTCCACCCTCCATATAATAAACATAAGCTGTGCAATGCTATCATGCAATGCTTTCCATACACACAAGTTACACGTGTGCCAGGGAACTCACGTTAGATGTTTCTTTTTTTATTTCTTAATTTTCTAAGTTTTTTTTAATTTACATTCAAAATCATTTCCCCTTTCCCATTTCCTCCCTCCCCGAAAGTCCCATAAACCCCCTTCCCTCCCTCTTTTCCCCATTCAACCCCCTCTCGCTTCTCTGGCTTGGCATTCCCCTACATCCAGTCTTTCCAGGACCAGGGGTCTCTCCTTCCATCTTCTGGGAAATCTATTGATATGCGTATTGTGTCTAGGGTATTCCAAGATTCTGGGTTAATATACCCTTATCAGTGACTGCATACTATGTGTGTTCTTTTGTGCTTGGGTTACCTCACTAAGGATGATATTTTCAAGATCTGACCATTTGCCTAGCAATTTCGTGAATTCATTGTTTTTAATTGCAGAGTAGTATTCCATTGTGTAAATATACCACATCTTCTGAATCCATTCCTCCATTGAGGGACATCAGGGTTCTTTCCAGTTTCTGGCTAGTATAAATAGGGCTGCTATGAACATAGTGGAGCATGTGTCCTTATTGCATGCAGGTAAAGCCTCTGGGTATATGCCCAGGAGTGGTATAGCCGGATCCTCTGGGAGTGTTATGCCCAGTCTTCTGAGGAACCGCCAGACTGCTTTCCAGAGTGGTTGTATCACCTTGCAATCCCACCAGCAGTGGAGGAGTGTTCCTCTTTCTCCACATCCTCGCCAACAACTGCTGTCTCCTGTGTTTTTGATCTTAGCCATTCTGACTGGTGTGAGATGGAATCTGAGGGTTGTTTTGATTTGCATTTCCCTAATGACTAAGGATGATGAACATCTCTTTAGGTGCTTCTCAGCCATTAGATATTCTTCAGGTGAGAACTCTTTGTTTAGCTCTGTACCCCATTTTTTAATAGGGTTACTTGCCTCTCTGGAGTTTAATTTCTTGAGTTCTTTGTATATATTGGATATTAGCCCTCTGGCGGATGTAGGGTTCCCATTTAGTGGATTGCTGCTTTGTCTTTTTGACAGTGTCTTTTGCCTTGCAAAAACTTTGTAATTTAATGAGGTCCCATTTGTCAATTCTTGATCTTAGAGCATAAGCCATTGGAGTTCTATTCAGGAAATTCTCCCCTGTGCCCATATGTTCAAGGTTCTTCCCTCGTTTCCTTTCTATTAGTTTCAGTCTGTCTGGTTTATGTGGAGGTCCTTGATCCACTTGGAATTGAGCTTAGTGCAAGGAGATAAGAACGGGTCAATTTGCATTCTTCTGCATGTTGACCTCCAGTTGAGCCAGCACCAGTTTTTGAAAAGGCTATCTTTTTTCCACTTGATGGTTTTAGCTCCTTTGTCAAAGATCAAGTGACCATAGGAGTGTGGATTCATTTCTGGGTCTTCAATTCTGTTCCATAGATCTACATGCCTGTCACTGTACCAATACCATGCAGTTTTTAACACTATTGCTCTGTAGTACAGCTTGAGGTCTGGGATACTGATTCCCCCAGAGGTTCTTTTACTCTTGAGAATAGTTTTAGCTATTCTGGGTTTTCTGTTATTCCAGATGAATTTTTGAATTGCTCTTTCTAACTCTCTGAAGAATTGAGTTGGGATTTTGATGGGGATTGCATTGATTCTGTATATTGCTTTTGGCAAGATGCTCATTTTTACTATATTAATCCTGCCAATCCATGAGCATGGCAGATTTTTCCATCTTCTGAGGTCTTCTTCAATTTCTTTCTTCAGAGACTTGAAGTTCTTATCATACAGATCTTTCACTTGTTTGGTTAGAGTCACACCAAGATACTTTATATGGTTTGTGGCTATCGTGAAGGGTATCATTTCTCTTACTTCTTTCTCAGCCTGCTTATCCTTTGAGTATAGGAAGGCTACTGACTTGCTTGAGTTGATTTTATATCCGGCCACTTTGCTGAAGTTGTTTATCAGCTGTAGGAGTTCTCTGGTGGAGTTCTTTGGGTTGCTTAAGTATACTATCATATCGTCTGCAAATAGTGATAGTTTGACTTCTTCCTTTCCAATTTGTATCCCTTTGACCTCCTTTTGTTGTCTAATTGCTCTAGCTAGAACTTCAAGTACTATATTGAAAAGATATGGAGAGAGAGGGCAGCCTTGTCTAGTCCCTGATTTTAGTGGGATTGCTTCAAGTTTCTCTCCATTTAGATTGATGTAGGCTACCGGTTTGCTGTAAATTGCTTTTACTATGTTTAGATATGGGCCTCGAATTCCTGATCTTTCCAAGACCTTTAACATGAAAGGATGCTGGATTTTGTCAAATGCTTTCTCAACATCTAATGAGATGACCATGTGGTTTTTTTCGTTGAGATTGTTTATATAGTGGATTACATTGATGGATTTCCTTATATTGAACCATCCCTGCATCCCTGGGATGAAGCCTACTTGATCGTGGTGAATGATCGTTTTGATGTGTTCTTGGATTCGGTTGGCAAGAATTTTATTATGTATTTTTGCATCGATATTCATAAGAGAGATTGGCCTGAGATTCTCTTTCTTTGTCGGATCTTTGTGTGCTTTTGGTATTAGCGTAATTGTGGCTTCATAGAACGAGTTGGGTAGTGTTCCTTCTTTTTCTGTTTTGTGGAACAGTTTGAAGAGTATTGGTGTTAGGTCTTCTTTGAAGGTCTGATAGAATTCTGCACTAAAACCATCTGGACCTGTGCTTTTTTTGGTTGGAAGACTTCCAATGACGACTTCTATTTCTTCAGGGGTTATAGGATGGTTTAGATGGTCTATTTGATCCTGATTTAATTTTGGTATTTGGTATCTGTCAAGGAAATTATCCATTTCCTCGAGATTTTCTAGTTGTGTTGAATACAGGCTTTTGTAGTAGGATCTGATGATTTTTTGAATTTCCCCAGTTTCTGTTGTTATCTCTCCCTTTTCGTTTCTGATTTTATTACTTTGGATACTGTCTCTGTGACCTCTGGCTAGTCTGACTAAGGGCTTATCTATCTTGTTGATTTTCTCAAAGAACCAACTCCTAGTTTTGTTGATTCTTTGTATGGTTTTATTTGTTTCTACTTGATTGATTTCAGCCCTGAGTTTGATGATTTCCTGCCTTCTACTCCTCTTGGGTATATTTGCTTCTTTTTGTTCCAGGGCTTTCAGGTGTGCCATTAGGCTGTTAGTATATGTTGTCTCCCATTTCTTTTTGGCAGCACTCAGGGCTATGAATTTTCCTCTTAGCACTGCTTTCATTTTGTCCCATAATTTAGGGTATGTTGTGCGTTCATTTTCATTAAATTTTAAAAAGTCTTTGATTTCTTTCTTTATTTCCACCTTGACCAAGTTATCGTTGAGTAGAGCATTGTTCAGCCTCCATGTGTATGTGGGTTTTCTGTTGTTTTTGTTGCCATTGAAGACCACCCTTATTCCATAGTGATCTGATAGGAGGCATGGGATTAGTTTGATCTTATATCTGTTGAGGTCTGATTTGTGACCAATTATATGGTCGATTTTGGAGAAGGTACCATGAGGTGCTGAGAAGAAGGTGTATTCTTTTGCTCTAGGATGAAATGTTCTATATATATCTGTTAGTTCCATTTGGTCCAAGGCTTCAATTAGATTCACTGTGTCCCTGTTTAGTTTCTGCTTTCCTGAACGATCCATTTCAGGGAGCGGGGTGTTGAAGTCACCCACTATTATTGTGTGAGGTGCAATGTGTGCTTTGAGCTTTAGTAAAGTTTCTTTTATGAATGAGGGTGCCCTTGCATTTGGAGCATAGATATTCAGAATTGAGAGTTCTTCTTGGTGGAATTTTCCCTTGATCAGTATGTAGTGTCCTTCTGTGTCTTTTTTGATGACTTTAGGTTGAAAGTCAATTTTATCTGATATTAGGATGGCTACTTCGGCTCGTTTCCTGGGACCATTTGCTTGTAAAATTGTTTTCCAGCCTTTTACTCTGAGGTAGTGTTTGTCTTTGACACTGAGATGCGTTTCCGGCATGCAGCAAAATGCTGGGTCCTGTTTACGTATGCAGTCTGTTCGTCTATGTCTTTTTATTGGGAAATTGAGACCATTGATATTAAGAGAGATTAAGGAATAGTGATTATTGCCACCTGTCATTCTTGACGCTATCTTTATGTTTGAGTGGTTATCTACTTTTGGGTTTGATACAAGAAGGTTACTATCTCATTTTTTCCAGGGTGTTGTTTCTCCCCTTGTATTGGCGGTTTCCACCTATTATCCTTTGCAGGACTGGGTTTGTGGAAAGATATTGTGAAAATTTGGTTTTATCATGGAATATCTTGGTCTCTCCATCTATGGTGATTGAGAGTTTTGCTGGGTATAGTAGTCTAGGCTGGCATTTGTGCTCTCTTAGTGTCTGCATGAGATCTGCTCAGGATCTTCTGGCTTTCATAGTCTCTGGTGAGAAGTCTGATGTGATTCGGATAGGCCTTCCCTTTGTATGTTACTTGGCCCTTTTCTCTTACTGCTTTTAATATTCTTTTTTTAGTACATTTGATGTTTTGATTATTATGTGACGGGAGGTATTTCTGTTCTGGTCCAGTCTGTTTGGAGTTCTGTAGGCTTCTTGTACGTTCATCGTCATCTCTTTCTTTAGGTTAGGGAAGTTTTCCTCCATAATTTTGTTGAAGATGTTTACTGGCCCTTTAAGTTGCAAATCTTCACTCTCATCTATACCTATAATCCTTAGGTTTGGTCTTCTCATTGTGTCCTGGATTTCCTGGTTGTTTTAGGTTACACGTTTTTTGCATTTTGCATTTTCTTTGGCTGTTGAGTCGATGCTTTCTCTGGTATCTTCAGCACCTGAGATTCTTTCTTCCATCTCTTGTATTCTATTGTTGATGTTTGCATCTATGACTCCTGATTTCTTCCCAAGGTTTTCTATCTCCAAAGTTGTCTCCCTTTGTGATTTCTTAGTTGTTTCTACTTCCTTTTTTAGATCCTGGATGGGTTTGCTGAGATCCTTCACTTGTTTGTTTGTATTTTCCTGCATTCCTTTAAGGTATTTCTTTAAGGTGTTTTTGCATTACCCCTTTCAGGATTTCTGCCTGTTGACCCAAGTTCTACTGCATTTCTCTAAGCGATTTTTGTGTTTCCTCCTCATGGCATTCCATCTGTTGATCCATCATCTCTTGCATTTCTTTAAGCAGTTCTCGTGTTTCCTTTGTAAGGGCATCTATCCGTTGATTCATTTCTTTAAGCAATTTTTGTGTTGCCTCCCTATGGGCATCCATCTGTTGACCCATATTCTTCTGCATTTCTTTATGTAATTTTTGTGATTCCTTTGAAAGTGCATCTACCCGTTGATTCATTTCTTTGAGTGATTTTTGTGTTGTCTCCTTGTCGGCCTCCATCTTTTGATCCATGTTCTCCTGCATTTCTCTAAGTGATTTTTGTGTTTCCTCTGTAAGGGCTTCTAACCATTGATTCATGATCTCTTGTAATTCTTTATTAGATTTATTTGTGTCCTTCTTGAAATCCTCTAATAGCATCATGAGAAGTGATTTTAAATCCAGATCTTGTCTTTTGGGTGTGGTGGGATATCCAGGACTTGCTGCTGTTGGAGAGTTGGCTTTGGATGGTACCATATTACTTTGATTTCTGTTAGTAACGTTCCTACATTTGCCTTTTGCCATCTGGTTACCTCTGGTATTAGTTGGTCCTGCTGTCACTGGCTGTTGGTTGAACCTCCTGTGAACCTGCAAAGCTATTTCTGGCCCCCCTGGATTACCAGGATTCCCCAGGCACCGATTTCTGGGGCCTGCCCTGCTCCTGAGTGACTTTGGAGCCCTGATGTGCCTTGCCCCAAATGATGTTATATTGGGGAATCCCTGCACATCCAAAGGCTCAGCGTAGTGGATTCCCGGAGCAGAGGTCGCCAAAGGGAGGCTGGTAGGCTCCCGCCCTGTGCAGGGGTGTGTGATCTCTCCCGAGGGAGGAGGGGGGGGTCCCTCTGCAGGGCAGAAGTCCCACAGCAGAGCTGGCGCATTGGTTACTGCAGACCTGCCCAGTTCTTGGGAGCAGGGTACACACATGCTGCCTGAGACCCAAGCGATATTATGCCTGTCTGTCTTTGAGCCTGGAGATCCCAACTGCCCCGATGCTGGAGCAAAGATGGCAGAGTGCACTCTGCATTCTCTCTGAGGTGCAGGTCACTCTGCAGGGGAGATGGCCCACAGCAGAGCTGGCACCCAAATGACCGCAGCGCTGTCCCGCTCTTGGGCGCAGATGGAAGCCCCAACAGGCCGTGTCCCAAGTGATGTTATATTGGGGAGAACCTGGGTACCTGTCTCCTCAGTGCAGTCGATCCAGGAACCATGTTAGATGTTTCTTTTTGTGATCCAGGAACCATGTTAGATGTTTCTTTTTGTGTTTCAGTCATAGGCCTAAGGCAGAAGTAAGAGTCACCATGCCCACATTCTAAGGTTGAACTGGATTGCTACAGCAGACAGGGATATCTGGCATCCTGAACAAATCTGAGGCCATCATTTGAATCTGTATTTTGATGACATTTAGAATTAGATGCCCACAGAACTGAATTTCTCTGAACACAATTGGAAGAAAAAGAACATTTGCCCACGGTTTCTAGAAAGTTCCGGGAAGAAGAATTTCTTTGGGATAATTGAGAGGGTCTAAGGTTGAATCAGGTGTGGGATTCTGATTGGTAAGACTTTGTCAATAATAGCCCATTTATTCAGGGGGTATTATTATGATTGGCTAACCAGACTGGCCAGGTTCTGAGAAAGTACAGGGAAAATAGTGTTTTGTATCATACCATATATACTTGTGCTCTCTTCACATAATATCAGAAGGTAACCATTTATAAAGTGAATAAACTGTTGGCTTAGCAGACTGTGAACACCAGCCTGCCACAGTCATTAACTTTCTGCCTCTAAGAATTAAAATGTCTCTTTCCATTTGATTAAAAACATTAACCGGCGTGAAATGATAACTTTTCTTTCTATAGCGCTCTGTGTTTGTTTGTCTTCCAGGACATCGGAATATAACATAAAAATCAGCACCTAGGACTAACCATTCATTCGGTCTCATTACTGAACAGGTCACAGATAAAACAAAAGGGAGGGGAGATTGTATGTCTGGGTACAGCCAGAAAATTAGAACCAAAGCATCCCTCTGGTGTCCATGCAAACACAGAGTGCCAAGGGTGTATGCTGACTTATGGCTGTGGCTTTTCCATCTAGGAGAACAATTAGCATAATTGGCTTTAGATCAGATGGAAGCCATTAGCCTTAAATTCCTTGCTGAGGCCTAAAGTGTCTAACTAATATCCCTTTTATTCCATATTACCTTCCACTTGCACACATAAATTATCTTCCCTTCTCCCAGACGTAAGAAAAACTCATCCTTATCCTTATGTGAATTTTTATCTGAGGCTCTTATTTCACCTAAGAGAAGTCCATTTGCTCTATAGACATTGCATTCCTTTAAACCAAAGAGCAGCAAAACCCCTTGGTTGTCGCCCCAAGTATTATTAACTAAAGCCAGCACAGCTGATGGTCACTGAGTACTCTTCAGAGTTGTCGTCCCACTTCCCAACGGGACCAGGCAAAGCTCTCACTGAGCTGAGCATCAGGTGAACACAAGCATGGGATGAGGACTCTATTTGTTGACACCATACTTGGGCTATGCCTGAGCTTCTGAGCCTAAGGTGCTTGCAGTGAAAGCTGCTCCCTCCCTCCATCCGTGGGGAAGACAGTGTGGGTTAGGCCTCTGAGCTGTGGCACACGCACCACATTCATGCCCATACTAT
The DNA here is from genome assembly GCA_036184795.1 of Tokudaia tokunoshimensis. Classification (NCBI taxonomy): domain Eukaryota; kingdom Metazoa; phylum Chordata; class Mammalia; order Rodentia; family Muridae; genus Tokudaia; species Tokudaia tokunoshimensis. The sequence continues at coordinate 59,223,705 of BTHU01000018.1, read as the reverse complement.
TTTCAGCAAGCACCTGTAGTAAGAGGCAACAGATTCTATACATTTGGCATTATACCTCTGCTAAAACTCCATGGGAAATGCAAAGCTTCGCTGTGGGAAGCAGGGTTTCCAGACATTCTCAGAGGCTTGGCTGCTTCTGCCATCTGCTGGCTTCAGGCTGGAAAGTTTCAACCTCTTCCCTCTCACTGTGGAGATTTCATGACGTTTACTGTTCAGCTGAATTGATGGGGTGGAATCTTGGGAGACTACAAGTTTAAGGGTTGTGAGTCATTGCTGAGAGCGAACATTTTCAAAATAAGCTTAATTTTAGCAAGACACGCCACTCAGGAAGTTATGGGTGGGTCGCAGTCTGCACATGCCCACACCCAGATTCTCATTGATAACACTTTATTCTGGCACATTTGTCACAGTAACTGCCAAAGCAGATAAGAACATTATGAACCCAGGGTCAAAAGCGTCAACCAGAGAGTACACATGGAGTTACCCATGGCTCCAGACACATAGGCAGCAGAGGACGGCCTTGTTGGACATCAAAGGGAGGAGAGGTCCCTAGTCCTTGGAATGCTTGATGCAGTAGTGTAGGGGAATACCAGAACAGGGAAGTGGGAGGGGGTTGATTGGGGAACAGGGGGAGGGGAGATGGCTTATGGGACTTTCGGGGGGGGACCAGGAAAGGGGAAATCATTTGAAATGTAAATAAAGAATATATCTAATAAAAAATAAAAAAGTAAATACATTATGAACTAAAGGAGAACAGTTATTGAGAGTATCAAAAGGCATGAACTATGACTTATCAAGACTAACACAGGGCACTATCCATAGATAGGTATTGGGCAGCTTCTATTTCTGACCAAGAACTATCCTCATTGGCCTATGGATGTTATGTTTTCTGATTTTTACACACACACACACACACACACACACACACACACACACACACACACACATCTGCAAAGGAGGTATTCTAATTTATTTCCCTTCAGGGAGATAAATAACGCTAGAATGACGGTGGGTTTGATGAGTCTTAGTCAAGGCATTTCTCATAAATTTGTTCCCAGGTTTTAGTTGAGGGATATTGTTGATCTTGCTGTGTATTGTAATTCTGACTGCAGGCCTCCAAGACCTGGTTGTCCCAGAGTCAAGGGAGTCTGCATGTAGACCCAAGTGACACTATGTGGCCTTGCCCCTACATTATTTCTGATTGGTAAACAAAGATGCCAACAGCTAATAGCTAGGCAGAAGAGACATGGGTGGGGTTTAGGAGTCCCGGACTTGGGGTTGGAGAAGAACTGTGAGGGAGAAAAGAAGGGAAAGGAGGAAGAGAGAGACGCCATGGTTTAGGAGTCAAGAAAACTTGGCCTTGAGCACTGGCCAGTTGGAGTTAAGAGCAGCCCAGATGAAATAGAGTAAGTAATAATTTGGGGTTATTGATAGGAAGTAGATTCTAATAGCATAGAGGGTAGATATCTGCCCAGCTCTTATACTGATTAAGGCTTAAGGTAAATATAAAGGCTATGTGTGTCTTTTATCCAGAACTTAATGATCAATGCAGGGAAGAAACTCCAGATTGGGATTAAAATTTTCTACAACGGGATACTTTATAAACACCTGTTGTAGATGCTGAACACAAAGTGTGCCCAGATCACCCAAGTGTAAATGTGCCCAGTGGTCATTCCTTAAACACTACCCTTTATTCACCAGGGCCCTGCTAAGGAAAGTTGTTAAAACAGGAAAGAGCAGCTTAGTCTAGAAAAATTGATATCTTGGTGGCTCCTACTTATTGAATCAGATCCTGTCTCATTTTACAGGTGTCTCTTTCCCCATTGAGGTTAGCTCCACAGATAGAAATATACCAGTGTGTCTTAGGAGGGTCACAAACCATTGGAATATTTAAGGGGTTTTTTTCCCTCCCTTCTAAGAACTTTTTTGAGTAAAAGAAACTCAACTTTATTGGTTAAACATCTTATCCCTCTAAGAAGTATTTTACACCATTGTGACTTTAAGTGTTCTAGGCTCATTCTACCGTCAAAGTCTCCTTGTTAATAACCACAGAGTTGCTACCAGGCAAACACACCTACCAAGAAAGAAAGCAATAAGACTGGCACTTCCAAGGCCAAGAACCTCTACCCCTAAAACATGCATGAATTTTCCTAGTTTACTCTAACTCCCATGTCTCTCCAAGGTCTTTTTCAATCTCCACACAAGCCTATACATTTTCTAAACATCATTTCCTTAGTCTCAAGTATGTTCCATTGTTTCTAATAAAATATCCTTTATATGTAGCACTGGGATCCTTAATCTAATAGTAAAGCTTACTACTAGCCTCACAGTTCTTAAATACATTCTATCTCATAGCCTTCACTTACTACATGCCTATGGACTTATATATAATTATTTCTCAAATTTCATTATTAATATCCCTATGATACAGTTTTTGGGGGGGAAGAGAAGCATAATGCCATAGATGTAGTCAGTAGAGATGCCAGCACAGAGTGTGGATAAAGATGTGTATCAGAAGGAATGTACCTCCTGCCTCTGATGGTCACTCTTCCACTTGTGTCAAGCTTGGAACAAAGACCTGGCCAAACACCATCTTGGATGGAAGAGCATTTAAAGTTTTGACAGTGGGAAGTTAATAATGTTGGGTTTTATATTCTAGTAAAATAATTCAGGCAAAGGGGTGAATATAGAAGAGGTGATAAATACTATGAAGAAAACTAAGAGCCAGGATGCAGGAGAATGATAATTTGTATAAGGGGCAAACCATGTGAAATGCGTGTTCTTAAATCAAAGACTGGTGTGTAGAGATACGCACTAAATAGGGTTCTCCGTGGCTGTCTTCAAGCACACATCCCCTCCCTTTTCTGGAGTCATTTTGATCCTGTAAGTTTTCTTATTCCTAAAATATGGGCTCTTCATTCTCAGGCATAGTTCCATGTAACATACATTCTAGAGACATGAGAAAGACATTGCAAGGACATGTTTTCAGCAAAAACTGGATCATGAATCAGCTCGCAATTATCAGCGGGCTGTATAAAATGACCAGCTAGCATTCTCTGTGTGTATATACGAATTCACCAATAGGCTTTGCAAATGGTGACTGGATTTGGTGCTTTTGACTGCTGTGTTTTTCTAATGGTAGTCCAGAGACATCCACAAGCTAGAAGGGAACTAATTTTAAACGTCTTCAGGTATTTGAAGGCCATACACTATATGGTTATAAAAGGCAGGATTGGGGCCAGAAAATGCTGGTTATAACGGGACAGAGTTGCCAAAATATAAGGAAACATTCTTAGTGTAGCCATCTGAAGATGCTCTGGGCTACTTCAAGATATCTCTTGTTTCAGCTTCAGGAGAGGCTTGGAGCCAGCAGGTGGAGAAGACATAAAAAACTTCCAAACATGCTGTATGTGTTGTCCGAAGAATATTCCTGAGAGGCTTCAGAACTGAATGTAATTCTGAAATAGTCTTAATTTCTGAACTTTCACCTGATCAAGCGGATCTTTCCTTCTGGCTTACACTAGCATACATTCTCTAACTATAAGAACACGTTCAGCACTGAAGACCTTTCCATTGACACTCACCCATTTTATACATTACCATTGGTATTCTATCTTGCAGTCTTAGCTTTTAAAGGTTCAGTTATCACAAGTATTTGGTAGTAAAGAACATAGGAGGCAAACGTTTTAAGGATACCACGCACAAAACCATTATTACTAAATACTATTAAATACTAAGAAAAAGAAAATGCTAATTTTTCCTAACAGGAAATCATCAGTTCTATAGACACTCATTAGGAGAACCTACATTCTGGCAAGTGGTTACAATTTATTTCCCCACTTAATAGAGCTGTAATTATTCTATATGAAAATTAAAAAAAACCCACAAGATTATATGAACGTGATTTCAAAACTATACTCCATGTTTGAGAAGGCAAGGTCTCCTTTATGGCAAAACATAGCAAAGGCAAGGTGAGCTTCAGACTCTGTAGGTGAGGACTAGGCTCATCTTCCTGGACCTGGATTTTAGACATTGACGCATCAGCAAAAATGATGGGCGCAGTGGGGTCAGCCAATCTGCTGACCTAGTTCTTTGGAACCTGCTGTACGGAGGGCAAACTTAACAGCCAGATGTATAAATCTAATTGCCTCCTATTGCCATCTGACATGTATTAAAATCTACTATACTTTTGTGGGTGGTCCTGACAAAATATCCTATAAAATGTGATTTTTGCCTTCCTGCCTCTTTAGGTGTTCTAGAAAATCATACATTTGTTATTTCTATGTGTAGCTGTTCTTTACTGTTTTTTTCACTGAAATGATCGCAGAACAATGTGTTCACCACCAGTTCTTGGAGCTCTTCGTGAACGTCACTCGGTGTCATTTGCCCACCTTTGCCATGTGATTCATTTGCAAGGGAGGCTCCTTCAGTTTCTGACCTGCCTTCTACTCGGCGCATTTCCATCCTCTGTTCACCTTGTCCTTTGTATTCCTGAGTTTTGCTTTTGTTAGCCTCTCACTTGACACTTATTCCTGTTACTCCCCTTCTCCCTGCATTGAATTCCTGTTCTAGACCAAATCTATTTTGCAAGTAGTAAACCTACTCTCTCATATGTGTGCCCACTGCACCGAATACATTGTCTCATTATAATATATCTTCAATGATTAACATTAAACCAAATACACCATCACTCGACGTCAGTGCTTGCTTCAGTTTAGGCTACAAAGCAAGGCACACGTCAGTTGATGATAATACTAACATTTTGCTATGTCAAGCATTCATTTCTTCCTCTTTACTCTGACATGTTAATGAGACTCTTAGAAAATCAGATGACTATCCAACAGCACCTGGTCTGCTGTTCTTGCGAATGGACGCTGCTTTAACCAACTCTACTAGTGATTTCTCTGCAGATGCCTTTAAAGGAGAATTGGCCACAATGGAAAAGCAAAATAGGCCATATTCTAAGGAAATTAGATAAAATAGAGCTAGAAAACCAACTCTGAGAATGAGCCATATTTTATAACCTTCAAAGTGGTAGAAGGTTATAACAGTTTTCTGGCATTATTGGTACATACTCTTAGAACTCAGATCTATGCTTTTACCCACAGAGTGACAATACTTACTACACAGTGTAGCTTCTGGCTGGGGGGCGAAAAGAAATCAGGGAGCCCTGGTGGATATTTGTTGAGGCAATGAGATCCTTAACTCTTTCAAATGGTTTTAAGTAGTTGCAGAGATTTAACACTCATTTCGTACAGTGACTAAACCATCATACTTAAGGTATTTTAAAATTAATATTGGGTGATATCTATGAGTTGAAGAACATCATGGTCTACATAGGGATTTCAGGCTAGCTGGGGCTACCTCAGGAGACCTATCTAAAACAACAAGTAAACCAAAATCAATAATGACAATAAAAAAAAAACAAAAACCCAACCAAACAACAATAAAGGTCAAGTATATCAGTTAGAATGGACACATAAGACACATAAGGCTTATGGATTATATATTATATCCAATCCACCCAAGAAATATTTTATTTGAAGTCTCAAATTAATAATTCCCACTTAGGCCAGTGGTATTCAGAGGCAAAGAAAAGAAGGTATCACTAGGATATGACTTTCGGCTTATTCATCAAATAGCCACTGTTACTATGACTTCAAAATGAAAAGAGGTTATTTAGGGGTGAGTTTGTGTTACCCAAGGAGATACTGGTGAAAGGGAAAGAAAGGAAAAGTAAAATTCATGGTCTAGACACCAAAGAAACACTGAATTTTTATTGTTTATATGAGTTAAGGGAATGAATACACTTCAATGTGTTTACCATTCTCTTTCACACAACTATTATTGGGACCTCATTATTTGGCGACAACGGGAACAGCCTCTGAGAGGGTAAGTGCCGAAATGATGTTCCAGAATCACTTGGTACATCCGTTGCGTTCACTCCTGAAGATCTTTCAGGAGCTCAAGATAATCGAAGAGGGCATGAGCAGACTAGGTTTTGTTTTCCTGTCCCAGATGTTCCCTTGTGACAGGCAAGAGGTCCTCTGAGCTGTGTTTGTTTTCAATGCAATTGCAGTAAGAGCAGGAGCTGCAGCTTCCCCGCGCTAGCGTGCATTCCTAATAATTCTTTTCATCCACTCACAAATGTGAATTGTCACCCTTGATTCATGTTCATTAATCAAAATGGCAAATGCATGTGGAGTGCCGAATCAGGGTCTAGGCTCTTGTCTGGAAGTGTGATCAATCATTACTGATTGGCATTTCCAGTTAAAAGTACAGGAGAATGTGGCAGCGAAAACAGATGTTCCTGTGACGCCGGGGAAGGAGGCTGGGGCCAAGAGGCTAGAGTTTTAATTGGCAAGATGCGAAACGCTTACAGCAGAAGGGACTAAACATTCGGAGGTTTGTAGGAAAACAATTAGGCAAAATACAGGGAAAAGTGGCTTCTAAAAGCATCTTTGGGGAAGGTTTCTTGAAAACAATGCCGTAGATGGTTGAAAATGCCATCTGACTTAATAAGGCCACGGAAATAGGACTTGACCCATATTTTCTGCACCGAGGGGAAGCTGGCTAAGTATAATGAGAATCAGCTACACATAAGACAATAAGCTCAGAAGGTCCTTAACAGCCCCTGTTGGGCTTTGCGCTTTGGAGGGAGGAGTTGTATAACATTAAATCAGTTTCTTAAAAAAAAATAATCCATAAAAAAACACTCAAGGTAAAAAGTAGGTATATTAGTTAAGGCTGATGAGATGAGAATATATATTATTCCTTGAAGAATGCATAGTACAAAACACAAAAGGAAAGAGGGTGCATTAGCTATACTCTTATATATGAGGTTTGAAGACTTTAATTTTCAGGTTTGTAAAGTAATAATTTAAACTTGACATGGCACAAGAGATTGGACCCTTTAATGATCAGTGCCACTAAAATATCTCTTTCTTTGGTACTACAACTACAAATACTGTTGAGTTTCCCTCAAGAGGTTAATGTAAGAGTGTCTTTTGTAATTTATTTTCCCAATAGGGTACGTCTCTTTTCTACCATGTTGAGATATGAAAACATCAAGAAACAATTACTACAGCAGTCAATATATTTAAGCCAAATCTAACCAATCGGTATGAAGTAATGAATTTTCAAGCAGCAGTCAGCAAGTTGGATATATGTATGGGAAGACCTCAACTTGATGCCCTTCTCTAGGAGAGAGTTAGCAGAGTTGATTCAACATTCCACACACATTTGTTCTTCATAGTTATGGAAATACATTTTTAGCATGATATTTAAGGGTGCCTGCAATTGATTTATACCTACGGTTGAACTAAAGAATTAGATTACCTTTAACAATCCATTTCAATGGCCAAAAATTTCTCAGTCTGAATTCTTGTCTGTTGCTTCAATCATGGCCAGATTCCATGTATTTTAAAAAGATCTAATTCTAAACACACAATAGTTACAATCCAAAGCCAATCCTAACATTGGCAATATTGACTGATCAGAACGCTTCTGTGTCTGTGTGCATGTAAATCAAACAGTCCTGGAGACAGGGAATCCTTATCACATTAGCTGACTCACTCATCCTCTGCTGTTGACTGGACAAATCTGAAATTAGGATCCAGACCCTAGCTCTTCTATCTAGATACATTAGAATTTATTCCAAAATCCAGAGAGTTAGGGGAAAAATGGGGACGTGGAGAGGGTGGGATGAAGGAGAAACAGGAAGCTGAGAGAGAGAGAGAGAGAGAGAGAGAGAGAGAGAGAGAGAGAGAGAGAGAGAGAGAGAGAGAGAGAGAGAGAAAGGGAAAGCGGGGAAGGGAAGGAGGGAGGGACACTCAGGGCCATGTCCTCTTAGGCAGGATTAATCATTACTCTAGAAGTTGTAAAGTCATAATGTGTTTTTGTGTAAATTTCAAAACCTGGCTATGGGGTGGGTGACTTGGTGTCTTCCCCAGGTTGACTTGTAGTTCCCCGCAAGTTGTTACTGTTAACCCCTTTACATTCTTTTCTTGTGCTTTATTTCCAATTTGACTTTTCTTCCTTCTTTGGGCTATCTCAGGAAACAGCACCACTAGATGCAGGAGCCCTGCTGTGGAAAACAATCAAATACAGCATACCAAGGACTGAAGTCTGCAACATTGTGACAGGTGCAGAGGCCCTAACACTCACTTGACAATGTTTTTATATCCTGACTATTGAAGTTCTCTGGTTAGAGAAAAAAAAATTGAAATCATTTTTTAAATAAAAGTCTCTCCTTAATAATTTGTATAATTTAAGTCAGAAGTGTCTTTTGTTTTCCTTTTTCTTCTCTTGTAAAACCAATCAGCCCTCTGTAATTGGGACAGCATCAGAAGCCTGTAATGCACATGGTGGTAACAAGGTCTGCAGGAATCAATTATGCCAGGCGGCAAGAAGCTATCTGCCTTCTGTATGATGCATGGCGTGCAACTTAAATAGCATCAACATTAATAAGCTGCTCTTAAGTTTCTATGTAGCTCTCTCGGGGGAGAATCTGTTATTGTCAGTCAGCTGTCAAGCGCTTATAGTATGATTAATGAATCATATTTAGATGACTGGCAGTGGAAGTCTACTTTATAGAACCTGTCAATCATTTTTATAGTTGCTTTCTATTCTCTTGGACACTTGCAATACTGTTCTGAGCTTTAGAACCATTATTACCTCAACTCTTCGCTGAAGGCCACTAGCTACACAAGAGTTCTAGAGATTTTATTCCATCTTTTTCCACAATGCTTTAGGCTAAACTCAAATATCCATGTTTGCTCCCCAGGCTCGAGGTGAAGGAGACCATACATTTCAACTAAAAAAATTAATGACAGGGGTTGACTAGATAGAATCGCTTTGTCCAGTTGACCATTTTTAAAAGCAGGGCACAAAGTTTCAAATGCGCAGTGTCCCATGGGTTTATCCTCAATCATTCACCCTGCACTCAACTCTTATGTGCCTTTCTCCAGTGTAATTTTTCTTTTTACTTCGAAAAATATGTCAGCTTTTAAAATGTAAGGCACTCCATCAAAACAACAGTATCATTTTAAACAACAGCGGATTTCTAATTGTGCTGACTACAAAAATTTTTATCCTACTTGGAGGATGAATGGAGCTTTTAAGTGAATGTGATTTCTTGACGTGTTGTCTACATCTCCAAAACAATATTCACAACAGCTTAACCCGTAACGATTTTTCAACAGAAAATTCAAAGTTTTTCATACCTAGAAATAAGTGAAAACTACGTCATGAAATCAGAATAGGAATTTCAGCATCCACTCATTTTTTTTTTATTTGCTTCCTTTTTCTTTGGAACATCTGTGTCTTGCTCAAGGACCATCAAGGGGCAGAAGATGCTGCCTCCCTCTTTCTTCTGCTGCTTCCAATGATTCCAGAAATATACAGGTAAGTGCACGGGGCTGGTTTGAGTGGCCGCTGAGGGCAATGCAGTGAAAGAATGCATTACGTAAGATCTACTCTCAGTTGGTAGCTAATTATTTTGCACAGGTGTTCATGTGCACACACACACACACACACACACACACACACACATTCTCCAATCTCCCTCCCCCACGAGTCCCTTGCTATGTAAAGCTGACAACAGGAAGGTGTTATGCGTTTAAATAAAATCGTTTATGTTAACAATGGGGTATAGTTCCTCCAACATTGTGGGCATTAAAAAGTCAAGATTCCTCTTTTGGGCCCACTACAAAACTTAGCAAAGAAGGAACCTGAACCCAGCATGGATAAATGACACACAATACGTACTAGTTAGGTTCAGTTTAATAATGTCAAAGTAGCCTGTAGTAGAGTTCCTCTGCCTCCCTGGGTCATTGTGGCAGCAACTTACAACCTTGGTAACTAGGTACTTGTGCAGCAATCTTCTTCACTGGGTGAAGGATTATTAATATAGCAACTGTGCTTCATGTCCTCTCATCTTCTCTTTTCTATGACTTCAGTTTTCATTAGCACAGAGAAGTTACTTCATGATTTCTGTCTACTGTGAGAGCCCAGGAGGCTTCCCAGTTTCTCCTGTTCCACTTCTGTTTTAGTTAGGGTTTTATTGTTGTGAAGAGATACCATGATCAAAGCAAGTTTGATAAAGGAAAACATTTAATGGGAGTTTGCTTACAGGTTCAGAGGCTTAGTCCATTATCATTATGGTGGGAAGCCTGGTGACACGCAGGCAGACATGGTGCTAGAGAGATAGCTGAGAGTTCTATACCCTGATTGGCAGGCAGCAGGAAGAAAGAGTACAACCGGGCTTGGCTTGGGCTTCTGAAACCCCAAAACCCACCCCCAGTGACGCATTTCCTCCAACAAGGCCACGCCTCCCAATAGTCAGTTCACTATTCACTATGCCACTCCCCATGAGCCTAAGGGGGGGGGGCATTTTTATTCAAACCACCATACTATTCTTAATATTTTCTACTTTTTCAGTGCAAACAGAAGATTGATACCAAGGTTTCAAATAACTCAATAAGTGTCAATAATGGCTGTCTAGAGATGGATTCTCACCGGCTTCGGTAGGAAGTATCAATTAGCAATGTCTGCTATAATCACAGGAAGGGGAAAATAAATTATGTGCATCATGTTCCAATCCTTACCCGAATCCCATCTCAGCTGTATTTCTGCTCCATTACATCATGGAAGGCATAGCAGTTTTATATTACCCACACAAGGCAAATCCAAGCGCCTTGTCCCCAGTAGCCAAGGGCCAGCATTAGAACTGTTTTTCTGTTTTGTCTTAACTTTCTACTTCCCTGCCCTGTACCCTCTCTTCCGGTTCTGTTCTTTTCCCATAGTTCCCCTCTTCTATCTTCATGACATGTATGCTCCATCACCTTCCTTCCCCGCAGACCTCAAAATTATTCTCAGCTTCCGTGAAGCAAACAGTGTATGAATGTGCATGCGACAGGCTGATGGCCTAACCATATGGATGGACAGATTAATAGAAGGCTGGTGATATGGAATGTATGCAGTGTGTTGGCTAAAGATAGCAGCCTTTATTAATGATGTGGGATTGAGATCTAATCCTCCAAAAGCAATTTGCTGTTTTAGAATGATTTTTCTCCCTTTCCAACAAATAAGCCAACCAACCTCTGGGGAGTACCTAGCCCCTATTGGCACAAACAAAACAGCTCTTCGAAAAGCTGTGATGGAGTGGATACAGAAAGCTATAATTGTTTTCAAGCTGTCTCCTATTTCTGTGTGTGCCTCTGCCAGCTCTGGTCTCTGGGCTTTTCTCTGGTTTATGCACTTCTAGTATTTGCCATATTCATAGATTCAATGTTTACCAAATGTAGAATTTGATATTTCTGCCTAGCTTGAGGATCAATGTGTCCTTCTTTGGAGACCTAAGAGGTTGGAGGCAGGGTGCATTTTCTTCCTTAGTTCTCCAGCTTTCGCACAGGGCTGTGATGGAACCAGAGAGAGGGCAGGAACAAGATCGTGTTTGTTTTTTGAAGATTGCCTGGATCTCTTCTCCAAGTGAGTGTCTGGCTTAGGTTGAATGGTAACCTCTGATCGTGCTCCCTGCTTCATGCTACTCAGAGGCCCATTGGCTGTAAGTAAACTTGTAAATGGGGAGGGTGGCATGACTCAGTGAGAAAAAGCAAGGGCCACAAACCCTGATGATCTGAGTTCAATCCTGGAGATCCACATAGTACAGGGAACCAATTTGTGACCTTTGTTAAGGCCACAGCACAACTATGAGCACTCCATGGCACACAGGTATAATACAACCTTTAAAAGTGTAAACGGCAATCCAGTACATACGATACATATAAAATGAGGTTCTTGGTTCTTGTTAGGAACAACACGAAGGGAAAGTGAAAGACTATTTATTGAAAGCTTTTACATAAAAGCTTTACTAAGGAATACTGGCCCAAAGCTTACCCCTTGGCAGGAGCTGATAATAAAAAGGCTTTACAATGAAAAATATGTCCTCACCTACACATGTTCAAATAGGTATTATACTCATAATTTTTTCGCTGCTTAATTCTGTTTCTTATTTTACTATTTAAAATACTCCCCCATATATACTTTTCTTTATCCCTGATATTTATGTCACACAATTCTCAATTTTAATTTATGTTAATGTCGTCTTTTATATGAAATTGAGTTAAGTTAATTTACACACTCCCACTAATAAGCGATACTACCAGGGACACAGTAAGTTGAAAGGTCATTGGTCTAGTCAAGTCCCAAAGACTTCAACGGACCTGGGCAATGCATCAAGGATCAGCCTCTGGTAGCAGACACCCCTCTGGGGAAGCAAATGCTCATTTCTGAGCCAGTCAGAGCTCCTCCATGCTGAGGACATTACAGATCTCATTCACTGTGGGAGAAGATGGTACACCTACTGCTTCTATAATGCCTGTGTCTTCTAAAATGCATAATTTAAAAGCCTGTGGTGAAACGTATTTTAATTTAATCCACAAGATTAAAGACAAGGCAAGAGATGGGACTTTACTATAGCCCCAGTGTCAAAGAAAAATCTCTCTAAGTAAGATAGTGTCAACGGCAGATTCTCCCCTAATTATATAAACCGACTCTGTAAGCTGTGTTTGAAAGCTTACACATATGCTTGAGAATTCCTAAAATAATATGTAAATAAACTGCATGTATTTTAAGGCAAATGACCAACTTTTAAAATAAGTATATCATTAAAGTTTTAAATTGCATTTAGACTTGCTACCTGCTGCTAAGACTATTTTATATTGTACTGAGGGAAATTACCTTTAAAAATAAAATCTGAGGGTATTTCTACATCATATATTTGTATTCACAATAAAGCACACTTATAAAAGAGAAAGCCTGACTGAAGCCAGAATCTTTTATAATTCCCCAACTAAATAATAGAGGTTTAAAAATTCAGTTTAAGCTTTGTGTTACGGAAATATATAGGAACGCAGAGCTGAAGGAGTTATATTTTCAGCTTGGCACTGTTAGATTTGCTCAGTTTAAGGCAAGATTAGACCGCCCTCTAATGGATTCTTTATAGCATTACAAGCATATCAAATGTCTGTAAGAGCCATGGCTTTTGTCTTAGCTGCTATAGGTATGACATCATGTTACCATATTCCTGATTACTAAAAGCCAATTGATGTGGTCATTGATTAAGAAAAACAAACAAACAGACAGACAAAAAATTGTACACCCAGGCTGCAGTTGTCCTTTCAGGCTAAAGTCACTTGATATTCTTTGCTATAATTAGAGTTTATAACATTTTTTCTTTCTTCAAGTCTGAACATTTTGAATTCTGAATTCATAGTGCTGATTATATTTTATTTTAGTATTGCTGAGATCAAAGGCTATGAACGCTATCAAGGATTTTCATGGGGTCAGGATTTTCTTTTTTCTTCCTTTCCTCTATCTCTCCTTATCTCCGTCCCACCTCTCCTCTCTCTGTGTCTGTCTGACTCACAACCAGAGGTATTCCTCAATCACAGACACGGCACTATATTGAAAGGTAACAGTACTATTAATCCTGGTGGAGAGGAGGAGTCACTTCATGTGTTGTAAGATACGTGATTACACACAGCAAATATTTCATTGCATAATTTAAGCTAGTAATCAAATTTTCAACTTAATTTGAATGCAAAATTAATGATTACTTATTCTTCTTCCCTGCCAGCATTAATATTTTATCCTAGTTAACAAGCTCAATTTTCATTTTTCTTTAAATGACTATAATTCAATAGAGATTCACTCCATCCTCTCCTCCCTTCCTGGGTGATTCTAAAATGACTACAGAGCTGACTGCGTGGATCCTCATGTGTAGGTGTACATACAAATACATTACTTTTGCTTTGAGAGCTCACTACAGGAATAAATAATACTTTTGCGGAATAATTCGTTAATAAATTGGATACATTATAACTTCTTTTACCTATTATATAAACACAGTCATAGTCCCTTTTGACTATTATTGGTAGTATGGTATGATTTTCTACCAATAAATATATTTTGATAAATAGTGTATACTTTACAGCTTATACTATACACATATAAAGTACCTATTATACATGTATACCCTCCATGTACATAATATATATGTATATATTACATACATACATACATACATACACACATATATATCTCTGCCCTCTCTTCAGTGATGTTCCCTGAGGTTCACGCACAGAAGTCGTGTTGTAGGTGTAGCAGTTGATGCTGGTCACCCTAAAGTTAGTTGTTTTTTTACATTTTGACCAGTCTTGACTTTCTGTAATGGTCTCCTGATAAAAAAGTACCTTCATTGACAAGCTGTGATTTACAGTAGTCCATAGGTATCAGGATAAGGATTTAGTGTAAAGTTAGGAATTATACTGGTTTAGGGAAGTGGAGGTTATAGGTTCCTCCTCTCGGATTTGTGACTTTTCCAGCCATGGGCTAGGTTTATAGTATCAGCCATGATTTTTCTCCTGCTGATCAGGCCTGGAATTCAAGTAGACTTCTGTCAGTAACTCACATGATAAAAATGCTATTACTTCACTGTTGAAAACTGTGTCTGTCCAGTCATTACTGGGGTTCACAGACTCAATAACTGGGTACCACTAGTAATTTCTCCTCTCCTTTATCATATTGAATAGTCCTTTCTGATACTGTGAGAGCCACTCTTCAAGGAGGAGGCTTCTGGGTCATTTCCAGTTCAGTTACTTCAAGTCCTGTGTCTGACATACATCATGTTTTCAACAACAGGGCTGTGCTGTCCATTAATCTCTTAAGATGTGTCTTCTAAAACCTCAGAAATATTACCTTGCTCTTATGATCTACATTTAGTTTTTTAAACCTAGATCAAACCAAAATGAGTTTCAACTTCTAAAGTTATTCATCATATTTAGATACGTGGCATCATTTTATTCCATGGTGGTTATTAAATAGTTGCAGTTTTACCAATTCAAAAGTCAATCTACTTTTCTGCATGAGGCCCTGTAGTTGATCTGCAGCACATAATAAAAGAAATAAACAATCAGAAAGAAAACATAGTCTTTCTTTAAAAACATCTACCCAATGGCTTTTCCAATGCCATTGGAAAGGGTGTACTTTTAGTAACCATAAGAACTTGTAAGACCACATTAAATGTTATTTCATGAGGTATTAGTGTATGAATTAGATATTGTCACATTGCTGAACAATACACTTGAATGGACTGGGGGGCATTAAAGAAATTATTGAAGGAATTAAGCAATGTATAGATGCAAATGAAGAGAACAGTATAAACTATCATATCCTCTGGGACATAACTAAAGAAATCTGAAGAAAGTTAATAGCTCAGTTTTTAAAAACTTGTAAAATCTCATATAAATAATCTAATGATATATCTTAAGGAAGTAGAAAAATAAAAAGAAGCCAATTCCAACCTGTGACACAATAGGAGATAATGATTAGCCTAGCATTCATTGATGTAGAGACTAAACGAACAATACACGGAATCAACAAAACAGAGTTGATTCTTTGAAAAGGGTAATGAGATTAACAAATGCTTAGCCAACATAATAACAGGAAGAAAGAGAAATGAGGAAACTTAAGGACAAAAATGGAGCTGTTACAATGGACTCGAATGATATTTTAAAAGAACATTAAGGAGTATTTTGAAAATTTGCATTCCAAAGAGCAAGAAAACCTACAAATAGATGCATTTCTAAATGAATATAGACTACCAAAATTAAAGATAGAAGACATAACTTAACCAAACACATTATAAGCAATGATTTGAATCACTAATCGTTTCCCTGCAAAGAAAGCCCTACAAGAGATGAATTCATGTGAGTACCTCAAATTTTTAAAAGACGAGCTAAGGTAACTAAACTCAAATTGTTTTTAAGAACTAGAACGCGAAGGAACACTAGCAAGTTCATTCTATAAAGCCAGTGTTGTCTTGTTATCAAAACCCAATAGTGACACAATTATCAAAAAAGAAAAGTACAAACCAAATTTCTCTGATGAACATAGATAGATGCCAAACATTCTCAACAAAATACTTGAAACTGGTTCCAAGAACCTATGGTGTCTGTTATTTTTCAATTGTTGTGAAGATACAATGACCAAGACAACTTATTAAGAAAATGCTCCAAAGGGTGAATCCATGACTATTATGCCAGGGAGCTTGGCAGGAGGCAGGAAGGCATGGTGCAGCAGCAGCAGCAGCAGCAGCAGCTGAGAGCTCACATCCTGATCTATAAGCATGGTAATATCAACAACACCTCCCCCCCCCTCACCACCGCCAACCAGAGCTCCCAGGGACTAAGTCATCAACTAAGGAGTACACATGGCTCCAGCTGCTTTTTGTAGCAGAGTTTTTTCTTATCAGGCATCAATGGGAGGAGAGGTCCTTAGTCCTAAGAAGGCTCGATAAATGCCCCAGTGTAGAGGAATCAAGGGAGGGGAGGTGGGAGTAGGGTGGGTGGAGGAACACCCTCATAGAAGTGGGGGTAGGGTGGGATGGGGGTTTCTGGGAGGGGGGAAAATGGGATAACATTTGAAATATAAATAAAGAATATATCAAAAAAAAAAGCATGAAGAAGAGAGTTAACTGGGAATGGCATGGGCTTTTGAAACCTCAAAGCTGACCCACCAATGACACATCTTCTTTGACAAAGGCCACACCTCCTAATCCTTCCCAAACAGTTCCATCAACTGGGGACCAAGTATTCAAACAAATGACCTTATGGGAGCCTTTCTCATTCTATCTACCATACCTATCAAGGAGATCATTAATCATAACCAAGTGGGCTTCATGCCAGAGAAACAAATTTGGTTCACCATATACAAATCAATAAACATTAATACAAAATATAAATAATCTAAAATCTAGAATCATCTCTGTAGATGGAGTAAAAACATTTCTTAAAATTTAAGATGTCCTTGTGGTAAAAGTACTGGAGATGTTAGGAAAAGACAATACATTCCTCAAAATACTCAAAGCTATATATGACAAACTGATAGGCAATAGTGTACTAATTGGGGGGGAAAGTACGATAATTTCTTATAAAAACAGGAATGTCCATTCTATCTACTCCTATCCAATATAGTGTTTGAAAACTCAGCTAGAAAGTAAGGTAAGATAAAGATATAAAAGGAGTAAAGGTAGGAAATGAGGAAGTCAAGTAATCAATATTTGCAGATATGATTTCATAATTAAAAGAACCTTCATGCTCCACCAGAAACCTTCAAAAGAAAGCCCCTTCAATCAAGTTTCAGTTCAGGAAAAAGAAAATCCAACATACAAAACTCAGTAGCTTTTATATAAACAAATAATGAATTTTTAGATAAAGAATTTTAAAAAAAATCACAATAGTTCAAAAATACCTAGGAATATGTGCAGTGCTTAGAATGTGTATTGCTCTTCTAGAGGACCTGAGTTATAATTCTAGCACCCATTTAAGATGTCTCACTATCACTTGTAACTCCTACTCATGGAATCCATTGTCTTTGAACTTCTCTCTCACCTTCACTCACATGCACATACCTCCTTCTTACCTACACACACACACACACACACACACACACACACACACACACACAGACAGAGAAAATTAACAAATACAAATATTTTTAAATATCTATGACTATGTCTCAACAAGGAAGTAAAAGTTTTCTAGAATAAAAACTTTAAGACACTAAAAAGTAGAAAGAAAATAAGAGAATGGAAAGAATTTCTCCACTAGTGGGTTGGCAGAATTAATACTGAGAAAGTGACTGTACTCCCAAAAGCAGTTTGCAAATTCAATTCAATTCTAGTAAAAATTCAAGAAATGTTCTATACAGAACTAGAAAAAACAATTCCCAAATTCATAAGGAACCGCAGATACTGTGACTGGCCAAAGCAATCTTTAGCAGAAAAATACTAACTGGGGTATCATAACACCTTGCTTCACATAACACTGGAGCCATTGGATTGATTGGCAGTATGGTATTGGCACAAAAGACAGGCGTGCACAGCAATAGAATAGAAGAGAGTCCCTACGAGTAAACCTCCAAACACAACTATGGCCACCTAATTTGGACAAAGGAGCCAAAAATCACATGTTAGAGAAAAGACTGCCATTACAAGAATTGTCCTGGCAAAATTGGGTAGATGCATACAGAAACATTTTTATATTTCTCGTCTCATGAAAAGAGCAATTCAGTGTGAAAGACCTTAATTGAAACATGAAATGTCCTGCTCATATACTCTGACATGTGGCCTTTCACTGGAGTGCAGTTCTCTTGTTAGATGTGACACACTTAAAGAAAACTGATTTTTCTTCTTTCCTATCAGTTCTCAATTGCTAAGAGCTCCTCCATAGAGGTAAGCTTCATGTCTATCTTTGCTCTCCAAGTAGTGATTTTTGTCTGGCCTGAGCTTGCTCAGATCTATGTGCCTGCTGTTACTACTGCTGTGAGTTCATATGTACAACTGCCCTGCTGTGTCCAGAATATATCGTTGTAGTCATCTACCACCACAGGCTCTTACAGTCTTTCTGCCACTTCTTATGCAATGATCCTTGAGCCTTTCTTAGGAGGAGGGATCTGTGATATAGATATCCCATTTACGGACAGCTAAGCATTCTGTAGTCTTGTAATCTCTTCATCTTGACCAGTTGTGGGCCTCCATATTAATAGGTATATGCTAAAAGAAGAATCATCTGTGAGAAGGCCTGAGAGATGTACTTATATGCCACCATAACAATTAGTCATTATTAGTTGATTTAATGCTATACATACTTAGCAGAATAATAGTAGTACCTTTCCCCCCGTATCTATAAGCTATCAAACCAGTTTCCTGGTCCCAATAGCAGTGCCAACTGTGGATTTCATTGTATAGAATGGGCCATGAGTCTAATCAGAAGGTGGTTAGTTATTTCCAAATGTATCTATCACTATTGCATCAATGGGCATGTCTTGCCAGTCTCGTCATCATTGTAGTTCTCAGAATTTACTGCTGGTAACTGTGATGATCATTTTTCTTCTCTAGTAGCATGTGTATCAACGTCCAGTACAAACGTGCTAATGAAATGAACATACGGATTTCAAAGGAAGAAATACAAATATCCAATATGTAATTTGGATATTTACATAAGCCATCAGAGAAATGTAAACTAAAATGACTTTGAGATTCCATCCTGCTCCTAGTCACAATGGCCCCCATCAAAAAGGAGATAATAAGTCTTGGCAAATAGATAAAGAAAATAAAATGGACCCTCATTAGATACAAGTAAGAATAACACCTTGTTTTAGTCAGGGTTTTATCACTATGAATAGATGCCATGACCGTGGCAACTCTTATAAAGGAAGGCATTTGATTGGAGCTGGATTATAGCTCAGAGGTTCAGTCCATTATCATCAAGGTGGAAGCATGGCAGCGTCCAGGCAGACATGGTGCTAAAGAAGAGCTGGCAGTTCTCCATCTGGATCTGCAAGCATCAAGAAGAGAGAGCGCAAGCCACCAGGCCAGACTTGAGGATCTGAAAACTCCAAGTCCACTCCCAGTCACATACTTCCTCCAGCAAGGCCACACCTCTAATAATGACACCCTTGATGAGTCTATGGGGGTCACGTTCATTCAAAGCATAACACAGGCAGTATATCCTTTGGAGAAATCAACCCGACACTTTATAAAATAATTGAAAACAGAACTTGTATATTCCTTTAATTTATTATTACTGAGATTATACCCAAAGGACTTTATTTCCTACCACAAAGATACCTTCATATCCATGTTCATTGCTGAATTACATGTAATAGAAAAGAAAATAACCAGCATAGAGGTCCACCAATAGATGAATGAATAGGGAAATGTTATATATATGTGATATATATATATATATATATATATATCATATGTGTGTGTATACAATGAAATTTCATTTAATTTGTAAAGACAAATATATGAAATATATAGGAAAATTAATGCAGTTGGAAGCATAATATTAAGCAAAGTCATTTAGAAAGACAGAAACACCATGTTCTCTTTCATATGCTAGTACCTACTAGTCTATAACATTTATATATAAGTGGGGATGACTATGGGAACAATTTATGGATGTAGAAGGCCAAGTCTATGAAATGAAAAAAAAAAAGACATGTTGAGGAAGAAGTGGGGGATGTCAATAAGATGTGAGTGACATGGAAGTGGAATAATTTAGCTGCTCTATACTATCTTGGAAGTCATTGATGAGTTTATTTGTGTCCTCTGATTTCTTTGAACATACTTATAATCATTCTATTATTAGCAATCATTGTCATAATTAGTAAATTTAAGTAGGAGTAATGTTGCCTTGGCTTTTCCTGTTCCTTTTGTCTGCAATTGAACTTGTGGATCTGGGTTTCAATGAATGCTTGGATATTTTTGGTACCCTGAGTATCTATCCAGAAGCTCTCCCTTAAACTAGAGAGAGAAAGTTTGTCCAAACATGTACACTATTCGGTGAGGGCCACATCTGAGAGGGACCAGCATCTATAGGGAAAACTAGACCCAGGTTCCAATGGTGATCTGTAGCACAAAGGACTACTCAAGGGTAGGTCCAGTTTTCCTAACTGCATACCTGAAAGCCGGTCCAGATAAATAACTAACATCTGGGATATGTTCTATGGGCTATGTCATCCATTGAGAGCATATTTTTAAAGACCACCCACAGGCAAATACAACATCTATATAACTCCCAATCAACCACCCAGAGGTGTAACAAGTGTCTATAACCCAACTATGAACTTCCAAAGGATTCCAAAGTCATGCAACAGGTATCTGGAGCCCTGAAAGAAAACATATAAAGAATCAGGCTAGCCTAATTAACCAACTGTGCTGTGGTCTCAAGAGAGTACTGAGGAGTTAGCCTGATATCTAAAATATTAGTCTAGCACATGAAAACACCACCTCAGAAGTCCTACTACAATCTACTTTCTCTTGATAGTAATCACTTCTACTGAAAGAGATGCCCCAAGCAACTACAGAAGGTCCAAATAAGAACCTCCTCACCTCATATTATAGTTTAAATATTCAATATACAGAATGAATGACACACTTGAAAAGCTGATAAAGCAACATCAAGTCACATACAGAGACAGGTACAGCAAATAACAGTAAATGCATCAATAGATACTTTACAGTCAGGATGAATGACTTGCAGTGAAGTATCTCAGTCTCCAAATGACAACTGTGACTACTACATCCAACAAAAATGTCTGACATAATTGCAGAAGAAAGAAAGACTTTAATAAAGACAACATAATTCTCAACTGCTAAACCAGCACTCCAAAAGACACATTAGGAAATCCCTCAGGCTTGGGGCTGAGAGATGATGGTCCAGCAGTTAAGAGTACTGGCTGTTCTTCCAGATGTCCTGAGTTTAATTCCCAGCAACCACATGATGGGTCACAACCATCTGTAATGGGATCTGATGCCCTCTTCTAGCACACAGGTGTACTTGCAGACAGAATACCCAATTTAAAGATTAATAAATCTTTAAAAAGAAAGAACTCCCTCAGGCTGGAAGGGAAGAAAAACACATCAAGGTGTCCATAGGAAGAATTAAACTATGCTGGAAAATGTCTATCTGTTTTCTCTAAGAAATATACCACCTCATCAAAGATAGATACTATCTCAGGGACATAAAAAACATTCAGAGAAACCTGAACCAGGGAACAAACAGGTGTCACCTGCCTAATATGTGACAAAGTAGACTTCAAATGAAAATTAGTCATAAGAGGAAGGCCAATTCAAACTGATTAAGAGACAATCCATCAAGAGCAATGCCAATTCTCAACATAGATGCATGAATTATGGGATTCCCAATTCCATAAAACAAATACTACCACCTGTAAAGACACAGGTTAACTCTATCCAACACAATAGTAATTCGCGACTTTAATACCCAGTTTTCATCAACTGAAAAAAAAAAATCTGAACAGCGAAACATTTCAATTAATGTCTTAAGGTCAATATGTTATTTACTCAAGCAATCTATATTTTTTATTTTTTTAAAAAAAATATTTATTGTAGCTGTTAATAAACTTGAACCAACAACAACAGTTGTTTAAAACAAATTGGAGGATACCCTCTGGGAATTTTGGGCAAGATGGCATCTTAGACATTTACTTGTCAGCTGTAATTTAGTGAAAGAAAGTAAGTTGAAACTACTGAGAGCAAGCTCCATCCTGTGGCTCATATTGACACTCGAATTCCCCACCAACCTGATTTATCCCATCGGGATTTTTCTTTCTTTTCAAAGTCAATTTTTTACTTGTACCCTTACCCATTCATTTGACTTCCAATCCTAATTTTATTAACTAAAATCTGAGTGAGTACAATCCGTAATAACCTTGGTCATTCATCGCCCCAATAGTAGTTGAAGTCCAAGGGTGCACTGTGGTTAGCTAGCTAGTCCACATTTGCACAGTGACAATAGACAACAGCTCTCATTCTTCTTGAAGTTCATATTCTACTCTGGGAGTAATGTAGAGTTTGAATCAGGTACCCTGAGCTCACAATTCTACTACGTGCAAGACCCACTGATCTCTGTTACACCAAATGATATGCAAGCACACTTAACTGCTGAGCCATCTTTCTAGCTTGAAAAGATGTTTCTATAGTTTGAAAGATTCAAAATCATGAGAATGGATAGATGGCTCAGCCATTAAAACACTGGATGTTCTTTTAAAGGACCCAGGTTTGATTCCTAGTGTACAACTGTCTGCAAGTCCCAAGGTATTTGGTACCCTCCTCTGTTCTCCACAGGTACTACATGGATACAGAAATAGATTCTGGCAAAACACCCATACACATAATGATAATAAAAAATTTAAAAATAAAAATGATGTAGTTTTATTTTCACTCTTTCCTCTCTACCAGGCCTCCTTCTGTGTAGTGAATTGACAGAAAGTAAACGCTATAATCAAGACCAATTTGACTTTGAAAATAATTAAAAATCCCAAATTCTAGAAAATTATCTACTTGTTCTTTTTCTTGTCATCTTTCTAAGCCTCACAGGGAATTAGTGTGTGTTTGTCAGTCACCTTTTGCCTAGTAGGTACTCGAATAATTTGGGTGCATGAATTAAACACACTTGAAAAATGGATCACCTAACTTCCTTGTACTAAGACCATGTTTCAGAACGGGGAAACAGAGACGTTGGACATATATTCTAACCATTAAACTATCATCCCATGCATCGCAAAGTAATATACTTTAGTAATAGCAGTGATCTTATAAAAATAGCTCAGGTAATTATTTGATCATCTATAGAAAAAAATGGCCAAATGAGATATAATGTAAAAAACAATTGTACTAAATATGTCACGATTTGGTGATCAAACTGTATTAAATAGTTTATAAGTCCATTTCATGAGCAGAATGGGAAATGGATTTATTTTTTTAACCCTTGCACAAAATTGTTTTATTTTGTCAATTGACTCTGAATTGTATGCTGATTATATACGAAGAGATTTGTTTTGAGGTAAGAGTTATCAACACCATGAAAGTGTGCTACTAAAATTGATGTCACCAAACTGTGTTTTCATTTTCATGTTTTATTACTTCAATAACCCAAGGGAGTCTTGAAAAAATCCAATCATTCCTGTCTTGTTTTGCAATCGCTGGTGCTATTTATTTTAAACGTTCCTAGTGAAAACATAAAATTCGATCCTTCTTCCACCTTTAGAACACAATCTTAGAACAGCTTTTCTATTTTCCTCTGTTGCTCCCTCCTTAGAAGCCCCTTTATAAACATAGTAGATCAAGAAATATAAAAGTAGAAATTGTCCTTACATCAGAACTCACTCTCACTCCCTGGCCTCCTCATTGTGAGAAGGAAAAATACAATTCTAGTCTTACTATTTCCACATGCATTGCTGGGAGAAAAGAAAGCCAGTCCTGCACTCAAATGGCACATAGCCTCTTCAGAGTCCTGAGCCCCGTTAAAGTTTATTCGCCACTGCCCCCACCCCCATGCCTAAACTACAAAAATACCTTTTTAAAATCATCTCTTTGCCTCCATTTCTAGGCTTCACAATGAACCTTCAGTCTCTGCTCCACACTTTGTCTCTGTATTTCCTCCTGTGAGTATTTTGCCAACCATTGGACTGAACACGGGGTCCTCAGTAGAGGAGTTAGAGAAAGGACTAAAGGAGCTGAAGGGGTTTGCAACCCCATAGGAAGAACAACAATATCAACTAACCAGACCCCGCCAGAACTCCCAGGGACTAAACCACCAACCAAGGAGTACACATGGCTCCAGCTGCATATGTAGCAGAGGATGGCCTTATGGGGCATCATTGGGAGGAGAGGCCTTGGGTCCTGTGAAGGCTCAATGCTGCAGTGTAGGGGAATGCCAGGGCAGTGAAGCAGGAGTGGGTGGGTAGGTGGGTGGGGGAAAACACTCATAGAAGCAGGGGGAGGGGAGATGGGATAGGGGGTTTCTGGAGGAGAAAATGGCACAGGGGATAAGATTTGAAATATAAATAAAAAAATACCCAATAAAAGAAAAGAAAAAAAAAGTAGAACCATCAACCCCTGATTTTCCAGTGCCTCTCTCTCTCATCGGTAGCTTTCCTGCCTTTGGACAAAAGCCCAACGGAGATGGTCATTTGTTCTCATGACACCTATACATTTGCTTTTCTGCACAGAGCACCAAAGTTAGTCTTCCTCACCCACGGCAGTAAAATCCCTCTTTGTTAGGAACTATCATCACCTCCTCAGTTTCCTTAAATATAGATGTGCAATAAATGTGGGCTACATTCAAATGCTGGCTGATTGCAAGTTGCCTCAGAGTTCACTTGCTCTGGGAGTAGTTCCATTCCTGCAGTGGTGACATCTAACTTAGCAGAATATAGCTCTTCAGCTTTCATGAGACGTTTGAAAGTTCAATAACTTAAAAATGTGCATTATATATTTGAAGATGAAATTCAGCACGGTGACAGGTAGAAGCAGTTTGGTAGAGCATCCTATTTGGAGGGCCTACAGTGCCTATCCTGTATGTCTACCCATGCACACATTTCACCAGTGCCTGGAACTTGTTTTCTGTGTGCCAGTAGGCCCCAGGAAACAATATGTGTGTGTAATGTTACAGAGGATCGCTTGAACTTACTTACAAATTTAGACTACTACCTTTCTTTAAAGACTCCAGAGTTAGGATATCTGGAGTTGCATGCTTGTCAAGTTGTGTATGCATTGGGTTACCTGAGTGTCAGTTCCTAGGTGCACATCGCATGCCTGCCTGTGGACTTACTTTCTTATCTCTTCATGTGTACAAACTACTGGACCCTTTCTGAGGCTTCTTAAATGTGTGGCCCTATCCAACATAATTGTTACTGTCTTAGATTTTATATGTCTCATGAAATGCTATTATTTTGAAATCTAGACTTCAAATATTATATGCATTTTTTTCTTAGTTTCCTAGCTGATGAATAATATTGGAAAAGGAACATGGCACATTAATCACATCAAATAAGCAAGGATTAGGGCTTGGGATACTACTGTTGACTGTTCTTAGGCTCCAAGGTTGACGTTTGATCACACATTAGGAGTTTACCTGTACAAAGTCATAGTCTTGTCTTAAAGTCATCATTCTTTCATTTCAACATGATAACTGGTATGGTTGAATTAGCGGGCACAGGAACACCAGTGCTCTGAAGCTCTATGTGCCTTATGATAGACTATTTTTATAACTTTCTAACTCCTTCTGGTGCAGGTTGAAGGGGTCACTTGCACAGCCTGGTGACTGGCTTCAAAGCCAGGGTCTGAGCAGTGGCAGGAACACTCCCTCCCTCGGTCTCTCAGTCCATCTACTTCAATTAGTTTCATATTTACTCACTAGTACACACTCACATTTCATGTTTGAAGACAGAGACAGGCTGTCTCCTTCTGACATAGACTTAAATACCCATCTCCAATTTCCAAGGTTCAATGAGTAGAAAATACACATCAGATGCAATCAGTATATAAAGGCTCCATTCATACTACCAGGAAAGAATGACTCAGAAAACCCACGGAACTGACTAAGCTGGACTCACAGAGACTCAGAGAGACTGAACAGCCAACCAGGGAGCCCGCATGACACTGACCTAGCCCTCGGCATATGTGTTACAATTATGTGGCTCGGTCATCTTGTGGGACTCCCAACAGTGGGAACAGTTGCTCTCTCTGACTCTGTTGCCTGCCTTCAAAAGCCTTTCCTTCCATTGGGTTGCCTCATTGATAGGAGAGGAGGTACCTAGTCTTACTGCAACTTGATATGCCATGGCTGGTTGGTATCCGTGTGAAGCCTGCCCTTTCTGAAGAAGACTGGAGAAGAAGGAGTGGAAGATGAAGAAGGAGAGAAGGAGGGAAGGGAAACTATGGTTGGGATGAAGAAGAAGAAGAAGAAGAAGAAGAAGAAGAAGAAGAAGAAGAAGAAGAAGAAGAAGAAGAAGAAGAAGAAGAAGAAGAAGAAGAAGAAGATAACTCACAAAACACTTTCCTTAGGGTATCTGTAGGTATAAACATTCCATCTCATTTAAGACACACATATACATTTAGAAGAGATGCAAATGCCTCTGTGCGCAGATGGTACCACAGTCTCTCCCCACAGAGACACAGATGCTCATTCGCCACATTGTTTTCCTGAAGAGATGCTTAGGTGTATTAGATGGACTACAAATCCAGTCCTTTTTACCAGCTCTTTCACACTGTCCTTATGGATGTTCCATTCTGAATGTAATATCTGTAACTTATGCTTGGGACCTGAGATTCTTTCCTGAATATTCAAAAAAGCCTTCCACGTTGAACTTTTCTAAGATGGCTTTCCTGTCCAAGGTTAATCCTGACCAGGCCATACCCATTCACAATTTAAATGGGAAACCCAACTATATAAATTTGGAGGCTTACTGTCTTTACATATCTTTGAAAGAGAAGCAGTTATAAGTCCCAGCTTATGCCAAAGTGATTTTGTGAAATTCATGGACCTCAGTAGTAAAAACTACACCGAAAGGTCTGAGAGAAATCTAGTTAAGAACCGCTGCCAAATTGCTTTTTTAGGCTTTAATAAAACAAAACAAGCTCCTCCTCCTCCTCCTCCTCCTCCTCCTCCTCCTCCTCCTCCTCCTCCCAGGAAAACATCAAATGGCAGATGATGCCCATGCAGCCCAGGATTGGCTGCAGGATTTGGCTGTGTTCTTAGGGGCTGGGGCTTCGGTCTAGGCTGAGATCGTGGTAGAGAGCTGAAGACAAGGAGTGGATCCCTGCCACCAAGCTGGGCCTCCTGGTTAAGGACATGAAGATCAAGTCCTTGGAGGAGATCTACCTGTTCTCCCTGCCCATTAAGGAGTCTCAGATCATTGACTTTTTCCTGGGTGCATCCCTAAAGGATGAGGTTCTAAAAATCATGCCAGTGCAGAAGCAGACTCGGGCTGGCCAGCGGACCAGGTTCAAGACTTTTGTCGCTATTGGGGACTACAATGGTCACATTGGTCTTGGTGTTAAGTGCTCCTTGGAGGTCGCCACTGCCATCCGAGGGGCCATCATCTTGGCCAAGCTCTCCATCATCCCTGTGCGGTGAGGCTACTGGGGGAACAAGAATGGCAAGCCCCATGCTGTTCCACGCAAGGTGACAGCCTGCTGTGGCTCTGTGCTGGTGTGTCTCATCCCTGCCCCCAGAGGCACTGGCATTATCTCTGTTCCTGTGCCCAAGAAGCACCTGATGATGACCGGTATAGATGACTGCTACACATCAGCCACCCTGATGCAACTGCCACCCTGGGCAACTTTGCCAAGGCCATCTTTGATGCCATCTCCAAGACCTACAGCTACCTGACCCCCGACCTCTGGAAAGAGACTGTGTTCACCAAGTCTCCTTATCAGGAATTCACTGATCATCTTGTGAATACGCACACCTGTCTCTGTTCAGAGGACCCAGGCTCTGTGGTTACCATATAAGGGTTTTTATATGAGAAAAATAAATGAATTAAGTCTGTTAAAAACAAAACAAAACAAACAAAAACAAGGGATCCCTAAGCTGATGAAATTGGATATCATTCAATATTGTTCAAAGGGTCAGTATTGCTTGTTCCAGTCACGGGTCCTGCTAGATCTGGAAGTGTCTCTCCATTAACTGTGTCTCCATGTTCTACACCTCGAGGCTATGTAAATGTCACAATCCACTGCCGCACTGACGAACATGTGTCCTCTCCCCACAGCTGCACATAGAGTCTGGGGAGGGGAAGACAGAGCAAGAAGGTGCTTCCTTTACTGTCCTATGCTGAGAGCGATGCCAGGTACACCATGCATATTTCTATACTCCTCTGGCCCTTTTGGAAATGCTGATGCTAAGGCCTGTGTTCATGGACCATAACTCAGATCACCTCTGCTAACCAGGAAGCCATACCTACCCTGCCTCAGCAGCATTTGGTCAGGGATTCTGATTATTATCATTCCAGGCTTTTCTGTCCTCCATGCAGAGTGAACAAAGTGCAGTACTGACTGCTCTTCCGAAGGTCCTGAGTTCAAATCCCAGCAAACCACATGGTAGCTCACAACCAGCAGTAAAGAGACCTGACACCCTCTTCTGGTAACTCTAAAGACAGCTACACTGTACTTAGCTACAGTGTAGTTAGATAGAATAATAAATAAATCTTAAAAAAAAGGAAGACAGCAAAGGTGACTAGGTGAATTCTTATAGAGCCTAAGCGAATGTATAATATTAGGGACACCATCTCTGTGGGATAATCACATCTCCAGGGAGCCTATTTGCATGAGGCCACCATTAGGCAGACAGGAGAGTAAAATTGAGCAAATCAGCAAGTCAGTAAGCTTACTCTGCAGGTGTTTGCCATTATACATCAGAAACAGAAAAGCCCAATTCCTTCTTTAATAATTGGTGTCGCTGGGAAATTAGGCAATGCAATATCCACCAATGAGTTTTTAATGTTGATGAAATGAAGACATTTTCAACAATATGTATTTCCCCTAATAACTCTCCCCCAGCAATGTAGATATTTGCAAACCAATTAATGCTAATAGAGCCCTGCTGCTCAAAACTTATCCCGTTTGAATCAGCCCCCACTTTCCTTTTCCCTCCTCCTCTGAGTCAAGGTTTCTCTGAAAATGAATGTGACACTGATGAGATCCTGATGCAGTCAGGTTTCTGTTCTACATTTCAATCTTCCTTTCTACAAAAACACAGTCATGTGGGCTCACCTCCACACACCGTTAGACTATGGGGGAAGGGACAGGAATTGCTTTAAATCAATTGCAGCTCTGGAGCACTGGATAGCTCAGAAGCAAAACAAAGAGGATATTATTCTGCTTTTAATGTGCGTGAAGACAGTTTTGCTGTCTCCTGGATAAATTCTAAATAAGCTGCTCTGTGAGTGATTGTTACAAATAAGAAATGAATGTAAAAACATAAAGCCTGCCTCTCTACAGATAGTAAAAATACTTCAGGTCGTTTTAACACAATTTGCAAAAAAGAAGAGTTCTCCTGTTTACTGACAAGATAAGATACTACTTAGATTTCTCAGTTGTAAGGTAGTAGAATGGGGTCATTACTTAGTCTTTGTCTTATTAAAACATGGTCATCTTTTTGGTTTTTAAATATGTATTTCTTTTTTATTTTTGAGATAATGAATTTTGCCCTCCCATTTTTGTCCTTCAAACCCTCCTATGTACCATGATTTTCAAATTAATGGCCTCTTTTTCTTTGTTAGGTTTATGTGTGTGTGTGTGTGTGTTCCTAAATATATAGTTATATATATAATTATACCTTACTTCATCAGTATATTATTCCTTTTATGTATATGTTTTTAGGGTTACCACCTGGCATGGGATAACCAGTTGGTGAGCTCTACCTTGGGTAAGCCCGTTTCTCCTACTTTAGGTATTCCTTAGTTGCTTGTAGTTCCTTGTCTAGTGAAGAGGCCGTCTGGGCTTTCCTTTCTTCCACACTAGCACACCTATGGGTGTTGTCTCTCTCTGTGTCATCTTTAGGTGGCCATGATGGTGAGATATCATGGGTGTAGCTTCTGACAGTTCTAGGAACCACGACTTCACAGCAAACTTCCTGTTTCTCTGGCTTTTACAATCTTCCTGCCCTTCTTCCTCATGATCCCTGAGCCTTAGGTGAAGGAATTGTGCAGTGGCTATATTAACTGGGACTGGGCTTCACAACACTGCATTTTGATTGGATATGGGTTTTTTGCAATTGTTTCTATCCATGGCAAAGAGAAGTTTCCTTGAAGACGGGTGATCTTGCTAATTAGTGGATATAAGGATAAATGCTCAGAATGTAGTTAGGAACAATGATGATTTAGTGAAGTTTCCAGGATCCATGATTTCATCCCTAGTAAATTGGCTAGGTTTCTGGTTCCTGGCATGATTACCCTTTTGAATAGCCTTAAGTGCAATTAGAGAGCTGTTGGTTACTCCTAAGGTCTGCATGCCACTATTACATTTGTAACTTTTAGCACTGATGAGTGTTTTGACGCCATGCCAATGTTGGAGAGTAAAGCTGACCGGGCTGTGTGCTGTTGGCTGCTCTGTATATCACAAGTGTTCCCGAGTGTATATATAGTCTTATGAAGTTGGCTTTCAGTTTTGACTTTAAGGTAATAATATTCACTATGGCTCTACTGCGTGGGGACAATCTGGGAAGGCTTTGGGGATTAAGATCTGCAACTTATATAATTACAATTGTATCCTCTCATATTAGTGGGCAGAGAGCTCTTTGCTTGTACACTGTCCCTTACCTGGATCCAAAGGGACATGCATGCACCACTTGTCAACTTAACACAGAGAGGTTTCCAGTTGAAGTTATACAGCATCATGCTATTTCCAGGAGTAATGTCCATGGGATACCAAAATATTATCAAGGTTTTGATTTCCCACCTTTAGGATAGACAGACATGTTTGATTAACATCTGATTATCAGGAGCAATAGCAATAAAAACCAAGTCACAAAAAGTCTGCCAAGGACCATCTTTAGAATCTTGAGAGAAATTGCTATACCCATAAAAATGAGGGCACAGCAAAATTTTACCTTCGCTATGTGCACAGGCGGCTCATTCTTGCACGTCTAGCCTGGGAAATGAAGTCATATTTTTTCAGTGATAAATACAGTGAATGTTGTTGATCTTGGTAGAGGATCCAAGGACAAGAAAAACTGCCTGAAAATGGGAAATTTTTCAGTTCTGAATCCTTGAGATGATACAAGGCTTCGGAAGCTTGGATTAAAGAAGATTATAGACAAAAAAGAACCAAACCAACTCAAAAGAAACTATTACAACAAAAACATACTAGAGCCTTGAAGTCGGTGGTCGTTGGATGACCTGAAACAATAACATGAAAGCAGACAAAAGTGGAAAATGCAGATGAACCCATTTATAAAATCTGGACAGCAGACATGGAACCAAGAAAAAGAAAAGCAATCCAGCTCCACCAGATCTGCATTAGAGCAGTGAGCTCTTGCAGCAGGCTATCCACACCAAGACTAACTAGGCAGGAGAACCCAGCGAGCATAAGAAAGCAGCAGAAATTCTGGTTGTGATCTGTATTGTGTTATGAAATTTTAGAAGACTTCTTTCTGGAGGTTTTATTCACAGCAGTTAACTTTTCCTGCATTCGCAGAACAAATCCTGGGTGCCTGTCATGAGAGCAGCCCACGGGCCCATGCTGTACGTGGTTGTCCAATGTCCAAGATGGCTGAAGTCCAGACCGTCTGTCTCAGATTTTGGTGTGAACATTAGATACAGTAACTTCCACTAGATCAATAAATGTAACCACGGACCTCTAAAGCACTATGCAATGCACGGTTAAATCCAGATGATATACCTACTTCTTATTTTGGGGAGAAAAATTAGATTATTGGGAAGAAGGACGTAATACTTGATTTTGTGGAATTCCTTAAGATTTTAAACCCTACCAAGACTGGCCTTGCAGGACTGGATGTTTTGAGTCTGAGTTTTTACCTTGCATGATGCTGTCTGGATGGAAGGGATTTGCTTATATACCAAACACATACAGAGGCCACGAAAATCACCTTATGTCGCTCCCCATAGTACTAACTTTCATAGATACGGCTCTCCAAAAACCTTCCAGGACCTCAAAGGAAGCCGTTAACCAGAACTGTGTTTCCTCCTTACAAAAATCGCACACTTAAGAGTTCTCATCGGCATTACAATTGTCTGATTCATAAAAACCGGAATGTCACAGAGCACTGTGTGACATGTCATGAACAGAGGTTGCTTTTTAACTTAGGAAGATAAAACCCTCCTGCCTTCACCCCTAATTAACACTTTATCCCGAAGTACACTTTTTCCTAGTGAAGGGCCTTTCAAATCTGCCTTGAGATTAGAATTATTTTTTTTCCACCAAATATATCCAAGTTAAACAGACTAGTTCAGTAATACTGATGTTATTGTGAACAGCCTTGAATTGTGAATTCTGGAAGCCTGACTTCAGCTCCAGCCCTTAATTAAAATTTACCTTTGCTTAAAGAGACTCTTATGAATTTGCCCTTCTGTGATATAAAATGATTAGGGCATAGATGGCAATGAACAGCCACCACAGTCTGATGAGCTTGAAAACCCCTACAAAATATCTGTGCTGGGCTCTGGCAGGCTTTGAAGCCTTGTTCACAATTTCAATATCCCACAGATACAGGCTCTATACTCATTCTGATGAAATTACTATTTTGTTTATCTCATGGATACTGTCAGTGCCCCTTTTCCTCTAAATCAGTCAACTAAACACTACTAATAAAACAATTTCTCTGAAAACAATTATACCTTCAGTGCATAGCGATACAATGCTACCAACCTGGCCTGTCTGTGAGTATGCTGCTCATCTAAGGTGTTGTTTTATTTTATTTTGCTGCTTTCCCTTTTACTTCATGCCTGTAAACATCGCTGAGAAGTGGACGGCAGTAAATTGAACACTAAGCAGTATATATTGCATGTTAATATGCCAGTGCAGAGATCCCAGGACAATAATACATCATCAGACAGGTAGACAGGTCATTTGAAAATTCCTTATTGTCTCTGAAAAACTGTTCTACAGCGATTGACTGCTTCAGCCAAGCTGGATAGAGAACAGCTATCTGAATAAGATTCTAATTGGATATTTTATAGCAATTTCCCGACATAGAAGCATTCCCTCCTGGAGGGGATGTTATAAAACTTAGGAGGTATGCAAAATTTACTAAGTCTCAAAAAACTGAAACTTACATGATCCCTGGGTCTCTACCCCAAGTTTGCAACTGTGGTGGCGCTGTGAAAAGACTCCTCCCCAAATCATCATTGGTCTATCGGTCCTTGTTTAGGCACCAACTGTGCTGTATAACTCTTCCTGGAGAAGTAAAAATAATAATTCACCTGCAAAAGGCACCCTTGACAGACCAAAGTAACGACTCCACCAGTGTTTGACTTGGAAAACCAATGAGCTTATTACATCACTTTTGTTGTAGGCAAAAAACCATGTAACCAAAGCTGATCTCCCTGCCCAGAATTTGCCCATGTAAAGGGAGGAGTTACAATGGGTGTGGGAGGAGAGACTAAGTGAAATCTATCCATTTTATTAACTCCTGATTTGCCAGGCCAAATGGAAAAGGGGAGGGTGATATGCAAGCGTTGGCCTGGTCCTTCTTAAGCTGGCTGGACACAGGAAAGGAAGTACAAATTAGATTGTGCTAATGATCGCTTCCTGGGATTCAAACACATAGAATCCCTAGGAATAACTGGACAGTTAGGATTAAGATAGAAATGATAGAAGATACTCATCAGACAGAACTTTCAATAAAAAGGAAACGAATCCTATTGGTTCAACATTCAGGCAGAGGCCTGGTTAACAAGGAAATGCTCTCACCAACTACCCTCAAACCTCAGGGACCTCTTGTAAACTCAGGTCATCTAAAGTGTGACATGGATATTCTTGGCCCAACAGCTCTTCTGAGGGGAGTCTTACCTTCTTTATGATCCCCTGATCCTACTTCCTTTTGCCTCTTAGGATGGCATAAGAGACAGGGGTTGGGTCAGGGGCAGTAACATTAGCATCAACATTCTAAGACTCAGCCTGGAGGAGTTTCATTTCTATTTGTATTCCCCTACCTAGAACAAAGGTGTATGGTCCCACTTGTATGCCAAAGGAGCAGGGAACTGGAATCTGGTGTGTTCACAAGGAAAACAAAGCAATATGAAAATGCACATTATATATATATTTTAGTTATAATTATGTTCAGTAAAAATATGTAGAAATATTGAGATTCTAGGTAAAAAAGATTATTTCCTCTATAGGAAATAATTCTCCTTTCCAAGGAAATATTCTCCTTCCAAGTTATGGATGAGATAGCTACCAATATCAATATTCAAGTTATAGGTGAGAAAGACATCATTATTTAAAGGTGAGACATCGTTTCTAACTGTGAGACATTTTTATTAAATTGAGGCATAATTATCAGAGGTCAGATATCATTATCTGGGGTGAGACATCATCATTTTGTCTTTTAAAGATTTTCTCTATATGTGCATGTACACCTGTGAACACAGTGCTTTCAGAGACCACAGGGCATCCAATCACCTCCAGTTGGAGTTCCAGAAAGTTGTGAGATGTCAGATGTGGGTTCTGGGAACCAAACCCTGGTCCTCTGCAAGAACAGCATATGCTGTTTAACCCCTGAACCAGTAGCTAATGGCACCCCACTGCCTCCACCAAATTTATATATCAAAATGTCTCCTAATTATTGTTAAGTAAGCTCATTAGCATTAAATCTAGTCCAATCTGTCCTGTGAGACAAGATAGACAGAGATGGACATATTGGAAAAGCCAATGATAATGAAGCTTGAAAGGTAACTTTTATATGCCAAGACAAACTCAAACTGTAAGACCTAGATCTTGGTCTTTCAGCCTCCAGAACACTGAGCTTTGGCTTAAGACACCCAGTTTGGGTTCTTTGCTATGGCAACCCTGGAAAACAAATACAGACTTGACAGAGATAAAGAAAGCTGTATGGAACCCCTGTGCCTGCTCCAAGCTTGGCTTCCAGCCTCATCTTATTCCCATACAGATATACATCACACCCCTCCAACCTCCCTGTACCCCAGCAACCACATTTGCAATGGCTGCCATTACATAGAGTACCCATGCACAGAGTAGCTGTGAGAACAGACACAGACTGGTCCTTGGGTCAAACCTAATACAAAAGAGCTCTAGAAATTTCCCATTTGGTGATAGTACATTAGAAACACAAGACGCATCATGCAAAAATTGTTCCTGATATACGTGGGGCTCCTAATAAACCTGGAATAGATGCTATGACTTTGGAATATTCCTTTCAGGAAAAGTAATCAATTTATTCAAAAAGGACACATGCACAGAGGTAGCTTTTTAATGCTATGTCAAGATCACCTCTTGGTTCCAAAACAAAATGAAGCATTATTGTTTGTCTTTCTCATTAGAAAACCTTGCGTCTTCCCTGGGTATGTTAATATGAGAGTTAGCAGCTCTAATGCCCCACCTAACACATAATCCAATCTACATGCATTTACACAATTCAAGATTAGGATTATTAAAGCTTCTCCAATACTAAATTGATTAGGAAAAATGTTGCGATTCTTCCCACTGTAAGGAATGCCTCATCTCAACTCTCAAGGTATTAGCATGAGATCGGTTCTCCCTGATCTCCACTTCCATAGTAAAATATCCATCAACGATGTTTACAGTGACTGTGTTCCAAGATTTGAGGCCATCCGTTTTTATTCTCCTGGCTGTTTCTGTCTTTCATTTTGACTAAACTCCTACTCAGTCATCAAAACATAGGCCGGGGATCACACACTCCCAGATGTTAGTTCAGCTCCATTTTCCTGGCTAGAAGAGCTCATAGGCCCAGCCTCCACCGAAGCACTTCTGACCCACCTTTCTACCTCAGCCCAGCGTCAACCCCAAGAGGCATAGGCTGTGTCTGTGCACGCAAAATAGCTTGCACAAATGAATTCTCTATTGAAAGGCAATTGTTTTCGCTTGTAAGTTTATGCTGTTATACCAATATACCTGAATTTCAGTTTCACCTAAGATATTACTTGTAGCCCAATCTTTAAGTCTATCATAAATTCAATCAAAATATTAAATATTTGAATGTATTTTAAATAATATGATACGTAATTGCAAATGAGCTATTAAAAACACTTGACATAATTTTATTTAAGTATGTCTAATGAAAATATTCAGCTATCAAGTTATTCTCATTAAAAAGAATGCTCTGTATAGGCTTATGAGATATAATACTATTTTGCCTGATAATTTTCGTTCCATGTAAAATGAAGGCTGGAATGAAAGTGTGTGGTATAAACACACACACACACACACACACACACACACACACACACACACACACACACACATCTGAAGTGACTGTGTAGAGCCAGTTCATTGGAGAGAGTGTTTCCATGTTTAAAACTTCAAGTGGATCGGGGTGCTCCTAACTGATATTCCTATTGTCCAGACTTTGACTCATTTCTGTTTATCTTTCTCAGAACTTCACTTGCCTTTATCACGGGCTATACCTGGATCCCCTTTGGCTTGGGGAGTACTTTCAAGGTGTTCAATGGAGAGCAAACCAAATGAAATGGAGAACAGAGATCTATATTCACAGCAGGAGGATGACCTCTACCTTCATCATCCCTACAGTTCAGACAGGAGAATGGCTGCTGTTTCCTGAAGGAGGTTTAACTGCCTCAAAAAATATACTATGCAAGGGAATCCATCTGAATGCAGACAGCACGTGTTTGGCAGCTCCATCCACCAATGTAAGAGACATTGTCAATCACACGGGGACCACATATACCTGGATGCTAACCTCTCTGTATAATCCCAGTTCTGAGCAACCTGACTGTATTGTTCACTGCTTATCCCAGCTTCAAAACACGGGCTTTATGCCAGGAAAGAGGAGAATATGAAGTAATCATTCTGGAGCCACCATGGGAAGAGGCGAACCCAGCCTGTTTGCTTTGGGGCAGATGCGATGCTAGACTCATCTCTTCATGAAACAAATACAGTTCCAAATATGAAGGTTCTATTACATAAATGCTTGCTAAGGAGAGCCATGCTAAGGAATATTAGTCTGGACTTCAGTGGACTATTGGACTTTTTAAAGAATGCAGTATTTAATGATCATATGAACATTGTTTGAAACAATAAAAATATTTGGTACTATATTCTGAGTCAGCTATTGTTCACTACAGAAATACCAAATAAGAGGCAGGAGATTACTTTAACACTCTGAAAATACA
Organism: Tokudaia tokunoshimensis; assembly: GCA_036184795.1. Taxonomy (NCBI): domain Eukaryota; kingdom Metazoa; phylum Chordata; class Mammalia; order Rodentia; family Muridae; genus Tokudaia; species Tokudaia tokunoshimensis. Next base: position 59,186,475 of record BTHU01000018.1, on the reverse strand, counting down.
GTATCCAGACCTAGTGAAATATGTTGCTAGAAAAAAAAAACAGGTAAGAAGATATACTCAGTGTGGTTATTGGTTTTAACTTTTTAAAAAGGTGCATCCAATATATATCTAAGACATTATTTCTGTCTGTGTTAAAGAGCAACTTTCCGATACCAAGTTCAGAAACCCTATACATCATTCAAGGTCCTATACATCTTTCAAGGTCGTGTGGAGTCCTTTTGATTTCCTTAAAAGTAACTCTCGGTTTCCTTTGAGAAGCTGCCGCACACATTTGCTACCCTCATATACAGCACTGCTCACATAGGGATGTGCATGGTGTTGTCACATCTTATTTTCTCTTTGTAAAATTGCTGTCAGAGTATAAAAGATGCTTTAGTTACTCATTGCTTCTCCCACAATGCCCGGCACAGTACCATCGCATACATGAGACACTTGTTCTTAATCTTCGTGATGCTCAGAGAGATTCATCCCACTTTCTCTTATGAACCACTGTCTATTTCTAACATTAGAAAGTAAGGGTTTTACATGTTCATGAGTTCCTTAGAGAACTCTACATGGACTAGGAAGTGGTGGCGTGCACCTTTAATCCCAGCAATGGGAAGCAGAGGCAAAAGGATCTCTGAGTTCGAGACTATGCTGGTCTACAGAGCAAGTTACAGGACAGCCAGGGCTACACAGAGAAACCCTGTCTCAAAAGTCAAGCAACCAAGAAACAAACCAACCAAGAAAAGAAAATAAAAGGAAAAAGGAGAGGAGAGGAGAGGAGAGGAGAGGAGAGGAGAGGAGAGGAGAGGAGAGGAGAGGAGAGGAGAGGAAAGGAAAGGAAAGGAAAGGAAAGGAAAGGAAAGGAAAGGAAAGGAAAGGAAAGAAAAGGAAAGGAAAGGAAAGGAAAGAAAAGAGAAGAAAAGAAAAGAAAAGAGAAAACGACATGGCTTGCTCAGCTGTCTCAAACGTAAGTGTCAAAGACTGTAGCAGTTGAAGATTCCCAGGGAGGTTTTTCAAGCTGTAGCATAGAAGTCACACAGGGCCACGTCTTAAGACACTTGTTCAAAATGCAAATGCAGATCAACTTCAGATCTTCTAAAGTGGCTGACGATGCAGATCTTCTGTCACCTGTTCTTAGCTGTCGTGAGAAACCCCAGGTCTGTGTCGTGAGTGCTTCAAACTTCCCAACACTGCAGTTTGAGAGCCCTGGAAATCGTCCATTATCTGTGATGTCAGTGGGAGAGCGCTTGCCTCGGTGGCTGGATAGAACTCAATGCCCTTTACATCCACGTCTTATGATCACCAATCACCAAATTGTAAACTAAGACACTTCCCATTCTTGGATGAATAGAACAATCTTCAGTTATTACCTCTGCCTTGACAGATAGCTCACTCTCTTTAGAGTCTCAGCAGATTGTCTGCCATGACAACACATATATATTCAAGGAATTTTTTTACACTACTTAATATATCCCTGTGAGGTGTGACATGTAAATTTTTCACAGCAGGCAAAACTTGTTTAGGGATCTCATTCTTCACCCTCACCTTCCACCAGATTTTCCCATCCTTCTAGATTAGTCTAATGTAATGTCCCAAGTTTAAAGCGCGCCTGATCTGAACAGCTTCGACTCTACGGAAGCCTCAACAGTCCTCCAAACCTATTTCTCTCGCGATATTTTACTTTACTGCCTCTCTATCTCTTCGAGGATGGCAGAGATCTAACTAGACATTTCATATGAAAGCATTCTGTAATAAAAGCGCTTTACCCCGTAAAGTACTATTATTGCTCAAAAACTTAAAAATCCCTCTGGCCACTTAATCCTTCAATTTCTGGCTTATGTTTTGCTTGGCCTAGGACTACGCTGTCAAGAAAACCAGTTAACGAGTGCAATTATTTTAGGTAAACTAGGGACAGCATGTAAGTCAATATCCAAACAAGGCATTTGTTAGAGTAAGCTGGAAGACTTTTAATCATTCTTTTCATATCCACAGGGCTGCACAGAGCAACCCTGATGTGTGGCCACCTGTCTGTTAAGTGCTGCACTAATCAGCCCCCTTCATTCTGCTATCCAGCTTCTCAGTTGTCGTGCTTACAATCCCCCTGTTTCAGTTTCCCTAGTTTGCGAATTGCAGGTCTGTGCTCCAGTGACACACTGAGAAACTGATTTCAAGTGTTTTAGGATCCAAGTAGATTCACTACTTTGGGCTTTTATTTTCTCCTGCAAAAAAGACTCTGATAGACTTCAAACCTTTGATATAGTTTCTCAGCTCTATCACTCAGCAAATATTACACCTACCAGTGCACACTAGGAGCTACACAAGGAACACGGAAGTCAGGCTTCACCCTCCAAGCACTGCATAGTAGGTTTACACTTGTCTGTGGGTTCCAAAGTCTCCCAGAACATCCTTCCAAAGAGACAATAGCTAAAGCTGTGGCTTCACTGTTCAACTGTTTACAAATACAGTATTTAAGACATTTCTTATAAAGTATTTTTGCTTAATAGCTTTATCTTTTGAAATTTTTATCATGTGAGCACCGCATCTACATCACTCATGTCCTTCCCCCATATCCACAATTTTTCCTATGCCCCTCCCCCAATTCACGGTCCCTTTTTTAGTCACTACTGTTACAGGAAGTCAGGAACTATTTTAATGCTATCAAAGGTTCATCATTTGCTAAGAACACGCAACTTGAAGTGATACTATTACTTCATTTTAAGCATGTTGTGAAAGACATTAGTGAAGTAACATGATTGACCCATGTATTTCTTCCTGAACACTTTCAGTAGAAAGGTTTGCCACTAATGTACTAGAGCAGCCAGGCCTTCATTGGTGGCCTGTTAGAAGGCTAGACACACCATTGAGTTTTAAAAATGCCAGTTCAAAATGTGCTACTACCGTGGTTCATTAACACAGCCATGCAGAGTTGGAAAGAGCAAGAGCTCTTTCCAAAAGAAGACGAACGAGCATGATGTGACAGGTTTGATTTGTTACTATTAGACCTAGAAGGGAGACAGGAAGACACACAGGCACATACATTGAGGTCCTAATGTGCTTAGATGCCTCCTTAATCTCCCGCAATGTAACTCCTAAATTCCTAGTAAATAAATTCCTAGTAATAAATTCCTAGTAAATTCCAAAATAACTCCTAAATTCCTAGTAAATAATAATAAAAAAAAAAAGACAGAACTTTTGTATATTCTATACATATACTTTCTGGAAAAATTTTTTTTTCTAAAAATGTTCTCCAGAAAAGGATAACCTAAACCTTAGTGTTTGTAAGAATTAGTTAACTTTATTTTGGGGTGTGTGTGTGTGTGTGTGTGTGTGTGTGTGTTTTAGAAGAATAGACAATAGGGATTACTGTCAAGTTATTTTGAAAGTGGGAAAAGGATTGTGTGTCATGTTTGGTACTTGCTCTCTCTCTGAGCCTCACTTTTCTCATAGGGTTACACACAGTAACCCTAGGAGCACCCTCAGAGCTTTAGGGTGGAATGGGTTCATACCTATAAATAAACAGAAGGCTGCTAAATTTAAAGGACTTGAATGTTAGGCTGGAGAGATGGCTCAGCGGTTAAGAGCACTGACTGCTCTTCCAGAGGTCCTGAGTTCAATTCCCAGCAACCACGTGGTGGCTCACAACCATCTGTAATGGGGATTCAATGCCCTCTTCTGGTGTTTGTCTGAAGACAGCAGCAGTGTACTCACATACATGAAATAAATAAATAAATCTAAAAAAAAAAAAAAGACTTGAATGTTAGCTGTTTTTATGGTAATTATCCAAAATGGCCACCCAGGCAAACATATGAATCCCACCTCCTTGATTGTCCTCGATTGTCCGTTCCTCAACAGGAAAATGTCTTGTTCTCCCCTCTCTCACTTCCCACTGTCCCATTTCTATTTTTTTTTCCATAAAAAACATAGTGTTCTGTCACTTTATGGCTTCCTACTTTAATAAACGCAGTGTTAGAAATGCAGTGAGTGTTACAGGGCTATCGCTGTAGTGTGTTGACGACTGTGGCACCATTTAAGCTTATAAACCATGACCTTCGAGTGTCAAGTTTCCGAGAAAGGACACAGGATAGCCACATAGGAATGCAGGGTTTGTACACTGTGGCTGAGGCTGGAGAGATGTCTCAGGGTAAGAGCAATGGCTGCTCCTACAGAGAACTGGAGTTCAATTCCCAGCAGCAAGGTGGCTCACATCCATCGGTAACTCCAGTTCCAGAGGACCTGACGCCCTCTCCTGACCTCTCAGGGGTACTGCATGCCTATGGTACACAGACATACAAGGCAAAAACACCCCCCCCACACAAAATAACAATAAACAGAATCTAAAAAATTTAGTTAAATTTTAAAAAACTCTTTACAAATCTGACTGTGCTTGCTAAATGCTTTGTCCTCATTTTCCCTCTCAATTATCCTAGTCGTCTACTATCTTATTTATTTATATTATTTTGTCTGATGTACAGTAACAGTTTGACCCAACAGATGGTCCAACCTTGACTGTCTCCAGCTTTTGTAACCTTCCCTAAGTGATCCCAAGGGCTTCTGGACATGTTCTGGTCATCCAGATTCTGCTGCTTTCAACCTAACTTGCTGACCCCAGATTGACTTTTTTTTTTTCTCCTCCTTGACTGAGGTCTCTCGACAGCATCCTACTGATGGGAGATTGAACTCCTACTTCTACTGGTATAGCAAATATGACCTTTCAAAACAGTCATATTTAAAAAATCCTTTCCATTTTACATCCCGGTGCCGTAGTCGCAGGAAGTAGCTTTTATTTCCAAACTTTGGGCTGCTCTGCCTTAATCTTTCAATCTCTGTCTGATATATTCTCACATCTTCTCCTCTACATGGCAAATTCCTTGAAACCTTTACAAACTTCAAACCCTTCAAAACCTCCAAACCTCTTAATAGTCCTTGAAAACCTTCACAATAACCAGAAACCTTCTACAATGTTTCCTTGGCCTTTCATGCCCCTATGTCCTTTATGATCCCCGAAGTCCCATAAATCCACTATGCAGAATTCACCTCTTGTCTCTGGTGCTGATGGTTTTATACACCTTGCTCTTTCCTTCTCTAAGATACGAGCTTGCTAAAATTGATTTTGGTATTTTACAGAGCTTTCTTTTCTAGATCCTTGGCTCCCAACATGTAGCCTGGCAAAGTCTATACTTTCTCATCGCCAAGAGATAGAAAGTATCCAGATCTTCTAAGAGAAGTCAGTTGTTATCCTAATCTATGCAGGTCCTTCTGGTTGCATCTTTATTACAGATCACTAGGTAACAAAAACATATTTGTTACATGAAAGTCTTCACAGTGACGTTTGCTATATATGTGATTCACCAAGTAAATAGACCTGTGCCTCAATGTTAGTGGGCTTCTGCTGCTGGAGGTATAAAGATCCATTAGCTACTGTGCATCAAAATTCATAGTCAAGATGGGAAAATACAGGTGCTTAGTACATAAAACAAATGAGAAACAAAGTAATCAAATGAACATATGATGAATGATTGGCACAAAGAAATTAGACGAAGAAATCCTTGGTATTGTATCCCAAAGTTCCAGGAGCAAAGTGTTTATAGTGACTCTGTTCTGAGATTTGAGACCATATGATTGTATTCTCCCTGCTGTTCCTGTCTTTAGTATTGACTAAACTCCAACCCAATCATCAAAACACAGGCCAGAGATCACAAACTCGCAGATTAGCTCATCTCCATTTTCCTGGCTAAAATAGCTCACAGGACCAGTTTCCACCGAAGCACTTCTTCCCGCATGATTCCTAAATAAGCATCCTAAAGAAAATAAAGTGAAGTATAGATAACTGGCCTCTTCTGATAGGACCAAGGGCCTATGACTTATTGATCCCTCTTATTTGTTAAAGACAAATTTACAATATGGTGTAAATCTCACGTACACACTGAACTCCTTGTTTACCTGAATTTCTGATGCTGTCAACAATATTTCAACCTTTACAGACTCTCGTGATATTTTGTTATGGTATAACTCAAATATTAAATTTAACTTGTTTTTAATACATCCAAATAAATATTTTCAGAGTCAGAGATGTGAAAGTAGCTAGAAGCTGGCTTGCAGAGGTACTTATGGAGAATGGCTCTAAATTAGCTTGCTTTGAATCATGTCAAAACTATCACCGAGGTTTACCTTGTGACTATGACTCTGTTTTATTCTTCGATGGTTTTGAATTTATCAGTTCCCACGGAATGTAGAATACCAGAACCAGACATTTGGGAGTTGTTGACTCTTTTTGAACTATGATGGCAAAAGTGTTATCACTAATATCATTAGAATTAGTGAAGTCTCTATAACCATTAAGAGAACCAAATACTAACAAAACTACTTATTCAAATTAGTGATTTACAAAGATCTTAAACATTACAGTTTATAAATCTGTCATGTACACATTCAGCTAATAACCACACCCAATATTGGGGGCATATTTTGAATATAAGGTAACAATAAACTTTTCCAGCTTTGGTTTTTTTGTTTTGTTTTGTTTTTTTCATCTCAAAGCATTCAGAATGAGCCAAAATCGTGACAGCTAAGTCACCTTATAATATACAAACTACTTGTCCCCTTCACACTGTGGAAAATGTATTTGTGCACCAGGCTTAAAGCATCATTACATTTTGACATTTAAAATCTGGCCTAACCTTCAGTTGGCAAATTATAAAGCAGAAAATAAATTATTGATTTTGTTTTTAAAATCTGTTTATCCAACTCTGCACATCTTTAATCAATATGCTTTGTCAATTTCTGGTTAGATATAAACTTAGTACTGATTAGTAGCTCCGTCATAGGAATTAAAATGATTAACAGGCACCAACTGTTTCTAATTGTTATTAGCATGTGAGGGTTGTCCACAACATCTGTGTATTTTTAAGACTTGTTGGAATAGATACTAAGGTCACAAGTATCTATTCCAGGAGGTGATAGAACACTAAGCCTGCAGTCAAGTATTAGATTTATTCGCAGCCATCTTCCTTCTAAAATAGTCACACAGATCATCAAGATAATTTCATAAGTGCTAAAATCATTCTACTCAGTTCTTGGCAATAAATATGGTCTCATAAATCTATCATCGAACTAAAATATATCTGACATAAATAAATATGTATGAGATTGACATACATATACACACATATACACACATATATGTATATACATGCATTATGTGTATTACATATGCACACACACATATACATATATATATATATATATATATATATATATAAAATTTCCTGGGAGAAGCCTCCTCAAATTTATAGTCTTATAACAAGTTTCAAGGTCTTTCTATTGTTTATTACATTATACAGTTATACCTCAGCTCATTATGAATTTCAGTTGGTTCTCCATTAATAGGTTATTTTCCTATTTATCGTAATAGAGTTTAAATAAAATTAGCTTGACAAATATTAGTAATGGCATAGGATGGATCACTAGATAAACTTGTTACCAAGCATAACATTTTTTAAAATAAAATTACCTTTTCCAGTAAGAAAACCAATGAGATTTTGTACATTTGACATCATTCTATTTTTGGTGCTGGGGATGGAACCTCTGACCCCAAGCATACAAACCAAATAGTGCACCAGCTAATCATACTCCCAACCTTAAATGAGTGTTTTAAAAAGTATACTCAATGGAGACAAACCTTGCTTTCTTTTTATAGGCATATTTTTATGTGTATGCATGTGTGTGCATGTGTGTGTGTGTGTTTGTGTGTGTGTGTGTGTGTGTGCACACGCGCGCACATGTGAATGAATGCCACATGTGTGTAATGGTGCCAGAGAGGTCAGATCCTCCAGGATATAGTCATAGTAGTTATGAGCCACCTGATAATGTGTGCTGAGGACAGAATTCAGATCTGCAATAGGATTATGCATCTTAATTGCTGAGCCCTCTTTCCAGGTCTGCTTTTTTCTTTTTATTGCAACATTAACCAACATTAGCATATGCAATACTGTCAAATAGCTAGCGTAATTTAACTCCCCATTACTGACTTCTGTTGTTGAGGTATGGGTGTGTCTGAGCATACTTACTCCCTAAGATACTGTTTGATTTAATAATGTCAAACGTAGACTTTCATTCCATTAGAATGCTCATGATAGGATATAGAAAACATAATGCACACATATTCACAGCCATGAAAATAGTCTTCTGACTATAGCTACTGGAATGCGTATATGTTTGCTGCAGGTAACCTGAAGCCAACTGGACAGCAAACAGAAGGCTGACTGCCCTTTCTTGGCCACAAAACTAGAAGCAATGTTGATCTGGAGACCTGTTTAGTAAAACACAATCTTCACACAAAGGTAACCAACCTCCAGTTCTTCCCAGTGTGTAGAAAGCTTGACTCTAGACACCTTAGTTTTCTTTCTATTCTTATTCTAGCTCAATGTATTCAAAATCCAACTTTGTTAACATATACACAATGTTAACATACATATAAATTTAAAACCTGTCAGAAGATTAATAAAGGAAAGTGGGATTCATCCATCCACAAAGGAAATGCTAGTGATTCCATAATACAGAGTAAACTGATTTATTTTCTAAATATAGTGGAGTCCAATACGCCTTCTCCATTTCTATTTATACCTCCACAAATACATTGGTAATTAATTAACCAACAAAAATAGCATAATGTCTTTTGGTAACAACAAATAATACTGTCTCCAGCTGTGAATGAACATCAGAGAGAGAGAGAGAGAGAGAAGTAACTCCAACCCTGTCATCATGGCCCCATTCCCAGCATAAGCTTCAAACACAGCAGCACAGCTGCATATGCATGAGCTTCCCACAGCTCCTCCCTACAGGGCAAGACTACTGTTTCCATTTGCCTTGCTTTAAAAAAAAAGGCATACTACACCCGGGGGATAATAATGGCAATTTATGGATAATCCCAGGGTCCACATGTACATACTAATCGCAAGTTTCGATAGCATTATTTCCTTCTCAAATCTGTTCTTGAGCACAGATTTGCCGCCTTTTGAAAGGTTATAAAATTGACTTCCATAACAGAGAAAGTTCCTTAAATGCTGTGGAGGGAATGCATTAAAATACAGAGGTTCATTAATATAACTGAAAACTTAAGGTAGTTTGTACTTTCATCCCACTAGCAGCTAACTGACAGAGAATCATCACTGAGTTTTACATATTTAGGAAGAAATAAGGCAGCAGTTTCTCTTCTGCAATGAGATTTATATTCCGATAAGGACATGGAGGTGAATAACGTATGAGCAACCTTACAGAGTCTTCGTCGTGCATCATACACCTGTTTTTTTACTGCCTTACCGCAATAATTCGGTCATGAATCTCCAGGCCGTCTGCTCGGTCTGCAGGTCCATTTTCTAAAATTTTTGAGACATAAATTCCTTCAGGCGCTGACTGTTTCTGGGAATTCTACAGGAAAAAAAATATTGTTATCAGAACGTTAACATAGTAAGCAAACTGTTAAATCTTGTAAAGGATGAGTTTTCTAAATGTTAACACTAACAATAATTCTGCTCAAACATGTAACTCTCTTAGCAGGGAATTTGGCACAGAATTAACTTATTTAATGCCAACTAGTCATTAATCAAGATGGCAACTGGAACAAACAAGTCCAGCGTCTCTGACAAGATCATTTATTTATCCTACATTTTGAATGCACATGAAAAGCTTTGGAGAAGGGTGCACACAAGGTGAGGTCAACAGTGTTATTGTAAAAACCTGTCACCTAAAATGTGATATGGGAGATTAAAAAAAAAAGAAGTATACAAGGAGAAAGACAGCAAATTTACCCTCTAGTGTATAACAACTTAGATGCAATCAGAGCTCTAAAAATTTAGTTTCCAGTGAGAGAAATTTGGAATCATAGCTCTTGAGCACCTAGGAGACAGAATGATGTTAAAGCTAAAGATCTTAAAATATCAACTTCACATGGCCAGGAAGACCATTCAAATTTTATCTGTACATAGTTCTGGGTGTGTGTTTCATAGGACAAAGGCAAACCTCAAACACACAGTGATTTGATACTACAGAATTTCAGCCAATCATGAGAAACCTACTTGTAAGACCTACTAAGGAAAATGTTCATCAACATATAAGAATATATTATGTGTTCTTAAATGTCAGTCGATTTTATGGCATGAAAAATAAAATTAACCCCACAACTTCTCCTTAGTTGCCTCAAACAGAGTTGGAAGTGATTCTTTAAAATGCCCGGTGTCATTTAAATATTAGTTTTCTAACTAGCATTTATAAATAATTCCTAATAGAAGAGAGAATGGAAATTATATGAAAAATATGTTCTTATAATAACTGGGACCAGTTTAGAACAAAAGTAGATCAGCCTTAGATTGCTGGGTTTGCTAGTTGCATAGAAAGTACAGGATGGCACCATCCTAACCCCTAGGGTGGTACAGGTTGTCATCGCTCCAAACCCAGCTCAGAGCAGGACCTAAAGTCCTACAGGAGGTGAGTTGTTGACCGGCAGGTGCCCCACGGGACCGGAACATTTCAGAGCAGTTAACCGGAGTTAATAAGTTGGATTTCTTTACCAATCTTCACTGTCTTTATCTAGTTACACTCAAAATTAAGACAGTATAGGATTGCAGGATGTCAAAGGACTTTGTAACCACAGTATGTAAATTCATAATACAAATTTGAGAATAGTACATGTAAAGTACTTCCCATTCTTACCATTAAATAAGGAGTTGATGAGGGACACAAAAATTTGTTTCATATCAACCCTCTTTGTATGACATTTCCTAAGAAATTGTGGGGAGGAAAAAAAAAGCCCCAACTTTTCTGTTTTTTAAATTCATTTTGACATTTTGTTCAATACTGTCAGCTCCTCAACCACCTTGTCATCTAAAGACAGAAGCCTTTGTGAACAGGAAGTGTATGCAGAGAAGACACTAAGTATTGCAAATGAAAATTGCCTACGCAGGGTTACTTTGCCATAGGTTCAAGAGCTCTGCCCATGGGCCTGTCCGAGCAAGGTAGGGAAATATGAAACATTCCTTTATGGCTGTAGCTAAGGGAATCAAGGTCTTCAACTGTGGAGTGTTTTGTTTTCAAATTATCTCATAAAAAAAACTCTGAGTATGTACTAGATCTCCATTAAGAGGTCTTGGGGCTGGAGAGATGGCTCAGTGGTTAAGAGCACTGACTGCTCTTCCAGAGGTTCTGAGTTCAATTCCCAGCAACCACAAGGTGGCTCACAACCATCTGTAAATGGGATCTGAAGCCCTCTTCTGGTGTGTCTGAAGACAGCAACAGTGTATTCACATACATAAAAATAAAGAAATGACTCTTGTAAAAAAAAAAAGAATCTGGTTTTTGGGTCCAAGCATCCTTTTAAGGGTCACACCACTTGCTTGAATGAGCCGTAGTTTATTTCATAGGCAGAATGCTGCATTAACAAAGGAGTCACCTGATCTGGGCAGCCTCCAATTATGTTGAATCCCAAAGCATCATCTTCTCTTTCCAATACAACAGTGAATGTCTTCTGCTCTCCATCCTAAGTGAAAAAGGGGGAGAACTGAATAAGTAAGAAAAAAATTAAAAATAAAAAACAATATAAAAGAAAAATCAACCACTACAGTGACACTATACGGTAAATAGAAAAGAATCTTAAGGATGCTTGACTCAGTAAAATTTCTCCTTAAGCATACTTTAAAGCCTGTATTTGAAGGAAATTGCCGTGCACGTGAGCAGAAGGGGGTTTCCAAATAACTACATGGATTTGCATTTCACACAGGGAATATCCCACTCTGACTACACCTTAACTGCAAACAGATGTCTGGGCTTCACCAGGCAGGGCGTTTTATTTTTAAACTTTGTAGGACAGAAAAGTAAAATAAATTGTCAGTGGATCTTAGAAACATTTTTTATGTAAATTTTCACTGCAGAAAGCATTAAGGATTTGAAAACTGCTTGGCTATTTATAAAGTCCCTCCGGCAGCGACACTCAGGCTGGCCCTGTGATGCAGGGTCTACTGGAAGGCAGCCATCTTGATTTTAAATAGCTTCCCCTATTTGGCTTGTCGTAGTTCTCACAGAGTCAAAATAAAAGGAGTCTGCTTGATAGAGTAGTATGTATTTCTTTCTTGGTGATAAAAAGTAGTAATATTCAAACAAATATAAATTATATCAGGCACCTGTTTGTTAGCAAAGACAATTTAGACAGGCACTGAAATAGCTGAACAAAATACTCTGTAATCACCATTAGAGACCCTTGTTAAATGCTCTGAGGAACGGAAATACCTGGAGTTCTCTCTGATGTAGGAATTGAAAAGTCACTACATCCCCACTGCTACCTGGCTCCCTCCTCCTCACCCCACCCCTCAAGAGATTTCCCAGAGCCCACAGCGGCCCCTAGAGGCGGCAAAAGGCACAACCCCCCAGAGCTACATTTGGAAATGAGTTCACGAAGCACTACACCAAACATTGGTTCTCAACCTGTGGGTCGCAACAGGATTGCATTTCAGATATTTATTTTACGATTCATAACATTAGCAAACTTACAGTTATGAAGTAGTAGCAAAATAATTTTATGGTTGCGGGATACCACAGCATGAGGAACTGTATGAAAGGGTTGCAGCATAGGAGAGCCCTGGCATAGAACCATAGCTTGACGGGATGCTGAACTTCTTTATTCCCTAATTCTAACAGTTGCTCCTTTCAGCCCACGTTGAATCCTGGACTGGCAGTGCATATCACACATATGTGCTTTTCTCTCGATCATCCATCGGAATGAAGAGTATCCCCTACCCAAGCGAGCATCCAATCTTTTTAATTTTTATTCTCTCCATTGACTAACTGCACACGGGGCTCTGTTATGTAACGACACAAGTAGGCTTTGTGTGTCGGGCACACTGGCCTTACAATCAGAATAGCTTCTCTCTTACTTCCACTGTATTTTTCAGACTAGGGGTAGGAAGGTTAAAACAGTGAGCCAGGCAGTCTGGAATGGAAGCCCTCTCTTGCTCCTCCCCAGGGGTGTAGAAGAAATGAAAACAGCTCCTGAGTGGGGTGGTGGTGGTGGTGGTGCAAGTTCTGTGCTTGCTTTGCCAGAAGCCATTGCACTCAAACACCAGTTGAAGCCAGCTTAAACAAATCTCTTTACCCCAGGTTGTAGCTTGCAGCCCAGGGCTAACAGCTTCCACGAAATAGGGAAGACAGCCACTGCTGCTGGGTTCCAGGGTGACTTGAGGTCTTTGTTCTTGTTCTGGGACAGGTCCCCAGGTCCTAACAGGCACAAGGACCACCAATAGAGACACACGATGTCAGGAGGGGAGGAATCAACAGGGAAGGTCAGGGATGTAAAGAAATCTCTGCCACCACCATCCCTTGAGGTCCCTGAGCTGAGGAAAGGGTAGTTAACTGATAGGCATACTTTGACCGAGAAAATAAGTCTCTCACAGCCAATTAACCGGTTTACTTCTGGTATTTGCTTCAGTGACAGGTTAAGGATGCAAAAGATGAGCCGTGGAAGGTGGGCAGGGGAGTGGAAGATGAGAACAGAGCGTGGATGGGAAAAGAGTTTTCTCAATTTCTCCTCCTGGAGAAGTTGAGTTTGACTCCCTTAATCCTAAGCGATGTTTCTGGGGCAGCGATGCAGATGAAGCTGGCCTAGCATAATCAGAGAGGGATGTCTCAGGCAGCTCTGGGAAAGGGGATGGCACCTCCTGAAGGAATCCTCAACAGTCGGGAAGATGCTCCTCTTCCTACCCCAACTGAGCTTAGGGGTTCACTCCCCTGGGCTTACCTGGCCGCGGCCTCCTTGGTCCCCGACGAAGTTGCTCGTGTGCGCCATGTACCGAGCCAACTTCTCCCTGGTACCCGCACTGCAACAAGCCGACCTGCGCCCCGCCGCGCCTTCCCCCGGCAGCAGGCGACGATTAGAGAGAGGCCGACCTCCAGGTCCGGATGGCCCCTCCCGCGTGTCCCCACTTCAGCAGGTCTTGGTCACCGGGGTGCCTTTCCTCTCCGCCGCCTCCGCAGCCGCCAGGGCAGTGGCTGTCACAGCCGCTGGCAGGGCCGAAGGCGCAGCTCTGGACGTGCGCAGCCGCCGCCTGTGGCCGCAGCCCCGTCCGCTGTAGTTGCACTGCACGCGCGCAGTTGCGGGACCAGGCTGCGCAGCAGCAGCACCGGGTACAGCTCGCCCGGCGCCAGCGGCTGGCACTGCAGCGGGCACCGGCGTCTCCGCGCCGCCCAGGGCAGCAGGCAGTTGGCGCGGAAGACGCGCCCGCAAGGCGTGCCCGCGGGCTCCTCCAGCACCTGGCCACACCGCTGGCACTGGAAAGCGGGGTCCACGGCTTCCGCGAGACGCTCCAGAGCGAAGCCCATGGTAGTGGTGGGAGGGAGGAGAGCCAAAAGGGGTGTCCCCCTCTTCTTCCGATCACCCCCAAGCTGCGCCGGGGGCAGCCGTCTCACCGTTTAGGGGAGGTTTGTGTGTGTGATCTCAGAATAAGTTTGGCTTGGAGTTTCGAAGCTTTGGCTGGGTCCTGATTTCTCTGTGTTGACACTCATTGAAGTCACCTGGGTGAATCCTTCCCCATTACCCACTTCTTTGTGGCTGTGTAATGCAAGGACTTTCAGGTCGATCCTTGAGAATGAGGCGAGTTTACAGAGGTCCTTGGGGCAGCTTTATTCTTTGAGCGAAGAACTTAAGAGTCTCATAAGGTGCTCTGTCTGGGTAGAGCCGGCCAGGGCCACTTCTTTGCTACTGAGAATGTTGAAATCTACCAGAGCGGAACATTCCAGGGATCACGATCTTGTGTCAAGCAGATCCTCCGTTTAAAAAATAGTTTGAAATGAATACACTTTTGTTCTTTCAAGGGAGCTAACAAAAAACAAAACAAAACAACAACAACAAAAAAAAGCATCAGCTAAGAACTCGGTCCCTAAAGCTTCAGCATTGAAAAAATAAATCACGTAGGAAATCCACAGAGCCAGGCTTCTCAAATCAAGATACAGAAATCAGGTGAATGTAGAAAACGGTGATTTCCAAAACAAGCAGTGAGGATTGAGGAAAGGTCAGTTGCCTGCCTCAAGGCACCTTATTCTTGGTGTGGGGGAGGGCGGTGAGCAGGGGCCCTCCCCTCCCACCAGGTGAAGAGACTAAGGTTTCATTACTGCAACTAACCTCCGAGTTCAGATAGTTGTCCCTGTCCCGCTATATATTTTCCACTTCCAGAAGCATTTCACTACTGGGAATGGACTATGAGAAACATTTTACTCCTGGGCATAGGGTATGGCCTTTAAGCACCTGGAAGAAAAAGAAGAGGGGATAATCGTGAACAAAAGCCCGTGGAATAACAAAACACCAGACATTAGCGATGCCTCTCTTTACTCAAACAGAAAAGAAACAATCCAAACTGACCCCTTCTAGTTTGTCTTTAGGTGTGTGGCCTGCCAGACTTTCCTGAAAACATATAGTAGAGGACCTTCCAGGTCCATTGACTATGTTTTTGTCGCCTTCTCCTGAAACTTAGGAATGCAAAAAGCCCGTAACATCTTAACACTGGGATACAGGCACATGGCTTATCGCCGCCATTACCCGGAAACCTTGCGAGATGCTTGGGATGAGGATTCTTAATCACCCTCCCTGCCAGTTGGGTGCTGCTCATGGAAGGCTGTGAAGAGCATCAATGCAAAAGCATCCAGTCTTTGTGATAATGACTGCATAAAGCTTCCAGTCAGAACCTTCAGAGCTGTCAGTGAGCAGGGAGATCCTGGAGTGATGGTCCAGATATCTGAAATACTTTTTTTTTTGTCAAAATAAGATGCTATATTGTATATGTTTTATACATTTATGTACTTTTAGATTATTTTAAAAGCCAATTTTATTTAGGATTCTTTAACACTTCAACCTCCCTTCTAGCCTAATGACCAGAGGTAGGAGAGAAAAAAGGTTAATAGGAAAGGAGGGTTGTGGACCTGCTTAGAAGTAGTTCCTTGAGGTGATTCCACTCTTTGTTGTCAGGATACCAGCAGCCCAGTTCAATAGCAAACACCTAACATGAATCAGCAACCCTGGCATGATCTGGCACAAACAGTAAGATACTGCAAAATGGGCGTAAGTCAGCAGGAGTTACCAGAAACAGCTGGAATATCATGAGAAGTTATTTTGTGTATTTCTCTCTATGAAGTGAAGACCAGCAAAGACAGCGAAGACCAGCAAAACGTTGCATGGCGCAGCATCGCAATGGTCTTTGTAAACACCATAAACCCTCTTAAACGTCTGTTTTCAGTAAAAGAACGCCTGCCCTCTCAGAAGACAGCTTCCAGAAAAACATCACATGACACAATCGAGTTTTTAAAGAAATCAAAATTTTCTACTTCAGAGTTACAACATAAATTGTATTTGCTGATGTAATTCAGAGTTGACCTCCACTCAGTCTCATCTTTCTACAAACAGGCATGAAATTCCTATGATAAAAGTAAGGCATGAGCAGATTGTGGTACGGCACTAGGAACTTCAAGTCTTATAAAATTTTGATTATCGATGGGAGGACAGATGTCCAAAACCATGTCCACAGAGAAGAACAAGTTAAAACACAAAAATATACAGTGCTAAAAAAATGGCACAGACCAAAAAAAAAAAAAAAAAAAAAAAAAAGCAAGGAAACATCTTACAAGAGAATATGTAAATTTGAGCATTTCCAAAAGAGTTAGGGAAACAAGGCATGTGGTACATGGCTTTAAACCATGCTCTTGGGATCATATATTATATGTGTTATATCATATATATTATATATGCTATACATATATATGCCTGCTATTCACATGAACAGTGTTTTCACATATTATAAGTCATAACCATGGAGACAAGATATGATAATACCATATAATAACAATAACAATGATAATAGTATATATGATTTATAATCTATTTCTTCATTATATATATATATATAAGGAAATTTGTTGGAATGACTTACAAGCTGTAGTTCAACTAATCCAACAATAGCCAGCGGTGATTCTGAAGTTTACGAATCTAGCAGTTGCTCAGTTCCAAGAGGCTGGGTGTTTAAGCTGGTCTTCTGTATGAGATGGAATCCTAAAGATGCAAGCTCTGCTCTGATGCATGTGCTGGCAAAATTAGCACAAGCAGGCAAAGAATGAATGAACCCTTCCTTCTTCCATTGCCCTTATATAGACCTCCGGCACAAGGTATGGCTCTGATTAACGTTGTGCCTCAAGATCTATATCAAAGGTGTGTGTCAAATCTGGATCAAAAGCCTGTGCCATCCCACCTCAATATCTGGACCAAAGGCATGTTCTCTTTTTGCCTCAAGACCCAGATTACAGGTGTGTTCTCCGTTTCTGGATTGTCATTCATTCCAGATATAATCAAGTTGACAACTAAGAATAGCCATCAAATATTGGTGACTTCCATAGTGCCAGACAGTTGTGCACAATGTCGGAGGAGAAAAGATATCAGTGGTCTTAGCCAGCACTGGACGCCATATGTTGTACAGCACATTCCAGGCAAGATGTGTGAACTTCTGCAATATTGGCATGACGGGCGAAGGGGAGCTCCCTTTCTGGATAGATTCCACAAGAGAGGATTTCAGGCCTGATACTGTAATCTTGGTCAAGAGCTCATAGCTGAGACAGTCATAGACTGAAGGATAGAATTTGCTATTTGTGTTTTGCCCAACGTCATGTTATCAAATCGACTTCTAAATATTTATACTTGTACTAATATGCTTGGGCTCAGCCTTGGTAATAGAGAAATGTTTTCTGTTGTTGGATTTGCAGTGGGTTGCACTTAATTCAGAACCTCACAACTCCTCAAAGTGCTGAGAATAAGAGACTGAGTGTTTAATCCTAAATGGGATAACTTTGACACACACATGCACCACCACCCCCAAAACTCAGGGAACACCACGGCAGAGATAGAAAGAAAGAGCTGATGGTGGGAAGGAGGGCTGTGAAATGCTGGCTTCTATGCATGACATGTCTTTCTTACTCATGAGCTTACTGTAGCTGTGGCTATCTCTACAAGACCTCCATCAATTCAGTTAGAATTCTGGCATAGATGGTGGAGATGCTATGCCCCACCACTTACCTATTGGCTGTCGATAGCTGCTATCTTTGTTTTTTTTAGAGTGTTCCAACTGGTAGGTAGGTACTTCATGCTCTAGTGAAAGGCTCCATACCCACACTCATAACAAGCAATGGCAATTGGACTTAGTGGATTATACAAAATAACAATAATAAGAAGAATAGTAAGAAGAAAATAAAAATGAAAGAAAACATGAAGACATGACATTTGGAGGAAGACATTTGAAGTAGACTCAGGCAGACTTGTCAGAAGGAAACAGGAATATGATTATTTTACATGGATGCATGTATAAAATTCTCACGAATAACAAAATCATTAGAACAAGCAATTATCCAAAGTAAGCAAAGGAACTCAGAATGAGTTTCAAATACACATACCTATGTCAACAAGTTAAATCCAGGTATATTTTAATGTCTTTTGGAAAAGGGGATAATTATGGCACAACGTGGGGCATACGCTAATGCCTTTATTTTTTTATTTTTTTGTGTGTGTAGGAATTCTTTTTTTTCCTTTTTTTTAATTTTGTCAGTTTTTTTATTTACATTCCAAATCATTTCCCCTTTCCCATTTCCTCCCACCCCGAATGTCCCATAAGCCCCCTTCCCTCCCTCTTTTCCCCATTCAACCCCCTCTCGCTTCTCTGTCCTGGCATTCCCCTACATCCAGTCTTTCCAGGACCAGGGGTGTCTCCTTCCATCTTCTTGGAAATCTATTGATATGCGAATTGTGTCTAGGGTATTCTGAGATTCTGGGTTAATATCCCCTTATCAGTGACTGCATACCATGTGTGTTCTTTTGTGATTGGGTTACCTCACTAAGGATGATATTTTCAAGTTCTGACCATTTGCCTAGGAATTTCGTGAATTCATTGTTTTTAATTGCAGAGTAGTATTCCATCGTGTAAATATACCACATCTTCTGAACCCATTCCTCCATTGAGGGACATCTGGGCTCTTTCCAGCTTCTGGCTATTATAAATAAGGCTGCTATGAACATAGTGGAGCATGTGTCCTTATTGCATGCAGGTAAAGCCTCTGGGTATATGCCCAGGAGTGGTATAGCCGGATCCTCCGGGAGTGTCATGCCCAGTTTTCTAAGGAACCACCAGACTGCTTTCCAGAGTGGTTGTATCAGCTTGCAATCCCACCAGCAGGGGAGGAGTGTTCCTCTTTTCTCCACATCCTCACCAACAACTGCTGTCTCCTGTGTTTTTGATCTTAGCCATCCTGACTGGTGTGAGATGGAATCTCAGGGTTGTTTTGATTTGCATTTCCCTAATGACTAAGGATGATGAACATCTCTTTAGGTGCTTCTCAGCCATTAGATATTCTTCAGGTGAGAACTCTTTGTTTAACTCTGTACCCCATTTTTTAATAGGGTTACTTGCCTCTCTGGAGTTTAACTTCTTGAGTTCTTTGTATATCTTGGATATTAGCCCTCTGTCGGATGTAAGGTTGGTAAAGATCATTTCCCAGTTAGTTGGTTGCCGCTTTGTCTTTTTGACAGTGTCTTTTGCCTTGCAAAAACTTTGTAATTTAATGAGGTCCCATTTGTCTATTCTTGATCTTAGAGTATAAGCTATTGGAGTTCTGTTCAGGAAATTCTCCCCTGTGCCCATATGTTCAAGGTTCTTCCCTAGTTTCCCTTCTATTAGTTTCAGTGTGTCTGGTTTTATGTGGAGATCTTTGATCCACTTAGAATTGAGCTTAGTGCAAGGAGATAAGGATGGGTCAATTTGCATTCTTCTGCATGTTGACCTCCAGCTGAGCCAGCACCATTTGTTGAAAAGGCTATCTTTTTTCCACTGGATGGTTTTAGCTCCTTTGTCAAAGATCAAGTGACCATAGGAGTGTGGATTCATTTCTGGGTCTTCAATTCTGTTCCATTGATCTACATGCCTGTCACTGTACCAATACCATCCGGTTTTTAACACTATTGCTCTGTAGTACAGCTTGAGGTCTGGGATATTGATTCCCCCAGAAGTTCTTTTACTCTTGAGAATAGTTTTAGCTATCCTGGGTTTTCTGTTATTCCAGATGAATTTTTGAATTGCTCTTTCTAACTCTATGAAGAATTGAGTTGGGATTTTGATGGGGATTGCATTGAATCTGTATATTGCTTTTGGCAAGATGGTTATTTTTACTATATTAATCCTGCCAATCCATGAGCATGGCAGATTTTTCCATCTTCTGAGGTCTTCTTCAATTTCTTTCTTCAGAGACTTGAAGTTCTTGTCATACAGAGCTTTCACTTGTTTGGTTAGAGTCACACCAAGATACTTTATATGGTTTGCGGCTATCGTGAAGGGTATCATTTCTCTTACTTCTTTCTCAGCCTGCTTATCCTTTGAGTATAGGAAGGCTACTGATTTGCTTGAGTTAATTTTATATCTGGCCACTTTGTTGAAGTTGTTTATCAACTGTAGGAGTTCTCTGGTGGAGTTCTTTGGGTCGCTTAAGTATACTATCATATCGTCTGCAAATAGTGATAGTTTGACTTCTTCCTTTCCAATTTATATCCCTTTGACCTCCTTTTGTTGTCTAATTGCTCTAGCTAGACCTTCAAGTACTATATTGAAAAGATATGGAGAGAGAGGGCAGCCTTGTCTAGTCCCTGATTTTAGTGGGATTGCTTCAAGTTTCTCTCCATTTAGATTGATGTTGGCTACCAGTTTGCTGTAAATTGCTTTTACTATGTTTAGATATGGGCTTCAAATTCCTGATCTTTACAAGACCTTTAACATGAAAGGAAGCTGAACTTTATTAATCAACATTTTCTATGTTTTAAAAAATACATAGATAGTAGACTGAATAAATTGCAGACTGAATAGGTAGTGAAAGAGCTGAAAATGAAGTCTCTGTTTTCATGTAATCTCTAGCTATGTTTGCAAAGACATGCTTTGCCCATAACATTCATTCAGCCTGATAATATACTTCTTCATGTGATGGACAAGAGAAATACACCAGATTCACTCAGAATTATGGCATGGATCCAAATATCTGTAAGTAACTCTTATTGGCTGTGTATTTTTCAGCTTAGTAACTGGGGTTTATTTAATTTCACCTTGGAGTCATCTATACTCATGAAAATCAAATTCCATTTGCTCTTTTTATTGTACTTGTTCTTGGACAGAAATGAAAATGGCCTGTGCCTGGACTGCTTTCTACGTGGAGAGGCAGGTTTTACTACACAGCTGAGAGTGAAAATTGTTTTCAAAGAACAAGAGGGAATTTGGAAATCCCAAGTACCTGTGTCAGACTTGGAACCTCTACCATCCAAGTACATTATCCTAAAGCAGGGAAATGAAGACTGTAGATAAAAATAGGAAAGAAAGTTTTTAATCCACCTTAGGTATAGACAATGTTTTGCTAAACCGACTAGTTTTTAAATTTTTTTTTTTGTGTGTGTGTGTGTGCTGCCTAGTCATAGGTCAACTTGTCACATTTAGCATCATCTGAAAGGAGGGAACCTCAACTGAGAAAATGCCTACATAGGAGCCACCTGAATTCATTCTTTTTCCTTTTTTGTTGTTTTTGTTTTTGTATTTTTGTTTTTTTTTGAGACAGGGTTTCTCTGTAAAGCCCTAGCTGTCCTAGAACTCACTCTGTAGACCAGGCTGGCCTTGAATTCAGAAATCCACCTGCCTCTGCCTTCCAAGTGCTGGGACTAAAGGCGTGCACCACCCCTGCCCAACAAATTAATTCTTAGTGATTGATAGGGGCCCAGCCATTGTGGGTAGTGCCAGCTCTGGGCTGGCGGTTCTTCTGGGTTCTATAAGAAAGCAGGCTGAACAAGCCATGGGGAGCGAGCCAGTAAGCAGTTCCTCTCTGTGGCCTCTGCATCAGCTTCTGCCTCCTGTTCCAATTTCCTTCAATGATGAACAGAAATATGGAAGTGTAAACCAAATAAACCCATTCCTTCCCAGGTTGCTTTTTGGTCATGATTTTCAGCAAGAAAATCCCCAAGACATTTTGCTTTTCCCTTTGGTGTGCATTTAAGATTCAAGAAGTCAAAAAGCTCTGAAAATATTTTAAATAATAATTTAAATAAACATAAGTCATTTATTGAATATATGATAATATAGCATACTTTTGTACTTTTGATATTGCAATATTTTAAAATCTCCCATAAAAACTTCTCTGAAAGAAAATTTCATTTTTCAATTTTATTTTCTCTGAGTCTATGGTTTGATTTTACATCATAACTGAATCTTTCACTTTTCTTTTTACCCAAATTGATCTACACTGAAGTTATAACTTCATAAAATTACTTCTCTTGATAATTTTGTGTCATGGTCAAAGATGATAGTTTTTCTTTGAAGTATAAATGAATGTGTTCACAAATCTTGTGATAAGAAGGTCACCTTGACCCAGAGGAGAACTCTAAATTTTTAAGAAGCACCAATGCCCTGAATCAGAGGCAGCTGACAGTTTTTTTCTTTTGAACTATTTTATCAGAGATACACTTTGGATATATGCTTTAATCTTAGAAAAATTTAGAATCAGTTAAAGCCAGAAATTGCAGAGCATTCTGAATCCTTATACTCCCTGTCTGCTGACATGAAACCCATTAGTGGTTATTTGCTATTATCTTGCTTTTCTGCTATCTTCAGCAAAATGAAGACACAGGAGGGCTTCATGACAGTGTAGATAGAATACTATTATTTAGAGAAATGCAGTTACACGAACAAAACTATTCCACACTACAAAAACAAAAGATTTGCAATAATTATTTGATTCCTATTAGAATTAAAAACTAGGCAAAACCCAAGAGAGTAATTTGAAGAAAATCCAGTTAAAGGTGATTAATTCTATTTAAAAGTGTGGCAACTGTTCTTGATTGCCTACCCAGCTTTATCTCCTTCATTTAGACCCTCATCGTCCTACCTTCTAGCCTATCTGCATTCCTTTGTGTCAGACACTGATAGAAATACTTGCTACTTGGAAACCCAGTCAACAACACTGAGCTGAGACTGAGGTAGGTGATTGTCACAATTGCTCCTGTCCACCTTTAAACTCTCTCCAGCTTCACCTTTAGTCCTGCAGCAGCCCACTTGCAGGTGTCCTTTCTCTCACTATAATCCATTCCTCAGGGACTCAAGTTCTTACTTGGAACTCAGCTTAGCTTTTTCTTGCAGAACCTCTCAGCCTTTCCTCTTCACCCATCTCCATTCCTCTGTGTCAGCCACGTATACCTAGAGAAGCTTTTCCAAGAACTCCTGGTGGCCACACCAGGCTGGGACTCAGATAAATGATTCTCACCATCTTTTCTGTCTTCCATTATGATCGCTCCTGTTTTCCACTCAGCACTATTGGAGCCTGCCAGAAGGTCCTCCTCCTCCCACCTCAACTCTACTGACTGAAGACTTCAATTCTTGCTACAGACCCAGGGTTTTCATAGCTTTTTCATCCCTCTGTCTACACACACACACACACACACACACACACACACACACTTGTCCTACTGTTTCTGTTGCAGAAACCCTCCTCCCACCATGGCTCCAACTCCCTGAGGAGCTCATGTCTTAGACAGGATTACCCTAGCTCTTTCCCACAGCCCATCACAGCCTTCCCTTCTAGTGCATCTTTACTTCTCCCAGCCACTCACTGACCTGAAGAAACTCTCCACCAAGTAAGTCAGAGTGACACCACTTTCCAGACATTGCAGTAGAAAACAAGCAGTAGACCAGCACACCAACAAGACCAGATATCAACCCTTAGAATCACTTCAATCATCCTAACTCCAGACACCTAGACAACAATATAAAAGTACAAATGTGAATGGGGAAGACAAAATGTCTCCTGTAGAACCCAGTAACCCTACTACAGTAGGCCCTGAAAATGCAATATAACTGAAGCACAAGACAAAGAATTCAAAAATAGCCTTTATGAAGATGTTAGAGGTCCCTAAAGGGGTGATGAATAAATCCATTAATAAAATACATAAAAAACACAAACAGAGGATCGAAATGAAAACAGCTCAAGATATGAAAGTGGAAACAGTATCATTAAGAAAAAGCAATAGGGGAAACTGGACATGAAAAATTTAGGAACTAAAACAAGAACCTTATAGGTAAACCTCACCAACAGAATCCAAAAGATAGAAGAGAGAATGCCAGTCATTGAAGACAAGATAGAAGAAATCGATACCTCAGTCAAAGAAAGTGTTAAATCTAAAAACACTCAGACACAAATCCTCTAAGAAACTTGGGACACTATGAAAAAAAAATTAAGAATAATAATAAAGGAAGGAGAAGAAATTCTTGTCAAAGGTAGAGAAAATATTTTCATTAAAACCATAGACAAATTTCCCCAACCTAAAAGAAGGAGGAATCAAGATACAAGAAGCATGAAGAACACCAAAATAGTAGGGACCAAAAATTCTACATGACAAATAACAACCAAGATGCTAAACATACAGAAGAATATTGAAAACTATAAAGGAAAAAGACCAAATAACAATAATTGTAGACTTGATAGAAAAACATTTGACTTTCCAATGAAGATTCTAAAAACTAGAACATCCCAGACAGATGTTCTACAGACTCTAAGAGACCACAGATGCCAGTCCAGACTACTATATTCAATAAAACTATCAATCACAGTAGATAGAGAAATAAATTTCTAAATGAATATCATGCAAGGAATTTAAACAAACCCAAAGCTCCTAGTAAAAGAGAAACAACGATTAAAAGTCTCCCAACCAAAAAACCTAGGTCTAGATGGTTTTAGAACAAAATTCTACTAGAATTTCAAAGAAAGGTTAATTCCAATACTCTTCAAATTATTTCACAAAACAGAAACCGAAGAAACATTGCCCAAATTCTTTTTATGAGGCCACAGTTGCCCTGATACCTAAACCAACAAAGAAGTATAGACAAAGTTATCTTATGAACATAGATGCAAAAATGTAAATAAAATAACTTTCAAACCTAATTCAACAACATATTTTAAAAAAGTCATCCACCATAATAATATGATTATGACAGATAAAGATAATCTGCCATAGAAATAGACTGAAACACAAAAACTACATGATCATCTCATTAGAGATATAAAAGGCCTTTGACAAAATCAAATACTCCTTTGTTATAAAAATCCTAGAGAGATTAGTGATACAAGGGTCATAATTCAGCATAATAAAGACAATTTACAGCAAACTCAGAGCCAATGTCAACCTAAATGAGGAGAGAAACTCAAAGCATTTACACTAAAATTAGTAACAAGATAAGGTTGTCCACTCTCTTTATAATTATTCAGTATAGCACTTTAAATCTCAACTGTGGACACTGGGATTTTACAAACATGCCAAAATTACACACTGGAGAAAAGACAGCATCTTCAACAAACAGTGTTGGTCAAATTGTATGACTGCCTAGAGAAGAATGCAAAGAGATCTATACTTTATGACATTGCACAAAACTCAACTTGAAAATGGTCGAACAACTCAGCATAAGACCAGATGCACTGACTCGGATAAAGCAGAACATGGGAAATAGGCATGAGCTAATTTCCATTGGAAAAAGACTTTCTGAACAGAAGAAAAATAATACAGGCACTAAGAGAAATAATAAGTATGACCTTATGAAACTGAAATGTTTTATATGGCAAAGGGCATCATCATTTGGCCAGAGCAACTGGCCACACAATGGAAATTATTTTTTACCAATTATACAAGTGATAAATGGCTAATAATATCTTTAAATATATGTAAAGATCTCAATAAAATTAGATGCCAAAAAAAAAAAAGAAAAAGAAACAGACCTAAACAGACAGTTCTCAAAGACTGAAACACAAATAGTTGAGAAACACTTAAATATTCAGCATCCTTAATCATCAGAGAAATGGTAATCAAAACCACATTGAGATTTCATCTCCCATGAGTCAGAAAGGCCAAGAGCTACAAAGCAAATGGCAGCTTATATTGGGAAAGGGGAGCCCTTATTCATTGCTGGTGGAGTACAAACCTGTCCAGCCACTATGTAAATTAATGTAGTGATGTGCTGGTTCTTAAAGGAAGATAGGAATTTATCCCTCTCGATATCCAGCTATACCGCTCTTGGGCATACACCCAAAGAACTCTCCTTACTACTGCAAAGATATTTGCTCAACCATGTTCATTGTTGCTCTGTTAAAAATATCTATAAACTGGATAACCTAGATGGCCATCAACTGATGAATAAATAATGAAAATCTGTGTTTATTAACCTAAATGGATATAGCAAGAAGTATCCTGAATGCGGTAACCCAGACACAAAAGGACAAATATCATATGTTTCCTATTGTATGTGGAGGTTAGCTTTCAAGTATGCAATAGATATGCTACAATCTGTTCAACCATAGATGTTAGATATTGAATAAGGAACTAGGAAGGATTGGAAAGTCTCCCAAATACAGTGAGCTAGAATATATAATTATGGGAAGACAAGGAGGGATATTTATATGAAAGATTAATTTAAATTTAGAAGGATGGAAGAGGGGATAAGGGAGGAAGTATGAGGAGGGACAACGAATAATGAGGACCATTTGAGGGGTCACATGGAAACCAAAACCTATTACTGTAGAAACTTCCTAAATTACACACACACACACACACACACACACACACACACACACACACACACACACGAAAGCTATATAAACAGCTGCCAAATAATGAGGAAGATACTGACCCAACTTAACATCTTTTGCTACCAAGTCAAAGGTCTAGTGCCAAGAGTGGGTTACCTCCATTTGAGTCGTTATCCAGTCCTGTGGATACCCCACAAACATCTCAGACTATTGCCAAGGCTATAAGTTGCTCCCCAAAAAGTGAAGCTAAGGCCCTTTGGCTGAAGATAACACTTATATATCTCACTGAACCCAGAGAAGTTGAATTGGTCCCGACCTCGAGGCCTTACTCCCTACTAACTAGCGTTAAAGTTACTGGAATGTACTCCATACACTACCAGAGGAGGAGGGTAACCATCAACCTATCTATGTAATTCATATACCCGTGAATCCTGGAATGTGAAATGGTGACCTGCCTGCAAGTTATACTGGTTCAATATGGCAAAAACATTTTGGGAATAACCAACCATTCCCTGATTGTATTTAAGGTCCACTGTAAGAGCTGGAACCCATTCATGACACAACTCAGTTTACCAAGTACCTGAGACAGGATAGGCCATGGGCCTGTGAGAAAAACAAACACTACTGTTGTACTAAAGGAACATAGCGATGACTACTGGTGACATCCTGATTAATATACCTATTGATCAGTGCATAGCTCAGCATCCTCTTGCAGTGGATAAGAGCTAACTCAGAGACTCACAATTGGACAATGTGAAGAAAGTGAGAGATTTTGGATTGTTCAGTCCTAAATGGGATGTCTTCACCAAAGCCCTCCTCTCAGGGCTCAGGGAACTATGAGGAAGGGGAGGCAGAAGACTGTAAGAACCAGAGGATGTGGGTAACTCCAAGGAAACAATGTCTTCCAGATCCAACAGGTCTGATGCACATATGAATTTACAGAGAGAGCAACAACACACACAGGGCTTGGCTAGGTTTAAGCCAATTGGGGCCCCAGGGCTAAGAGGGGAAAGTGGATAAGTACTTCCACCCCTAAACTCTGTTTAATTGACATCTAGTTGCAAGGGAAAATCAGTTTTCTTCAGTGAAGTCATACTGGGTGTATAAACCACACTTAAGGGTAGGACTTACCCAGCAGTCGATGGCTCCCACTGATATTTGTATACTTTTGTGTCGTACTGCTTTGTTTGGACGTTTTTTGTCTTACTGGAGTTTTGATTGTATATTCTGGTTTCTGGTTGTGTGTGTGTGTTTCTTGTATCTTTCTTTGCCTTTTTATTTTATATGATTTTTCCTGCATTGTTTGTTTTATTTTTTTGCCCATTTGCCTTTCAAAGAGAGACAAAGGAGGCAAGAGGCTGGAGGCTGGAGAATGAGAAGATCGTGGAGTTTCTGAAAGGAACCGGAGGAGGAGGGGAAGGTATGATCAGAATATGTTGCATAATTTTTTGTACAGTAAGAAAGTGGTAACTTTCAGGAAGATTAAAGACAGATTTTATAAATTTACTGAGGCATCACGCGGGGCAATCTTATCATTCTATTTAAGACATAACTGTTGTGAAAGATGGTTTGTAGGGGGAAGTATGTAGGAAATCTTACATTTAGTTAACCATTAATTCATACTATATTATTACAGATCATAGTGGTTGGAAGAAAGGTATGACTACAAGGAACAATATATAAAAAAGATAATCTTATAATTCTAGAGCTCCGGTTTTGCATTATTCAAAAGCATCATCTCAGTCAATTTTCCCAGTGACCATTTTGGAGGAACATTATCATTACCTCCATGCCTTAAAACCTGTCTATAAAAATAGAAAGTCGCAGAATTTAACCCCAACTCTTTAAATGTATTCCTGCAGGGTCTGGCGATAGGACTCAGCTTATAGGTCACTGCCTAGCATAAGCAGTGCTATCTATATCCCTGGCCCTGAGCTGGATTGTTATACTAAAGAAGCTGGGTGTGGTGGCACATGCTTCTGATCTCAGAACTCAGCTATATTTTCTGGTGATTGTACAACCACAAGAGTAAGCCATTGGTCTGAACAGCACTCTGAGGACAAACAGAGAGGGGTGCTGACTGGGAGTACTAACTCCAACTTATGGGTTTTATGACATATCCCTTTGGAAGCTAAAGAAAATCTAAAGTCATTTGAATTCCACATGTTAAGCCCCTCCCCTTTTGCCATCTTCCTTTGATGGGAGAAATTCTAGAGTGTCATTTATTAATAGTTTATGAGATACCAATCTGGATTATGTTGGCCCTAATAATTTCCCTGTGCAATACTAACATATGTGTTTTAATCATTTTATCCCCCAAATAATTAATATCTAAAAGAGAAGAAAGTATTCTATAAAAGAAGCTAATTTCCTATATTCCTTACATTTTTGTCCTCAGTAATACTCTGGGTTTCTGAACCCCTTTGCCCATCTTTAACAAATTCTAGGAAAATTAATAAATAGTTACTACTCCCTATTATAATCATATAAAAATATGAAAACAAGAAAAACTCTGTTGCGTAGAATAGAGTCTAAGAATCAAAACATGTACTTTTTGCATTATTTGTCATTCTTACCATGGGTTTGGGCATGAATTATTTAGTATTTTAATCTCATATCTAAAGTCTTTGAATTATAAAATAAAAGGAATAAAGTATGTTTTAAATGCTTTAATGAGCAATTAAAATTGAAAATCAAACTGATTATATAAAGATATAAAGATAACTGAAGATATAAAGAGCAATTTTAATTTTAGGGTCCCCACTTGTACATTCAGAGTCGCCTTCTGATTATTGAAAAGCAAGTGTAGGGCACGTGTGAAGAGAACATACATTATTACACTGTCAGCCCCAAGCCCAGCAGTGCATGGAATGCTGGGCCATCCATACGGAGACCACCGAGCCTTCCGAAAGTAAGGTGTAGATATTTCAGTAACGTTTTCTAAGCTTTATTCTTTGCAATTATTTAAAAATCTTTCTCTAGTTCAGTTTGAGGTAATCAATCTGCTGCTGTCTGCCTGTGTTTGCAGTACAGAAAGAGAACACTGCTTCTCAAATGGATGGTGACGTTCCACAGTTGGAATAATTTCTAACATAGATTCACAAGAAACCAGTCAATGTCATATGGTTCAAATGTGGAGTGACTGGGAGTGGGGAATCCAGTGACCCCCAGTTCCCAGTCCTTTAGAAACTCAGAATCTTCCTTAAAGTCAGTCACAGTTCAAATGTGAGTCAGTCCTAATGTGCATCCCTGTTATTCCAGTGGAGACAGGAGAACTTTGGGATTATGAGTAGTTAGGGCAGCAGAAGGGAACATTATCTCAAAAACAAACACCTTCTTGTGTTACAATCCATAGCCAACATAGAGAGTGGGAAAAATGATAGCATTTTCTCTAAGACCAGGAATAAAAACAGCATATCCACTGTGAACTCTTAGTAAACATAGTACTGAATTAGCAAATCAATCAGGTGGAAGAGAGAAATGAAAGGAATCCAAATAGAAAAGGAAGAAGTTAGATTTATAAACATTTATAAACAATGGCAAAGTGACTATACGTATAAAACATTAAAGACTCAACTATAGACAGCACTTCTAGACAAGTTCATTTATAACACACTAAAAAAAATCAACACTAAAACAATAGGTGTTCTATGCACTAATAATTTTTTTTTCTGCAAACGAATTATTGGGAGAAATTTCAGTCACAATAGCTACCAAAATGAAATGTCCTTAAAAATAAATGCAATGATGGTAACTAGAAAATTACTAATGAGACAAACCCCAGACCACAAAACAAGATGGAATGACTTGCCAAATTCATAGACTGGGATTGGAATAACAGAAACGGATACAGCTTTATACTTTCAAAAGCTATTGCCAAACTCAGTGAAATCCCCATCAAAACACCATGGGCATTTTTCAAAGAATTAGAAACGAAAAAAAAAAAAGGTATAGAATTCACTTGGAAACACTAAAGACTCCAAATAAGGAAATCCTTGTTCAGAGGAAAGAATGGTGGTGGCAGCTCACCATTCTTTATGAAGACATTGCAGAGCCACGGTGAGCAGGGATGCTGTTGCCAAGAGAACAGAGATTCGGACAAGGGAACTGAGCAGAGGCTCCAGGAATAAGCGCACACAGCAGCAGCCGCCGAATCCCAGCAGAGACATGAGAGCCATGCCTTGAAGAGAGAAAAGCATGTTCAAAGTTTCACCAGAAAAAGTGAAGATGCACATGCTGACTGAAACTTGACCTCACCATGTCCCGAGGTCAAAATCCAATGATTCAAATTCCTAGACTGTAAAATATGAAACCAGCAGAAAAAAAAAACATTGTATAGGCATTGATTTACTAAACAAGACTCTCAACACAAAATAAATAAACAAACATGATGGTGACATTTGGAAACTTGGAAGTTTCATGAAACAGTTAATGGGATGAGCAGACAACAAGAACAAGTGTGAAACACTTAGCAAGGAGTAAACACCTAGAATAGAAAAGGAATCAAATTTCAAACATGGGCAAATTATCTGAATATATCATGCACACACACACACACACACACATATACACACTCACACAAGGCCCAAAATATATGAAAAGTATGTGTAATACCCTTAGCAATTAAGAAAGTCCAGATCAAAACTGTATTGAGATACCATCCCACTTCGGTCAGAATGGCTATCACCAAGTAAATAAAGTTTTAAATGCTGGAAAGCAGGTAGAGACCATAAATTCAATAGAGTCTTGCATGCTGTTCATGGAAAGGTAAATCATTGTTATAATTATGGAGAACTGTATAGAAGAACTCCTTTGCAATAAAACTGAAAGAAACAAAACAAAACAAAAGAACCCAGTTGTTCCACTTCCTGATGCACGAGCAAAAAAATTGAACAGTCTACATTCATATTTATTGTGATATTATTCACAGTAGTCAAGGTATGGGCTCAGCCTAGATGCCCACCAAAAAAATGAATGGGCAAAGAAAATGCTATACACACAGACCTGGTTATCACTACATGATTGTATGAAGTTCAGTCTTTTTAGTGAGTATGTGAGGCTTCTTAAAGTGGGACAGCATTTGTGTTAGAGTCACAGCAATGGCAGGAGGTGACGAAAAACCCTATAAAATTTTAATGTTTTTCAGATGATATCACCATAGTTGTAAAAAGATCAAACATTTGACCCTGAATTATACAGCTCTTAACTGGCAAGTTGGGATATCAATGCAGATTTCTAAGGTATTACCCCCTCCTTGTTTCCATATTCATCTCCTTCATCCATGGGCATGCTAAGTCCCTCACCCACAGGCATCCTGTATGCCCAGCTTACTATCTTAGTCACTCTTATCTAAAACTCTGGAGAACAGAAGCAGAAAGCAGGTAAATTGTAAGTGAGGAGTATGGGGGTTAGGTTATATGGAAGGGGTGGGGGTGGGGAGTGGTAGGAAAGCCAGGAAGAGATGGTATGATGATCTGGGCTTGAAGGTCCTCCCATAACAGATAGTCATGATGAAGATAACGATATGAACCAACCAGGCTTTTCCTATACATGACTATAACGTTATTGAAACATGTTAGTCATGGGGCAACTGTATTAGAGGTATCCATCATATGGATACAATTGCTAAGCTAGTCAGCACAGAGTCAGAATTCACAGAGAGGTGGCCTGCCAAGAGGATTTCTTTGAAACAGCAAACAAACAAACAAAACCAAAGTAAACACCACAGGCGGAGTCCGAATTCACTGGGAAAGTCTAGATTTCAACGGAAACTCACTGTATCTATCTCAAAATGTGTTGAGTTAGGAACACCTTCCAGATATGTGCCTACCTTGTTGTATAAGATGCAGAAAGCAGAGAAGAAATGAAAGGTTAAGGATTTTCTCATAGTAACTTACCTTGCTCTTCTGCAAGCTACTAAATTGCTAATGAGAATGAAGTTTTGAGCTAATGAACACTGAAGCCACTAAAGTAAGCATTAATAAAGCAAAGCCTTATAATGTCCAGTTTGCTCAAATCACCCATTATCATAGATGTCCATAATTTGCTGCACTAGAGTCTTCTTTATTGGCACTGTATTGCAAATGATTAAGTTTTTATTTTTCTTTCTTTTTTTTAAAGATTTATTTATTATTATATGTGACACTGTAGCTGTCTTCAGACACACCAGAAGAAGGCATCAGATCTCATTACAGACGGTTGTGAGCCACCGTGTGGTCCTGGGATGTGAACTCAGGACCTTTGGAAGAGCAGTCAGTGCCCTTAACTGCTGAGCCATCTCTCCAGCCCCAAGTTTTTAACTATAAAGGTAAATTGGTTGCTTATAGTTACCTTTGACAAATTCTATTAGAATAAAAAAGGGCTTTGAGCATTCACTTAAGATTATAAGGAGGAAAAGTGAAGTATTGAGCAGATATGTGGAGAAACTTAGACACACACACACACACACACACACACACAGAAGTGAAAGATGAGGAATAATGAAAATCAAAGTGTATTGAGGATTTACAGTGTTTAATTCTTAGAGTTTGGAATTTGAAATGAATTTCATGTGTGCCTTGGGAGGCTGTGTTGGTTAGTCTTTGTCAAGTTGACAAATGCTAGAGTCACAAGGGAAGATATGACCTCAGTTGAAGAGTTGCCGCCATCAGATTGCTCTGTGGGACATGTCTGTGGGGCATGTTCTTAATCGATGTGAGAGGGCACAGCACAGAGCATGTGGTGCCAATCCTGATATACCAGGGTTGTATAAGAAAGCAGACTGAGCAAACCAGTTAATAGTATTCCTCTCTTGTCTATGCTGCAGTTTCTGCCTCTAGATTCTTGCCTTGATCCTACCTTAGCTTCACCCAATGATTGACTAGAACCTGTAAGCTAAAATAAACCTCCTTCCCTGTATCCTAAACTTGATTGTTTGTAGTGAGTATGTTATCATAATTATGAAAAACAGGAAATGAATACAAATGTTAATATTAGTTATAATTTATAAATGGGTGGAAGAAAATTATAATGTTTGTGTCAGTAATGGAAACTGAAGTAGTTGGGAGGAAAAAAATGCTTAAAAAATTATACACAGATTGGCATGTGATGGGATATATATATATATATATATATATATGTGTGTGTGTGTGTGTGTGTGTGTGTGTGTGTGTGTGTGTAATTTTTCTCCAAATTTGTTTCAGTCTATCTTTTCTTTGCTTTATTAATTCATGTGTCTTGCATAATTCCCAGTAGTCACTAAATGAGGACTTTACATTATGAAATCGAGCACCAAAGATAGAGAGTCCTCCAATATGATGCATTTAGGAAAAGGGAAATAAAAACCAGCTAAGTTAGCAGCTCCTGGGCTTGGCAGCATCATTGCCACAGATCTCCAGTGGAGAGGCGTTTCCATGGTGACACAGATAGTTCACTCTTACCCGAAAATTTAGGTTAAAAAATGATACAGTAAATAGCTAGGTTAAAAGTGGGCAATAAAACTAAATTAATACTTAATGTAGAGCAGAATTCTTAAAGATAGCCACGCGTGTGTGTACACGCTTGCCCTTAACCACATAGACCTTAAAAGATGATCAGGAGATTAAGTATGAATTTGAATATATTGCTTTTACTGCCCATGGTTTGTGGCAACACATAACTGCCATTTCCTCCTCTTATTCACCAAGCTCCTATGGAAAAACAAATGACTTGCTATATAAAATACAGGTTACCATCAATATCGCTAATTGATGGTGCAGCTGCCAAACTCCAAGTCAGATTCTGAAGAGTATGAGCTAATGCGACTTAATGGCATCGCATCCATCACAGGTCAGAAAATAACCGACATGCAGTATTTTCTTTTGGGTCAGCGATGGAACTGAATAGTGGTAGTTACCATAATTAAAGGCCTATAGCCAGATTAAAAACTCTTAGTTTGTAATTTTTTTTCCTTTTTTTACTAAAAAGGGTTATGTATTAGCTGGTATTTGAGTTGGATGCAAAGTGTGGGGAAAGCCACAACAAGTTAATAAAAATAAAAGCCTTTTGATAACTATTTCATGAGTATCTATGCTTGCCCAGTGAAGAGCACCCACGCATGAGACTTGGTAGTAGGGGATTCAGTTCCTAATGCCCGTGAAATTATCTTAAATATTAGATAAAAAGAATGTGAGGTTTAAAGCAAAAAAAAACCAAAAAAACAAAAAAAACCCAAAAAAAACAGAAGTTCAATGATGACTCCTTAAACAGTGTCGAGGTTTGAGGATAAGAGAAACCTTGGGAATTATGATCAGAAAATATCATTTCCAAAATAGCAAGCAAAGGAGGACATGCGAGGTAAAGACATTTGTGTCAAGGTGGCTTCTGTACAGTTACTTGATCCTAAACATAGAGCAGCATTGGTGATGCTAACAGTGGTTTAGGATGCAAAGGCATAAAGAGATATGGCATCATCTAGTGCTGTACAGTTCACCTCACTCTCACGGAAGCTGAATTATAGAAATACCCAAGCTTGAACAACTTGAGGAAGCTTAGAATTAGAGAACAAGACTGGAGCCATGAATAAAGTAGATATATTCATTTTGTTCACTGAGTAAGACGCAAGCTGGTGTCATCAAGGCAGCTTTCAGTGACACAAGGAGGAGCCCCATTGGATTGGTCAACATTATTGTGATTTGAATATGAAATGTCTTCCATAGGCATATGTGTTTGAACCCTTGGTTCCCAGATGGTAGTTTGGGAAGATTATAGAAACTCTCAGGAGGTTCTTTGCTGGAGGAAGCAGGTCACTGAGGCTTGGCTTTGAAGTTTTGAAGCCTGGCCCCACTTCCTGTTCATTTTCTCTTCCTCATGGCTCATGCAACCTGACAAGCCGCTATTATGCTTCTGCTGTGTGCCTTCATTGGTGTGATGGACTCTGCTCCGTGAAACCATGAGCCAAAATAAACCTTTTCTGCCTCAAGATGCCTTGGTCAGCTATTTTGCCATAGCAACAGGGAATCGATTACTACAAACACAAAAACATTTGGAAGAAGTGAGCAAAGGCAAAACTGAGTGGGTTTGTTGGGGTAAGGAGGAAAGGTTGTGTTGAGAAGGCTTTGCCTCTTGGCTGCTGCCACTCCCCTGTGGATCTTACATTTTACCCTCAGTCTCTTCTTCTATATAGTTGATAAAGCCCCAAGGGGAGGGATTTAATGGAAATGTTCCATTTAGAGAGCAGTTTTTCAAGGACCCTCACCCTTCCCACATTGTCTGGCTGTGGATCTCTATCCTCATCTCAGCTTCTCTGGTGATGGCTGATAAGGAGCCAATCCATGAGAATAACAGAATGCCATCAGGAGTTACTTTCTTGCTCTGTTCCTTTAGCAGAACAATAGCCTTCTATTTTCATCCAGGTTCCTGGACTATCTAGTCTCAGGCTCCTGGCCAACCACGCAGCATCAGTCTGAGTTTCATCTCATGGACTGGGCCTTAAGTCATGTTAGACATTTGTTGGTGACTGCCACATGCCTTGTGACATTAATACACAAGCATATCTTGTAGGCGGGTCACATCAAAGCACTTTAACACAAAGATTATTTTAAAAGGATTTCCCCCCATTTTATTGTTACAGAATATTACTCTGTTCTCGTGATCTGGACATTGTTTTGATTCTGAATATAAACTTGTATAGATTTAACCATTTATGAAGATCTAGTAAAGCTCAGCGATGCTTTCTCCTCAGTTTATAAACAAGTGACACGGAGGAACGATTTAGTATTGATGAAGAACAGTGTGTTACAAAACCAGTATTTCATTCACTACGAAATGTCAGCTTGCTGCTAATACCTGGGCCTAAATTTACTTCAGAAACTCCAACAAGGCCTCAATATCTCATCCTAGGCACATGAGTCACATTCAGAATCTACTTGAGGCTACTGGTTAAAAGGGAGTTTAATAAAGTTATGTGTTTTAGATAAAAATTTACACCATTCTTGGGGAAACTCTGAAATGGGGATGATTATGTTCTGTGTTTGTTTATTCTGATGTACCTTGAGACTCAGAAAGAGTGTAGGAACACTTGCCTGCTTGCTGCCTACTGCTACTACTCATTTTTGCTGCTACTCATTTTCAATGTTCTTTTCTCACTGACTCAATTGTTAAAGGGCTGGAACTTTTTCTGTTGTCTAAACCTCTTGTCTAGGTAACATCCTTCAATAAAGGCTTTAGATACTACACTCACAATGATTTTGGTGAGGTTTTGATTATTATCACAGAATATTCTTCTGAACTCTAGATTTGAAGACACAACTTGCCAACCCACATATCAACATGCCTGTCCTACAAATCAAATACTATGACTTTTGTGGTGCATTGTCATTCGATAAAGAGAAGCTGAGGTGTAGAAACCATAGGAGCCAAGTATAATAAACAATCCTCACAGAAGCCAGGGTGTCCTTTATAAACCATTCA
The DNA here is from genome assembly GCA_036184795.1 of Tokudaia tokunoshimensis. NCBI lineage: Eukaryota > Metazoa > Chordata > Mammalia > Rodentia > Muridae > Tokudaia > Tokudaia tokunoshimensis. The sequence continues at coordinate 59,149,404 of BTHU01000018.1, read as the reverse complement.
GCTTTGACGCTACCTCTAAGTGGCAAACATGAAATCAAATGATTTCATTTAAAATAGTAGCGACAGACATATGGAGGCCTCGGTCTCCTCACTTCTATCCCAGCTGCACCCTGTTTGAATTCAGCTTGGTCACTTGAGGCTGTGTTCTAGCTTGAAAGGATTGCTGGAAGAACTCATGAATGGACCAATGCCTTTTCAGTTACACACACATGAAACTAGCCTTTTATGGTTATAAAATAGAGCTGTGCTATAACAGCTGATGTTTTTCTGACAGTGTACATTTTAAGATAAATTATCAATTAAAATTTTTATAAACATCAACCCATTTGCAACAGTCCTTTAAAGAGGTTTTCTCCTTAATTTCTCTTCTTTTTCTATCTCCAGAGAGGTCTACATTCTTCCCAGACTCAAAGCAAATTGCTTGTATTACTTTTAGTCATTTAAAAATATATACCATCACTAAACAAACCTAGCAATGGAGTAAGTCATTAGGTATGGTATTCTCCTCTCTATTAGATATAGACATAGCTACTTTGAAAAATCAGCAAGGTGTTTCTTGAGAGATTTAGAGGTAATAGTAGAAGTTGATGAGCAGAAGGTATTCTAATCATAAATTTTAATCATGTATAAGTGTGTCTGTATTAGGCTGGTGTGGTCCAGGCATATATCTCTGTCTGAATATAATTAAGAGTGATATAAAAGAGTGGATATAATCTTCACTTTTACCTACTCCTTAATAAGGTTAATTACCATAGCTACAGGGCAGGCTTGTGTAGAATATGTTCTAGTCACAAAACATTATCACAACTTTCTTCTTATATGCAACTTTTACCAAGTTATTCTGGTTTAGCCAAAGAGGCAAGATAAGCACAGAATCACATCCTTGTCTCTCCCAAAGTAGGCAAGAAGAAATATAGATGTAGAAACCAGGAAGATCAGAGTTTCTGCAGGCAATACCTTCCAGGAACAAGATTAGGAGGTGTAATATTTTAATACAGAGATATTATCGATTGTGTCACAAAGAAAAATGAAAATGATTTAATAGCATGTGATATAAACAATGATAAATAATTTGGGTTAACTTGAAATGCATCAAACTGGGAGCCATGAAATGGTAGAACTGGCTTCTGTTGTTTCAATCCTGAGCTAGTATAGACATATCCCCAGTGGTGGTTTTATCTATAAAACGAGTGGCTGGCTGCCATGAGCTGAGAATCCATTCAGGCTTCAACACTAGACAGTACCATTGGACAAGTCACTCACTTTATCTCTGTGTCTTCATTTGCAAACTGAGAACACTACCAACCTGGAGTGCCTCCCATGATCACCATGCGACTGAAAGTGTGCATATATTTGAAGGTCCTTTATGAGCTAAAAAGGCATTCCGCTGTAAATTATTAAAGTCAAGGAAAGAGGATAATTTTTCAGATGCTAAACACTGGATTTACAACTTCAAAGAAATTCAACATTAGATGTCAGATGTTTAATACTGATTATCAAATTTATGGTTTGTAGAATCACCTAAGCGATAAACTCTTGGCATCTTTGTTTAACTATTTTATATCTCTACCTCCCTTCCAACCCTTATTCTACCCGATCTCTTCCAATCGCCCAACATTAGGTAGGAGAGAAAGGTTACAGAGAAAAGAGGATGTAGACCTCTTTAGCACTACTTGCTGATTAGGGGCATCAGGTTCCTACGGGCAACTACACTGTTTATTGTCAGAATATTCAGCAACCCAGTGACCCAGTGACCAAGCCATCCAGCAATAGCAAACCAGCAATCCAGCAAATGCAACTGCAAAAGCAACAGCAGGGACCAGCAGGGACCAGCAGCAAAGGGGGGGGGGGTGACAGCAGGGGAGTAACAGCCATCACAGGCCCTCTTTGGGCTCTCCCTTAATACCCTCTCCAGAGTCTCCACAATTAGACCATCTGCAGCTGGCAAAAATCACGCCCCTGCGAGTGTAAATCATAATCATCTGCTGTGAAGCGGCCTCTTATCCCCACCTGGTATTAAAGCAAAAATATAACCATATAACAAAAATGTTTATTTTGGTTTTTTTTTTGTTTTTATTTTTAAGAAGCCAAAATTCTCACTACAGTAAACCTCTAGGCAAATGTGAGGGAGTACCTAGGATAGGTTTAGTGAGGAGGAAGGCCCACCTTGAACATGAGCAGCATCCCTCCCTGGGCCCTGGGGGTTCCAGACAATGTTAAAAGAAGGCAGCAAGGCGAGCATAAGCATCCCTTATTATCTGCTTCCCGCCTGTGGACAATGTTACCAAGAAGCTACCATCCAGAGGGGGCCAAGGGGGCCATCTCATGCTAGCAACCAAACTTGTTAATGGCAAAGCATTTCCATGTTTTACTGGTTTTAAAGGCACGCAGGGGCCTTCAAGAGCAGTTGAGACTTGGTGCTGTGAAAGGTCAGAATAAGCCATGGCTAACGATGTTGGCTGTTGCAGAAGAAGCCCCAGGATTTAAGGGGTCATTGAAAGAGACTGATGTAACCTTGGAACCATTTAACAAGATTGGAGGACTGGAAGAGAGCCGCAGAGAGGCCACTGGTGAGGGTGTAGCCTGTGGAGATCCCAGTGTTTTAGAGATGGCAGGACTGTGGGATGGGCACCAAAGACAGCAACAGCTGTGGAAGAAGCTGGCCTGAATCTATGAGAGAAGCGGGATGTAGTATGGATGGCAAAGACAGGGAGGAGTGTAGCTATTCTTCTCGGAGTAGAGAGACTGGTGAATGTGGGGCAATGGGCTGTGAGAGGCAGCCTGGTCCCTGGTTGAGCACAGGTTGGAAATCCCAGTGACCCTTCAGGGACAGTAGGCATTCTGTCATGCTTCTGGGCCCCTGGCTCCTGTCAAGTAGCTACTGCACCACACACCCCTGTGGAGAGGTCTGTGGTCAACGGTCATGTAGGAGCAGCTCCCCCATAGCCCTCCCACATGCAGATAAGGTATCTCCAAGCTCTCAGACCAAGCCAGTGGGAAGTACCTGTTGTCAGACCCTGACCCACCCCCAAACTGTATATAAGAATCCTATCCAGAAGGAGTAAAGGTATATGAGAACTACTCCATTGTCGGAGAGCTTCTGTCATACGAGCTGTAACAATGCTGCTTGGGAAGAGGACTGCTCTCCTGAAACGCCACCAGAAGCTCCCCTGCACTCCTCGATGACTAGTCTGCTACTTGTAGGCTCAGCCCGGCCTGACTCAGTCGCAGGGTGAGCATCTTGGAGCAACTGAGGTGGAGGCAGCGGAGGTGACTCCCCCTCCCTGCTCTCACTCTCTCCCCTTTGCCTGAACCCTCACACCCGGCTGGGCCAGAGATCTCAGTGCAAACCCTCCAGTACGCAGGCCCACAGGTGAATGGGTCCCAGATGTCCACGAATGAACGCTGTTGGGTATATGTCTAAACTGGTTAGATTTTAAAGTAATAGTAGCCATCTGCCACTGCCCTCCCAGATGAACCATTAATCAGGAAAATGCCCAACAGGCCACCGGCTAATCTGATTGAGAGCATTTTCCAAAAGAGGTTCCTACTTTTCCTGTTTCCAGCTTGTAACTAGTTGACAGATACTTAACCAGCACACCACCCATTCATTGCCAACCTTAAAATCCTTGGCTGTGCGTGAAAATATGATTAGTCAAACTTATCACATTAATAATTCTCCACAGGAAAACTCACATACATAACTGTATACTTACACATCAAGAGATAATTGTGTACCTTTGGTGTTATCAAAAATACATAATACTATTAAAGTAAATACTGTAAATAATTTGCAGCAGAGATAATATACTTTAGACCAGACACCAGGCACAACAAAAGCAAAAACCTCCACTTCTTAGCCTGTTTAAGTAGGTCCCATGTTACTGAGCCAGTGGAAAACCATGCTTAGTCATGAGAGAGGCATCCTCTAGATTGACATGTTTCTTCTAGGGAAAGGACTCTGCATTAAACCCTTCTTTCCCAGCAGCCAATTGCTGTGTGGTGACTTTGTCCTATTCTGAATGATGGAAGTGAGGCAGGATCAGACACGGGCCATCAGCACTTCCATAGGATCAGACACAGGCCACCAGCACTTCCATCAGCGTCTGTAAGTTGACAGGGGTGTGGGTGGCTCCAGTTCTCACTTCCCTCACCAGTCTAAATCATTGTCCTAAGAATAGAAGAACTAGCCTCCAGGCTGCGAATTTTACCTTTACCTTTCTTCCATACTCTCTTTCACTTGCTGACAGGAACCTGGAATAGCTGTCTCCTGAGAGGCTCTGCCAGAGCCTGACATATACAGATGTGGATGCTCACAGCCAACCATCAGACTGAGCACAGGGACCTCAATGGAGGAGTAAGAGAAAGGACTGAAGGAGCTGAAGGGGTTTGCAACCCCATAGGAAGAGCAACAATATCAACTAACCGGACCCCCTGTCCCCAGAGCTCTCAGACTAAACCACCAAAGAGCACACATGGAGGGACCCATGGCTCCTGTTGCATATGTAGCAGAGGACTGTCTTATCTGGCATCAATGGGAGGGGAGGCCCTTGGTCCTGTGGAAGCTTGATGCCCCAGTGTAGGGGAATTCTGGGGCAGTGAGGTGGGAATGGGTGGGTGGGTGAGGGAGCACTCTCATAGAAGCGGGGGGGGGTGGGATAAGGGGTTTGTGGACGGGAAACTGGGAAAGGCGATAATATTTGAAATGTAAATAAATAAAATAACCAATAAAAAATTGTTCTCTTGGGGAAAAAGAAAACAGATTGGAGATAAGCTTCAGCTTGAAATGTGGAAGACAGTGGTAGGACTTTGGGTTTGGTGGGAGGCAAGCACTTGAGAAACACTGAAGGAGGATAAACCTAGGCTGATACTTTCAGCTCTTTTCCTAGTCACTTAGCTCAGAAGACAGTGGTGACATATTTGGGATAGAGGCTTTTATAACTGGAATTCATTAGACATACCAAGGCAAACAGTAGCAAATCAGCCCTGGGAGGAGAAGGCTGTATAAAAGGAAAGTTGAGTCGAAGCTTACTTGAAGTGTGAGGCTTAAATGTATGTGCCACAGCTACCAGGTCTCAGGGTACCCAGAGAGCTAATATAATAAATGTGATTTCTGAGTATGTCTGTAAGGGTGTCTGTGGAAGAGCCCAGCTTCCGAGCTGTATAACAAGTATGTAGTTACCATAATGTGGGCCCGAAGAACAGAGGGGAAGGAAAGTGGGAATCATACCTTCTGAGCAACTGTGTTTGGTGCTTGTCCTCTCTTTTATTCCCTGGGATCCTAATGCTCAGTGTCTTAGGGTTTTTACTGCTATTAAGAAATACCATGACCAAGGCAATTCTTATGAAGGAAAGCATTTAGTTTGACTTACAGTACAGAGGTTTAGCCCATTATCATCATGGCAGGAAGCACGGTGGCAATACCCTCACACATGGTGCCGGAGACATAATTTAGAGTTCTACATCCAGATCCTCAAGTGTCACCGAGCCTGGCTTGAGAACTTGAGACCTCAAAGTCCATTCCCAGGGACACACTTCTTCCAACAAGGCCACACCTCCCAATAGTGCCTCTCCTTATGAACCTGTGGGGGCCATTTTCATCCAAACCACCACATTCGTTCAGGCTGCAGACTTGTACTGGAGTCTACATCATTGCTTTCTCAAGCTCCTGAAATACATACTGCATCCCATGGTCTCTTAAGTACAGATGGCAGAGTGTGGGAGTCCTTAGCATCAAAACCCTGGGAGTCAATACCATACTGTGTATATCTGTTCCTAATAAATGATATGTACACAAATAAGAATCTCTTACACTATATATTAATTATTCTGTCTTAGGATCTTTTTTTTAATATTTCATATTGGATTTTCATAGTTTTTTTTTCCCTCTTGGTCAGAAAACTATTTCCTTCAGAAAGATGTCTGTGACAAAGAGTGCCACAGATAATATCTCTGAGTTGCCTAGGCTGAAATATATAATTCCTAAAATTTATCATCAGGTTAAAATTGCATTTCTTTTTAACACTATCTTTTAAGTAGAGTCTACTCCATGACACAAAAGACTGATCCTTATCAAGTTTCTCTGCTCCATTTAGGCAACTCCTGAGAAGACTGGAGGAAAGGGGAAGCAGCTAGTTGGGCTGGTGCTCATCAGGGGAGCAACTAGATGGGTAGATGCCCGTCTTTATTGTACCCAGAGCAGCCCCACTTGAATAAGATGTGTATTGAACCTTGTAACAGGTTGTTTTCTGAGGCAAACATTCTCTGACCAAAAGAAACCAAACTGTGTTGATAATACTACAGGGAGCCAGAGAAACAATCTTTATGATCTTTATGCAGGATGAAATGTAGATGCTAAAGCACATTTAAAAATCCGCAAAGGAGAAAAATCTATCAGATTACAGAACCGAGAGGATGTTAATAAAGCCAATGGTCATGGCTAGTGATCACTGCCAGAGTCTTGGTAAGCCAGCGCTCTCACAGGACAAAGCTTCATCTGTAAGACTTGAATAAGCAGTGGGAAGTTACCTGTTGGTAGAAGATTCAGTATTCAACGATTTGGTAGTCAAATCTATACCCCAAAATGTAATGCTATATCGAATTTATCTTTCCTCATCATCATTTCTCTACAAAGAGAAGTGTGTTTCATTTGCTAAGTCTGGCACTGATTTTCAGCAATAACTTAACATTCAATTATTGATTTCAATAATAGTATATCCAGTGCTATTCAATAAAATTATAGAGGAAAAAAATTAGTGAATACAGATGGAAAAAAACTATATGTGGTACCGGAAGGCTCTCTTTTGAAAGCGCTGTTTTACCACTTCAAGCACTGTGGTGCTTCAGACAGAGTGTCAGGGAGTTTTACAGGAACTATAGCATTTGTCAGCATGCAGGACTCGAGAGGTGGTTAGAATCATTAGCTCCATCCTTCAAGTAGTGAAACAGAAGCCCAGGGATGTTAAATCCCTGTCCAAGGCCACGTTGCCAACAGATGGTGACCCCAAAGCTACGCACTCAACAGAAAACTAATGTTCTCTCTAGGGACCTTAAAGACCACAGGCATTGTTCACTGCACACAGGTTGGTCACTTATCAAATCATTCACTGTGTATGTATTTATTCTCCTTTACTGAGTGTCAACTGCTCTCTCTAGTAACATAATTAGACATAGTTACAGAAGCAAGGAATAGTTTACCCACGTATTATGGAATACAGATGGGAAAAATCATCCAACGAAATCTAAATATGTCAGATGATAATAAGTTATATGAACAAAAGTAACTTAGGAAAATAGGGTTCATTTCAAAGATTTTTCTTGTCAGAATGATGTTTGACTCTATACAGGAAGAAAATGTATTAAGGTACTGGAACAGCTACATGGATTACATAAAATAAATGTATAAAGTCCTTCAAGGCAGCAGAGATGTCAGAATACAGGATTAGTAAGTATATTGTACCTTCTTCTTGAAATGGGAAAACTGAGTCCTAGTAGAAATAAAGTTATATGGATTGGTTGTTCATCAAAGCATTTAAAAAGCCAAACAATGAAACTAAAGATGAGACTAAATATGATAAAGACAATCTACATATTTCTTTGAGCACTCAAATTTACAAAAGCAAGTTCATCTCAAAATTAAGAAGGATAAGAGTGCTGTCTCGCTCTCATTCTCTCTCACTGACATGAGCACATGGTGTGTGTGTGTGTGTGTGTGTGTATTTGTCTGTGAAGATATACTCTTCAAAAGTAGGCAGACAAGTAGAATTTTGTAGAGACATTCAACTGAAAGATTTTCAGACACCAAACCCAAATACAATTGCTGATGCCAAGTAGTGCTTGCTGACAGGAGCCGGGTATAGCTGTCCCCTGAGAGGTTCTGCCAGAGCCTCACCAATACAGATGTGGATGCTCTCAGCCAACCATAAGGCTGAGCACAGGGTCCCCAATGGAAGAGTTAGCGGAAAGACTGAAGGAGCTGAAGGGGTTTGCAACCCCATAGGAAGAACAACAATATCAACTAACCAGATCCCCCAGAGCTCTCAGAGACTAAACCACCAAAGAATACACATGGAGAGACCTATGGCTCCTGCTGCATATGTAGCAGAGGATGGCCTTTTCTGGCATCAGTGGGAGGGGAGGCCCTTGGTCCTGTGGAGGCTTGATACCCCAGTGTAGGGGAGATGCTAGAACGGTGAGAAGGGAGTGGGTGGGCGGGGAGCACCCTCATAGAAGCAGGGGGAGGGGATGGGAAGTTGTGAAGGAGAAACTAGGAAGGTAAATAAATTAGATAACCAATAAAAACAATTTACAAAGATTTTAACAGTGTCGACAGACTTTTAAGTATTTCAGATCATATTCTACTGTGCTAATTAAATAATGTTCCCGGTAGATATGAATGCTAGGTTCATGTTGAAAGAGGAGATGTGAATTTTATTACTCTGGATTGTATCCATTTCAGTTAAGGCAGTGTATATTAGACAGCTTTTCCAAATCAATAAATCAAAAGCGTAACTTCACCTGTGATTAACTGGTAGCGCACCTCTCATAATTCTCCTCAGAGAAACTGAAGTTTCCTTTGGGAAAATGATGTGGGTGTAACAGTTGGATGTGACTAGGCGGAAAGTAAAGACGGCAATGCAATTGCTCTGCACATTTATGATATATAATTTTAACGTTGAAGTCACTCACCCGACTCTCTGCGGTGCTTCACTTCATAGTTTTGGTACCAGAGTGAAGTTTATACAAATAATCAATAGAATTTAGGAGAAGAGGCTGCAACCATAGTTGATTTGGTTCTCGACATGGATAGGTGAGTGATAAAGGTCATTGTTACCTTACATTATATTATTCATTTGTATATGCTTTATACGTACTCGCTCATATTCATAACAATCATTTTTAATTTAAGTATGTAGCTAATATATAACATGAGGCAATTTGAGTAATAGAAATCGGTGGATATATGTCTGCTTTTGTCTGAGCAATACTGTCTTCATGGGAGGACACAGTTGTGGAATCTACTTCAGTGCACACCTTACTGCTCTCATTCTTGATGGAGAGCTGGTTCCCCAGGGACATGCTCTCCAGGCCATGCTGTGGTTCAGGGAGACCACACCCTCCCATCCCCTCATCTCTTCGCCTTTGCCCTTTCCCTCACTTAGCATAACTTTTTGATCTGTTATACTTCGTGTGCTGAGTCTCCGGCGATTGTACTGCTCTGAATTGCTGCTCGGATGACTTTACACAGGAGAGCTGTTCTTCTTCCGTCTGAAAGGCCAGTCGACCCTCCTTATTTGTTGCTCTTCATCACCTCGCACATTTCACCATGAATTCAGACCTTACCTGTTTTGCAAGCGATGATAATCTTTATATCAGAAAATGGAATTCTGAAAAAGTGGAGTGACTCATTTTTCTACATCAAAGTATTATTTAATAACTTAAATGAAACAAAATATCACTGATAAGCATAGTCCTGCAAATAATCTTTATGAGATAATTTATCTTAAAACATATTCAGCTATAGCTATTTTCATAGGAATTAAATAAAAATTTAATGTAATATGACTCTTCAATAACACAAAACTCATAGTATCTGTGTTTGTTCCTTATAAACACACAGTATACATTTTAGTAGACTTTATTGTAAAAGATTTTTAAATAAAAAATTACATAGTGAATTTATTAGGCCTAAGGTCTGTATATCTCAGTGAACTTCTATGAAGTTAGAATAGGCATTTGAAGGCTGTGGAGCTTCATACTGGGTTTTACACTTAAACCATTGAATATATTTATGTACTTATCAACCACCAGAAATGGAAAAAAAATCATGACAGAGTTAGACCTAGATAAATAATTAGCTTTATATTCTCTCTCATAACCCATGCTCATGACCTGCATTCAGTATTCACTTTATATTTTGGCAGCCAAGTAGCAAGAAGAAATACTGATAAGGGAGAGAGTGTTGTCACTATGGGAACAACTTTTGATCAAAAATATAGTTGATGCAGATTTTTCCCTGAGTGCAAGCATTCCGTGTTCACACCCTTCTAGGTGTGGTGTGACTTCTCATTCCTCATAAATCTTAAATAGATTACTTAGTATATATAAATAATGCTTTCAGAGCTTGTGCCTACAGTTCTCAGTAAACCAGATGGATAGCTTCTACTTCCAGAAGTTATGTTTCTGATTTTCCAGCCACTCCTTGTTCATTTAAATCAGCAGACACTTCATCCTTCGTCTATCATGGTCTCCGTAAGACACCATGCACTGGTCTTTCTTTCCTTTACTAAGTAAGCCTTCAGATTTAATCCGAACTCCTTTATCTCCACTGTGGATCACTTTAATTTTGAAAAACAGTCCTGCATTCAGTGCAGTTTAAGGGAAAGGAACAGTGGGCGCGAGCTTGAGTTTGAATAGCAGACAAGAGAGGTTTTGTTGTCGTCTCGATCTTCTGATTTGCTTTGCAGAGGCATTCCTAATTAGTTACTACAAGTCAGGTGCTATTTTGTGTCATCTGCTAGATGTAGTAGCAATGAAATTCCATGTGTTTGGTTAAAAATATAACTATGGATCATTTTGAAGTAAAATATATACCTGGCGAAATACAATCAAAATTACATGATAATCACAAAGGGAAAATTCGTACGTGTGCAAAAAGAGGTCAAGACTACCTGCAAGACAATTACATTTCCAACCAGAAAGAAGAGAATAACACCGGGGAACAAGTAGCCTGTTTGAGAATGTGTTTCAGAAACAGAAAGGTTTACTTTGGAAAGAGATTAATGGGAAATAATTGCAGACTTTCTGAGTGAGAGCAGATATGGAAGGACTTTATAATCTTCATACTGAGTGGACGGAGCATGGTGAGCTGCTGGCATTAATGTCTAGCGAGTGTATGTCTGAAAAAATCTGGACCTGCGGGGTTGGAATGGACAGAAAGAGGAATCACGGGGCAGGTCTCACAATCAGACAGAAGACGGCTCCTCCGAAGTCCCAGAGAACAGTTAATACTAAGGAATTAAGTATAAAGAAAATAACTGGAAAAATTCATGAAAATTCAAGGAACAAAGACTTACTCTTGCTAGCATTCCTTCTGGGCTCCACCCCACAGTTACCTGGTAACAGCCAGGTCTGCCCCCTCCTCTCTCTCTTAGCCTCATCTTCTCTTCCTCTCTTCCATCTCAGTTCCTTCCCTCCCCATTCCCCTCCGCCCTCTCTCTACATGTTCATGGCTGTTCTCCTGCTCTTCCTCCCTCTCCTCTCCTCTCCTCTCCTCTCCTCTCCTCCCCTCTCCCCTTCTCTCCTCTCCTCTCCTCTCCTCCCCTCTCCCCTCTCCCCCCCTCCTCTTACCTCTCTTCCTCCCTTCCTGACCCTGTCTCTACTCCCTTCCAACTCCCCTCCCCATGCCCTAAATAAAGTCTATTCTATACTATACCCCTTGTGTGGCTCAGGATACCTCGCCATTATCAAACATATACTTGTTCTTTCTTTTTTATAAAACACAACTCTGACTTGAAAAGGGGAGTCTATTGGATGCACTCAAGACATCTATAAAACTGTTGGCTGCTCTGACAGGCATGCGCCCTCTGCCACAGTTTTTCCTGCTATCGATGTCCTATCGCCGACTGAGGACTGCGCACTAGTTTCACCCCAAAGTACTTCATTCATTGCTGGCAACCGCCAGAACATCACTTGCTATTTAGAAGCATTTGTTCAACTTTTGACTCCCTGGAAAGGTTAGCTTTGTTTTATAGATGGGATCACAAGAAGGAGATTTGTCCAAGCGTGAAAACTAGAACAAGACACATGTCCCTTTTTAGTAAATCTAGCCTTCGAGGGCTCTTATCAATGTATACTAAAAAGGTTTCTGATGGATCATAAGAAGTTTTAAAATATGGAGTTCACCTCTAAAACAGTTCCTGGTAATTGTTATCAGTGACAGTCGCTGTTCCTGTGCTGCCTTTGATGGGGCTATTCCTAAAATGAGATGCAAATCTTCACACCTTACAGTCTTTGAGAGCTGAAGCCAGGTACTCCCCAGGCTCTGAGATCTGACACAGCTGTCCTGTTTGAACCTAGGCCCTGTTTTACTGGCATAGTGCCCAGGCTCATTTACATTTTTTTTTTATTTCTTTAACATTCCACAAGCTCTTCAGCTATCTTCTGTGAATATATGATTTTTTGGCTTGTATTTTTTTTAAAAATACTATCCATTTAATGCATTTATTCTAGCTTTCTCTTCATCCATTTGTAACATTGTATTCTACTTTTCCCACTTCGGAAGATCCTGTCCTCTTACCTAATCTTCTACTGGCTACTTAACCTCTGGCAGCACTATAAATAAAACACACATACCTGAAGTTTAACTTCTAACACCCACATAAAAGAGAAAACATGCAATGTTAGTCTTCCCGGGTCTGGGTTGTCCCACTTAGGATGACTGTTTCTAGCTCCAACCGTTTACCTGAAAATTTCATTTTTCCTAAGTAATGTTCTATTACCCACGTGACTACACTTTCATCCTCCATTAATCAGCTGCTGAGCATCTAGGTTGTATTCTTGGCTGTTTCCAACTTCTGGCTTTAGGAATAGAGCTTCTGTGAACACAGATGAGCTCGTGTCTCTGCAGTAGCGGGTACCCTCCTCTGGGTATATGCCAAAGAGGTGGATCTTGGAGTCAATTTATTTTCATCTTTCTGAGGTGTCTCAACACTGAGCTCCACGGTGGCCACACCCATTTTCCCTCCCCCCAGCAGTAGGTGTTCCCTTTTCTAAGTCTTCACTGGACTCCATTGTGTCCTTACTTATGTTTACCATTCTGACTGGGGAAGATGGAGTCTCCAAGTCGTCTCGATTTGCATTTCCCTGACAACTAAGTTTATTGAACATTTTAAAAGTATTTCTTAGACATTTTTTGTTTCATCTTTTGAGAGCTCTGTTTAGTTTTATAACACAGTTTTTAGTTGGCTTGTTTTCTTAATGTTCATTTTTTTGTTTGTTTTGTTTTAAGTCCTCATATACACTAGATACTAACTCTTTATTAAATGTATACTTGGTAAAGATCATTTTCCTACTCTATAGGCTCCCAATTTGCATGAATGTTGCTGTCCTTTGCTTCACAGAAACTTCTTAGTTTTATAAAATACCATTGATTCATTGCTGGTCTTGATGGGATCTTTGCAGAAAGTCTTTTCTTCTCACAATGAAGTACAATCTACTTTATATTTCCTCTTTTGTCAGACTCATGGTATTGGTTCTAGATTGAGGTTCTTGATGCATTTAGATTTGAGCTTTGTACAAAGTGATGGATGTAAATCCGTAGTCATTCTTCAATATGTTACTATCCAGTTTGACTAGCACCATTTGTTAAAGATAATTTCTTATCCAGTTGTATACTTTTAGCTTCTTGGTTAAAAACCAATCAAGCATCCATAGGTATGTGAAATTATGTCTGAATCTTCAGTTTGAGTTCCTTGATCAATGTGTCTTTTTATGTCAATATCACACATTTTTTATTACTAAAGCTCTGCAATACAACTTGAAATATAGGATGGTGATATCTCCATCAGTTCTTTTATTATTCAGGGTTATTTTACCTATTTCTTTGTTATTGTTTGTTTGGTGTGTGTGTGTGTGTGTTTCCATATGAAATTGTAGATTATTCCTTCAATTTCTTTGAAGAATGACGAGAATTTTGATGTTGGTTGTATCCAATCTGTATATGGGTCTTTAGAGGAGTGTGACTTTCATAGTATTTATGCTACCAATGCATGAACAGGGGAGGTCTTTCCATCTTTTGAAGTATTTGTTTTTAATTTGTTTCAATCTCTTAAGATTTTTCTTAAGGTTTTAAATTTTTCTATTGTTTGACCTGATGAGTTTTTCTTTCTTTTATTATTATTATTTTTATTTTCTATATTCTTTATTTACATTCCCAATGATTTCCCCTTTCCCAGTTCCCCACTCCCCGAAAGTCCCATAAGCCCTTTTCACTCCCTCTGTTCCCCATTTGCCTAAGAATTTAGTGAATTCATTTTTTTTAATTGCTGAGTAGTATTCCATTGTGTAAATATACATGGAAAATATCTCTGATAAAATTGAAGAAATATATAGAAAAACACATTAAGATTGACTATTTCATGGAAAAATTATACAGATAAAATGGTAGACATAAAAATATTCCTAAGTTGATTAAAAGTGGAATTATAAACATTTTCTGAAAAAATTGAAGATCTACAAGGAAAATATTTCTGATAAAACTCAAGAAATATATAGAAAAACACGTTAAAACTGACTATTTCATGAAAAATTATACAGATAAGATGGTAGGCATAAAAATATTCCTAAATTGATTCAAAGTAGAAGTAAAACATTTTCTGATTAAAACTGAAGATTTACATGGAAAATATCTCTGATAAAATTGAAGAAATTTATACAGATAAATTGGTAGGAATAAAAATATTCCTAAATTGATTGAAAGTAGAATTATAAACATTTTCTGATAAAACTGAAGATTTACATGGAAAATATTTCTTATAAAATTGAAAAATATATGGAAAAACATTAAAATTGAAAATTATCATGGAAAATTATACAGATAAAATGGTAGGCATAAAAATTTTCTAAGTTGATTAAAAGTGAAATTATAAACATTTTCTGATAAAATTGAAGATTTTCATGGAAAATATCTCTGATAAAATTGAAGAAATATATAAAAAACATGTGAAGATTGAGTATTTCATGGAAAAATTATACAGATAAAATGGTATGCATAAAAATATTCCCAAGTTTTTGGAAGTGGAATTATAAACATTTTCTGATAAAATTGAAGATCTACAAGGAAAATATTTCTGAAAAAATTCAAGAAATATATAGAAAACATGTTAAAACTGACTATTACATAGAAAATTATACAGATAAAATGGAAGGTATAAAAATGTTCCTAAGTTGATTGAAAGTAAAATTATAGACATTGTCTGATAAAATTGAAGATTTACATGGAAAATATTTATTGTCTGATAAAATTGAAGAAAAATATAGAAAAATGTTAAAATTGAAGATTATCATGGACAATTATACCAACAAAATGGTAGGCACAAAAACATTCCTAAATTGATTGAAAGTGGAACTACCAACACTGCCCCCCCCCGAAACCGAAGATCTACATAGAAAACACCTCCAACAAAATCGAAGAAATACACAGAAAAAATGTTAAAATTAAAGATTATCATGGGAAATAACAGTCAAAATCGTAGACACAAAAAACATTACTAAATTGAAAGAGGAGTCACACACATTTTCTGATAAAATTGAAGATCCACATGAAAAACATCTCTGTTAGACTATGTTTTTTGTTGGGGAATTGAGTCTATTGATGTTATAAGATATTAAGGAATAGTGATTGTTGCTTCCTGTTATTTTTGATGTTCTTTTTATGTTTGTGTGGTTACTTTCTTTTGGGTTTGTTGGAAAAAAGATTACTTTCTTGCTTTTTCTAGGGTGTAGTTTCCCTCCTCATGTTGGTGTTTTCCATCTATTATCCTTTGTAGGGCTGGATTTGTGGAAAGATACTGTGTAAATTTGGTTTTATCATGGAATATCTTTGTTTTTCCATCTATGGTAATTGAGAGTTTTGCTGGGTATAGTAGTTTGGGTTGGCATTTGTGCTCTCTTAGGGTTTGTATGAGATCTGTCCAGGATCTTCTGGCTTTCATTGTCTCAGGTGAAAAGTCTGGTGTAATTCTGATAGGCCTGCCTTTATAGGTTACTTGACCTTTTTCTCTTACTGCTTTTAATATTCTTTGTTTAGTGCATTTGGTGTTTTGATTATTATGCACCGAGAGGATTTTCTGGTCTGGTCCAGTCTGTCTGGAATTCTGTAGGCTTCTAGTATGTTCACGGACATCTCTTTCTTTAGGTTAGGGAAGTTTTCTTCTATAGTTTTGTTGAAAATATTTACTGGCCCTTTAAGTTGGAAATCTTCACTCTTTTCCATACCTATAATCCTTAGGTTTGTTCTTCTCATTGTGTCCTGGATTTCCTGGATGTTTTGGCTCAGGAGCTTTTTGCATTTTACATTTTCTTTAATTGTTGAGTCAATGTTTTCTATGGTATCTTCAGCCCCTGCGATTCTTTCTATCTCTTGTATTCTGTTGTTGATGCTTGCATCTATGACTCCTGAATTCTTTCCAAGATTTTCTATCTCCAGAGATGTCTCACTTTGTGATTTCTTTATTGTTTCTACTTCCATTTTTAGATCCTGGATGGTTTTGTTCAGTTTCTTCACTTGTTTGTGTTCTCCTGTAATTCCTTAAGGGATTTTTGTGTTTCCTCTTTAAGGGCCTCTACCTGTTCACCTATGCTCTTCTGTATTTCTTTCAGGGAATTTTGTGTTTCCTCTTTAAGGGCTTTTACCATTTGACCCATGTTCTCCTGTATTTGTTTAAGGGAGTTTTTTATGTCCTTCTTGATGTCCTCTAACAGCATCCTGAGAAGAGACTTTAAATCCAACTCTTGCTTTTCCGGTGTGTTGGGATATCCGGGATTTGCTGTGGTGGGAAAACTGGGCTCTGATATTGCCAAGTAGCCTTGGTTTCTGTTGGTAGGGTTCTTGCACTTGCCTTTCGCCATCTGGTTATCTCTGGTGTTAGTTGGTCTTGTTGTATCTGGCTAGAGCTTGCCCCTCCTATGGGCCAGTAAACCTGTGTCTGTACTCCTGGGAGACCAACTCTTTTCTGGCAGGGTCTGTGCATGGAAGACTGTGGAGCTGTCTCGTTCCCTGCTGCAAATGGAAGCTGGAAGGGAAGACTCCTGTCCCAGCTGCTCCACTGATCATATGCCTTGTGCCCTCCTAGCTGTACCCCTCCAGAGAGAAGGTGGAGATCTCACCTCTGCATTCAGAAGTGAAATTGCTATTGGGAGATCACTCTCTCTTGATGGGCTAAGCACAGAAGGCTTTGGAGCTGCCTGGTTCCCTGCTGCAAATGGCGGCTGGAAGGGAGTTTTTCATTTTGAGTTTGATTTCAGTTTTTCTTTTTAAATAAATTCTAATTCTTTGTTAAAATACACCTGCCTATCTTTGTATATCCACAGTCTTTATTAAGGCACTTTTTCATATCCTCTACAAGTTCCTTGAACTTATTCATACTTACAAGTTCTTGTCTTGTGTATATTAACTATATTAGCTATATTACTCTTCTCAAAGCATATTGCAATATGGATAATATTTTAGGAAGAGACATGTTGCCTTCAGTTTTCATGTTCATGTTATTTCTCGGGGATCTAGGTTTCTATAGTTACAATGCTGATGGTGTTTCTTGATGTAGATATCTGGTCTGATCTTTGTTGGGTTGGTGTTCATTTCTTTGGTTGCTGTTGCTCCGGTCTGACAAGTTGTGGATCAGAAAAATGAGGCTTGGTTTTCAATTTTGCGGCCACTATGGATTCTAGGGTTCAGACACTGATTGGTCCTGTATCTGATGTTTTGTTTGGAACTCTGGATTCAGACTCCAAGGAGACCCTAACTGGTCCACAAGATGGAGTAGGTAGTAGGCTTGCAGGTAGGAGAATGAGACCAGCTCTGGAGATCTCTTCAGTAGGATTTGGGTCTGAGTCCACAGAGGACAGCAGAGGCAGGACTAATGGAAGCATGGGTCTGAACTTTGATGGTGTCAGGTCCAACGGAAATAGGGTTGGGCTGGGAGGAGGGATCAGGGAACACGGCTGTAGCTTCAGTCCAAGTGTGGGTACCTTAAAGAGACTGTATTGGAGGAGTGGAAGAAGAGCACCTCCCTGAGTCCCATCTAAGCATGGTGAGTATTAGGTCCCTGGTAGAGAGTAGTTCTGCAGGTAGGTTGGTTGGTAGTCACAAAGGACTGGAGGTGGGCTGTGAGGCAGCAAAGAAAAACTAAGGGAACAGTAGGTCTGGGTCATGTACCAAGAGGCCAAGTCCCAAGAGGATGGAGGTGGTCTGGGATGAGGGCCTGAGGCAAGAGACATTGCAGGTCTAAGAGAACATTTCATATTGAATTATAAACAGTAGAGAAGATAATAACAGAAACACAGGTATAGAGC
Source organism: Tokudaia tokunoshimensis (assembly GCA_036184795.1). Classification (NCBI taxonomy): domain Eukaryota; kingdom Metazoa; phylum Chordata; class Mammalia; order Rodentia; family Muridae; genus Tokudaia; species Tokudaia tokunoshimensis. The sequence continues at coordinate 59,131,332 of BTHU01000018.1, read as the reverse complement.
CAAACAAAATACAGGTCACATGGAGAATGATTTTATTACTAAATAACAAATGGAAGGTCAGAAACTAAAAGCAGAGGTGTTACTTAGGATGGGGGTGAGATCTTTGTAAACAGAATACCAATCACATAGGAAATAGCTCCAAGAATTGACCACTAGGATTAGGTGAAGATAAAAACTTCTGCACAGCCAGGAAGCTATCAGCACAGCACACAGGCAGCCTACAGAATGGGAGACAATTCTTGCCCACTAAACTCAGGCAGAGAATGGATATTTACTATATAATGGTATTATATATTATATAGCAGCATATAATAAGATATATTAAAAAAGAAAGAAAAAGAAAAATGAAACATGTCAATTAATAAATGGGTCAATGTACCAAACAGATAATTCTCAAAAGATGAGGCATAATTGGCCAACAATATTTTAAAAGCTGTTTTGACATCCTTACACATCAGAGAAATTCAGACTACTTTGAGACTCTATCTTATCCCAATCTGAATGTCTATTACTAGGAAAACAGCCAAAAATACAGATAAGGATATGAAAAATGACTAACCCTTGTTCACTGTTGATGGGATTATAAACTGATAAAGCCATGGTGGAACTGAGTGTAGAGGTTCCTTAAAAAATTTAAAACAGAACTACGATATAACCCAGCTATGTCTCTCCTGGCATATACACAAAGGACTCTATATCTATGACAGACACACGTATATTCGTAGTCCTTGCTGCTATATTCAAAACAGAAAAGATTTATCCTAGACATCTATCAACAAATAGATAGCTGGTGAATATGTAGAATATATAAAAAGGTTCACAACAGAATTTTACTAGCTGTAAAAAAAAGAAAGAAAAAAATCTGTAGGCAAATGGTTGGAATTGAAAGGAGTGAGTGAGGTCACTCAGAAAAACAAATATATTCTTGTTGCTATGCAGATCTAACCTCTAATTTTTACATCTATGCATTTGTGAGAATGAGTGGGTATAGGTTATAAAGCTAGAAAGAGTTCTGGAAGAGAGGTTAGTGGTTTTAAGGGAGAGCAATAGAACATGTATGCCAGGAAAGTGGGAATGGGAATACTGGGGGTGAGGTGGGTATAGACAGGGGAAAGGGAGGCAGAAGAGGAACAGAGGAGGGTTGGCCAAGATACAAAACACATGAATATGGTACAAGAAAAACATATTACTTTCTGTGCTAATTAAAAATAAATAAATAATTTGAGTATAGGAAGGCTACTGACTTGCTTGAGTTAATTTTATATCTGGCCACTTTGCTGAAGTTGTTTATCAGCTGTAGGAGTTCTCTGGTGGAGTTCTTTGGGTCGCTTAAGTATACTATCATATCGTCTGCAAATAGTGATAGTTTGACTTCTTCCTTTCCAATTTGTATCCCTTCGACCTCCTTTTGTTGTCTAATTGCTCTAGCTAGAACTTCAAGTACTCTATTGAAAAGATATGGAGAGAGAGGGTAGCCATGTCTAGTCCCTGATTTTAGTGGGATTGCTTCAAGTTTCTCTCCGTTTAGATTGATGTTGGCTACCGGTTTGCTGTAAATTGCTTTTACTATGTTTAAATATGGGCCTCGAATCCCTGATCTTTCCAAGACCTTTAACATGAAAGGATGCTGAATTTTGTCAAATGCTTTCTCAGCATCTAATGAAATGACCATGTGGTTTTTTTCTTTGAGATTGTTTATGTAATGGATTACATTGATGGACTTCCTTATATTGAACCATCCCTGCATCCCTGGGATGAAACCTACTTGATTGTGGTGAATGATCATTTTGATGTGTTCTTGGATTCAGTTGGCAAGAATTTTATTGAGTATTTTTGCATCGATATTCATAAGAGAGATTGGCCTGAGATTCTCTTTCTTTGTCGGATCTTTGTGTGATTTTGGTATTAGCGTAATTGTAGCTTTATAGAACGAGTTGGATAGTGTTCCTTCTGTTTCTATTTTGTGGAACAGTTTGAAGAGTATTGGTGTTAGGTCTTCTTTGAAGGTCTGATAGAATTCTGCACTAAAACCATCTGGACCTGTGATTTTTTTTGGTTGGAAGACTTAAGCAGGCTGAGAAAGAAGTAAGAGAAATGATATCCTTCATGATAGCCACAAACAATATAAAGTATCTTGGTGTGACTCTAACCAAACAAGTGAAAGATCTGTATGACAAGAACTTCAAGTTTCTGAAGAAAGAAATTGAAGAAGACCTCAGAAGATGGAAAAACCTGCCATGCTCAAGGATTGGCAGGATTAATATAGTAAAAATGACCATCTTGCCAAAAGCAATATACAGGTTCAATGCAATCCCCATCAAAATCCCAACTCAATTCTTCATAGAGTTAGAAAGAGCAATTCAAAAATTCATCTGGAATAACAGAAAACCCAGGATAGCTAAAACTATTCTCAAGAGTAAAAGAACTTCTGGGGGAATCAATATCCCAGACCTCAAGCTGTACTACAGAGCAATAGTGTTAAAAACCGGATGGTATTGGTACAGTGACAGGCATGTAGATCAATGGAACAGAATTGAAGACCCAGAAATGAATCCACACTCCTAGGGTCACTTGATCTTTGACAAAGGAGCTAAAACCATCCAGTGGAAAAAAGATAGCCTTTTCAACAAATGGTGCTGGCTCAACTGGAGGTCAACATGCAGAAGAATGCAAATTGATCCATTCTTATCTCCTTGCACTAAGCTCAATTCCAAGTGGATCAAGGACCTCCACATAAAACCAGACACACTGAAACTAATAGAAAGGAAACTAGGGAAGAACCTTGAACATATGGGCACAGGGGATTTCCTGAACAGAACTCCATTAGCTTATGCTCTAAGATCAAGAATTGACAAATGGGACCTCATTAAATTACAAAGTTTTTGCAAGGCAAAAGACACTGTCAAAAAGACAAAGCGGCAACCAACTAACTGGGAAATGAGCTTTACCAACCCTACATCCGACAGAGGGCTAATATCCAATAGATACAAAGAACTCAAGAAGTTAGACTCCAGAGAGGCAAGTAACCCTATTAAAAAATGGGGTACAGAGCTAAACAAAGAGTTCTCACTTGAAGAATATCTAATGGCTGAGAAGCGCCTAAAGAGATGTTCATCATCCTTAGTCATTAGGGAAATGCAAATCAAAACAACCCTGAGATTCCATCTCACACCAGTCAGAATGGCTAAGATCAAAAACACAGGAGACAGCAGTTGTTGGCAAGGATGTGGAGAAAGAGGAACACTCCTCCCCTGCTGGTAGGATTGCAAGCTGATACAACCACTCTGGAAAGCAGTCTGGTGGTTCCTCAGAAAACTGGGCATGACACTCCCGGAGGATCCGGCTATACCACTCCTGGGCATGTACCCAGAGGCTTTACCTGCATGCAATAAGGACACATGCTCCACTATGTTCATAGCAGCCTTATTTATAATAGCCAGAAGCTGGAAGGAACTCAGATGTCCCTCAACGGAGGAATGGATTCAGAAGATGTGGTATATTTACACAATGGAATACTACTCTGCAATTAAAAACAATGAACTCACAAAATTCCTAGGCAAATGGTCAGAACTTGAAAATATCATCCTTAGTGAGGTAACCCAATCACAAAAGAACACACATGGTATGCAGTCACTGATAAGGGGATATTAACCCAGAATCTCGGAATACCCTAGACACAATTCACATATTAATAGATTTCCAAGAAGATGGAAGGAGAGACCTCTGGTCCTGGAAAGACTGGATGTAGGGGAATGCCAGGACAGAGAAGCGAGAGGGGTTGAATGGGGAAAAGAGGGAGGGAAGGGGGCTTATGGGATTTTCAGGGAGGGAGGAAACGGGAAAGGGGAATGATTTGGAATGTAAATAAAAAAACTTAGAAAATAAAAAAAAAACCATAAATACAACTTTAAATACTGCAAAAATGCTATTGCCATTTATTGATTTGTATTTCTGGATGTCTCAGGGTGGGCCGGTGTAGTGGACTGGCATAGAAAACACAGACTGCTGAATGTCCTGAGGTGGAAGGTTCTCTACACAGACCTCATGTCTCTGGAGGCAGATCCCACTCATTGGAGTGGATATGAGGCTTTGGTTATGGCAAATTACATTTGGACACAGAGGATACAGATCTAATATCACCAGCAGACATTGCTGTCTTAACATTAAGAATGGTAAGTTCTTAGTCCTGAGTTTTCAGTCATCATAAATATAAAACTATTTTGTTGGCACTTGTCATAATGTGAAGCAGGATTTACTTACTAGCTGGTATTTAAGAATACCCTACCAGGTATTCAAGCATTCCCATAGCAACAGCACTGTGACTTGCCACTTTGCCAATTTTGTGGTTAGGAAGCATATATCATTCTTAAGCAGATGCAGACATTTCATTCTCATACAAAAGCAAAACAAGATCAGTATGGTGTCAGCTCACCACATCCAGGGTCCTACATTGGTCATTAAACCATCAGAGTCAGATAATGATGGCACCAATGAAGGACCTCCTGACAAGCTCCTATCGCAGGTGAACAGTGTCTGGACCACGGCTTAGCATCATCATAAAGTTACCTGAACACTCATGGCTGTATAAAAATGTGAACAAGCCAGGCTGCAGTTTCCCTCATCATGAACAGAGCAGCGAGCCCCTTCCCAGTGCCAGCCCCTTCTCTGTCCCAGTCTTGCTGATTGATGCTATTTGAAATGTGAGCCAAATTTCCATCCTCATTTAAATTGCTTCTGTTGACTTTTCTGTCACACTAATGAGAAAAATAATGAATAGTTAATCTGTTGAGGCCAGAGGAGCTGAATTGTTTCAATTTCATCATTTTCTCTTTCCTATGATTACCAAGTTATTAGCGATCCACTGACTATATTAAGTAGCTGTAGTCTATAGATCTGAGGTCAATGTGGTAGCCACTAGTCACAAGAGGATACAGAACTATTAAGTGATTAAAATTAAATAAAACTTAAAATCAGCTTCTTATCACCCATCCTGCATTTCACCTTTCAGGTCACTTGACAGTATATGCAAAGGACATTTCTATCTTCTCAGAACATGCTAGAAGATGGCATGTCTCATGCCAGCTTATTCCTTCAGAGATACTGTTTAGTATTTAGCTCTCTAAAAATATGCTCTGCTGTGTTTGGGTCAGTTCCTGAAAATTGTTCTTCAAAAAAGCAAGCTATTCTAAATAGTATTACATGATTTAACAAGTTTAATAATTTGGAACCACCTCCAGGAGAGAGCTCATCTCCCAGAGTGCTGACAAGCCTGTGAGCACAGATAGGACTACCACTTCTGCTCAGAGGGACCCCGACTGGAGCCCTTAGAACACAGGAACAAAAGAGCAGTCTGGGAAAGAATACTTCTAGTTTCCCTCTGGACTGGGAGCTGACCCTGTACCACAACACTCCATAACCAAATTCCTCCCGGAGAGAACTGGTCTCCCTGGAGTACTAACACACAGGTTTGCAGGAGGGACAAGCCACAGTCAGAGACAGCAAGACCAGCTAACACCAGAGATAACCAGATGGTGAGGTGCAAGGGAAAGACCATAAGCAACAGAAACCAAGGCTACTTAGCATCATCAGAACCCAGTTCTCCCACCACAGCAAGCCCTGGATACCTCAACACACCAGAAAAGCAAGACTCTGAGATAAAATCACACACATCTCATGATATGATAGAAGACTTTAAGAAGGACATAAATAACTCCCTTAAAGAAATACAGGAGAGCACGGGTGAACAGCTAGAAGTCCTTAAAGAGGTAGCACAAAAATCCCTTAAAAAATTACAGGAAAACACAAAAAGGTGAAGGAATTGAACAAAACCATCCAGGATCTAAAAATAGAAATAAAAACAATAAAGAAATCACAAAGGGAGTCAACCCTGGACATAGAAAACCTAGTAAAAAGATCAGGAGTCATAGATGCAAATATCACCAACAGAACACAAGACATAGAAGAGAGAATCTCAGATGCAGAAGATACCATAGAAAATATTGACACAACAGTCAAAGAAAGTGAAAAATGCTAAAAGCTACTAACCCAAAACATCCAGGAAATCCAGAACACAATGAGAAGGCCAAACCTAAGGATAATAGGTATAGAAGAGAGTGAAAATTCCCAATTTAAAGGGCCAGTAAATATCTTCAATAAAATTATAGAAGAAAACTTCCCTAACCTAAAGAAAGGGATCCAATAAACATACAAGAGGCCTATAGAACTCCAAATACATTGGACCAGAAAAAGAAATTCCTCCTGTCACAAAATAGTCAAAATACCAAATGCACAAAACAAAGAAAGAATATTAAAAGCAGTAAGGGAAAATGGTCAAGTAACATATAAAGGCAGACCTATCAGAATTACACCAGACTTCTCACCAGAGACTATGAAAGTTAGAAGATCCTGGGCAGATCTCATACAGACTCTAAGAGAACACAAATGCTAGTCCAAGCTACTTTACCCAGCAAAACGTAATTACCATTGATGGAGAAACCAAGATATTCCATGACAAAACAAATTTACACAATATCTTTCCACAAATCCAGCCCTACAAAGAATAACAGATGGAAGATACCAACATAAGGAGGGAAAACTACACAAAAGAAGACAGCCATACAAACATAAAAATAACATAAAAAATAACAGGAAACAACAATCACTCTTCCTTAATATCTCTCAACATCAATGAACTCAATTCCCCAACAAAAAGACATAGACAAACAGACAGGATACATAAACAGGACCCAGCATCTTGCTGCATACAGGAAGCACAACTCAGTGTCAAAACAGACACTACCTCATAGTAAAGGGCTGGAAAACAATTTTCCAAGCAAATGGTCCCAAGAAACAAGCTGGAGTAGCCATTCTAATATCAAATAAAATCGACTTTCAACCAAAAGTTATCAAGAAGGAAAGGGAAGGACACTTCATACTCATCAAAGGAAAAATCTACCAAGAATTCTCAATTCTGAACATCTATGTTCCAAATGCAAGGGTACCCACATTCATAAAAGAAACTTTACTAAAGCTCAAAGCACACATTGCACCTCACACAATAATAGTGTGAGACTTCAAAACCCTACTCTCATCAATGGACAGAGCATGGAAACACAAACTAAACAGAGACACATTGAAATTAACAGAAGTTGTGAACCAAATGGATTTATCAGATAGCTATAGAACATTTCATCCTAAAACAAAAGAATATACCTTCTTTGCAGTACCTTATGGTACCTTCTCCAAAATTGTCCATAAAATTGGTTACAAAACAGGCCTCAACAGATACAAGAAGATTGAAATAATCCCATGCATCCTATCAGATCACCATGGACTAATAGCAACAAAACAACAGAAAGCCCACATAAGCTGAACAGTGCTCTACTCAATGATAACTTGGTCAAGGAAGAAATAAAGAAATTAATGACTTTAGCATTTAATGAAAATGAAGGCACAACATACTCAAACTTACGGGACACAATGAAAGCAGTGCTAAGAGGAAATCTCATATCTCTGAGTGCCTACAAAAAGAAACTGGAGAGAGCCTACACTAGCAGCTTAACAGCACACCTGAAAGCTCTAGAACAGAAAGAAGCAAATACACTCAAGAGAAGTAGACAGTAGGAAATAATCAAACTCAGGGCTGATATCAACCAAGTAGAAACAAATAAGAACTATACAAAAAAAAAAAAATCAAACAAACCAGAAGCTAGTTCTTTGAGAAAATCAACAAGATAGATAAAACTTTAGCCAGATTAATCAGAGGGCACAGAGACAGTATTCAAATTAACACAATCAGAAATGAATAGGGAGATATAACAACAGAAACTGAGAAAATTCAAAAATCATTAGTTCCTACTACAAAAGCCTTTATTCAACAAAACTGGGAAATCTTGATGAAATGGACAATTTTCTAGACAGATACCAAATACCAAAGTTAAATCAGGATCAGATAAACCATCTAAACATTCCCATAACCCCTAAAGAAACAGAAGCAACCATTAAAGTCTCCTAACCCCCCCCCCCCAAAAAAAAAAAAACCAGCCCAGGACCAGATGGGTTTAGTGCAGTATTCTGTCAGACCTTCAAAGACCTAATACCAATACTCTTCAAACTATTCCACAAAATAGAAACAGAAGGAATGCTACCCGGTTTATTCTATGAAGCCACAGTTATGCAGCATATTCTCCCTTGGAGATGGAATGGTTTTTCTCTAATCAGGAACCTGTCACAATTTCCTTTCTAAGAAGACTACATAAGAGAATTATTTTCTACTTTTATCATGTTTAATGTTCCAAATAGATTTAAAAATCTGGTTGAGTGCATATTACTTTTAGCTTTAAAAGACATCATGTATATTTAAGAGGCATTTAACTATTATAAATTATTTTGATTACTTACAAAAGAATTTGGAACTAAATATCAATTTTTAAATTACTTTTATTTTTTTATAATCCAACCATTTCCCAGTTCCCAGGCTCCCCTCCCACTGTTCCTGATCCCATTCCTCCCCGCCCCTTTTTTTAGAGGATGCCCTCCCCACTAGGCCTCCCCACTCCCTGGGCCCTCCAGTCTCTCAAAGGTTAGGTGTATTTTCTCTCATTGAGGCCAGACCAGGCAATCCTCTGCTGTATATGTGTCTGGGGGCCTCGAACCAACTAGTGTATACTGCCTGGTTGGTGGCTCTGTGTCTGAGAGATCTCAGGGTTCCGGTTAGATGAAACTGCTGATCTTTCTATGGGGTCAACCTCCTCCTCAACTTCTCCTGGCCTTTCCCTAATTCAACCATAGGGGTCCTGACTTCAGTCATGGTTTTATGTATTTGCATCTGTCTCAGTCAGCTGCTTGTTAGGCCTCTTGGAGAGCAGCCATGCTAGGCTCCTATCTGTAAGCACACCATAGCATCAGTAATAGTGTCAGGCCTTGGAGCCTCCTCTTGAGATGGATCCCTAGTCGGGCCGGTCACTGGACTGCCTTTCCTTCAGTCTCTTCTTCATATTTGTCCCTGCAGTTCTCTTAGATAGGAACAATTCTGGGTCAGAACCTTTGACTGTGGGAGAGCAACCCCATCCCTTCACACAATCACAGTAGGCAGAAGGAGGAAGGGATCTGGGTAAGAGAGTTAAGGGGAAAGAGGAAATGGGGAATGTGATCAGGTATGGGGCTAGGCAGGGGAGACAGGAGAGAAGTCCTGAGGGCCAGCAGAATGAATGGAAATTTGCAACCTCAGGGGGTGGAAGGTTGGGGGACCCTCTAGGAAGTACCAGAGACCTGGGAGGTGAGAAGCTCTCAGGTCTTAAAGTGAGCAACTTTTAGATAAATATCAAAAAATCTGAAAATTCCTTGTGCTTAGGAGTTTAGGTTTAATCAAAAGGTGGTTTCAAAGTGCACAGCATTATGTATCAAGGCTGATGAGGTCTGGAACAATCTCTGCAGCTTAGCTTTTGAACCCACAATCCTTAGCCATTAAAGTCCAACACTAGCCTAACAGCAAGAGTCATCTAACTCATGATTCAGAGAGAATATAAATGTTTCCAGTATCTTCCAGGGCATGTTATCAGCCCTTCAGAACCATTACTTAATTTCTGCCCCTTAGAATTGAAATGGTAACTGCCTTAGCACCTTACAAGCTTCTGTGGGACCTGACTTTTCGTTAGAATGAACTTTTCCCGTCGGCACAAGAGGATCTAAGCTGATGACTGCAGCCATCTGAACAATCTATGTCTTATGGATTACTTTAAGATTCAAGTTGCTTACGAAGCAAAATGGCATGGCCCTAGATATTAGAATTAATTTTAGTTTTCTTGACCTAAGAATAAACAATGTCTCTCCCCAAATGTGAATAAGCATTTAGACTAGTGGGTAACTCTGATGGCACTCACTTAATACCTGTGATTTATGCTAATTGCTTTTTCCAAGATAATAGCATTTGCAGCTTCCAGCACTACACACAAACCATATTCACCAGCACTCAAGATAGATTATGTGTGAGCTTACAGTTGCTTTTGAACACTCTGTGAACTCACAGATGTTCTGAATATGCTCAGCGTATTTTAGTTTGGACTTATCCCTATCGTCTGAATCATTACTTATATTTGATTTTATAATATTTTCAAAATATAGTTTCAGAAATAAATGTCTAATAGGAAGCCTAAACACTAAAGATATGATTTATTTTTTACATGGTATCAATGAAAAATCTGCTTCCTAAATTGTATTCCTGGAGTTGTGAGTTTTCTTAGCAGTCTCAATATTTGTTTATAAACCAATAAACACAAACCATAATAACAATGACAACAAAAATCAGAAAGTACAAAACTTGAAATCACATTATATTGAGAGATAAGCCAATATGTCAAAACATTCAGTTGATTTGTCTCATTTTTCAAAATGCATTATATATGTATATATATATATATATATATAATTTCTGCTTCTATTAGCATTTTTGAATATTTAAATAAGCACTTGAATAAATGCTGTCCTGAGAAATTTAGGACTTTATATGCAAGCTGCAAGTTTAACTCTCACAGAAAAAAAATTAAGATGTTTCAAATTTTCTTTATGTCATCTTTCCAAAGAGCTCATAAAATTAAAGCAAGAAATCAGAAGTCACTGCTGGACCAGGACATTTGGTGTTCCTATGAACTGTTTATAAAACCCTGAAAGTCTGAATATACCGCCCAGAATCTGGGTATTCCCTGAAGACCCAGAGTGAATAAGAATCAAAAGACCTATCAGAAGGTGTCTGTTGTGTAGTGTTATGTGATTCAGAAGGACATGCCTCTCTGCTTACTTCATGGAGACATCTCCAGATGTTTGGCCATTTTTGAGATTTGCACACTGGAAGACATCTGGAGGATAGACATTCTATAGAAATGCTTCATCTTTATTAATTCCTATTGTACTTTTCAAATTACCACATTCTTCTCAGAAACAAGGGACTAGAATATGAAATAAACATTGATACTCATACCTCTCTCATTGGATATTAAATGTCAAGACAGTTTATCAGAATCTAAAATCATTAGTGCTAAGGAAATCATTATTTTTCATGGGGCTTATATAAACTGTCATATGTTAGTTTTATCATTACTATGTATTACCTTTGGAGAAATTTCTAGTTACATGGATAATTCCTTCTTGCTGTGTAGAAATTTTTATATTTAGCAAACCAGCTCATTGAAATATAGTCAGTAATACAATTTTGTTACAATATTACTCTTGTAAATTAAAAGTAAGTGGAAAATGTTGAGTTAAAACTTCCTTCACTAGCCAGGCAGTGGTGGCGCACGCCTTTAATCCCAGCACTTGAGAGGCAGAGGCAGGAGGATTTCTGAGTTCCAGGCCAGCCTGGTCTATAAAGTGAGTTCCAGGACAGCCAGGGCTACACAGAGAAACCCTGTCTCAAAAAACAAAAAAACAAAACAAAACAAAAAAACAAAACAAAACAAACAAACAAACAAACAAAAAAAAACTTCCTTCATTTTGTAAATCTTTAATGCATATATGCACATGTATGTGTGTGTTTTCATGTGTGTTGGTAATAAATGTGCATATGTGTGTCAGTAGACACACATATGTATCCTGACTCCATACATGCATGTGGAGGTCAGAGAACAAATGTGGGTGTGCTTTATCAGGAACACCATCAAGATTCTTTGAAGTACAATTTTCAGTTGCCTAGAGCTCACCAATTAAACTAGACTGGCTGGCCAGCTATGCCAGAAATCCTTCTGTCCCTACCTCCCCAGTACTGGTATTAAAATAACTGTGCCAAATGCCAATGCTCTTTTTAAAAATGTGGGTTATGATAATTGAGCTTAGGGCCCCAAGCTTGCAAGATAATCGCTCTCCCAACCAAACCTTCCCCCAGTCTTGTAAATCATTGTTGAAATATCTAGTAAGTCACCTTTAGTTCAGCTTTGTAATGTTCTTAATTCTTAGAGCCACAAAAAAATGGGAACCAACAAACTGCCTTAGCATTTTAGGTGCTTTCTTCCACACTTCTTACAGTGTTGCAGCAAATCCTGCTGCCTATAGTCTATTCAGCCACTAATTTTTTCTTCACTAGCATCAATGGTGCACATTGGGGCCTCTTTTATGCTTCCCCCCCCCAATATGTAATTAGTATTTAATAAATATCAATTCGCAGAATGAGCACAATGTTTTCAATTTGCTTACATCCAACATGTGCATTGCTTGACACTCTTAGTAATTAAACGGTAATGGGACCAGGTTTCCCAGTAGGATGCAGTTCCCAAACACCATCCAAATAATAATTCCAGCCATCATAAGACGGCAGCAATTCTTAAAATATATCTCAACCCCAGAGACATTAAAATAAAAGATTAGTTTAGAATTTAAAAACATTCTAATAACAACAACAACCTTCTGGTCAAACTGCAGCGACAGCAACCAGGAGCAGCGCGGACCAGCAGCAAGGCGAGAAGCAGCTACCACAGGTCCTCTCTAGAGTCTCCAGAATTAAACTATCTACAGCTAGCAAAGATCGTGCCCCTGCTAGTGAATGAGGCAAATCATAATCACCTGCCATGAAGCAGCCTCTTATTCCACTCCTGAGATTACAAATTAAAAAAAAGCATAGTCACATAACACAACTGGATTTTCAAAGAAACCCAGATTCTCATTTATTTCACATATATTTCTTTATTTAGTATTCATTTCAGACCTTTCCTTAGGTGCTTTATATGTATTTTCTAACTGGATTCCATGGCATATCATTTGACATCATCTGTGTATCACAAAACATTTAAAATTAGAATATATATTACATATATATGTGTGAAATATTATAAGTAATAGAAATTGGAAGCAATATAAATGTTTCTTAGTGTAAGGGATATTAAATATTTTATCATATTGTGAAGAACCTAAATTAAAACCAGTTTTTGTGTTCAATGTGGCTTGTAGTAACTGAGGAAGTTTGTATGGGACTTCCCTAAGTTACTCAGCTATAAAAAGACTGGACAGCCTTTGTCCTCAGGGAAATATGTGAAACAGGAACAAAATCAGCAGTGTCCCCTGGGCCAGAAAGCTGGCAAAAAGATTGGTCTACAGAAGAACAGAGGAGTCTTTACAAAGGGAGAAAAACCTATAAACCTAATATTTTACATAAATGCATTGACAAGTTATTGAAAGATAAACATCTTGCCATAAACGTTCATAGACATGGAAACTTTCAGATCGGGATAAAGGGTTCCGTGGAGAAGTGATAATAAGACACATACATGCTGACAAGAACATACAGAATGAAGAGTGAGTGGAACACCCTGTAGAAGACATTCAACCCCTCCACAGCCCAGAACACATCACAGAAGAGAAGGCAGAAGACGACAAGAGCCGAAGGACAAACAGGAGCCTTGTGCAACAACACAACTAGAATATTGGTCAAAATGATGATTTTTGAATCTTTATATGAAAAAGAATGTGTCAAGTCCATACTGTTTAGTATTATTTTGAATTGTTCAAGGACTACAGTAATCAAAGGGACCTACATAATTCTTTGAGAAAATTGACAAAGCAGCGAAGATTGGCATGCCACTGAAACTGTAGATATAAAAAGGAAAGACAATTAGACATTACTATCCTTCTTGATATCAACATGAAATCCGTATTAGCATATTACTCAGGCAAATGGACTATATATGAAAATAGATTATCTAGCAGTAGAAACCAGTACAAGTTTGGCTTAATGTTGGAAAATCAGCATATGAGTAGAACAGGTTCAGGGAGCTGTCAGCAGGGCAGGATTGCAGCAGCAGAAATGTTGTGGCATGCATTTGGGTTATTTTTGTACTTTTATGAGGCTATGACGTGTGTTGGGAAAATTCACGAACTTTTATTTGGTTGTGCTCGCTTTTGCTAACATTTCTATTTCTTTATGAGCAGTGTTATAGCTTGTCTCCTGACTGTTTTGTGAGGCAGGCCAGCTGGGTGTTTGGTTTTGGTTTTTGAGGGAGCTTTCATTTCTCCCTACCATAGCCTCATCTCCGAGAATTGCCACCTTTTCCCATATTTCTGATTTCACCACACAAACAAAGCTGTCTCCCAGTCCTCCTATTTCAAAGATGCCTCTTATAACCTGAGTTGTGAGCCATCTGCTTCTGACCTTTGTTGATTATTTTGACATTTAAAATCGATGTCCTTTACTTCCTTGTTGGTTTATGGTTTGCCCACATGGCTCAAACCAGAAAATTCCAAGTGAATTATATACTTTGAGCAGTAAGAATGTTGAAAGTCTATGCAACCAATGGTACTGCTGAGCATCTCCCCATAGTAACTTCTGGATCTGGGCTTTTAATGTGGCTGTAAACATTTCTTGGAATGTGTTTTACATTTCTTATAATCATAAGCAGCCTAACTTCTTGTCATTTCTGGTCAAATCTCAATGTCATCAAAGTAGAACAAGTTTAAACTAGTAAGAACCTACTGTAAGATGATGGGATTTAACTGTGGGGGGGGAATGCTGAAGATAATCAAAAGTCAATGACACAGGTGCTTTAGAAAGATGCCAATGGATTATTCTAAACAAATTGCTCAAAGAGGTAGAACCAAAAGATGGACAGGAAGTTATAAACCAGTTGCAATTGGGTTGGATAAATTGTTACTGAAGAGGTGAACAAGAACCAAGACTCTCAACTAAGGGATTATGTTTCCTCTCCAGAGAATTTTTATATAGCTATTTTAATATAATATTTTAATTGACTTTTTGAGAATGTTCCATATATACATACAATTTATTTTGATGATATTCAACCCCTATTTATCCAAGATCTACCCTCTATCTATGCTGATTTTATGTCTTTTGCTTTTGTTCTTATATGCAACCCACTGATCTCCATTTGTGAGGCTCATGAACTCACCAGTGTGGAGGATAATGCTTGTAGGCATAAATTTTTTCCAACCTACTTTAAGAAATGTTCAACTTCCCCTCAAACTCACCGCCAGCCAGTAGAAGAGTAAAGTCATTAGGACATGAAGAAGTAGGCCTATTTAGAAATAGTTCTTTGGGAGAAAAGTCCAATCTTCGTTGTCAGGATATCAGCAGTTCAGTTCAGTAGCAAACATCAAATATAAATCAGCAAATATAAAACATCAGAAGTTCTTCCAGTCCTCTCAGTAGACACCAGACATGAATCAACAGTTGCAGCCCAGTCCACTTGGCAGTCACCACACATGAACCAGCAAGGGCAGTTCAATCTAGAAGAAACTGCAAGGCTCGAGCCTGCAGAAGCATCAAGAAGTTACAGGAACATCAGAAGTTCTTCGGTGAGTTTCTCTGTATGGCGATACCACAAATGGAGTTCAGCAACACGGTGTAAGGCAAACCAATACATGTATGCCATTAGTGAAGAATATTGAGGTGGTGCAAAACAAACAAATTCTCCAGCTCCCAGTGTCTATGGGGTCATATTTATATTCCTTCTAAACATCATGGGTCCTTTCACGTGTTTGCTATAGGAAAACATCCTTTCACCTGTGTCTGCTTCAGGAAAACATTCTTTCAAGTGTCTGCTTTAGAAAAAATCCTTTCACCTGTGTGCTCCAGCGAAACATCATTTGACATAACTGACTTTCCAAAGAAACCAGAAGTTTCCACTTCAACTGCTCTTCTTAGAAGTCTTAGGTTTTCACATAAAAAGCTCAGTGCTAGATTTATGGCATGTCCTATGGTATTGCTAGCCAATGGTGTCTGGGAGACTCCCAAAGCAAAAATTGTTGTCATTACCCTAATGCCCAGTAGAATTTGATGGTAAAACCAACATGACATACTTTGGCCACAGGATATGGGGAAATTAAATTAGATCTAATCAGGAAGCTTCCTCCCTACTAGTTAGATTTCATAGAACCAGAAGGTGCTATTCAGGCTGTGAATCCTGTGAACTGCAATAAGGATTATTGTGGTAAGATAGAGTCATGGATACAATAGCTGCACAAATGTTGTGGGAGTAACCAACCACTCAGATTGGATTTAAGGTCTGTCTGCTACACAGGAGTAAAATCAACCTTGTAGGGTTTTGAAAGAATTCATATATGTTTCCCATAGACAGTGTATTAGAAATACATCAAGGATGGATGAAAGAAGATGGTGCCGGAAACTGGGTGGTATTTCCAGGAACTCAGCATTATTGCTAGGAACCAGGGTATAGTGCAAGGAATTGGATGATATGCTAGGTGGTGGTTGGAAAGTGGAGTTGGAACAAGTTAGATAAAGTGTCTTCATTGGCTTTAGACTGCAACATTGTATCCTCTCAGAGAACAGGTGAGACCATTTGTAATGAGTCTAGAAATGATTTTTAATAAGTCATACAGTGACTTATTAAAATAACTGAAGTATCAATACACCAACTAGTTCCTTCTAGATTCTTCATACTGGTAAAGCAGAGAAAGGACCTGGAGTGCAGGAAAGACTAAAGGTTGCTCAGATCCCTTAGGAAGGTCAGGGTCAGAAGCTGCAAATGTAATGATTAGCTTTTACCATAAATAGAATTATCCTGTTGCGAAGATATTAGAGGACAAAATTTTGTAGCTTATTTCATTATGTTTAGGAGAGGTTAAAGATAAGAAAAGCAAAGTTAATGCTTTCATTATTTGATATTCCTTGATTCTCCAGGGACATTTATGTGCTAAACACACTGATTCAGGCGTGAAATAGTAATGGTAGCAAACTGTGGTGTGGCTGTGCTAGCAGTTTTGTGTCAACTTGACACAGGATAGAGTCATATTTGAGAGATTGGAGTACCGACTGAAAAAAAAATGCTTCCATAAGATCATGCTGTCGGCAAGCCTGTAGGACATTTTGATAATTAGTGATTGATGTGGAGGGTCCCAGCAAATTGCAGGTGATGCCATCATTCCTGGGTTGGTGGTCTTGGCTTCTATTAGAAAGCAGGCTGAGTAAGCTATGATGAGCAAGCCTGTGAGTAGCATCCCTCCATGGGCTCTGCATTATTAGCTCCAGTCCCCAGGTTCTTGCTCTGTTTGAGTCCCTGCTGTGACTCTTTTCAATGATGGAGTATAAGGTTTCAGAAGTATAAGCCAAATTGACACTCTGCTCCCCAACTTAATAACCCTAACTAAGACAATGGTTTTTCTTAGGAGGCTTGTAATGAATCAATGAACCAGTGTGTATGTGTGTGCATATGTGTTTGTGTGTGAAAGAGAGCGACAGAGAGAGACAGAGACAGAGATACATACACACAGAAGCAGAGAGAGACAGAGAAAACAGACCAAGATGGACAACAGGGGTTGGAGGGAGAAAGGGGAAGGGAGAGAGAGGAGAGTTATAAGGCCAGCCTATGTTAAATAGTAACATTAGCTGTCTCACACCTGAGAGTCTGAGAAACCACACATTGCTTGAGTATTGAGACTGAGAACCTCAACAGTCATAGTAAGCCCCACAGCACAGTAGCTGTCTCTCACAGGACCACCTGGTGATTTCTCTGCCCACAAGACTGGGTGCCTCAGTAGTCCTGATTTAGTGCCCAAAACATTAGTCCATGATGGAAGCCGGGGAAACGATGGTTCTGATGGCTATGAAAGGCAGGCAGGCAGGCAGGCAGGCAGGCAGCAGCAGCAGCAGCAGCAGCAGAAGCAGAAGCAGAAGCAGAAGCAGAAGCAGCATAATTCAAATCAATGGCAAGACAGGAAGAATCGAGTAATCCAACTCAATGGCAAGACGGGAAGAATTGAGTAATCTTTCTCCTCCTACACCCTTTTTACGTGGGCCACTACTAGGAGGTGCTGCCCACAGTAAGGATGGGTTCTTCTGAATCAGATCAAGGCAGCCAGTTCAGTTCTTCAGGTGTACATCCCTACCTAGGTGTTTCTCATTTGTGACATGTTGTCACTGAAACCAACTAAAACTAACACCAAAAGGCCCACCTTGGGACTAATAGGTAGTGTGAGCTGCATCTCTGGGCACTGCAATGACTTCAAAGCAGCTCAACCAGGGGCCAAGGCTCTCTCGACCCTCTAGAAACTGTTGCTATTTACACAACCCTAGGGAACAGCATTGTGAGTCTTGGGAGGTTTAAGAGCTTTCTGGGCTTGATTTGCTTCTTGAGTCTTATGGTCCTATGATAAGACAAGAATATTTCAATTAGAAGGCAATAGCTACAGAGCACAAGCCATGTGTAAACTCCCGCCTCCAGGAAACATTGTACCAAGACTGAAGATTTTACCAAGTAATTCATAGAATAGAATGTCACATAGATCTAATTAATCATGAAAAAATTAAATCTTTTGTAGGAGTTAGATTATTGATATCCAAAAGGAGAACGTTTAGAAGAAGTTGTTTTTGGTAGAATGTTCAATAATCCCCTTACAATGGTATTCTATAATAACCTAGGAAACCAGCAAATACTGACTTATATGGCACAGACTTTGCAAATACAATGAGATATACATTGAAATAGGGGTCTCGTCTTATATTTACCATGCTTGGCTCCCGATGTAATGGGGAACTCTCTTAAAGGAAAAATAGAATAGGGAAGTTGACTATGGATATCAAGGTAAGTGATTGTAGGGGTGTGGCCATGGGCTGGTGATTCCATCAGCTCCTCAGATCTTCCAGAGCGAGGATAGCTTTGAGCATACCTTGAAGCTAGAAGTAATTCAGTGATAACAATTTAGGATTTCTGTACTCCAAAACTGTCAGTGAAAAAAATGTGTATAATTTAAAGGTATCACACTCATGACCATTGGTTATAGTGTCTGTAAGGAGATGAACACAGTTATTACATGGGCGAACTGTTGTTATTGTTTATGTTTGTTTTTGAGATAGCTTTCACTATGTTTGTTGCACAAGCTAGTCTCCAACCTGTCATCTTCCTGCCTCTATGCCCTTAGTGCTATGGTCACAGGCATTAGCATTATACAAAATGACCTTAGCCTTCCCTTGACTGTATCTTGTCACCCTTGCCAGACAAAGGCAAAATTGATTCCATCATTCATGGAGCAAAGGTGTGATAAGGAAAGCATTTGCCAGATCTATGGTAGCACATTAGGTGCCCTATTCAGCTGTGGTTCTCTACCGAGGTGACAGCAACCAGGAAAGCCACCAAAAGTAGAGAAGTTTCTTTATTTAATTCCTGGCAGTCAATGGTCAAGTTCCATGACCCATCACTTTAAAAAAGAAAAACAAAACATGCTATAATAGATTGTTTCACTTAGTGTCGGTTAGGACTAAAACTTTTTCAAGTAATATTGTTTAATTTTGGAATTTTTTTCTTGGCTACTTGACATGTAATATAGCTTTATTTGGATATCCTTGTTAGCTAGATAACTTCATGGGTAGAATATGTAGTTTTCCTAGCAACACAGGGGCATGTAGAAGCTAATAAGAAATAATTCCTGGGCTGGATACACAGGTCCTGGGTTAAGAGTATGTACTGATCTTTTTAGAGAACTTGAGTTTGTTTCCTGGCACCCAGATTGAGAAGTTCATAACCATCTCCGGGGGACTTATGCTTTCTTTTGGTCCTTGGGCACCTGCACACATATGACATACACACATGAGGATACACACACACACACACACACACTATATATATATGTATATATATATATATATATATATATATACAAATAGAATACACATATACATACACACAATATTAAAACATAAGTCCTCAAGTATATTTAAATGATTTTGGATTACTATAACTCTAGCTAGCCTCTTCTCTATTATGCACCAATGCTCAGTGAGGGTATAGTTACTCTACAACCGTGATGCCTCTGGCTTGGCCTTTCCATCATGAGAGCAAGTCAGCAAACAAGACAAAAGGGACCATTGGCTCAGTAGAGACCTCAGGAGAGGCACCAACCAGGTTCTCCTAGAGGACAAGCATGCTTCCTATATACAGAACCATTTGCCACAGTTCCTGTGGGATTGACTAATCCATCTATTCATTACGTGGTACCCCTGCCTAAGAAAGGCAGTGAATGTTTGTTTCTGGAAGTTAAGTTCTTTTCCCACAATCCTCATGCAGAGGTAGGCTTCACCCAATCCACTTGCCCAATTCCCCAGGCTGTGCCATTTGGCAGTCACCCAGTCAGCTGGGTTATCTGTCTCAGACATTAACAGAGTGTTGATAAGTTGCTTGTAAGCAGGAGGAATACTTACATTTAATTAACCTATTTCAGATTTGTGCCTCTAAAGGGATGCGCATTAAATCTCCAGCCACCCCAATAAGCACTGTATGATTACTGACTGATTATGCTTTAATTTTATGCACACAATCATTTTAAGTTCTGCTATGGGCAACGGGCTGTGGGTCATATATCATCAGTTGGGTGTTTGTCACAGATAGTTTCAACATAATGATGTTGAGTGGCCTGCCTTGTACACTCACAGTATGAGTGATACTGCTTCAGATCTGGATCCTAGTGTCAGTGACAGGGTCCATGGAGACAGTAACATATTTAGAAGACTGCTCTGCATCCAGTGTAATACTGGTGTTGTTTAGATCAAAAAATCGACCCAACCTGGTAGTTAGGGCCCCTGCAGGGCTCTGGATAGCCTGCATAAAATCCTCTATTATACCCTCTGAGCTCAACAACATCCCCTTGTTACTCTACAGTTCTCCCCACAAGAGGCTGACTCTCACTCCATTCCTTGACAGTTTCATTATCATCCCAGGTCTCAGTCTCAAGTTGGCCCCATTACTGCAGAATAAACGTTCACGGCCTTGACTTTCTCCTTCCTTCTCTTGTACTTATAATGGACTTCAGAGACCTAGGATTTCTCTGCTGCATTCCTTTAAGTATGTGAGTGGTTACCAAGGATACAGGCTCGACAATGCAACAGTGGCAGCTGGCTCGGCAAGCCTAACCTTTCCTTTGCCAAATGACCATTTTTTTGTCTTGATGCTCAGTAAGCTTTCACTAAGGGATCAGGAAACGCTGTAGGAGTTCTCTGATGGGGTTTTTAGGGTCACTTAAGTATACTATGATATCATCTGCAAATAATGATAATTTGACTTCTTCCTTTCTAATTTGTATCCCTTTGACCTCCTTTTGTTGTCTAATTGCTCTAGCTAGAACTTTAAGTACTATATTGAATAGATATGGAGAGAGAGGGCAGCCTTGTCTAGTTCCTGATTTTAGTGGGATTGCTTCAAGTTTCTCTCCATTTAGTTTGATACTGGCTACAGGTTTGCTATATATTGATTTTACTATGTCTAGGTATGGGCCTTGAATTTCTGTTCTTTCCAAGACTTTTAACATGAAGGGATGCTGAATTTTGCCAAATGCTTTTTCAGCATCTAATAAAATGACCATGTGTTTTTTTTTCTTTGAATTTTCTTATGTAGTGGATTAATTGAGGACCTAGAGAAAGGATCCAAGGAGCTGAAGGTAGCTTGAAGCCCCATAGAAGGAACAATAATATGAACCAACCAGTACTCCCAGAGTTCCTAGGGACTAAACTACTAACCAAAGAGCACATATGGAGGGACCCATGGCTCCAGCTGCATATATAGCAGAGGATGGCCTTGTTGGACATCAAAGGGAAGAGAAGCCTTTGGTCCTAAGAAGGCTTGATGCCTCAGTAGAGGGGAATACCAGGACAGAGAAGTGGGAATGGGTGGGTTGGTGAGCAGGGGGACTGGGATGGGATAGGGTGTTTTCAGAGAGGAAACCAGAAAGGGGATAACATTTGAAATGTAAATAAAGAAAATATCTAATAATAATAATAATAGTAATATAATGGTGATGATGATGATGATGATGATAAAGATACCAGAAAGAATGAAATAATAATAATAAAAAAAGGATCAGTGAAGGCCAGCCCAGCTGAGCCCCAGGGGGCCACATCATCTCTCCTGTTGCTTGCAGTGCATAAGCTACACTGTGCCATCCCAAAGCTGTTCAGCTTGTGGAACACGGTTCACAGGTCTTCACCTGATCGTTTTGTAAGTTCCTGAGGCAACTCATCAAACAGGATTACCCCAGCAACCCTGGGACATTTGCTCCTTTCAAACAGGAAAGGCACCTCACGCATTCTGCACACTGAACCAAGTACATTGTATAGGGAGAACGATCCACCACAGCCATGCCTTTAGTTCCAATGAGTGTATTAAGTACACACAAAGCTGGGATAAAAGACTAAAACCCCCAGCAGCATAAAGACTGGGTATCAGATCAGACTCAGATCCTAGTCAGCAGTAAAGGACCAGGGAAAGCCCTGGTCCCAGCCCTGGAAGACTGGGTACCAAAACCTCCAGTTGGAACATCTAAGCAGTTGAGAGGATCCTAGGCAGAGGCTCTTCCGAGGTGAGACTTCCAATTAATAGTTCCTCCCATAACCATTCTTATTCCGTGGGGAAAGCAATAGCAGAGTCTTGTTTTGGGTAAGGTTTTCGGGAAAACCTCCCCATCTCATCAGTCCTTATGGATACAATTTTGTCTTAGTCAAGGTTTCGTTTCCTGCACATGACCAAGAATGACCAAGAAGCAAGTTAGAGAGGTAAGGGTTTATTCAGCTTACACTTTTCACATTGCTGTTCATCACCAAAGGAAGTCAGGACTGGAACTCAAGCAGGTCAGGAAGTAGGAGCTGATGCAGGGGCCATGGAGGGATGTTCCTTACTGGTTTGCTTCCCCTGGTTTTGCTCAGCTTGCTTTCTTAGAGAACCCAGGACTATCAGCCCAGGGATGGCACCACCCACAATGGGTCCTCCCACCCTTGATCACTAATTGAGAAAATGCCTTACAGCTGGATCTCATGGAGGTACTTCCTCAAGGGAGGTTCCTTTCTCTCTGCTAACTCCAGCTTGTGTCAAGTTGACACACAAAACCAGCCAGTACAAATTTCTACTCTTAACAGTTTGTGTTCTTTCTGTCTCTAGGGACATGGTGTACACACCCTTGATCTGTTCTGTTACCTTTCTCTCTTTTTCTCACAGGGACAAAAGGACCACATCCTCTCTGAACAAGGGCTCTTTGAGAGCAGGCTAAGTATGACATGTTTAGATTTTGGGGAGGAGGAAACCTTGCCTCCACAGCTAGCCTTCTAGTGAAATGAAACAACACGTGACAATGTACTGATTTCAAGCCTAGAGCACCTGTTCTCCTTGGCTCTAAGGAGTTCATGGACTCCTGTTACATGGGAATTGGGTCCGTGCCCCGTCACAGGAGCAAGGAAGCGGCAATGATAGAGCTGTCTGTCTCCACAGAGACAGTGGTAATAGGATCTACTGTCTCCACAGCAACATCAGGAATAGGGTGTGCTGTCACCATAGCAATGGCTGCAATAGGGTTCACTGTCTCTGAGCATAGGGGAATAAGCAGATACTGGTTACGGGGGTCAGGGTGGCCCTTAACCTCCCTTTTATTTGTGATGTAATGGGAAAAGGGAAACACCCCACTTTCAAGAAATGGAAATTTACTGCGGAGAGGGGAAACGGAAAATTATTTTTCACTCCACCCTATTTCCAGAGCCTTCAGTTCAATCTCCTTAAAATTCTTTTAATGAAATTATTTAGGTGTCTTCACTTGTTTGCCTGGTAGTTGGCATTATATGTAAATTGCTTCCAAACATAACGGTTTAAAAGAACAAATACTGCTTATCTAACAAGGCTGCTGAGGGTCGTGAATCTAGGACTGCTTTCCTGTTATGACCTTTTCTCAAGGTCTTTCCTTAGATTCCAGTCAAGTCTCAGCCAGATGTGGCCATCTGAAGACATGACTGGTTCCTGGAGAAATGCAAGCATGTCTATTTACTCATAACAAACCTAGCCAGGGTCTCAGCAAATCAGAAGGCAGGCATCTGCATAGGATGCCCGAATATCTCACAACAGAACAGCCTGCTTCTCACAGAGATGTTGTTTTAAAAAGGGGGTGGGAGGAAGGTGGTGGAGGGAGGGGAGCAGGTTGCCTTTCAATAGCTACTTCTCAGAGTTCTCTACTTCTGGGGAACTAACTCCAGCCCATCCTGGAGGAGAAGCGTTAGGTTCTACCTAGGGTGGGACAACTTCATAGACATGTTTTTGAATGGCCATCGTCATTTTATATTCATGCCTGGTAAGGCTGAGAGAATGTTGACAGAAATGGGTATCAGTCCCTTGGAAAGCTGTCAGAACATCCTTTCCTAAAAAGATGCATTGATACTACCAAAGCATTCTGAGAAAATCCAGACATTGACTGCTCAAAGATGAGTTATATTCTGAATAAGGAGAATTTTTAGAACTAATTTTACATAATTTATTTTTATTTTGTTTTATACTTTTAATATGAAATGTACTTTATTTTAATCAAACACAAATGTGTGTGTGTGTGTGTGTGTGTGTGTGTGTGTGTGTGTGCATGGACATGTGTGCACATGCATGTATGTGTTTATGTGTGTATGTATTTTGTGTGTCTGTGTGGATATGTATATCTGAGTGTGGCTGCTTACAGAGGCCAGAAGGATATCTTCTTCTACAAGAGCAATGTGTAGTCTTTATCATTTGGGTATCCCCCGCCCCCAGCTCCCACAATTGTGTATAGTGATTCTACTTTGCTTATAAATATCAATATTAAACAATACAGAACCTATGACCAAACAAATGTTCCAACAAATAAAAACATAAAAATTCTACATGATAAGCATTGTACTATAGCTTAAGTTGGAGGGTTTTTGTTTGTTTCTATTTCAATGGTGTCTTCTGTAATTTGGAGCACCTGACTTCAGTTCTTTGCTACGGCTTCCATCCATTCATTCTATTTGCTCACAGTTTTAAAGCACTCATCCATTGGTGTGCCTCCCTCTGGGCCCTGGGGCTATAATAACATGATTCCATTTGGTCAGTGGGACATTGCATCTTTTCAGCAAGCAAAGGCTTGACAGAGGAGATACATGTGTCCACTTGTACTTTTTGCATTGCCTTGAAGACACACCAGGACTTCACTGGAACTTCCCATATGGAGGATGGGAGAACAGTGGGTTAGTTTTCTCTCCCATCAGAAGGCAACTCTTAACAGCAGACAGATAAGGACCAAACATAGGGAAGGCCAGCTCTGCTAGCGAAATCACTACATGAGTAGTTGAAATATCTATTGCTACATGCTACCGATATTTTGATATTTCCCAGTTGTATTTAGGAAGCAGTTAACATAGCCCTATGAAATGGTGTGCATGTCCTGAACATTTCAACAAATCATTTCCCTGTTACTAGCTGAGGCATTGTCTGTGCTGATAGTGTTTTACGGTGAAGTTCTGAAATCCCTTGAAAGGCTGCTGTGCCATTGCAATATTTCTTAGTGCTTACTTAAAATTTGGTGCTAGTGGTAGGGTAGCTCAAGGCCAAAGGTGCCACCTGCCTTACTTTAGCTGAAACCATTCTTTCTTCATTCCCTGTGACCCTGGAGGAGATTTCAGTCCTAGTGCTTTGCTTCTGGACAGCTACACAGAACTGTGGGCAGGAGGACCAGGATGGCTAACGAAAGGACATCAACATTCTGGTGCTATCCTCAAGCAGGTATGATAGCTGTACTAAACCAGAAAGAGGGAGCTCTGTTTCTTTAAATCAGAAATGAGAAGGTTCTGGCCTTGAAATTGTTATCACTTCTGAGTCCTGCCACTGGAACAGCATGTCAGAGATCCATACTGTCAGGGGGTAGGGAGAGGCAAGGGAGGGAGACTCCCCAGACAGTATCACCTAAACAACTTATTACTTAAGTCAACAGAAGCTTTTTGTTCTTGAACTAATTGGAAGTGATGATCACTTGGAACCGAAGGGTCCTGGAATGATTAAGGATTATTTCTATGATGCAAAGGAGGAAAGAAACCTCAAAATATTATGTTCCTTGCTTAAAATGGAGTCAAGAGATGGAAGACACAAGCAGAATATAGCCACCAAATGAAGTAAGCAGGACTCACAGAGACTGAAGCAGCCAGCAAGGGCCCTGCATGGGTCTGTGCCAGTCCTCTGTATATATCTTATGGCTGTTAGCTTGGTGTTCTTGTGGGACTCTAAAGAGTAGGCATGGATGTGTTTCTGACTCTTGCTTGATCTTGGGACTCCTTTCCTCTGACTCGTTTGGCTTGTCCTAACTTTATATGACAAGGCTTTTGCCTTGTCTTATTGTATTTTGTTTTGTCCTATTTGGTTGTTATACGTTATATTAACTATGTGTGTGTGAGGGGGCATCTGTGGGTCTGTGGGTCTCTGTACTTGAGTGACATGTCCTGAAGAGAGAATCTGAGTCTCTGAAGCTGTAGTTACCTACAGAGTGCTGGAAACTAAAGTTGGGGGCTCTATAAGAATAGTACTTACTTTTAAAATCTGAGCCATCTTTCCATTTTCTAGGCTTAAAAGTTTAAAAGCGCACATAGTAAAATTTATCTTTTTTGCTAACAATTTTGAGTTTTGTCAAATGTGTAGATTCAAATGCCATCTCCTGTTTTGTGTAATAATTAAAAAACAACAACAACAAAAAAAACCCAACACAGCTATCGATGGCGACTCTCCAGCCCTGGTGGTCTCTCTGCTCCCATAGTTAATCCCATGTGGTGGGTGTTCACCCAACTTCTCACAGTTTGCTCACATTCCCAGTCATCTAACCCCTGCATCTAGCTGCTGCCAAAACAGCCCAGCAATCCCAAATTTCCACAGATAGCTTGGGGATGGGGATGGGGAGTTGGGGCACACTCTCGCAAACCCAGGCTCAGCCACAGTTACCTTTCCCTGGAGCTCAGTTGAATTGCTGCAAAATGGAATACACCAGACAATATTAGTTTAGAATCAACAGATAACACAATCTTTGGATGCAGAATCTATCATCCTAAATTTATCAACTATTCTGTTAGAAATCTTCCAGTGGTGGATTCTGCCACTAGAACTATCAGTCCCTGGCCTACATCTTGTCTGTTTGCTCCCACTGTTCATCCAAAAAGAAGTTCCTCCTCCTGCCTTCCCTCTTCCTCTCTCAGACCTGCAGCTCACCTCCCCCTCTCCCAGTGATTGGCTTCTTGTTGTCTTTATTATTTAATCAATTAGGGGAAAGTTCTGCTACAGTCTCCTCCTCCTCTTCCTTCTCTTCTCCTCCTCCTTCTCTTCTCCTCCTCCTCCTCCTCTCCTCCTTTTCCTCCCCCTCCTCCTCTTCCTCTTCTTCCTCCTTCTTCTTTAATATGGACGAAATACAAAGATAAAGGAAAATACAAAAATAACTTCATTTCTTTAGAAATTCAGAGGGCATTCTTTTGGCTGTCTGGAATCTAGGGACAAACAAATTAGAAGTGACTTTGCTACATGAAAAGCCAGCATTTTTGACAAAAAGAGGTAAGAATGTTTATGAACAAATCAACATTATTTTTGGAATATGAAAATCTGGGATTTTTTTGAAGTGGTATTTAAATTATTTGTACATATGTTGAACAGTGCCTTGATTTGGTCAAAATTCTCAGTTAACCAATCTTTACTAATTATGAGAATCTAATTTCTAACCTAGCTCCTCCCAATATTCCCAAATGCCACTCCAAAAAGGTAGATTCCAAGATTCCAACTTGATAAGTCTGGACAGCGTCCAAAGGAATCCATCATATCTTTTCAAAATTTTCAGTGGACCCTGAGAGGCATCCAGGTTGACAACCTCTAGCATGGAACCCAGCCTCACAGAAAGAAGCTTTGGTTTTCCAAAGCCTGAAACCATGTCAACTGGGGTCAGTTGAAACTCAAATCCCCAAAGCAAAATATTAAAATGGAAGCCAAGAAAGAAAGGCAGGGGTTATGAAAGAAAATAAAAACCCAGGATAAATCAAGCTTCATGAAGCAGGAAGGGAGGTCAGAATGAAGAGAATGAAATATCAGTAGGAAGTCAACAAAAAAGGCAAAGGAAACTCAAGAAGCAAAATCCTGGGCTTGGTCCACTCAGGACTCTGAAAAGATTTTGTCTGTTTCAGATTCATTGCCTTTATTTATTTATTTACACAATTCCTTCATGACGTTCAGCTCACTCAATATTAAACATTTTGAGAGAGTGGCATCTAGCATTCTCCCCTAGTGTCTAGCTGCAGATTGAGTGATACTCATCAGTGTATCCAGTGTGTGACTGTCTGTTTCTGGGTATAGTTTTGTTTTGCTATTTTAGATATTTTTAAATTTGTATTATTATTAATTTTTTTGTGCATGTGCCTGGTTAAGTTATGTTTATCCATATGCATGCAGGTGACCATGGAGTACAGAGAGAACATCAGATCCCTGGAACTGGAGTTATAGCACACAGTGAGATGCATGATAAAACTGTAGTAAGCAGTCTTAACTCTGCCATATCTCCAAGCCCTGTGTAATCTTTGTATACTGAACTCTTTCAACTCTGAATTTTTATTTACCCAGGAGAATCTACTCCTTGACCCCAAGCTCACAAAAGCTTTCAAAACCAAACCAAAACAAAATGACAAAAACAGAACAATACAAACATACAAACAGAAAACAAATATAAACTTCAGGTAAAAGTTACTTTTGGGCAACAGTAAGACATTTATTTCTTTATAATTTGTATTCATTCATAAAAAGGACAAACGACAGTCCTATACTACTCCATTGGAAAAATGATAAAAAATAACTAAAAAATCAATTCGTTATTTATCAGTATCAAATAAAACTACTATTACCTTTCCTGAAATACAAAGAAACAACAGATGTGTCTATAGCTATATAAAGTTTAATTAAGAATCTTGCATCTTAAAGCATATGATACATTGGTTAGCTTGACAACAGTTTAAAACTGATGGTCTCAGTCACATCTGTACAATTATATGAGAAAATGAAAAGCAGAAGTCATTTGTGCATGAGAGAGTTGAGTCTATCTGCCACATATTTAAACTAAACAACCTTCCAAAGTCTGTTTTCTTATCTTTCAGAATCATTTTCATGCAAAATCTAGCCAGTTTTGGTCTTTATTACCACATATTAGAAAAGAAAAGGCAGGCATGCATTTGGCAAAAGATGTAGTTGTTATCGATGATACAAAAATGCCCAACATGGGTCACATCGCAAGAGGAAAACCCCCGAATATAACAAGGAAAACACAACATTTGTACAGAAAGCTTACAGAGTGTTCATCTCCCTAAAGTATGAAGTCACCTTCTTCTTTTTCAAATCGTTAAATAGCTTATGAAACCTGGCAATGGTTCGTTGACATGCTTCTACTGGGAGAGCATCTGTTTTACTGATTTAAAAAGTTTCATTTGTATAACAAAGTGTTAAGTGTAAATTAATGAAATATTTATTGATATTTTCATAATGAGGACTTTAAACATTTACACATATAGTACAAAAATTATACAAATTAAAGATAGGGGTAACATATTAATAGATCTATTTTTTTTGCTTCCTGTAAATATTCTTTATGGACCTATAGGGTATCTTTTCTAAAAAGATAAACTCTGTCTCTAATTAGCCAGCAAGACTGTGCTAATAAAATAGGATTAGACTTCTCCAGGAACCAAACATTGTACTATTTCAGGAGCCAGCTAATTCTTTATTACCCGAGTTCTTCCACACCCACACTCAGACACATCTCTCTGGGCACACCATAGATAATGAGGAAACACAGGTTTCCCTTTCACATCTCACAAATTCCTCCACACCAACACTTGGGAGACATCCCTGGACAGGACACTGTCTACCTCTCCTGTCTCCCAGCTTTGCATATTCTTTATAGGACCACTAGCAACATTCTGATTTGGTATTTTTAGCCAGTTTTCAGTATTGCATTGAAATGGGAAATGAGCTTTAAATTTGCTTGAAATGGAATTCTGTAGCTTTTTCCAACCTGCATATGAATTCTGGATTCTACACCTTCTACAAAGAGAGTTTATACTTAGGCATGAAGCACAAAACCAGAACGATGAGAACATTCAGAGATTCTGACACTTTACTGTCACTTGTTTCTAGCTGGATAAAGACGATCACATTGTAGTATAAATGAAAGCGCTCTACTTCCCCAAACCTGTCATTCCACACATGAATAAACACAGCAGTGGACAATGTTCCAGATGAGCTGTAGCTTCTGTGGTTTGACATTGATGAGAAGAAAAGCACAAAACAACTTCAGATTAGAACACAAAATTAAAAAAAAAAAAGAAATCTTCACACGGCATGGGAACATCAGCATTAGAAAACTAACTGAAGAGTATTAGGGATTCTGAAAAAGCAAATATGTAGAAAAGTACATCAAAAATAAGAATACTGATAGTAAGTGCTATAATTTGGTTTTCATCGTCAAAAACTTCCAACTCATTCAGTAAAGTGATTTGGTAATGGTGTTTATGTCAAAATGATTTTGTTCTATTTTTTGTTTTAATTTTATGGAGAACTCAAAATATAATGAATGATAAGGGTCTTTCAAAAAATAGGCAGGACCCCAAACATATAGGCTAATACAAGAGACTGCATTACTCATACATATACCACATACAATCAACATTTCAATCTCTATTATAGTTCACAACTTGTCATTAAATGTGAAGCACCTCTGTATGGTGAGCTTACCTTCACTCTACAGCCTATGGTATTGAGTTGAACACTGTAACTTGTCCATTGATTTAAATCATGCAACTTTCACAGAATCAGGTTAAATGGTTTATAAGGCATATTGGAACGAGTTAAAAATCATTTTATTTCCATTTGAAAGTTATTCTTTTCGATGAAGGGGTTCCTGAATGCCTCAGTCATAATATGTTGGGAAATCAGTTGAATAGCTTGTTAGAGTCTAATTTATTTGGCTTAGGATGGAGCCGCAGGGGATTAGAAGGAATTACAGTCATCCCACGATGAAGAGCATCCTCTGAGCAGGGATGAAAACAGCAAATGTCGCAACATTCAGAATTCCAAGTAGACAAGAAAGCCAAGGGTGGGCAGGAGCAAGCTGAGGAGACTTGAAGACAGCGTGGACACACCTACGAAGCAAACCAAAAGTGTGTTCACAATTTCATCACTGACACTAATTGTTGCTTACCCAGTTTGTTTGGAGAAGGCGGGATTGCGTTGACCTGAAAAATCAAAAGTTCCTTTGTACAAAATGAATTTCTTATTTAGTGATATGATAAAAACACAAACATTTTAGCGAAGATTTTGTGTGTGAGATCATTCACATTATGTCTATATTCTGCTTAAATAAATAATTAAAATAATAACATTGGAATAAACTTGTCCCTGTGATCCAGAAGTCTCAAAGTTCCATCAGAAGGTGAAAAGTCAAGAAACAGCTTAAATAAATAAAAATCAAATATCATATGTGAAGACACAGATGACAACTATGCCACTTAATGTGTTTTCTGTATTCTTGAAGGTTTTGATTTAACTTTTGACTTTTTGCACGTTAACAATTTATGCTACATCCATATGTTATTTTATTCAATTATACAGAAGAATAATAAATCTTTATTTAAAATCAGCATACACAGTACTTGATATCATAGAATTTCCAAAGTATGTAGTTTTCTGTGTTTAATATAATTTAACATGATCCACTTTGAAGAATTTTGTCTGAGGACTTCTGTGTATTTTTTTGCTCTTCATTACTTCTTTCTTTAATTTTTAAGATTATAATACAGTCACATAATTCCCCTGTTCCTTTTCCTCCTTCAAACATTTTCCATATATATTTTCTTGTTCCCTTTCAAACTCAAGACCTTTTTTCTTCATTAAGTGTTGACACATGCATATGTCTGGGGACTTTTTAGAAAATCAGATAGATGGAATTAAAAATACTAAAAGTGTTACCTTGAATAATAACATCATATGTACACAAGATAGGCACTGCATATTTTTGTATGCCAATCATTTAAAAAGTTTAGTTGCTCATACAATTAAGAAAGAAAGAACTTCTATTGTTTCTTTTATGTTTTGGTTTTTTTCCTTTATATTTTTCTTTCCTTTTTTAATATTTTATTATTTTTGAGACAGGGTTTCTAAGAGTAACAGTCTACAACTTACTTTGTAGGACAGGCTGGCCTCAATGTCATAGAATTCACCTTCCTCTGCCTCTGAAATTCTAGGATTAAAGGCATGAGCCACCATGCCCAGGGTAAGAACTTCTATTGTTAATCTTCATTTGCTAGCTAGAAATAATTGCCCTGATAGAGTGCACTGTGCAGTAGATGCTTTTTACTTCACTATATCCAAGGCCTGACAAGAGTATAGAGCAGATGTTTGTGTATATCATAGCAAAGCAAGAATCAGGATTAGAAAGAAAGCTGGACTTGCTATAGGCCTTGAAGCAACCCTCCACGTGACTGATTTCCTCAGTGATGCCACATCTCTCGAAGGTTCCACAATCTCATACATATCACTACCCATTGGGGATGAAGTATTCAACACTTGAGCCTAGAGGAAGCGCGCAACATTTAGACTGTGACACCCTAAAAGAAAAATAAAGCAATTTAATATGCCATGTGTGTACCTGAATTTACATACTAGTTTGGGTGCCACCAATTAAGGGCAATTCCTATGCCTGGTAAATTCATAGGCCATGAGATTCTCATGTTAGAATTCTTGAAAACATAGGAAACAGTACGACTATGGAGGGACATTCTTCTTTCCTATTCTCCTAGGTTTCAGTAAGTAACTCCAATAAACTCAATTCTGCAATTAGAGAAAAGCTTAAAATTATACTCTACCAGTGGTCAAGTTATAACAAGAAATTTATTCTCTAGGAAATTTGAAACCTTCAATATAATTGCCTACCATAACAAAAATGTAATTTAAAGCAGTCTGTTCTTTTACTATGTAGTGTACCTTAAGGAAGATATAACAAATCTCTCCTAAAAGTCTTGGCATTAAAATGGTATCTATGTTCCTTACAAAGTAGAAGATAACTACACCAATATGTCTGTTGGTATCATACCCTTGCTGTCTTAGCTTCATTTGATGTAGCACAGAGACCATTCTTAGATATGAATAAGGTGTTTCTTAAAAACAAGTAGGACACCCACAGATCACGCTCCACTCTGCAAGATGCTACACATCCTTCTTCAGATTCTTCCATCCGTGCACCCTCCCCAGTCTACCAGATCTAGATTGGATCTCACATCCTCTGCCCCAGCTTAATCCGGCCAACCCTTCCTGCATCAGAACCAGTATATCAGGTCCTTCCAAATCTCACCCTGCCTATCTCTGACCCAGTGACTACTCCCACACCACATCCAACCGCTCTACCCAGCCAGATCTTGAATATTTTTCTCCAGGAACTAACACAGTGAGTCTACCTGATCCTTATCTCCAAACCCCAGATTTGTCCCTACACTTCATGGTTAGAGCAGGAGGCACTTTCTGCCCACTAGCCTAGTACTCTTATTTTTTTTTAAGCTGAACTTTATACAACTTAAGCCATTTCCAACCTCTAGTTCAAACCCAACCACAATCCTCTCTTCTACCTCAAACTGCTCTGTCCACATCAGACGCAGAACTAAGAAAAAATGTTCACATGCCCAGATACAAATAATAAACAAACAATATGCAGGACCAATATAATAATATCTCCTTTTCAACACTTACCGGTCTTGTAGAAATGTTTAGCAAATGAAAACTAATTAGGTAATCCCCGGGGCATGACATCTAAAAGATTTTTTATAAACTTCATCAAAGAACTTAAGAGGCTTAAAGGAGACACAAAGAACACCTGGATGAGGTCATGGAAAAAGAACTTAAGGAGAATAAATGCCTAAGAGAGTCCCAAGAAAACACAAGCCTAAGGCTGAAGGAAGGAAGTCAGTCCAGGATCTCAAAATAGAATTCAGTAAAGCGATAGAAACACTGAAGAGAGCTCAAACCAAAATGAAAATGGAATTTAAAAACTCAGTAACGCAAATAGGAAACTTAAATCAAAGCTTTACAGATAGAATGAATTGAGCAGAATGTAAATAACAAGACTCTAAGATAACGTAGAAAATCCAGATCAAATAAGCAAGGAAAGGGATATACAAAATACCTGGCACACTATAAAAAAAATCAATTTATAGGCATAGATGAGGAAGAAGACTCCCAAGTCAATTGAGTAGACCAGATCTTCAACAAGACCGTAGAAGATGCTTCCACAAACTAAGGAAAGACATACCTGTACTAATACAGAAAGCACTCAGAACACCAAATACATATGATCAGAAAAGAAACTTTCCATAGCATATGACAGATAAAATAGCAAGTATACAGAACAAATAAAATGGACTCATCTGTGAGAGAAAAAAAACCATGAGTCAAATAGAAAGAAAACCATATGAGAATAATGGCTGATTTCTTGGTGGAAACCCAGGAATCCAGTAGAGCCTAGATTCCTGTAACAGGCAGACCTTAGCACAGTTAAAGCCATAATGTAACTGCCACCCAGGCCTTGGAACCCAGAACACAGGCAACAGCACCTGCCAAAATGAAAACAAAGACCTAATTCATTAAAGCCCATAGTTCTGGAACAATCCTTAAACATACTAACCTTACTTTTTGGCTTCTGTAATCCTTTTTCTGGCTAACTGTTTTGACAACCCAGAATATGGCTTTGTGCTTATAAGCTCACCCTGAGAAAGGCCTGGAACTACAATGGGATCCTGAATACACAGAGCAGACACTGGTCAGCTGATTTTCTTTCAGCGTGAACTCTTTGGCAGATACTTTACAGTGTTTCTGATGGCTAAAGCACAATCACTTGAGACATGGGGGTCTCAGAGTACCTAGGAGTAGGGAAGAGTGTGGTGGTCAAGGGGCCCCTTACAGGCTTTAATGAATTAGGTCTTTGTTATCATTGGGTTGCAAGGTCTGGATGGCAGTTCCATTATGGTGTCAATTGTGCTAAGATCTGAGAGCCTACTAAAGTCTATGTTCTAGGAGGTGCACAGCTCCAGATGTTCCAGGGCTCTGAGACCACTTCTGATCAATTGCTGCTTAACGCATTGGAAAAAAATCTGACACACCCAAAAGAATAAAAATCAAAAGTTGCTCATTCTGTCCCTTCCAGGGGTAAGTCTGGTTAAGGCTCCTTTTGTTTAAGATGCATTGGAGAGACCCCACCTGGCTGCTGATCAGTGTCTGAGATCTTTGTAAAATGTCATGGGACTCCTCTGGTCTGTTCAGATGTGTGAGTTTGTTTGACCACCCCTAATCTGTCGCTTCACTGACATTGTTTATCTCTGTCTTGTTTTCTCCCTTTCTCTTCTGGACAGCCTGTCTTTTGTAATAGGTGGGAAAGAGAGTTGTCCCAAGACACCCATGAAATGTCTGTTAAAATATTTCAGAGACAGTTGTTTGTCAGACAAAAGCAACTATGCTATTCACTTCGTACCTTGGAAACCACACACTTTCTGGTGAGATTGACTGGCTGTCCTTTGTGTTTGGATGGTCTCCCCTGAGGACATGCTATATCCCCAAACAGCAGTAGCTATTTGGAACACAATGACTGAGACTGGCAATCACCTAGACCAGTTCTCAAGAATCAACTGTTGCTCATCTTTGATCAGCTATCCACCTACCCTCTGGCCAAAGACATATGCACTAGCTTTGGTCCAGCTGGGGCTTACATAGAAACCATGCCAGCCATTCACCCTATTCCTCCAGAGGAAATGGATGTCTCACTTCTTTATACCCCAACCAGACCAATGGACATGGGGAGAGGAGAGACCTTGTTTTCAGCTCCCTAGGAGGTAGTTGGGAATGGACTCCTCCACAGAGGGTGCTTTCTCCCCTCTCTGTACACGCCACATACAAGGAAGCCTGGCAGATTTTGTTCTAAGCAATGGTGTCAGTTTACATTCTGCTTAAAGAGAGGTGCCACCAAGGCACCTCATAGCTTAGAGGTGTTGAAAGGGGGCAGAGTGAAAAGACCCCCTTAACCCCACTTACAGTTTATATTTCCTTTTTGGAAAAAAAAAACACAGGATCTCCTTCATCAGTCTGTTGGAGATTGTCTTTTGCAGTCACGAGCCCTCATGTGACAAATGTCAACAGTTCCTGGCCATCCTCTTCACAGACGAGGAGTGACAGGATCTAGCTGGAGAGTAGGAAGGCAGCCCATAGGGCCAGGATGGCTGTAAGACAGTGAGGCTCAGACCAATCAGACCTTTCCTTTGGTTTGAGCAGAATGGGACCCCAACACCATACTGACGGAGGTAAGGAGGCTTTGGACAGTTGTTTACCAGGTCTTATTGGCAGGCTTGAAAGCAGAGGCTAGGAAGCTCACTAATCTGTTTTAGGAGAGTAAGGCTATTCTGGGATCTGACAAATTCTCCTTTGGGTTCCTGGGACAACTCTGGTGAAGCACACTGCATGTTTACCTTGGTAAGTCCAGATGTCCCAAAAATGAGCAAGCAGAAAATATTGTCCTTTAAAAATAATGAATTTATGAAATTCTTAGGCAAATGAATGGAACTAGAAAGTATCATCCTGAGTGAAGTAACCCAATCACAAAAGAACACACATGTTATGCACTCACTGATAAGTGGATATTAGTCCAAAAGCTCAAAATAAACATGTTACAATTCACAGACCACAGGAAGCTCAAGAAGAAGGTAGACCAAAGTGGGGGTGATTTGGTTGCTCTGAGAAAGGGAACAAAATAATCACAGGAATAACTATGGAGACAAAGTGTGGAGCAGAGACTGAAGGAAAGGGCACCCAGAGACTGTCCTACCTGGGGATTCATCCTATAAACAGTCACCAAACCCTGAAACTACTATGGATGACAAGAAGTGTGTACTGAAAGGAGCCATTTATGGCTGTCTTTTGGAGGGGCCCTGCCAGAGCCTTACAGATACAGAGGTGAATACTAGCAGCCAACCATTGGTCTGAGCGTGGAGTTCACTATGGAGGAGTTGGAGGGCAAGCTTGAGGAGCTGTGGGGGTGGTTGCAGCCCCATGGGAAGAACGACAATGTTGGCCAACCAGATGCCCCAGGGCTCTCAGCGACTAAGCAACCAACCAAGGGGTACATGTGGTTCCAGCCAAAAGATTGGCAGAGGAATGCCTTGTCAGACATCAGTGGGAGGAGAGGTCTTTGATCCTATGAAGGCTCAATAGAGGTCCTAGTGTGGGGAAATCGAGTGGGGATCATGGGAATGGGTTGGGTGGAGGAGTATATTCTTGGAGGCAAGAGGTGGGAGAATGGGTTGGGGGTTT
This sequence comes from Tokudaia tokunoshimensis, assembly GCA_036184795.1. Classification (NCBI taxonomy): domain Eukaryota; kingdom Metazoa; phylum Chordata; class Mammalia; order Rodentia; family Muridae; genus Tokudaia; species Tokudaia tokunoshimensis. The sequence goes on along the minus strand of BTHU01000018.1, from coordinate 59,094,223 downwards.
TCGGGGAGGGGGAAAACTGGGAAGGGGTATAACATTTGAAATGTAAATGAAGAATATATTCAATAAAAAGAAAAGAAAAGAAAATATTGTCCTTGTTATCCATTCAGTCAGCTACATCTTTCTGAGGTAGAAAGAAACTTCAAATGTTGTCAGGTGTTGTCAATAACAATGTTACAAGTGACTATATCTATGGTTTCTAGAACATGCTGTTCCATAGCACACAATGGATTCTGGTGGTCCTTATACAGTGGGACTGAGAAGGTATATCCCATCTTTACATACGCCTTCTCTGTCTCTATCTCTCTATTTCAAACACACACACACACACACACACACACACATGTATGCACATGCCTATGTTTACCTAACAGTTTCAATAAGTCATTATTTCAGTTTTTTAGAATAAGAAATGGAAAATATGAGCATAAATGCATACATCAGCACTGAGTAATTTTAAGCAGTTGCGTATTTAATTTTATATTCCCCCTCCTCAATAATGCATTAAACAGACATATCACCCAAGCCCATATAAACCTTTAAAAAAATCAATTCATGGCAAATGATTAAGTAGAGTATGATCAGCAGAGAGAATGACTGTTTAGTCTTGCCCATTGCTAAAGGCACGCTCTTTCTGTCTGAGGACACTGAACTGTGCCCTCCCTGTGTCAAGGCAAGGGCACGAAAAGGAGAAAAACCATGTGGAAAGCCACAGCTGCTACCTACGCTGTTTGAAAGAGGTTTTCACATTCTCCTGTGGTTTTTAAACATTCTATTTTTCTGCATATTTAAAAGAAATGCCATAGCCCACATGTTATTTTATTCTGATAAGACAACCAATAACAAACCTCAATTAAACAGCAAAACATTTAGTTTTCCACGTCTGACCTAATTTAGATGATCTCTCCTGAAGACCTATCTGAGGGTGACTACAGGGTCTCTCCAATTCTCTTTCCACCGACCACAATTACATCAGCAATGGGTATACACTGATGTGTTTGTCTGAATATGTGGCTTGGCAAACTCCTAACTGTGGCTGCAGAAAGCAGTTTAGTCAGTCAGGGATGCCATCTTGAAGTCTTGGTGTTAGGATACAAACCAAACACAATTTCATAATTTGTGGCTTTGACATCAGGATATTTGATTTATTTAAAACAAACCTTTTGTGTTTGCATGTGTTATATTTAATGTCTCTAATGGTTCAAGTTTATATAATTGTGGTATGCATCTTCAGTTTGCCTCTACATTCCACATAGAAATTAGAGACCTAATTGAGTTAACACTTAGTCATTAAATAAATGTGAGAAATATAAAAATATATTCTTGTGGGGTTTTTAATATATGTTGGGTTCATACTTTACTAACCTTAGATTACTATTCGTATGAGTGATTCTTGTTCTTATGTTGTATCCACTGTCTGACTACTTTACTTCTCATAGATTTTCTAGATGGTAATCATGAACAAATTCTCAATATTAGGGATAATTTTTCCCATATCAGAATAAACGTCAAGCTAATTTATAGTCTTCTTGACTATTTCTTTTTAATAGAACTTTTGGACTTAATTTCTTCAAGAACTATCATCCTACAAAGTGTGTGCATGTGTGCTTATGTCACCACTCTTCTCTCACTTGAGGTTCCTATCTTCCAACCTTCAGATGTGAGTATATATCCTATAGTAACTACAGAAACTAGTAACATAAAACGGGACCATTTCCAGAGTGGGGGTCAGCACGGGCAATGAATCGGGGGACTGCAGGGCACAGGTGATCTGATGAGATGAATGGGGGACAAAGAGGGTCTATAGTCAGGAGGAGGAAGACGAGTGCAGAGGAGGGAGAGAATTGGGTAGAGAGGGCAGTGGTGTGTGAAGAGGGAGCACAACTATCTATTAAGTTACTTCATGTAAAAGTGCAGTAGTCACTTGTGTAGGCGGAGAATGTCTCTGTGTTTTATAAAAGCACCCTTCAGAACTACTGGTGAGAAGGGAGAAAGATCTTAAGGGATACAGCATACTATAACACAGGCCATAGAAAGGGAAAGGGAAATAATGATGTGCATGTGTGTGCACAGAGATTTAAGTAGGAAGAAGGGAGAGACAGAGAGGGGGTAAAGAAAGGGTGTTTGAGAAAGCTATATGAAATGCTACCAAAACCATCCCAATTTCTACCTCCACCTCATCCCCCATACTCTAGTTTAAATAGCATTATCACACACAGAGCATAGTGCTCCCCTCAGAATATATACGTTTCCAAAAAAAAGGGCAGTGCCAGGTGTGAAATACCTCCTCTTGAGATGTTTTTTGTTTGTTTTTCTGTCTGTTTCTGGGGTCTTAGAAACCCACAAAATAATACAGATTATTGCCATTGACTTTGGTTGCTTACTAGAACTTGATGTTAAGACTCTATTGCAGAGGACAATACATACTTGGATCACAGGACATAGAGAAATCTAGCTGGTATCAATTGGGGAGTGTCCTCTCTGCTGGCTAGTTTTCATAACGTCTGGTGCTATTCTGCCTTTATGGAGAGAAAAGTCATCCACAGTCTGACCTAGCTATTGAGACCAGAGAGTTACCATAATAACCAACCTGGGAAGACATACCCATTGAGGCAATATTGGCAGTAATGTGGTGGAGGAGACCAAGAACTTTCTTATTCAAGACCCTGTCCACAGGTGGAAACATGTGCCTTTTCTTGTAAGTCTAATCAAGAACCCATGGCTAGGGAGCTCACAGGCAACAGGGGTGACCTTACAAATATTATTTTGCTAAGCAAGCATAGCTTCAAATTGCTCTTTAAATATGTCTCCCTATAGCCATTGATTAGTGCAACTCAAAGAGCTGACTTATCAGAGAAGTTCATTTGTGCGGTGGATAGAGGCTAGCACAGAAACTCTAGTTTTGACAACTAAAGGGCCGAGAATAGGTCTCTGTATGGTGCTCAGCCATAAGAAGGGTGTCTATATTACACATACCCATGCAAGGCAGAGAAAGCAAGACAGAAGGGTGTGGAAAATTTGGAATGGGGAGGGCTGGGATGAGACAGTGTGTTCTGGCAGAGAAGGAGAAGCATGAGAAGACAGCAGCTGCAGATCCCTGCACAAGACCTGCACAAGATCGAGACAGTCCACATTCTAGCGTGGCTCAAGGAGGAGCTGAGGAACCCCATGCCCTGTTTAGGAGTTATTGATAGCTGGAAGCTGCTAGGGCAGAGAGAAACAACTTTCTTTAATGGTGTGGTCTCTGGGAGTCTAATCATGCCCCAAGGGATAACCCTGTACCTACAGCACAAACTGAACCCAGTGGGCTTTAATAATATAAAATTTTGGAAGGTGGAAGCAGGGTGGCAGATGGAGAGTGAATCTGAGAAAAGTTAGTTCAAAGAGTAGGGGGGATAATTTTGAACAACATATACTTCATTCATAAATGGAGTTCTTAGAAACATAATTAAATATATACATGTACATATATGTCTATATGTTTAAATTTAATCACAAGCATCCAACCCAAGATATTACTTCCATTCATCTAACAAACCCATCATGCTAAGAAGTTTGTTTTTACAGTTGTATTTCTGATGTCCATTCCATGTGCTCACATCTAGACAATGTACAATTTCCACACGGAGCTACATATAGCCAAAGTATATTTTCAGCCACTTTAATTATTCTGAACCTCATACACAGAATGTACTGATATTGAATATTAAAGAGTTGAATTATATTTTTTCTGATTACAGAGAGTGACAGCATCAAGTGTGCGGGATGGGTGAGTTGGTCTAAGGAAGAGGACCAATGAAGGATCCCCAAGCTCTTGAGAGTAGAGCCAAACCTGTAGCATTTCTCTTTATGAATTTTCTTCATGGTATATGCTGTCTAATCTTTAAGTAACAGAGACAAGGAAGAAGGCTACCTTTCCGTGAATAGCATCTTGTCAGGAGATAGTCTGTGCAATAATCAATAAGCAGGTAATGATTCTGTTTTTAGGATTTGTAAGAGCGTTTGGCAACAGTACCACGTGGCAGCTCAAAGTATGGGTTTGGAAAGCAGGCCAAACAAGGAACAGCTCTGCGTTGATCTCTTTCTGGTTGACTCATCTTTTTATACCCTAGTTTCTCCCACTATAAAATAAAATTAAATCCATTTCATTGATTTATTTTGAGAATTGGAATGTTTATCAAAGATGTGCATATATATGCATACATGTATTTCCATATGTATACGAGCATATGAACATATATAGCATAATTTGTCTTATTGTAATACCTTAACAATTAAGGTATTACAATACTTGGAAGCTCATTACTAAGTTGTGTGGAATGGAAATGCTTTATTCAAGCAATAGACTCGAGACAGTCTCAACCTTGAGTCTGAACCTTGAGTAGACTCAACTCAAGGTTCTCAAGGCAGTAGACTGACATCTTTTGCTTTCCCTAGGTAAATTTTGCTGGCTATGTTCTGACCCACTGTACTCCATTGCCCCAAGGAATTGTGGGGCTTCACTTACTGCAATTGGTAAATGGTTGTTTCATTGACTTACTTCAAAACAAATGCATGGCTAATAGTAAATTATCAGTAGGTGCTACCTGCAACATTCAATTAGCTTTGTTCTTTTCCAGCATCTGCATGACACTTTTCAAAGACTAGTTGTAATAATAATAATAATAATAATAATAATATAAAATTAATAATAAAAGCTTGGCATACCAAACTTTCTGGGAATAGGCCAGCACCTGTATAGCCTTTCTCTGTTTTAGCAATCAAGTACCTTTGGCTTACAGAACAGAAACTGAACCAAAGGAGGATGATAACAATGTACTGGTTCTAGGGACTAGAGTTCAAGCATGGAATGCCCAGGCCTGCCTTTCCTCTAACCTTCTTCTCATCTTTGGCACACACTGTCCTCCTGAATAGACATGTATCCTAAGTAAATCAATAGCAAACATATAGTATCGTCTTTCATAGAAAATCCAATATGTAAATGTTTGGTCAACCTTCCCCTAAATCAACAACTGTGGCCGAGTTAATGGTGATCTGAACATGTGACTGACAGGAAGTCATGAAGGCAAAAGCACGTGTTTCACAGCATCCTTCCACATTAGGATGCAGTAAAAGTGGTGACCACAGCAGCATCATAACTGGTATCAGCTGATTGGTCAGATGCAGGATTGGCTGATTCATTAGAATGCGTGTCAGTTGATTCATTAGAACCAACACCGAGTGATTCATTCTTTAGTAATTTTTCTAGTTTTTTGTTTCTTCCACCTGGTAATTTCTTATTCAAAGTTTACATTCCATTCTTCATCCTGTTTAAATTTTAACACTGAAAGGATAAGATGCACTAACTCCCCAAGCAGAAAGTTTATTTCCCTGGAATTTGGCATGGAGTGTGCAGTAACAGTGCATCTTAGTGAGGTGGATTTAAAATTTTTCCATTAGGCCATATATCGAAATTGTTACCTTTATAATGTCGAGTTTACAATGTTTATTGAAGATAGTTAAGAGAATGACCTTAATGCTTTCCCATTTATGTGTGTTTATGTGTGCACCTTGTTTCTTAACTTTCTTTTTATAGCAAAGCAAGTTGGTAAGGTGATGAACATACTCATGTGTTTCATTGAATCCACAACATATTTTTAGATCAACCACCACATTTACTCTGCAAATAGACATGATTTGCCAGTTTAAAAATAAAATAACTAACGTGCAGTAGAAGGAGACATCCTTTTAGAAAGTTGATAAGTTAATTGGATTTGTTATGAAAAGTACTCCTCCACCACCAGGGGGAATGTTCACACATTTTTATATTTCAAATCTGTTACTTGAATCAAGTGTTTTCTGATTTTTGAGAAAAACAAAGTAACAAACATTTGCCCTAACTAATTTTAAAAGTGTCTAGAAAAGAAAACATAGGCAAAATCAGAAAACGAAACAGATTTGAGTTTTAGTTACAGCAGGATTGTTCTGTATTTGCTGATCGTAGGATAGGTTTTTTTCACTCTATTACATATGCATCGATTTGCATATTTTGATTTTAATTATCTTCTTGGCTCCCTGTATCTTTGTGATAGGAACATACTAATCTAGGTAAAGAAGAAAAAGCTTAAGACCCACCCCTTGTTCCATCAGTAGCTAGTTTGTAACCATGGACCATTGACACAGTTTCAAAAGGCTGTGATCTTTGGATGTTTCAGTTCTTAAGATGTGGGATGAGGAATTCTCAAAATGACAGTCTTCCATCTCAGAAGCCTGAAGGTTCGCATTCTGGCCATGCTGCTTTGATTCTAAGACAACCATAATATTTAAGGATAGCAAGTATAGAGTCATACAATTTTCAAACTTATTTGTTATGTTTCTTCTTCTTTATAATAATCAAACATGATACTAGTTTTTATGTATGCATCAGAGCTTGACCATATAAGCACTAGTCGCTTTGTTGGGGTTTTTGTTTGTTTGCTTGTCTTTTGTTTTGTTTTGTTTTGTTTTTTTGAAACAGTGAAAACCGCTAACTAATGCTGCCTCTTCTACTTGTTCGTCAATTACGAGCCTAGAAGCCAAGCAAAATAGCTGTTTGTATTTTTGGCAGATGTGTGTAGTTTGCTGGCAGTGTATACTGTGGTGCTATTTATTCCATGCTATTGACTTTGGTCCTTCCCCACCATAAAACGCCAGACTGCCAGGCTGCACTTCCTCTCGGAATGGATGGAGCAGTTGCCACAGAATGAAGGCCAATGAAGTGCAAAAGTAACCTCTAATAACTTCTGTGCTGATAGGAATTTTTTGGCAAGGTAAATCTGTCATTGTGAGGACTTTTGAAAATTGGCTTACTACATCTTAGAATAGCAAGGTGGCAGTTTGGCAGGAGTGTGAAGCTGGGGCTAAGAGGATGCCTTTGCAGACTAGCGTGGCGCATGTGACTGTGAGACCTCTCGGAAGGCTCTTAGCCTCTTTGAGCTATAAAATGGAGAGTGAAATGGATATATAATAAGGTGTGTGTAAGAATCATTTTTTAAAAAAACATGTTAGTATACACTGTAGAAGCCACTACTATGAATTTAGTATGTTGATTCAAAAAGGTTTTATTTTTTGAGTATTTAGCGAGACTACGTGGTATCTGGAATAAGACACAGGGTCCCCAGGTTCCAGGCTCAAGGTCCTAGTTATCCAATGTAAGACACGCCATCAATGGACTTCCTGATTTGTTATTCACGACATACGCCAAATCTTTACCACTAACACAGGATGTCTGCTTGACATCCCTAGCAACCAGAGCGTGACGGTAGACAGGCTATGAACTTGACTCTGGCACTAGCTGCTCGCTAGAACATTGTGCAAAGTGACAGTGTAGACTATGGGAAACATCCATCTGCCACTAGGGTCATTCTTTCTTAACCTCAATTAAAGTTTGGCAGCCTGATGTCATTCTCTTGTGGCAGGCTTATAACAACCCACCTCTGTCTTCCCTTCTGAACCCAACCAGGTTTGAGGTTCAGTGGTAAAATGAAGAGTGAGTGACGAGGTTCTACTCTGATGTGTTCTTACTTGCCGAGGTGGCACCCCTTTTTAGAACTCAGATTTAGAGGCTACTAGTGTAGTCACACTGTGGGGATGGAGGACCATTTCTTCACTTCCTTCTCATTTTTTCTACTGTCTTTCTTCTTTCTTGATGGGTTACATTTTGTATACTAAATAGAGAAAGAGGTTCTTCTTGTAGAACAGCAACAACAAAAGATTCTGTTTGGTCACTGTGTAGTTGTCTTAAAATTTATTATGTGTGTCTAAACAAGAAAATTCAAACTAAAGAGACAGATTTACCTTTCCACAAGCCACTGAATTATTCTCCATTCTTCCTTCCCTCTAATTTAAAAGACATTCTTTGCTGGTCTTAATGTCTGTCTAAGCCCGAGGTCACAGTGGGGGTCTGTTATCTGCATCTAGGTGAGACAGCTGAACCTGGAACACTGACCAGCCATGAAGCTGATGCTATGAACCCTTATCTTCAGCTACAGAAACTCTACGTTGTGTGTGGATTACTTAAATTATTAGTGAGATGAAATGTTCACAAAATACTCATTTGCATGCTCCATAATGTTCCAGTACTTGTGGGGAAATTCCTCCCTTGATACTAAGAAAGGGTAGGGATGGAAGGGTTTCTTCTTCATGGTGAGAGTCAATTCAGACAGTTACCTGTCTGTCAGGGCTGTGAACCCCAAATTAAACACTATTCTCTGTTTTATATCACTCTCTTTGAGACTTTAATTAATAGTCATTCACATCATTAGTCGAGATGAGAGAGATTTGGTACTGTCAAAGTACTGGCTCAGATTAACTTAAATATATATATATATCTGATTTTTCTTTCTGAGTATAGTTCCCCAATAAGCAACCAGGTGAAAACTCCAAAACTCAAAAGATGGGGAGTGCTGATGGGGCACACTGAAGAGATGTCTTTCCAAGGACTTCATTCCTTGCAAGTTCTTTGGACAGTACGATGTATAGCGTAAATTATCCTTTTAATGCATTATTGACAAATATCTTTTCCATTGATTGCTTTAATTTCTATCATGTTGGAGTGTTCACTATGTACAAGGCACTTTGCAAGGGATCATTTGGCTTTGTTGGTATAATGTGTAATTAAAACCTGAGTCCTTGTCTTTGCTTATAGAAGAGCAGTCTGGGAAGTTCTCCTGGAAGCTTTGTGGGGAGTCTATTATTGGTAGAGAATACGGTGATTCCACTGTCTATAACAGGATGAGTTGAGAGATGGAAATTATTATGGCTGTCTAGATGCTTCTAAATGTAGCCACAGTGGTCAAAAGTTCTTGTCCCCTTGACTTTCAAGTCCTGATTTGGGTACATGGCTATCTATAAATTCACTCCAGGAAAAAATGTATTAAGATTCTCATTTGATCATTCTTTATTCAGCCCTGGCTTCAGGGATATGAGAAATTATGATCTCACTTGTTAGAAATAGTGTCTTGGGATTGAATATTTTTCATCCTAAGGTGATTATGAACTCATGTATGAGAGGACAGTCTTGCAGTGGGATCCAGAATCAACTATCTACCTGAAGGGTCCATAGAACTCCTTACTTTTTCCCCAGGTACAGAGTACTAATAAACTTTAATTCACTGGTTTAATTCTCTACAACCATTAGAAAGATCCTAACCATCTGCTCTGTCCCTTGTTCTTCTACAGGTGAAAAACTTTTTTGAAAACATAGAAATGTATAAGAAGTATAAGGAACCACTGGCTGAAACTGAACATTGGCTGGCCAGGATGTCTAAGATTCATGTCTAGTCTGTCTTCCTCCTCTACAGCTTTATGAAGCTATTCCTGACCCCATTTCCACTTTCCAACTCTTAACATTAATCAAGAATCCTTTCCTTGGCTCCTTGCTGGCCTACATTTTTTCTTTTCTTTTTTTCTTTTGAATATTCACTTGTTAAAACAGGTTTTTCCATCCTCAGATAAATAGTAAGCCTTGCTCATTTTGAGAAACCATGGATATGTCATTTTATGGGTGTAGGGATAGATGTGTGACACAGTCCTGAATATCATGGGAGATCTTTTTTCCCCGCCTAAGGGGCTTTTAGAAATGTACTTAATTTTAAGATCAACTTTAAGAAACAATACTTTTTTCTTGGCCATTTATTAGCATTTGCACAGGGCAGGCAATCCCTGGAATTGCTGTGATTCCTGGAAACAAGAGACAGAGAAACCTGTGAGTTACATTGAGACCCTAGTAAGTGAGGGGAGACGACAAACCCTGCTCCTTGACTATATTTTTAAGACACTGATCCAACCAGGATAAAAAACCCAGCTATTTCAGACAGTTTTTAGTTTTTATGCTGGTGACTAACATTCTACAGGACACAGATGCTTCTCTGATATTATTCCTTAGCTAGAAGTGACGAGTCTGTTTTCCTTCACTTATTGTATTAACAATACCATCTGCCAACTTTGGGCAACACCAACCAAACATCTGCCGTCTCAATTTCTGTATTTTAATTTCATAATCCACTAACTATGAAGCTATCTGACTGTGTAGTTGGCTCTGTGGTGAGTTTTGGCTTCTCAGTTTGCACGCTGGCTTTTTCTTCACCCACCTTCACTCTGATGTGTATTCAGAATGCTGGGCATGACCTGTCTCACCTGGATCCTGATTAGCTCCAACCATGTGGTCTCAGGAGACAGACTGTTCTTCAGGTGTGTTTCTGCTGCTGGGTTCAGCAGATGATTCAGCTAGTTTATATAAATCTTCCAAGGCAGAACATTCCCTTTCATACTTCTCAGCAAATCATCCAAAAAATACTCTTTGGGTCTTCTTCCAAGCAAATCCTAAGTATAATAGCTTCTTCTTTTTTTTTTTATTATTTATTTTATTTTATTTTTTAAATTTACATTCCAAATCATTTCCCCTTTCCTGTTTCCTCCCTCCCCGAAAGTCCCATAAGCCCCCTTCCCTCCCTCTTTTCTCCATTCAACCCCCTCTCGTTTCTCTGTTCTGGCGTTCCCCTACATCCATTTTTTTTTTTAATTAATCTTTTCAAGTTCATTCTGCAGTGCAGGTTGAGAAATAACTGCAATTTTATGTAAATTTCTGTACTTCCCCGATCACATCCTGAACAATTATTTTTTAATTAGATATTTGCTTTATTTACATTTCAAATGGTATCCCCATTCTGCATTACCTCTCTGAAAATCCCCCTCCCCCTCCCCCTCCCCCCTCCCCCCTCCAATTTCCTGACTTGCATTCCCCTATTCTGGGGAATCAAGCCTTTACAACATCCATGATCTCTCCTCTCATTGATGTCTGAAATGGTCATCTTCTGCTACTTATGTAGCTGGAGCCATGGATCCCTCCATGTGTATTCTTTGGTTGGTGGATTCATCCCTGGGAGCTCTGGGCGTAGTGGTTGGTACATATTATTGTTTCTCTTGCAGGGCTGCAAAACTCTTCAGCTCCTTGGGTCCTCTCTCTAGCTGCTCCATTGGGACCCCTATGTTCATTCTATTGTTTGGCTGTGAGCCATGGGTATTTTGATCCACTTTCCAATAAGGATCAAAGTATCCATGTATCTTGGGCTTCATTTTCTTGAGCTTCATGTGGTCTGTGAGTTGCATCTTGGGTGTTCGGAGTTTTTGGGCTAATATCCACTTATCAGCGAGTGCATATCATGTGTGTTCTTTTGTGATTGGGTTACCTCATTCAGGATGATATTTTCTAGCTCCATCCATTTGCCTAAGAATTTCATGAATTCATTGTTTTTAATAGTTGACTAGTACTCCATTGTGTAAATGTACCACATTTAAATAACCCTATTAAAAATGGGTACAGAGCTAAACAAAGTATTCTTAACTGAGGAAAACCGAATGGCTGAGAAACACCCAAAGAAGTGTCCAACACCTTTAATCATCAGGGAAATGCAAATGAAAACAACCCTGAGATTCTACCTCACTCCAGTCAGGATGGCCAGGCTCAAAAACTCAGGGGACAGCAGATGCTGGAGAGGATGTGGAGAAAGAGGAGCACTCCTCCATTGCTTGTGGGATTGCAAGCTGAGAAAATCACTCTGGAAATCAGTTTGGTGGTTCCTCAGAAAATTGGACATAGCACTACCTGAGGACCCAGCTATACCACTCCTGGGCATATACCCAGAACATGCTCCAACATGTAATAAGGACACATGCTCCACTATGTTCATAGCAGCCTTATTTATAATAGCCAGAAGCTGGAAAGAACCCAGATGTCCCTCAACAGAGTATAATGTCTTCTTATTGCTACTCTTACACACTCATCAACAGTGAATTCAATTATAGTTTGACCATCACCATGGGGCTCCTCATGCCAGAGCATGGCAGGAGGCTGAGACTGAGTCCAGGTCATTCAGATCATTGCCCTTCTTGTAGCTGTATTCTCATCCCACATGTCTCTGCATCCTCTCAATACAGTAGTCACAGTGGTATTCTGACAGTGGACTTTTCCTACCTTTCCCATCTCCTGGCATGTCCATACCCACTCTTAAATTCCTTTCCTTTAGATCTCAGAATAAATTCCCCTTCTTTGAGGCTGGACCCAATCATCCTTCAAAAGTCCACTCTACCTCTCTCACACTAGCAACCAATCTTGTCCTGTAATTTTGCTTGAATTTATTTGTTAGCTTATTATTTTTCTCCCAAGCTTCTGGAGGTTTGTCTGTCCTTCTAACCAATGGAAAGGCAGAAGGTCTGACACCTGACCTGCAGCAAATGCTTAGAGGTACTAATTTGTTTATTAGACAAATCACCTCACTACAGAACCTGAGTAGTACAAGTATTTGCTAAAAGAGAAGGCTTTAGTTTATTGAGTGGCATTTTATTTGCATGATATAATACTAACCTGTCATTCCAGAGACTTACGTTTGACTTCATAAACAAAAAATGGTTTTAGTTACTTAAATCTCGGAAGATTATTATTAATCTAACTTCCTGTTAGATTAACTTCTACTTCTAACCTCTTACAATACACTTCATCAAGGAACTGTCAACCAAATCCTGTTGAAGTCTAAGTAAATAAGCCAAAGAAAATACTGAGATTTACTCTGTGAACTTCCTTGCAGCTGATAAAAGCCTTAGTGTGAACTCAGGAAAAATCTGATTAGTTGAGGCAGACTTCCTGTCTGTGGCCCGATGGAACCACAAGATGTGCTGCTACAATGAACTAGCTCAAAGCTTCTCAAACACAAGTTAGACCATGGGGTTTCTGGGGCTGAGGAACCCGGCAGCTCCATCTAACACTGGCCATCAAGTGGGGCGGTGAATTGGGAATTGTCTCTTGAAGTCTAATCTATTTGTTTTAGTCAAAGCATTTCTCCTCCAATTTTTATGCTTGTTATAGAAAATGCCTCAAACATAAAATTGGACTGTATGCAAGTCTTTAGGGAATTTCCTTAATTATTGATTGATGGGGAAGGGTTCATCCCAGAGTGGGTAGTGCAGCACCCCTGGGCTGGTGATGCTGGGGTCTATAAGGAAGTTGACTGAAAAAGCCATGGGAGGAAGCCAGTAAGCAACCCCCCTCGATGGCCTCTGCATCAGCTCCTGTCTCCAGGTTCCTGCCCTATTTGAGTTCCTATGATGATTATCAGTGATACAGAGTATAAGTCAAATAAATCCTTTCCTTCCTTCCTTGCTTTGGTCACAGTGTTTCATTACAATAGAACTCTTAACTAAAACAGATAGCTAGCAGGCACAGTGGCTGAAGTAAAATCCTCAGTGTGTCAGAAGAGTGGTGCTTGTGTTGGGGAATGTATAGAAACCATAGCACATTGTGTGAATCTGAAATGTGACTGCTGCACAGTAGACATTGTGTGTTTGTTAAATCTAACTGATAACTGATAATTAGTTACTAACTGCTAATTAATAACCAAATCTAATTTATAATTGATAACTGAATCCAATCGATAACTGATCTAATTGAAACTGTGTGTTTGTCTAATTGAGGGACAGCACAATGCTTGTGGACATTCTTATCAGGCAATTCACCAAACTCTGCTTACGGATTTCAGACATAAAACTGAACAACAGAAAATAAAAAAACATTCTTTAAATTTGAAAGGGTGCCTAGTGATTACATCCTTAGATAAACCTTGCTTGTGATGAATGATGTTACCAACTTATAAGTAAATCTAAACATAATCAAGGAAATTCTTGAGTCCTGTTATTTCTTAAACATCTGTTATTTTGACGTGTTAATGCCATAACATCTTTGTACAATTGTGATTAGACTGATATAAAAAATTGGGATTCTGTTCTCTAATTGGCAAACAGAATGTAGGAAAATATTATAGGCATATTTGCGGTTTTTCTACAAACAAAGGATGTGTCTTTATACACAGCCTGGATACTGGAAAGTCTAATCATCAGTGTAACATGTGGGAAGTGGTTCACACTACCTCCTCAGAGCCAACTTGTAAATTCTTAAAAACTTTAAAAGTGCTTTGTAAATGCACCATCATGAAAAGTGAAATTGTGTATAATGTATTTAGCTATACGAAAAAGATTAAGCAAAGGTTGCAAATGCTTGAAGTCTATTACTCCATGATGATTTTCCTATAGTTAGTCATTACCCATGTTTTGAGGTTACATACACTGCAGCATAGTATACCAATCACTTGTAATGCTGTGCTACCTCAAAGTCTTGGCTTAAACATTTGGTGAAATCATATTGGAGCCTCAGACTGTGTGTACCACAGAGATAAGCAGACACTGCCATCACTAGCCTCCGCCCACTGCCATCACTTGGTCACACACGTGGCTACGTTGTCTCCATACACACACTGCTAATTTGAATCCACACAGCAGGTTCCATTCCACCCAAGGAATAAATAAGTGAAATACAATGCTTGCTGTCATCAAAGCTCAGAATTTTAAGAAAGGGTAACAGTGAGGCGATTCAGGGAAAACTCTTATTACAGTAACAGGAATGGAGTAAACCCTTTCCAAGTGGCTTGGCAGTAGAGAAGTAAAACCCTCGTTGATTATTTAAATTCATCTACACAAAGACTTTTAATAAAAATAGGCTAGCGTCTATTATTTATAATAGAAATGTGGAAAATGTGGAATAGGTAGATAAATTCTACATATTCGCTTGAGTGAACTTTATTTATAGGTTCAATTAAAGGTTATAATATCTTGAGTGATACAGGGACATTCACGCAACAGTTGAGGAAGTTGGATGTAATGTGATCTACTCAACAGAAGGCTCCACACACAAAATTACATGTACTTGTAGAGTGACCGGGAGCAGGTGAAACAGACAGTAGTTATTCTAAGCTGTTTGATATAGATATTCCTTAACTTTCTTAGGGTTCTATAAGTTCTAATTTTTGAAACTACACAATAACTAAAATGAAAATGTGTACGTGTTATCCCCCAGTTTTCTATTTGAAAAAGGATGTATATAATACGATGAGTTGGGGGTGAACTTGGCTCATGGGGGAAGCTAGGTTCATTACTGAAATCTCTATCATGTGTTAAGTTGTCTTTTGTTGGTTCAATATATAATAACACATTTCTTCATTTAGTTATGAGTCACTTTTCTCAACCAGACTTTGCTATCACTGATTTAGCATCTTCTATTGTTCCATATTCTATGATTAAATTCTTAAGTTTACACTGAGTTTAATTCACTCTATTAAAACTTAAAAAGAGGAAGTAATGAAAATATTAAAAATTAAGAAAACAATAGAATACAGTAGATACAATACAGAGAGGGGATCACTGTCTCAACTACAAGTTAAAGATTACCCAAGTCTGTGAGGACAAGTATTCACACAAAAGCAATGTGTGTATTCAACCACAAAGCTCCTGATTACTATATCAACATAGGTAGAAAAGAGAAAAATGAGTCAGAAGAATACTTAAAATAGATCAATCCTTTTGAAATATAAAAGAAAATTTGAGTTTTATTAAATAGTTGCCTAGCATCCTTTTTGCTCTTAATGTCTTATATTTTTCAATGTTAGGTCCTGAGATGCATTCATCTTAGACATGTTTAATGATGCTTTGACATCCACATCATCACCGATGGGTAGGTGCTATGTTCCAAATTTACTGTTTTACATTCATAGGAAATGGAACTTCAAGTCTCGTAGCACACTCCATATTTGAGTTTGCTTAGGAAAATGCTGATACTGTGAATGCCGGTTCTAAGTTCACTCTTGAGAAGCCACACGCAAGGCGTGGCAACTCAGAGGTAACTCTACTGAAACAGGTCGTAGATGATGGCTTACCTGAAATTTTGACTTGAGACACTACGCCGTCTCCTCCGTCACTGTGTGCTCGAACTTCGACAACGTACTCTCCGTCTCTGGGGATTGGGACTTCTATGGAGTGTTTATGAGTTGAGAACAGCTTCCCGTCATGCTGCCCGTCGGGTCTATAGAGGATCTAGAGGGTCCCGGATTGTGAAGAGTTAATGAAGTTACAGGTCTCAGCCAATGCCTATTGCTAAACATAAGCACCCAATGCTTAGCTTTTGGTTTAGAAAAAGTAAGTGAGGGAACGTTCATCTTGTTCGGTTCCTCAAGAACTGTTTCCTGCTGTGCTGCAGCTTACACAAATGCATGTGTCATAACCTCAAGTGCTTTTTGTTGTTGATGATGTTTGTTTTCTTTTGCTTTGAAACAACTGAAAATATGCCGTGAAGAGGATGTATCCTTTTCCAGTTTTTAAGGAAAATATAAAATGAAAACTTGGCGTGTTTTCAAGTGGCCTAGTAAAGTTCTCTTCCATTTGATTTTTCAGGCTCTTCCACACTATTCTCAAAGCTCACAGAACTAATGCAAATGCAATCCCTTGGATTATGGTGAATCCATGGCAAATCTCTTTTCTTTTAGTTTACATCGAGGAAGGGGGCGGTGCCACAGTCAACACTCTCAGACATAGGAAAACAAACAAACAAACAAACAAACAAACAAACGAATGCAATCTCACGGTTCTGACAGCTCCACCCCTTAAAGCAGGGATTCTATTTATCTTACTCACTTGTCCCTAAAATCCACTAAAGGTGTCTTCTTATCTAAAGATCTGTTGTGAGACTCTGCCTTCTGACTCTTTTGTATGGGTCGGATGAGTTAGCCCAATGTGTTGTTTCCTGTCAGCGGAAGCTGCACACATCAATGATAGCAGGAATGAAACAGTGTGGAGAAGTGAGGTACCTTGTAGCCTGTCACTGTAGATTCGTTGGATAGCGCGACAACGTGATCCCACGTGATTATATATCGGGAACCAGACCTCACGGAACTGATGATTCTTGGCGGCTGGCTAGGAGCTGTGCGAAGAAGAAGAAACAGGGAATAGGGGTCACTGGATTGAACGCCAGTTCCAAGAGCTGCATCACGTGTGTTTGCGGTGCTGATGTGAGGGGAGCTGTCAGCAACAACAGCCCCTTCTGAGGAGCCTGTCATATGCCAGGTACTATGATCAGCTTGACACTGAACCTGAGCTCACCTAATGCTCCCAGGTGTCGGTGAGGCATGGAATACAACTCTCTTTCTTCTCACCTGATTTTTCCCCCCTTCCAGTCTCTTTAAACTATTGCCATCAGGGTCACCAACCTTGACCAAATCTAGTGGCATTTCTTATACTTTTCTCTGGCTTGAAACCTTTGGAACTTTCCCGAGTTAACACTTTTCCAGATCTCTGCTCTTTTCTTAAATCCTTTGTGACTTATCTGCCTCTTCGTTGTTGTTCCCCCCCCCCACACCTTATTGATTATAGTGAGCTAACTCTGTGCTTTCTGATCAATTCGTATGTGTTGGAAGGGCTTCAAAGGTGATTCTGCATACATGTCCCTGCTTTATCTGTGAATCTTCCTTAACTATTTAAACACCCAACGTCAGTCTCTGGCCCTAGCCTATCTACTGTTCTCTAAATATGTATTGAAATTCCTGTCTGTATTGAATGTCTGAAGTCCAGATGCAATGTAATAGACGAATAATTGGTTATGTACCCTCAAATCTGCATCTTAGGAGTCTTTCTGTCTTTTGAAAACTGTGTAGGCGTGCTTCTAGTTTCTTAAGCAAAAATCTTGCATTTGGTCTCTTCCATTTTATTCCCAACACCCAAGTTACCAATACATTCACCCAACTCCTCCTGAGGAATTATTTCCAACTCTCTCTACACCACCCCTTCATACGAGCTGCCAATGGTTGGTACTCTTTTCAAATCCAAGCTATAACTTATGTTACTTGCTTCCATGGAAGTCAGAATGAGGGTTTAAGACACCGGAATTAGGTGTCACTCCCTGAATTAAAAAAAAGGTTTTTACTACACCTAGAAAGTACCTCAACTTTAAGTTATGATTTACAAAGTACTTCATATGGTTTTTACTGCACCTAGAAAGTATCTCAACTTTAAATGATGACTTACAAAGTACTTCATATTTTGCTTTCAACACCCTCTTCCCTCTTTGCCTCAGAGCCACGTTTTGGTGACACTGATGCTTCCAAAATTAAATATTTCAAATTATGCATTTTTCTTTATCTAAAAGTCTTCTCCCAGCTTGTCACAAACTGGTTCTTCTCAATGCTCCTCACTCATGCTCTAGGTTTGGGACATTGTTTTCAGTTCTTCTGGCCACTTCATCACAGATTTACCTCCCACACAATCACTTTCCGTTTTATCAGTTCATTTATTATGTTATGCTGTGGACACAATCACACTTACTTAATGGGGTTTTAGTTTGCATTTTAAGGTCTGGTGTGGTCTCTTCTGCATCCTTTCTATATAGAACTATTCTGGACATAACACATATTTGTAAAAAAAAGAATGGATGAACAAGAAAAAATAATGCTTCATTTGTCAAGTTATAAAATGTAGATTTAAAGAGGAAAACCAATAGTCTGCTGTTGTAGGTTTAATGAAGTAGAGAGTAAAACGGAAAATCATGTCTGATACGATCTACCTCTGTGAGTATACTAGGAGATACGTTCCCCAGTGATTTTCGTAACTTTGCAAAAGCTAATGAGAATCATTCTTAGAGATATTTGTGAATGTCTCTAGAGTCCTGCATTCAAATGTTCCTCTATTTACACATTCATCTGGGTTCCAGAAGTGAGGCTGGAGATTGAGAATATCCAGATCTGAGCAGAACCGACAAACTTGTCATTCGGTCAAAGAGAACGGAAAGCAGTCACAGTATTAGAAGAGTTCCCCTGTATCTATATTATGTGATGGTGATCTACCAACAAAATACAGTTGTGATTTTATTATGCTATTAATTATTAACACAATTTTATTTTGCTACCAATGCATCTGTATGAAACAATTAAACTAATAAATGCAGAAGGTAAACTAGTTGATTTTCGAATGATCAGCAGTTTGAAGGAGGCACATTCTAACAGCATTAGAAAAACAAATTAAAATGTGTAAGAGTGTGTGCCTCAGTTTTCCCTCTTTGACAGCAGCTGGAAATGATGAGAAACCCTCTGATTCTATAAAAGATGTGGGAATGAAAACCAAAGGTGTATGAACAGCTAGATAGATCGTTTTGTTTTCCATATGTGCTTACAGTCAGGATCTTCTTTAAATCAAGTGGTAGCTTTTGATGTGTCCAAGTCAAATTCTGATACTCACGGGCTTTTCTGGTGAACGTCTCGATCACGTCACTGGAAGGTCCGCAGCCGGCACTGTTGCAGGCTCCCACTTCAATGAAGTACTGGGTGTCGGGCAGAAGGTTCTCCAGCCTGGCTGAGTACTCCTGGCTGGTGACTTGAACTCTGTGTGCGGCTGCTTCGTTGTCATGCCCAGCCCAGTACCGAATCTGCAAATATCCAAGGAGAAACATTCATTGCACACAAGTTTGCTGTGACTCAGCTCTTGCCGGGAAAAGTTCATCGCCGTGGGCTTCGTTCCACTGGTTTGATGCCGCCATATTTTCAATGCTACTTAATGGCACCTTTACCCTCCTACTGACCATTGAATAGCGAGATCTAACTAAAATTGGTAAAATTAAATGAAATCTACACTTTGCTGATTGAATTTGCCTTGGGTTGTTGCAAGGGATGGGCGGGGGGTGACTGTGTATAATTTACTTTCAAAATATGAAAGTGATCCTTTTTGGAAATATTTGTGACAATAATTTCTTTTTTTTTCATTTTTGCCAATATGAATATTTATTTTTTTTATTTTATTTTCTAAGTTTTTTTTATTTACATTCCAAATCATTTCCCCTTTCCCGTTTCCTCCCTCCCCGAAAGTCCCATAAGCCCCCTTCCCTCCCTCTTTTCTCCATTCAACCCCCTCTCGTTTCTCTGTCCTGGCGTTCCTCTACATCCAGTCTTTCCAGGACCTGGGGTCTCTCCTTCCATCTTCTTGGAAATCTATTGATATGCGAATTGTGTCTAGGGTATTCTGAGATTCTGGGTTAATATCCCCTTATCAGTGACTGCATACCATGTGTGTTCTTTTGTGATTGGGTTACCTCACTAAGGATGATATTTTCAAGTTCTGACCATTTGCCTAGGAATTTCATGAATTCATTGTTTTTAATTGCAGAGTAGTATTCCATTGTGTAAATATACCACATCTTCTGAATCCATTCCTCCGTTGAGGGACATCTGTCTTGTTTTATTTTTGTTTACATGGTTTCAATTCATAATAAGCTTTTGATTATTTGGTGGAAATATGCCTTGTTTGACAAAAATCTCGTTGTGCAGCCTAGAATGCAGTGGCTAATGATTTTCTTCTAAAAAACCCTTTTCAGATGTATATATGTATGTATGTATGTATGTTAACTATTTACTTTCACTCCTTTTTTTTTGTTTTTTGTTTGTTTTTTTTGAGACAGGGTTTCTCTGTACTTTCACTCCTTTAACATGTCAAGTAAATACATCCAATAATCATACATTCATACATGCTTAGTTTATTTAATGTAAGTATCTCCGTGTGTGGCATGCTCGTGGTGTGTGTGTGTGTGTGTGTGTGTGTGTGTGTGTGTTTGTGTTTGTGTGTGTATGTGTGTGTCTGCATGCAGAAATCAGAGGAAAACTTGTAGAAGTTATTTCTCTCATTTAGTCTTAGTGGCCCATTAAATTTAGAGTACCAGAGTCTGTAGAAAATACCTAATAATTTGATGAGTTATATGTTACTTACAATTAAGATACTTTAAAAATATTTTCAGTGTTATTATTAGAAATTGTTACTTGTGTTAACTACATCTTTCTTTGTCTCAAAGGTTACTACGAGTAATGAATTTAAATTTAGATTTTTAAAATAAAGAGTGTTTGGGGGTATCAAATCATTAGTAACATCTAAAACATAAATTAAAATTAATTTCATAAGTATGTTCAAAGTTTTACATATTTAGATACACTGTTTAATGGGGAATTTATTTTCAAAACTAGTCAAAATGCCTAGATAAAATCATCTAATGCTAATATGATCCTAAGTTTCTCATTTACTATAGCAAACACATGGCTATTAGACAATGGAAGTCAGTGAGCCAAGTCCACTTGGCATGTTGAAAGGATTACATGTTGGTGTGTAGTTCCTAAATGCAAGATAATTGTTCATTGCTTATTGGCTTCTTTGATGTTATTTTCAATTTACTTCTAATGATCATTTTGATGTTGTCATTATCATATTTTTTTGGTTGCTTTGAATGGGATCTCTGGCATTTCTGTTATCTCAAGACAGAACTAGTAAAAATGCACCAAATATCCCCACAGGGTGAAATCTGTTGGCAGAGGTACTCCAGACTTCTGGATGGGGCAGAGTGGCTTGGGGAGTCCCCAGTTGCATAGGGCTGGAAGATTTGAGTGGTGATCTCATTCACCCGAGTGTGAGGAAGATGCCTCCATCCATGTAAGATTTTGAACTTGACAAGGTATGAGGCCTTTTCCTTGCTAAGCAGAGGAGAGATACAGAGAACACGTACATTCTGGGAAATCCCAGGCACTTCGATAGGATCATCCCCATAAAATATCTAAATAAATTTATAATGGCAGAACTCAGCCTGGCATGCAACTGTCAAAACCAAGGACTTGAAGGCTCCTGAATCTTAAATATTTATATGTATTGAATAACAACATTTTAAAGCATCATTTTACACTAATGCTTATACTCACTCCAAAGAGGAGTTTATACACTATGCTGAATAATATGTCAACTTGATAGAAACTAGAATCATCTGAGAGGAGAGGGGACCGAAATTGAGACAATACTTCCATGCACCTCTAGGACATTTTCTTAATTAGTGATTGATGTGGGATGGCCCATCTGATAGTGGGTGGCACCATCCCTGGACTAGTGGTCTTGAGTTCTATAAGAAAGCAGGCTGAGCAAGCCATGGGGAGTAAGCCAGTAAGTAGCACCTGACCCTGACTTCTTTATTAGCCCCTGCCTCCAGGTTCCTGCCCTGTTTGTGCTCCTGCCTTTGCTCGTGATGCAGAATCACAAGCAAAATAAACTCTTTCCTCCTCAACTTGCTTTTAGTCACAGTGTTTCATTACAGCAATAGTAATGCTAACTGAGACACATACTAAAACAATATAAGATTTCTATAAAATTCATGTATAAAATGAGGAATAATCACATTCATTTTCTTACTCAAAATCCCATGTGACCTTTAGTCAAGCCATAGGACAAAACTGTACTTTCTTTAAGTTAATCTTTGAAACTGTGTCCTAAGAGATACAGAATTCTTTTGTTTATCCAATTCTCAAAGGACCTATGGAAAAACGATTTTTATTAAAACTTAAAATCAAGAGAAGCAATGACCTTGTGACTTGAGAGCAGAAAGAATATTTGAAGGAGCCCCTAGTGTTTTTGCTTTAAAATGCATCTTGTATGGCTTGTTTGAATGTGAAGTTAACATTTCACAACAAGGGCAGATAGCATCCTTGCATAGTAAGACTCTCCTTAAATACATGTTTACTCATGACTTATGTTTTAATGAGTCCTAAAGTGTGCAGAAGTGGATATATGCATAGAAAAATATGTCATTATCCCATGAGAAGGGGGTCATGAGTCCTCATATCTCACTAAGACTGTGGGCAGTTATTTGGTACTGAAAAGGAAACTTATGTTCCTCAGTACTGTAGCCACTTAAGGATCCCATGTTCTAGTAAACACACACACACACCCACTATTCATGCTCATGTTAATGAGCTTAATTAGATTCAGTGGGAAAGAAAAAAAAAGATATCAAAGTACCAGGGGGTGTGTATGAGAGAAGATAATGGGGGTGAAAATGTGCCCAACTTGAAACTCTCGAAGAATATAATAAACATTTTTAAAGTGTGACATTATCACTTTCATCTAAACTAACTCTGAAATTAGAATTCATTTCCAAATAGAGGAGATAGACTCAGGCTTCTTGATCTCTAGGCCAAGCTTGTGTGTGTGTGTGTGTGTGTGTGTGTGTGTGTGTAAAACACTAAACTGATTCATGAGAAAACTGTTCATTATAAGAGACACAACCTACAGTGTCAATCAAGATAAATGTAACACTTTGAACTACTCACCAGAAAGTTCACTGGAAAAGGGAGATGAGTTTGGTAGGGATAGATTATCTCCGGCAGTAAAGGAAGCATGTCATACATAAGAGATTCCAGGTTTATTTATAGATAATCCATTTATTTTTGCATGTGCCTATTTATGTACATGCAGGTGCTTTTGTGTGGGTGGCGCATGTGCACATATGTGTGGATACGTGATGATAACCTCAGGTATCTTTCTTCATGAGTAGTCCACCTGTATCATTTTTATTGGCTTAGAGCTGGCCAAACAGACTAAGTGGGCTGGAAAATGAGTCTGCTGGATTCAGCTGTCTCTGTTCTCCCAGCTCTGGGATCATATACACACTCCACTGTTCCTGGTGATCTTTGTCACACCCGTTCTTAGGATAAAACTCAGACCGTCATGCTCAACAGGCAAAGACTTTACTAGTTGGTCCAACTTCCCAATCCCATAAATTGACCTGTGAACTCTAGAACAACATACCCTATATCCTCCCTGGTCTTAAGGCCATGTCAGCCATCTGTTTCTCTATTTGTTTCCTAAAGCCCCAGAAGGACCCTTGTCTACTGTTAACTTAGAATAGTATTTATTAAATAATCATGAAATTGCCAAATTGCTGGTCTGCATTCTTCTTAGATTGTCAACTTACTAAGGGATCTGGTAAGTGGAGCTGGTGAATGATACCAGCGTTTTATGACACTCTCTAACTTACAGAAATGTAGATATAGGTTACCAAAACATGTCTATAGGTTCAGGGCGTGGCTCAATGGTAGAGTACTTGTGCACCATCTGGAAGTAACAGGTTTGACCTGAATGAAGCAAGGGGGATAGGATGAGCAATACTTTAGTTTTTATGTTTATATGATCATTGTATACACGTAGGTCTCTTTCTGTGTCTCCTAGATAAGTCAGGTAGGAACCTTTGTGTTATTCGGTTTTTAAATGAGAGATAATATCGTTCTGTGTTTCTTGTGTACAAAGTGTTCATTGAATACATAGATATGGTACGTAATGATCAGATTGATGTAATCTCTCTTACTCCTTACGTATTGTATATAGATACCCAAACCACTAAACAGAAGGAATAGGGTGTTGAATTCCAAATTAGCCACTAGGACACCAGACATTGACAGATTAGCCATATTATGAAAACAACGTATGCTTACATATATATGAATAAACACACGTTTTTATTAAAACAAATAGCTCACCTGATAGTTTTCCACAATTTTCTCTAACACATGCTTCCAATGGACAGATATCTCAGAGGATGATAACACTTTGACCCCTACCTCTGTGGGGGCTTCACTGGGAGCTAAAATGGAACAAGGATGTTAGTTTTTAAGACCAGAAGTTCAGATAAAATTTCAAATTAAGTTTTTGAAGTTTAGAAAACATGCTCCACTATGTTCATAGAAGCCCTATTTATAATAGCCAGAAGCTGGAAAGAACCCAGATGTCCCTCAACAGAGGAATGGATACAGAAAATGTGGTATATTTACACTATGGAATACTACTCAGCTATTAAAAACAATGAATTCATGAAATTCTTAGGGAAGTGGGTGGAACTGGAGAATGTTATCCTGAGTGAGGTGACCCAGTCACAAAAGAACACACATGGTATGCACTCACTGATAAGTGGATATTAGCCCAGAAGCTTGGAATACCCAAGAAACAATTCACATATCAATGATGCCCAAGAAGAAGGAAGGAGAGGCCCCTGGTCCTGGAAAGGCTCAGTGCAGCAGTGTAGGGGAATACCAGGACAGAGAAGCGGGAAGGGGTTGATTGGGGAACAGGGGGAGGGAAGAGGGCTTATGGGACTTTCAGGGAGGGGGGATCCAGGAAAGGGGAAATCATTTGAAATGTAAATAAAGAATATATCTCATAAAAAAAGAAAACCAATCAAAGTCTTTTGTATGTAAATGAGATAGAAATATAAATAAACACCTTTCAAGTAAGTATAATAATCTTCCTACTTCTTTTTCTCTGTTGTTTTTTTTACATGTGGTCACTGGAGATATTTAAACATGTGAATTCACATACACAGACAGTGACACATGCACACACCCATATATGCATGTACATACATAAATATCACACATGAACATGCACAGGAATGCACATACACAAACACATACACACAGTTATACACATATATAGACACACCACACAGACATACCACATGTATAAAACCACACCACATACTCATGCAGACATGCACATATCACATATACACACACATGTACTTACACACAAAGACATGGGCACACAAACATGCATGAACACATACTCACACATATGCACACACACACACACAAATACACACACACATACTTTCATAAAATGGGAAACTTCAGAGCTCTCAGAGATGCCCATAAGCAGATACCATATTTTTAGAAACACTCCCAACTGATAATTTCCAATATAGTCTTTTGATACAAATTAAATTTAATTACATAAGTCCAGCAATTTTACTTGTCAAAATGAGGAAATTAATATTTCGCATAGAAAAATCACTCAGGGAAATTAATTTCCTTATTGCTATTTATATGAATTGCAGGTACAGAGAACTATTAATAAAATCTCCCTCTCATGTTCAAGCTAAAATTAAAAAGCATGGAGTTCAAGATCCCTGAGACAAGTTGTGACATCCCCACAATTGGACTGTGGAGAGCTTTTCTAGGCCTAATCTTCCAATTGGGCATCAAATCAAATATGTATTAAAGGCTTCATCTGCTAAGCAACAGAAAAAAAATTACATCCCTTGTGAAATTTACACAAAGAAGCACGAAAACCTTGAATCAGGGCTGATCAGCTTTTATTGTCTTTCATTAAAAAGACATAATCCTATTTAAGGCTACAAAATGTCCCATATGTGAGCAGCTATTTCTCCCTGGCAAGGTACGCAAGCCTCATGACTGATGTCTTTGCAGGAGAAAGACTGGCAACTTATACATCTTGCAGAATCTATAACATTTATGAGATGTGTGAAGTCTTCATGAAAGAACTATGACTACAGTCAAAGAGCCATGTATGAATGGATACCAAGCAGGGCCTTTGCCTAAAATCTGACTTTGGCATCAAATAGAGCCATCATAATGAAATTGATCCTGGGTGAAGAGATAATTCAAATAAGTCTAACGGCAATTTTCTCTGTGAGATAAAGTCCTGCTTTAGCCCCAAGCTAATGAAACACAAAGGCAGTAAAATATGTCTCTAGGAGTGATCATTGTTTGGTTTTAAATTTAAATGATTTTTTTACCTTTTATTTTCTGGAGGTATTTAGTTTATTTAGATGAAATAAATTGCTCATCTTATTACTTTTTATGTCTTTGCTTTAAAGTAATATTTCATATGTTGAGTAACATGCTTATTTTAAAAGATAGTACATGGTCATTTGAAACACATTATGTTTTTAAGAAAGATGGGAACTAATAAGAAATATAGGTTAAGAATTTCTATTGAATTCTACGAGAGCGCCACATCTATTTTTGAGTAATAGATGGTCAGGCTGGTGGTACACACTTCTCATTTCAGTAGGCTGAGGCAGAAGGATTGCTGTGTGTTTGAAGTGAGGTTGGGTTACATAGTAAATGAGACCTTGTCTCAAAACAACAGCAAAACATGCAAACCAGGCAGGCAAGAATGTTGGATTCTTTTCTCTAAGTTGATAGCAGAGAATATTACAATACTTTAGTTTTTGAATTCTTCCTGTGGTGTTACTCTGCATGTACCAAGAGAAACCTAGCCACGAGTATTTTTACTTGTGGACAGAAGGCATGACATCTTCATTTGGTTTTTCATCTGTCAATTATGAACAAAGTACATCCGAAGACGGAAGGAGTCATAATAGAGCTGTCTTTTCTGTCTTGTCTGTGTTTAGAAGCCACAGGTCAATGACAGATGTCTTCATTATATTTTCCAACCTTATATTAGGGACAGGGTCCCTCAGTGAGCATGGGAGTCATTAATTGGACAGGAATAGCTGGCCATAAACTCTATCTTAGCATTGGAATTATAAACAGTAGTCCCCAATAGAATTTTTTCACTTGTATGCTGGGGAATCTGAACCCTGGTCCTTCCAGGAAGTCTTTGGCCAGGAAAGCCATCTCCCTGACCCTATCCTACCTTTTGTGTCATATTTATAGGTACATATATACACATGTATGTGTGCGTATGTGGAGGTAAGAGTACTGTCCTCAGATGCCATCCACAACCACTTCTCTGCCTTTCTTTTGCAGACAGGGTCGGTGGTGCTAACTAGCCTGGTTGGCAATTAAGCACCACTCATCTTACTGTCTCTACCTCCCAGGACAGAGATCATGGACACATTATAGCTCCTCTCTTTTTCTATGTGCTAGGAATCCCATTTAAGATCTCTGTGTTTGTACAGCGAAGATTTTGGAAACTAAACTATCTTTCTACACCTGCCTTAAATTTATAAATACAAATATATTCAGTAAAGACTTAAGCAGTTCAAGTGGGAAAAAAAAATCACAGAACAGAAAGCAACCTAATTGGGTTTAATCTAAAACTGTACCCTGTTTGAATTTATAGAAAGACTCTCCAACAAGTATACTTAGATCACTGCAAATTTCCAGAAATCAAAGAGACATGACAGTATTGCTGCCCTATTCTCAACTGGCCTACAAGACACTTATTTATTTTAATGAAATAAATTCAACTGGCTGGGTGAGATTGCTCGGCTGGTAAGGAGCTTGCCCTGCAAGCATGAGAAGCCAACCTTGATCCCCAGACTGCATGACTGTGGTACACACTTGCACTTGCAGCTTCTGAGCTGGGAGGCAGAAGCAGGTGGATCCCTGAGGCTCACTGGTCAGACAGATTAGCCTAAGTGTAGTATTCAGGGCATGGAGAGACCCTGTCTCAAAATAACAACAACAAGAAAACAGAAAACAAGAATTCAAGGTGGACGTTACCCAAGGAACAATACCTGAATGTTCCCCATGATGTCCACATGTACACACCCATATGCCCTTATACCCACACTCAGGTACAGGGGACACACATACACACATACACATACACACACACACACACACACACAAACATACACACAAACACACACACACACAAACACACACACTATAATATTTAATTGTTAATAGTCAAATGTACTTAAATCATGACATTAGACAAGTATTGCATAAAAATCCCAGGCAATTTTACAAACGTACCATTTTCCTTTCTCTTCCTCCCTCAGTCCCTCCTCTCAGGTGCCCTCCCCTGGTTCTCTTTCAAATTCATGCTTTCTATTTCTTTATTCTATTTCTTTAATTGTTGTTATTGAATTTTAATTGTCATTGAACCATATAATTATAGCCTGCTGACTTTTTATTGGTACTTGTATGTATAGAATCTGTAGGATTATTATATAACCAACTCAGGGACTTTTATCTAGTAGTTGAGGTCGAGGTCACCTATGCTCAGAAGCTGAATAAATGGCTAAGTGACCAGGAGCATTCCTCAGTCTTCCAGGGAGCCCTGACTTGATTCCCACAGCATGGCTCACTGCCATCTGTAACTTCATTTTCAGGGCATCTGAAACCCTCTACAGGCGCTGGACAAACACCTGGTGTATAGACATACATGCAGGCACAATATCTACATAAACACATTCATAATTTTTTAATAAAAAACACACAAAAACACAGACTCCATGAAGTTACTCAAGTATGTAGAGTTCAGGCCTAAAAATTACAATCATGATACCGTGACTGACTATCATCATCCAGCTGTTTTAAGAGCATTTCCTAATTCATAAGAACACAATAAGAAAGATGAATAGGACATAAATTTTTTATCAGCTATTTACATGGAAAGGCTAACATTTAAAATTGGATTCGGAGAATACTTGCTTCCTGAATACACGATCATATGAAAAGATCTTATTAGACAAGGCCTGGAAGACAACAAATTAATTCCTACTAGCGAATATGATTTTCCTCCTCCATTATGGCCGCCGGGTCTCTCATTCACCTACCGTCTTGTGCAGAGTTGATAACAGCTACGAGGCTGTAGGGCCCGTCTCCTTTATTGTTGAATGCCTTCACTTTGACTTGAAACGCAGTGGAAGGGGTCATGGTTTCGTCTTTGTGGACATAGCGACCAGTGTCTGGGTTAGTAACGGTCACTTTCTTCCACTCTTCTCCATCAAATGGCTTAAATGCCACTATGTAGCCAAAGTTGTTACCGTAATGATACTCTCTCGACAAAGGCTAAATGGAAATTCAAATAACAAATAGCTTTATCATACAGTTCAATGGAAGAGTCTTATGAGAACACAGCGTGCTCTTGGTAAAAGGACACTTATTTTGTAAATTAGAGACAGTTGAAGATGCTGGAGCACAGAAGAATATTCATCCAGGAAATGATGCCGTTCCTGGAATGACGTTCTTGCTGATCACAGAACTCCTGTGTGCCCCCAACCCCCAAGGCATCCACTCCCTGCTGATCCTCCCTCTACTTAGAAGAAGTAGTAGCTTCCATACAGCATTTTCTCAGCACATGGAATCTGCCAATCTCAGGACCTGCAGTAACACATGTGTCATTTCCCTGCTTCCTCTCCCTTTCCCTTGCAAGTTGTCATGATCAGTTCCACACATTCATCTCCTTGTCTACTGCTCCTCAACTCCTGAATGCTGAGTTGTACAAGGGCGGAAGTTTTATGGATTTCCTCTTCTTTTTATTCTCAACACCTAGGGCAGGGTTGAAAAGATACAGGCTGGCTGACTGTACTGGAGAACTGAATGGCCATAGTGTGAATCCAGACTCTAGAATATCTAGGTTGTCACCAGAAAGAGGCTTTCTGGAGGAGTAGGACTGCAGGTGCCTGGTGGGGAGGAGTGGTGCCACTCTTGCGGGTAAGAGGTTGGCTCCAGCACCTGCTTCCTGAGCATCGCAGCAATGCTTCATTTCCTGGAACTTGCTCAGGGTGTCTCTGGAAGACATACGTCATTTTCAAGGAGGTTTGGCCCGGAACTGACAACCCTGAGTTAAAGGTAGCTCTAATATCTTCTATTTGCTCTTCTGAAGATCTATTTTTTTATGATGTTTGCACTTTTAGATAACACCACACACACACACACACACACACACACACACACACACACACACACACACACAGTGTCAAGCCTTACTTCATTCAGTCACTCCTGTAATCCATTTTAATCTGTTACAGTAGTTACCCAAAGGGCTTGATCCTAAGAGGCAAACTTTTTTTTTTTAATTTAATTTTATTTTATTTTTTTAATTTACATTCCAAATCACTTCCCCTTTCCCGTTTCCTCCCTCCCCGAAAGTCCCATAAGCCCCCTTCCCTCCCTCTTTTCTCCGTTCAACCCCCTCTCATTACTCTGTCCTGGCGTTCCCCTACATCCAGTCTTTCCAGGACCAGGGGTCTCTCCTTCCATCTTTTTAGAAATCTATTGATATGCTGATTGTGTCTAGGGTATTCTGAGATTCTGGGTCAATATCCCCTTATCAGTGACTTCATACCATGTGTGATCTTTTGTGATTGGGTTACCTCACTAAGGATGATATTTTCAAGTTCTGACCATTTGCCTAGGAATTTCGTGAATTCATTGTTTTTAATTGCAGAGTAGTATTCCATTGTGTAAATATACCACATCTTCTGAATCCATTCCTCCGTTGAGGGACATCTGGGTTCTTTCCAGCTTCTGGCTATTATAAATAAGGCTGCTATGAATATAGTGGAGCATGTGTCCTTATTGCATGCAGGTAAAGTCTCTGGGTATATGCCCAGGAGTGGTATAGCCGGATCCTCCGGAAGAGGCAAACTTTTTATGACTGAAAGGAAAGTCCTATGTCAGACTCTAGGTTTTCAAAGCAGGAGCTACAGGGGCAAGGGTGGGAGTGACTGCCCCAACACTACATTTTCACAAAAGAAAAAAAAAAACATTTCCACCATATCTCACTTGAAGATTTGATTTAAATGGCCATATAGCAGAGTCAAGTCACTTTCCATTAAACATCCACTTCTTGGGTAAGCCAGGCTAATGCAAGCAAGGAATAAAGACAAAGTCTGGCAATTTTCTTGCCATCTTCAGCATCTTGTTGTGACCCTTTATTCTGTTCAGCAATCAAATACTAAAAATAAAGGATGAGTGGGCTGAGCAGAGCATGTCTGCACAGGTGCCGGAAGAAGCCTTACTCAGACACTTGTGGCAATCATTCTGTCCCCTGCCTCCGTAGCTCCTGCTTTGAAAACCTAGAGTCTGACGCAGGATTTTCCTTTCAGCCCCAAAAACTGAATGAAAAGTTTTCCCTTTGGTGTCAAACCTTTTGGGTGACAACTCTAACAGATTAGCAGCAGTGGCTGTAGTAAGACTTGAAGAAGATACCATGTTGTGTTTAGAAGTAGATTTGATGTCATTTGTGAATCTACTCTTTAGTGTATAAATGTGGAGGCCAAAGGTTAGACAACTTATGACAGGCGAGTGGAAGGCATATGCTCGCAATCCCTGTGGAATCAAATGTCTCGTCGCTTATTCTTCTAAATCAACACATCCCCGAGCAGTTGGTAACTTGTCACAGAAACTTCTTGTTTTGCACAGTAAGACAGATGACATCTGCTGTGCAGTTAGGGGGGAAAAATTAATTATTCTTTTGCATGGGTTAAATATTCTTCTTATTTTTCAATTTATTTTAATAAAAAATGGGTCTGCAATTAAAAATAGGCAGTGCATCTCCTCCACGCAGTTTGTGAATACTTACCGCCCACGTTATTGTCAGCTCTCTGTTGGTTCCGCCCCCACCGCCTACATCTGAGGGAGCCACGTTTGGTGCTGAAACAAGTAAATTCACAAAACGCTATGAATTTTTTTTTTCTGATAATGAAGTTCTTTTTTTTTTTTAAACCACAGAAACTGTGAGTTTTTCATCTAAAGAGCAAAACTAGCTGCAGCAGCAGCAACCCCTCAGTCACACTGGCAGAGGTGTACATCAATCCTCCCATGCCATCATCCTTGGCTTGCTCTGTCTGTGGGAGATTACACCCAATAATTTCTATACTAGATAACTGTCCTTATGTCTTCTCCACTAACTCCCAGGCTAGCACACTTCTATCACTGATGTACATGTACATGGAAGAACTCACACACAGATGTGCATGGAAGAGCTCACACAGATGTGCATGGAAGAGCTCACACAGATGTGCATGGAAGAGCTCACACAGATGTGCATGGAAGAGCTCACACAGATGTGCATGGAAGAGCTCACACAGATGTGCCTGGAAGAGCTCACACAGATGTGCATGGAAGAGCTCACACAGATGTGCATGGAAGAGCTCACACAGATGTGCATGGAAGAGCTCACACAGATGTGCATGGAAGAGCTCACACAGATGTGCCTGGGGCAGCTCACTCGTAGATATGTGCATGGACGAATTCAGACATAGATGTGCATGGAAGAACTCACACAGATGTGCATGTAACAGCTCACAAACAGATGTGCATGGAACACCTCACATACAGATGTGCATGGAAAACCTCACACAGAGATGTGCATGGAAAAGCCCACACACAGATGTGCATGGAGGAACTCACATGCAGATGTGCATGGAAGAACTCACACATATGTGCATGGAAGAACTTACACATATATGCATGGGGCAAATCACACACAGATGTGCATGGAGCAGCTCACACACAGATGTGCATGGAGCAGCTCACACACAGATGTGCATAGGAAAGCCTCACACATAAATGTGCATGAAGGAACTCAACACAGCTGGCTTTTACTTGACCCCATAATCACTGTTTAACAATCCACCATTTGTTTCCTCTTTAAACCCCAGAAGTCAATTTTTCTCACTCTTTTAAAACCCAAATTGCTTTTGGGCTGCTGAGCTTGGTGCTTTTTTTGGTTTTGCTTTCTCCTTGAATGCCCTCCAGGGTGGGCACTATGTCTTGCTGAATACATGGACTTGGCTTCTAACTAGAGATGTCTGTCCCTGCGCTTGCAGCAACTTGGGCCAAGGTTGATGCTCTACAAGAAACACTTTCCCAGACAAAGTCATTGGCTTCGTGTGCAATGTTATCCCAAATCTGTTGACACACTAAGCATATGAAGCAGACTCTTGGTACTTCCAGAAGTCCTTAAAACAGGACCTGGCCGCATCTATCTCAAAATGTGCCTAGCAAGGTGATATGCAGGGGATATCAGAGTCTAACAAAGGACTGTGACTCTAAGAAGCATATTTTAAAACTTCTATGTCAGCTCTATGCATTCCTTGATGAAAGATGTACTTTAGCATCACAGAAATAAAAATTGCATGCTCCTCCTTCTAGCCATCAATCTATGTGGTCCCCTTTCTTCACAAAGAGATTAATATGAAGCCTGAGAGACAAATTTATTGATCACCTGTCACTACATGTGTACCAGAAGGTGAAACAGGGCACACTAGGGTGTTGAAGATGAATTGTAACTTCTTAGCTAATACATTATAATATATTTTTACATTTATATTATGATATATTTAATATATACTATATATCATATTATACATAATATAATATACATTGATTATATAAATATATAATAAATATGTTACATATTAATTATATATATTACAGGCCAGGCTATTAAAACAACCATAAATTGTAAACATTCTTTGCCGTAAAATCAATACTCTAAATGTATAACTCTGTTTGCTATGGACAAACTTACAAGTATCTCTTCCTAAAATCAATAAATCACATATTGTGTTGGTCTAAATACAAGTGGTCATGGGGAAATAATGTCAAAGTAGCTGAACTGTTATGAAATGAACTGTTAATGAAATGCGTTGAATCAAATCTTCCTCTTCTTGGTAGAAATGTATTTGCCAGGTCATTTCTTTGGAATGCTTTTCATGATAACCAGTATAAACCTTTTAAGTTATAATGGTTAAAAACAGACTGTGTATCTACTAGGATAAATATCTTCTATTTTATGATAACTTAAGTAGTTTCTAACATGCTTCAATTAAGAATTTCAAGACTGATTTTCTTTTCAAACATTGCTTATTCTGCTCATGCTATTTAACTCAGGACAAGAAAACCACAGAGATAAGGTAACTGAACCATGTCTCTTAATAGAATATTTTGTAGTTTTGCCTAGAGTGTTGATTTATTATTTTTATCTTCAGCAGGTTAGAAACAATTTTCCACAGAGGGAATTTGATGCATAATGTGTCTAAACTCAACCAGACAACAGAGCATTTGGCATCCTATATAGGGTCATCCCTGTTCAAACAGGAAGTCTTCCAATGACTTCCTGGTTTCAGGAAAATACAGCTAGGCAAACACTAGGAGGCACTTTTCACTTCAGGCTCCAGACACATAGCATGGAACAAACTCTGTGTTCTTTAAGTCAAAAATTATCAAAATAAGCTTGAAGTAACATTTAAAAATGATAAATTTTTAATAGTAACTAAATAATATTTATAATTTTAAAGTAAGGAGTTCTACATCGTCCCTTTGCCAGCATTTTGGATACACAGTGATTTGTTTCCCTTTGAAAAGGGCCTGTGAGTCTCAGCTTATACAACCAAAATAGCTTGGAAATCAACTCAATATTACGATTATTCATTCCAATGAAATAACCTATATTTTCTATTTCTCTTATATGTTTTAGTTTTTAAATGATTTTTCTGAATAAATATTTTTGGGCTGTCTTTGACAATGTAAAAACCAGAATGTAAGAAATCTGAATATAAAAGTCATGTATTTGTTAAAGATCAACTTTGATACAAAATACACTGACCAGTTATTTTTTTGAGAACTGGTACTTTATCACACATAGTCCTTTTAACACAAAAAGTTAAACTTAATAATTTCACCTTGCATCAAAATTTCATTATGATTTTAAAACAAATGAGAGGCCCATAATGATTACATGTATCAGTCTTTAAAATCAAAGACCAAGACTTAAAATGTATCTAATTGAATTAGAGGACAGAGTAGTTGACATTGATATAGGATCATCCCTGCTCAAGCAGGAAGTCTTCCCAGGAATGCCTAGTTCCAGGGAAATCCAGGTAGGCAAACACCACTGTTCAATGTTCAATGTATAGATTCTTTTATTTTTGAGATCCCAATGTAATTATACCACTGAATGCAATTCTCAAGTGCTAATAGATCAATCAAATGGACTAAACAGTGTTTGTAACTCATGCAACCCTGGCTTGCTCGTAGAGCACAATGCCAAGACTTTTGACATGGCTCCTGTTTTAAATAGACACTTTCCTATTGGAGAATGTAAACATATCTGGAATCCACGGCGTCTCATCCAGCAGGACGACAACTTTGTTCACTGTTTATAAATAGAAAGAGACTGCAGGATAACTCTGCCACTTACTGAAATTATTGTGAAAAAGTAGCTCAGGCCTTGTGAGGACATTTAGTTTGGCAGAAATTAATGTTTTAAGCAGAAATCATGATACCTAATGAAATCTTCTTGAAGATCTCATTGCACTTATTGGTTTTCTTTTAAAAAGAAGTGAAAGGATTAAATGATTCAAGTGCTATTTTATGCTTAGACAAATATCATTCTACTGCATTTGCTAAACTTGTTTTAATGCAAACAAAATAAGGACAATAAATTTTCATATACTACCAATGTTACAGATATATTTTCCTTCCTATTAAACACATTTTTGGAAAAGAAAGGTAGAGGACAAAAAATAAAACAGAGAAAATGAAAGTACAAGAGCAGAATAGCTTCATTAGCTGTAAAACTAAGGCACTGTGCTTTGCATGACGTTCTTTTCTGTGATGCATTTTTCCTGCTTAAACGGACTTGAGCTGAAAAAGACATACGAAAGCTGCCAGAACTCATCAGCCTTCACCTGCAGAACCACTGATGATACATAACAAAAGATGTTTATTTCTTTTGGTCAGAATATTATTTTTTTAAAGGAGTTACAAACACATGTTCTGTTTCTTCATATGGACACATCTATCATATTAATACACTTGGCTGGATCCAAAAAAATTGCACTCGACTGTTCCCCCAAGGTCTTTATATTAAGTAAGTGTAAAGGAATGTGTCCTGAGTCAGAGCTCCAAAGCAATAATGTGATGGTTCTGGGGTTTCAACAGATCAAAGGCCTGCGGCTCAGCACTATACACTGTCTGCAGAACAGGGGCGTGCACTTGAACAATATGAATTTGAATTCTGTATCCCATTGGCCAGGGATAAGCTCAACCTACTGATTTGTAACATCCAGAATGATGACCAACCTACATGCCTACCATTGTAGGACACAGGAGGCTGAGGTGTGTTGGGGGGGGGGGTCCTCAAGGTCAAGAACAAGCTACGCTATATAAAAATGACACACTGAAGGAACTCTCAACAGTAACTGCTAATTTGGCAAAGTTATCATGGGGATTAGGTGAAACGGTCCAACTAGGGAGCTAGCAGTATAGCCGAGAACACACAGGGAACTGCGGCAGCTGTTAAAGCTGGTTAATGAAAGACTGTAAAGAATCCATTCTGCTGATGGATTAGTAAGTATTGCAGGGTGCTGGAATTTATTTGTTCACAAGCGAATGTAGTATGTAGGGTAGGGCACTAAGATCGAGAACCCTCTAACTATGCTCAGAGAGAAGTGTTAAGCACATTACTTTTATATGTAGTATTCGATATAAATTGGTTTTATAGGTTCCAATATAAAATAATTAAAACCAAGGTTTCCAAGATTTAAAAAAAAAGTCATCACTTCTACTATAAGATTTAAAAACTACGAAAGGCAGACCTCATAGTAATTATATCTAGATATTGAGCCTCTTTAAACAATATCATCTGAGATAAAAACAAAATTAAAATACTGTTTTAACAAAATGCCTAAGAAGGATGGAGGTTCTGTAGATGAACACAACCAAAGTCTGCTTTCTGCTCTGTGAACAATATATACTAAGAAAACTGGTATTCATAAAAGATACCGTTCACATCATAGAAATTTAATCCAATTCAATGAGAAAAGTTGGTCCAAACTAGAGACAGGTATGGTATAATATTGTGGCCGAAATATTTACCTAACCCAATGTAAACACTTGGGATTTTCCTGAAATTTTATTCTGAAATGAATGCTTATTCAAACAAATCAAGTTTGGTTTCTGGGTATGAAACTCTGTGGTCAAAACCGCCAGTCCTGGTCCATTTGTTTTTCTTTGTTTCTCAAGAAGGGATAAATACATTCAGCCATCACACAGAAGCCACCGTTGCAATATAGGTGACATCTGAGATAGCAGTAAATAAACAAACCCAAGACCTGGCTATGTGGTTGCTGTCTCATACAGTTTCCATTTGGATGACTTCTTTCTCCTAATGAATTTTTTTGTGGTGTAAAGGAAACCAAATGCTTTGGGTCATTTGTAGGGGAGTATATTAAAAAAAATATGGTGACAACTGCCTTCATAATTAAGAGAGGAATTCGAGCTTCAATTAGGACTCGAATTCAAGTTTATAAAGTGGATGTATGTTCAGAGTTATGCTTAAAAAGCCCAGTTAACTGGAAGATGAGCCCCACATATCCAGATTTCAACGTTTGATCTTATATGTATGGACCTCAGATTAAGGCAACTATCTGAAAGTTTTTAACCCATTAATAAACATTGGGACAGCACCTTCAAAAAAATCAGGGATTTTAATATTTTCTTCCTTTTGTCACTATCATGTTTATTTGACAAGCTGCATAAAGCTATGTAGATCTGTAAACCTTATTGGTGGTAGTCCCATGTCATTAAAACTATATGGAACTATAGACAGTAGCTTACTAATGGTAGTCCTCATGGCAATAGAACTTATTGTTCTATTTGGGAATTGGGCCAAGGAACTGGGGCAGCCAAAAATATGGGTAGGTGATGTTAAGGGACCACAGCAGAATTTGAACGGCAGCCAATCATCTTTTTAAATCTTCAACTCAAATAATGCTCTGATTTTTGGCTGGAATGTCAAAATAAATGAACTCAGAGACCCGGGGGAGGCGGGCGGGGGGGAACAGTTTTTGATAGACAGGGCATAATAAATAAGAGAAATATCATTAGAATCAGAACAACATCTTGCTTTGGAAACACAGGGTAAAGAAAGGGTAGAGTATTTCTTAAAATAGAGGGTATCTAAATGGGATTGGTAGTTGCAGAAAATACCTGTGTAATAACTGGTTGAACTGTTCTGAGAACACAGACTGACACCTGGTGGCTGAGTTTTCTGTGGCGCTTTGTAAGTACCATGATTCCATGATCCATCATTACCTTGTTTGTCTTCAGACCCTTCTGCTCCCAACCCTGTGCCTACATTGCTAGTCACGTGGGCATTCAGGTGTAAATGCCTCTGTGCGACACTGAATTGGAGAAGCCCCCGAAATCACTAAACTTTTTTAATCCAGTGCCTTGTTAAGATCAACAGTTAACATCGAAGGCTATCGACTCTACATACAAATGTTATTTGCACAGTCTCTGGTGTAATATGCTGAGAAACTATACTGCCTACATTAATTATATAAAAAGTCTATGCATTTTAAAAATGTGTATGGCAAAACCCGACACAGATAAAATTTATAGATTATTATATGATCCACATAGGAGATTCATTAATATTTTCTTTTTGTTGTTTTCAGCTACACACACATTTCTAGATGAGCCACTAATTGCAGGGACTATTTCCAAATGCATTCTGGTCCATGTTAAAGTGGTATTGCATTGTAACCTTATGAAAATGTCAGATTCTTGCACATACCAGCACCATCTGTTTTGATCCTGTTTGAGGGTATGCTGGGCTCTCCAGTCCCTAAAGTATTGGTTGCCACCACTCGAAATTCATACTCCATCCATGGGATCAAATCCACTGCTTTTGCTGACTCCATGTTTCCTTCAATGATTGGGGGATCTAAATGAAATTAACATAAAGTAGAGATGAGTAGTTACCTAAATCTGACCATTTTCACTCTCTTAGAGAGTTGGCACACGTGTTCTGGGTTATTAATACAAAAATCTAGCAATGACAAATGCTGACTTGAGAGTGAGAGAGATCATTGACAACTAGAAAGATTGGTATGTATGTGCACCTGTTGTGTGTGTGTGTGTGTGTGTGTGTGTGGGGTAGAACCCTGCACCTCTGCAAAGCCCCCATCTCCACCTTGCTGCTAATCCATGGGCTGCACTTTTTCTAGTCAAAAGTCATTTTCTTGGAGCAGAAGCTAGGATGATCTCCTAAGGCAAACATTGGGTGAACTAGTATGGTTCGTAGACAGCAAATGATTTTCTGCTCAAATTAAAAAAAATAACACTGAATGATACTGTTTTTAGGTTTTATAAACTTGCATCATCTGCAGCTAGGCTTATAAGTTCTCAGCATTCAGTCTTCTCATGACAGATAGTAAATTATCCTTAAGAATTGATCTTAGCTTGCCTATTTAATTGCGATATGATAGAAATACACAACCAAGAGAGGTCCATATCTTAGTTTAAGCTTGTTTCAAACATTTCTACATGTTTTTAATGATTAGCCTACACACAAATGCAAGTACATGCTTGCATAGCAGTTGGAGAATGTTTCTTTAGACTTGCCCGTGACTCATTATGTTACTATTCGGGGAACCATCACCTGCTTATGCAGATCATAAACACACAGCCTGGGAGGAGGAGCTGTCTAGTGTCTGCTTCCGCCTTACCTGGCTTACATGTCTTAGGGCTAGCTCAGGCCTTACCTTGCCTACATCCTTCCCTTTTCAACACAACTTTTGTCAAGTGTCTCATCATCTTGTCACAGCTTTGTTGAAAAGACTGAACGTACGGTTTTGGCTTTCTGATGTAAATGTTTGAAATGTTGGCTTCCTTGGCTCTCGGTTTTTATTCCATCTCTTTCTCTCCTATCCCCACTAGCATTCCCTCTCACAGAACCTGCAGATTCACTTCAGTTCACGTGCATATGAGCTTCCACTTTACATAAGGGAAGGTGTGAATCAACACAAGATCTTCATCAAGTAAGGGAAAAGAGAGTTGGTTGCTATGACTCTGAGTGGGATGGCGCCTCTTTATTTGCCAGTCTTTTCTGTGACTTTAAGCTGCCTATAATCAGAAGGCTGTACCAGGGTATTGCTAAGATAGCCAAGAATACGCTTATGTCTAAATCCAGAACCCGTGTGTTACTTAACATGGAGAAAAAGGGTCTGGGGAAAGAATTTTTTTTTCAAGACCTTCCTATCTTTATTTCTTTTTATTAGATATATTCTTTATTTACATTTCAAATGATTTCCCCTTTCCTGGTTCCCTCCTTCCCCCAAAAGTCCCATAAGCCATCTCCCCTCCCCCTGTTCCCCAACCAACCCCCTCTGACTTCCCTGTCCTGGTATTCCCCTACACTGCTGCATCGAGCCTTTCCAGGACCAGGGGCCTCTCCGTCCTTTGATGTCCAACAAGGCCATCCTCTGCAGCCTATGTGTCTGGAGCCATGGGTAACACCATGTGTACTATCTGGTTGATGTTTTTGTCCTTGGGAGCTCTGGGAGTATTGGGTGGCTCATATCATTGTTTCTCCTGTGGCACTGCAAACCCCTTTAGCTCCTTGGGTCCTTTCTTTGGCTCCCCATTGGGGACCCTGTGCTCAGTTCAATGGCTGACTGAGAGTATCCCCCTCTGTATTTGTCATGCACTAGCAGAGCCTCAGGAGAGACTTTTTAAGAGACTGAAATTAAGTTGGAGATATTTTTAAAGAAGACAATTAGCTATTATTGGTGGAGCCCAAAGATCAATGAGAAGTTCTTTGTAAGAGGCATAGAGGAGAGACCTCAGAGAGAGCAGGAGGCAACGTGACCACGGGGGAAGAGAGTGAAGGGATATGGTCACAGGCAACCAACATGTGAGATAGTTCTGTTTCTACAAGAAACTGGAAGAGGGCTGGGAAGATAGCTCAGTTGACAAAGTGCTTGCAGGATATGCATGGAGACCTGAATTCAGTCTCTAGAAGTCACATAAAAATATGTGTATGGAGCTCAAGGGATGGCTCAGCAGTTATACGCACCCCTTGCTCTTGCAGAATACCTGGGTTTGGTTCACAACACCCACACAGTGGCTCACAACCATTTTGAACTCCAGTTCCAGGAGACACGATGCTGTTTCTGACCTCCATGGCAGCAGGCACCCATGTGGTATACTTACTTATGTATATGTAAGCAAAACACTCGTATACATAAAAATGAAACCTAAAAACACAGAAAGAAACAAGGGGGCTGGGCACATTGGAGTTTGCTTATAATTGTAGCATTCGGGAAGCAGCTCGGAGGATGCCTGGGGAATTGCTGGCCAGGTAACCAAGACTAGTTGACCAGCCTCAGGTCGGTGAAGGACCTCATTCAAAAAACAAGGTAGACTTCTCCTAAGGAACACCATTTGAAACTGACCTCAGCCTTTTGAATTACAATGTAAAATCTGCTATTTGAATTACTAATGAATGTATTTAAAACTCACAAAACAATATATATATATATGTATACATACATATATATACACTTTTAGTAAAATGTAAAATAATACTAATTGCATTCTAAAACATACTCTTATACCTACATACCTATTGATAAGCATTGCTCTCACCATGAATCAAATAAAGAAGTTTCCTTTTGTCTCAACATAATTGCATAACTTTTCCACTACCAACTAAATTTAAATATTTCATTTCTTTATCTCAAAGTTATTCTAAACCTCAAAAGTTTCTAGTACACTAAAATGTATTTTCTTGTTGCAATTCTTTATTCTTTTTTAAAGTAAAGGAGGATCATTTAAAAATATAACATCTTGAAGAAGAATATCAGAAGGAAGTAAACAACAAGAAAAATCAGGTTTTAAAAAATAACTCTTTATTCTTTTAAAATTAATAATGTTTATGTATATATTTATGAGGTACAATGTGATATTTTGGTTTGAGTAGTGATCAAATTAGGTTAGTTAACATATCATATTTATCACTTAAACTTTATAGTAGATATATTTAAATTGTAACTACTTGGAGATTAATGCTATATTCTTTATATTTGTAAACTCATAAAATACCTAATATATCAAAAGCATTGTGTTTGCAGAAATATGAGATAATTTATATAAAAAGTTAATATATATAAATCTTCAGCTTTTTTTCTTAGTCAAAATAATTTTCATGATTCAATTAGACACTCATTGGAAGGTTAGCCCTCAGTAGTTTTGAATCAATGAATCTACAATGTTTATATCATTTTACATTGCTGCAAAAATATGAGAAATTTTGTTTAAAAACCTAATAAATAAAGATGATCACTGACAACTCAAAAAAAAAAAGAAGTTTCCTTTTGCAGAAAATGGAGACTATTACAAAAAAAAAGTACAGTTGGTCATAATTCAGAGAACTGTTGATCACAGGGAGCCAAACCCTACAATACATCTACAACGCAGGCCCTGTACCTAAGGCTTAGAGAATATCAAGGAAGAATGTGTAGAGAAATTTTTTTTTTTTTTTTTAATTTAATTTTATTTTATTTTTTTAATTTACATTCCAAATCACTTCCCCTTTCCCGTTTCCTCCCTCCCCGAAAGTCCCATAGGCCACCTTCCCTCCCTCTTTTCTCCGTTCAACCCCCTCTCATTACTCTGTCCTGGCGTTCCCCTACATCCAGTCTTTCCAGGACCAGGGGTCTCTCCTTCCATCTTTTTAGAAATCTATTGATATGCTGATTGTGTCTAGGGTATTCTGAGATTCTGGGTCAATATCCCCTTATCAGTGACTTCATACCATGTGTGATCTTTTGTGATTGGGTTACCTCACTAAGGATGATATTGAGAAATTTTTAAGAGTCAGAGGACCAGTTGGCTATCTGTGAGTTTGACTGGGAAACTTCACCCATTTTATCTCAGCATAGCTTCCTAGAGGAGACCTGAACAATGACAATACCAGTAGACATGCTAATGTAGAAAGGCCAAGTCTCATGGGTCCCACCCTAGGCAAAGAGTCACATGCAACTAATGATTGCTGGGAACAGAAGAATTAGCTTCAACCATGGAGAACCTCCTCATTGGTTATCCAATACAAAGGCTCATCTGGGAAATCATGTGCATACAACCAACCCTTCACAAACTTAGCAGTTTGTATTCATATGTGTGCACGTAACAATACTAATAAAAGTAAAAGAGACCATCAATTTGAGCAAATGAGGGGGTCATGGGATGGATTGGGAAAAGGGACATAGGAAAACTTGGAGGAAGAGAAAAGTTTACTTAGAAGAAGAAACATGTGGAAACATGAACAGATTACATTGACATATAACCTCACCTGTCTTTGCATCTTTCCAGTCGTCTGAGAGAATCGTCTTGGTCTGGATAGTGTATTTAGAGATAGGGCTGTGATTGTCTGAACCACGGCTCCAAGTCAGTGCCACAGAGGTAGCTCTGATGTCTTCTATTCTCAGGCCTCCTGGAGGACCTGGGGGGCCTGGGATGAAAGTGTGAGTAGTCAATCAGTGAGTCTCAGTTGG
Organism: Tokudaia tokunoshimensis; assembly: GCA_036184795.1. NCBI lineage: Eukaryota > Metazoa > Chordata > Mammalia > Rodentia > Muridae > Tokudaia > Tokudaia tokunoshimensis. Next base: position 59,050,692 of record BTHU01000018.1, on the reverse strand, counting down.
TGAATTAAACATACACGAGAATACAGTGATTCCCGACGATGTAGTCTGCGTAGGTGCTCTTCTCCCAAAGGGAGGCAATAAGAGTTGATGGTACAGCCTGTTTCCTCCCACTTAAGTTTTTCATTTGCTTGCTTGTAAGGAAGGCAATAAATGCTGCCATTAACAATAGTAGTGGGCCAGCAAGGTGGCTCATCCAGTAAAGGCATCGAAGCCTGATGGTCCGAGTCCAATCTCCAGGGCCCACGTGACCGAAAGAGAGAACGGACAGAAGCTGTCCTCTGACTCCCGGATGCAGGGAATTGTCCTCTGACCTTCAGATGCATGCTTGTGTTTCCATATGAATAAACAAGCAAATACATTATTTAAAAAAACATATAAATAAAAATAGCACCTTATTCATGACACAGGTGAAATTATTTGATACACTCAAAAAAATGCACATTTCTTCAGCAAGACCAATGCATATTATAGTGTGTTGGGCTTTAATGAACACCTACTGGATGCATGAAGGACATGTTCAATTCAAATATGAGATGGAATGAGTACCCCTCTACAACCAACATTAACCAGAGTATACATGTGGGCGATCTATTGTACTTGGATTTCTGAGGATCATTTTACATCCTACTTTGGGTAGAAAGTGCCGTGTTAGTTACATCAATAAAAAAAAATTCGCATTAAGAGAAATATCTGTCCTTATATGAAATATTGAAGGTAACTCTCCTCTACGTTTACATGCTCTGAATATACCATATTAGAGGTTGACAAGTCTTGGGACTCGAGACCTGTGGCTGCAGAACATAGACAGGATTCCACAGGAACAGCATTCCACAAAAGCCATGTGACCTATTTATTCTCCAAAGCGATGAGGTCGTGATGAAATGGATATATTTCCACATCTCTGACTTGAAATCATTGAACTGGACCAGTAACGTGGTAAGTATAGGAAAAGCTGGCACATGTCAGCAAATGGGATTCAGGATTTTTCTATTTCAGGTCATGAGGTTTTTTTTCCTTCTTAAAAATGAGGCCCAGGAAGGTATTTTAAGTAATAAAACAGCAGCCATTACTTGGTGCTAAAATCATTGTGACTAAGAGACATATAGCTCAGATATTCAGAAAATGACTCCACATAACTATCTCTGTACCACAAAGGTGTCTTTAACTGAATTGTGCCTATCAAATACAGCAATCAGCTCTTTGGTTAAATCACATTTTTTTTTTAAAAAAAAATAGTGTCTTGTGCTAAAGCACATGTCCATCTTTATCTTTATTTTTGTGTCAATAAACACGAGACACACCCCATTGCTGGCAGTAAATTTTATTCCTTAGAATGATACACATGAATACAATAAAAGCAGATAAGCTCCTAAAAGTCAGCAGTTACGAGTGTCCTTTTATTTAATAGTAAACAATCAAATGCAGGTATGTACAGAATATAGAGCATATTTGTTCAAAAGAAAACATATCACATTTTTTAATGTGTAAAAATCAGAGCAAAGCATGGTACAGCTTGTTAATCAGATGCTTACAGGGTCTTCTCAAGTCAAGTCTCATAGTGTTTCAGAGAATTAACATAGAAAGGAAAGGTGAAAGGGGAGAGGAGTGATTTTTAAAAGGAAGACAGGCTTCTATGATGCATTCTATTTTGGCTGAGCATTAGGGTATAGCAATGTTACATGGAGTTTAAGATGAAACTCTCAAGGTTAGTTTTTACCTGCTCAGGTGGACCTCATTTCCCTACTGTTTTTCTCCGAAATTCTTGATGGAGTTTCAGGCGAGCAAAAGGTACACAAATCGGATAGAGTTGCCTGCATTAGCTCATCGGCTAGCAACACGCTGGCCATGGTCATTTTGTTGAGCTGTTCAGTGACTGAGCAAATCCACAATTGCTGTTTGCCGTGTTGCTCTCTCATGCACGTCTGGCTTGTGAGGTTTGTCCATTGTTGACCATATGAAAGAATTGATCACAGCTGATGCCTAGGAAGTCATCGATAATGTGCTCTTCGCAAACACACTTCATAACCTCGAGATATGATTTCTTAGCAGGAGGTGCAACCAAGGGAGCAGGTGGAGGGAGTGGCCAGCATCCTAAAACCCTTATGTGATACTATTCCCTTGTAATACTTTGTCTAATATAAAATGGAATTTCCTGCCTCATAATCTCTTATTCTTTAGGTTGAGAACCTCGTCCTTTAAAGGCTGTGCTATCTCTCCAGCTGTCACCAAGTTATTTCTTATATTTGTCTCCTAGATAAAAGTTTCATCCAGAGGGGCAGATCATAATGTTAAAAAGTTGAAACTTGACAGTTAAAAGTGGGCATGCCTTTAAAATTCACACCCGAATTTAACTTAGAGTTCTTAAATCACGGAGCGCTTGTTTTGTCCTATGCAAGATGGGGCTAATGTGACTTCATCATTAGATTGTCATGTTGTGAGTGCAATAACAACTCTAAAGAATTCTGTTCCAGGCAGGCTTGGTCCTCAGAACCCTTAGACAATATCTGCTGTCATTATCCCTGAAGGGCTTTCCAGGAGTCAAAGCTCCTGGAAGCAGTAATTACTCTAACAAGAGATGCTCAATTTTCATCTTAAAGCCATAGGGACCCCAGAAAAGAATGTTTTCTTTGGTACTTGATGGAAGTTAGGGGAAACCTACTGTCACCCATGGAGTTCTTGATGGCCTGAGCTGACCCCAGGCCAGGTCTGCTGCATTTTCTCACAGGAGGGTTTGAGACAGTGGATGCTGATGTTACTTTGTTAGTTTTCTGTCCAGAATAACAGGGCTGTGGTAGAAAACGAGACAAAGAAGCACGAAGCACACAGAAAAGGAGCTGAGTACTCTCCTGACTCTCTTGTCAACGGATGCTGGGGAGGCTGGGAGGTGAGGTGGGGGATACAGACTGCACATAACTGTCATCTTAAGGTCCCTCTTCTTTCTTTTCTTCCCCTTCTTTCTATCTTCTAATCACTGTATCCTCTCAATAGTTCCTTATGGGAAGAACTGACACCAGAAATAATACAAGCAATTGGGCTATTACATATTTTAAGTATGTTACCATATATTTCACAATTTTTAAAGGCATCCTCAGCCAGAAGATAATGACTCCTTCTTTGCAAATTTTCACCTCAAAGTTACATTATCGTGAAACATACAAAAATTCATCCTCTGGAAGGCGCCTTGGAATTTGAATGATTTTATTCTTCAGCTTATTTTTTCTCTTAATTATTAAAGATATAGGGTGGCTTTTCTCCCAGGCTCATGGACAATCCCAGAAGAGGGGATAATGATATTTTAAGAGTCAGAGGTCTGGGAAGACCAGTGCAAAAGAGTCATAGGATGTGCTCATGAGCTCATGACATCCTTGATTCCTGCACACAACCAGCACAGGATCAAACCAGTCTATATTTCAAGAGTGAGGTGGGAGGGGGTCATGGTTTCCACCCTTGGCCAAGAAGCTATTGAAACGCAATTGTTCCTGGGGGGGGGTGTGTGTGGGGAGAGTCTGTTTTCTTCAAAGGTGTAGCACCTGGTAGGTCAGTCGTGCTCCACAGGGTGGCCCCACCCCATGTATATGGGCTGCACAAATTAAAAGAGGGCCTGGAGTTGGGAGGAGGAGTTGAGAGGGAGAATCCTGGAGGAGTTAGGGAGGAGGAATGGGGAGGAATTTGATAAAGGTACATTGTAAGCATCTGAGAAATTCTCAAAGAAGGAATGCAAGTTATTATATTAGAGGAAAAAGGCTTAAGGTAGGTGATGAACACACACACACACACACACACACACACATCAGTGATCAGCTCTATCTAGCAAAGTCAAGTTATTACTTCTTCTTACCATCATTAAAGACTTTGGAAGATGAAACAGAAGGAGGAGTAACAGGAGGGAGGGAGGGAGGGAGGGAGGGAGGGGAGGAGGGAGAGAGGGAGGGAGGGAAGGATGGAGGGAGGGAGGGAGGGAGGGAGGGAGGGAGGGAGGGAGGGAGGGAGAGATGAAGGATAGATTAAAGTCGATGAAAGCAGGGTTGTGTCCCATCACTCTCCTGCTTCATCCACCTCACAGCCCCTTCTGGGCCTTCTACACTGCATTTTTTTTTTGAGCTTATACGTCACATCCTGCCAGATGATGCCAGGACAACATTGTGATGAGGCCCCTGCTTGTAGTACCAGAAAAAAAAATGGCTGCTAGTACCAGACAATTTGTTAGGACAATGGCTCCCCTGTAATGCTACGAAATCGAATCAGTACAGTATGCTACTGTTCCAGTTTGGGCACTAGCAAGAATGGCCCTATGTAGCAAACATCCTTTGACACTGATAAAGAAAATTAACTTCTACTACACTTAGAGATGAGACTGAGGCAGGCGAGAGGAATTTAATAAAGCTAAGAAACCTTTCTTGCTTAAGCATGAAGTTGTACACTTTCCTATCACGTGGTTTCTTTGTGAATTTTCATTCTTTATTTTCTTAACTGGTCTTGGAAGTTTCACCTCAGATATAGACAATGCCCACAGATTGACTCACATGTGTTTCCATGGTGATGTTTACAGACCAAAAAAAAACAAACAAACAAAAAAAAACCTCAAAATAATCTTAAATATTTATTAAACTAGAAATTGATGCTTGTAGTTCTTTATGCCAACCACAACTAGAAGATATAAAGGGTGCACAAATAAGTAAGTCAGAGGTCTTTGTCCTTTGAAAACTATTTACAAAGTGGCCATCCATGTAGAATTATCTGAGAGTTATACACATCCCTGAAAGGGCTCCTGAGAGTTTTTCCAACCACAGTTGCCAGGGTCACTAAATGAAAGGACTAAATAATATGTCATTGCTAAACATAAAACTGTTTAAGAAGGGCAACAATACTTCTTGAAAAAAATGAGAATTTTAAGCACGCATCTCTCAAATAAAGAAAGTGGAAGGAATTTAAGCAGCCTCAGGAAGAAATGCACACTTAGGGTCAATTCTCACTTCAGCCCCATCTTAATACAAGCCTCAATTTTTCTCCTGAAGGAGAAGGCCACGAAGGATAGAGGAAGGAATCAACAAAATTTAACATGGAAGCATGCTGTTGAAGACTCAGCTATCTTCCTGTGTATCTTTCTGCAAACACTGTCCAAGTTCACTTTCCAAACCCAGACTTTGCCCCAAGACTCTTGAAGGTTATGGTTTCTGGCTGATTACAACTGTTTTTCAAGTGTCCCTCCAACGTATAAAAAACAGTGTGGTAAGCAAGTCACTGGTAGTATAGCCTCACCCAACTTGCTTTCCAATGAAAATGTCTGGTGAATCAGACAGCAACACTTTTTTTTTTACCTGCTTTAATAAATTAAACAGTCGACGTACCAGCAGCATGCCTGTCTTATATGACACCAGTTCTTCTTAGCTTTTGTGGGTAAGGAGCTAATCTCAAAGAAAAAAAACAGGACAGGAAACATGGAGATGGGCTACTTTAAGATGCCCTAGGTTAGTTTGCTAGGCATTGCTTTCATGTGTTAGTGAAGCTATGCCAGGATGGTCAAACCCCTCAGCTCAAAGCATGTTACCAAGTCTCGAACATCCTCTAAGAACTAGGATGGTGAATGGAATTGCAGAAGCTACAAGGTTGAGTTAATTAGTCAAGTCTAGCATCCCAATTTTTGGGAGGAAGGGGCTTTCACACAAAAGGTGAGGGTCCCGATCACCAGGTTGGAGGCAGGCTGGCACAGACGGGGAGAAAAGGCTCCGCCATGTTTTTCTCTCCATCTTTTCTCTTTTTACCTGCAAGAGGAAAGATTAATGCTGAAGGAAGTGTCCAGATGCCCACCTCTGGGCAGGATATCAGTTGCTTTGGAACAGGTCAATTTTCCTTGACAGGGGAAATCAAGACTAAAGAGCTCCCTATTTACAAAAGATGCTTGCCCAAAGGAGAGGAGCTGACGCTACTGGAATTGGTCCAGTGACCCTCTGTTCCTCTTGAGCACTAGCTGAAATTCTCAAGCACAAGAACTGTATCTAGAACTCCTTGAAGCAAGCCAGAACTTACACCCAAGTCCAAAAGAAAGATGACAGAAAGAAAGGAGCAGGGACAGAGAAAAGAAAGTGAGACCTCCTGAATTCTAAATTTCATTCTGTCCAAGTCTACTTACTAACAGTTATGTGCTGAAGACTTATAACTACAAAAGAGATAATGATGATAAATTTTAGACTTAACTCATAGTAAAAAGTATTCATAAAAAATTTATATTAGTATTCCCTTTTGTAAATTTAGCACCCAATGCTCACTGACTGGCCAGCCTGAGGACTTACATTCTCAATGGGAGGAGTGGACACCTAATGCCGGTTTGCTGATGCTGAAGGCCAGAACTTTCTCATCACCTAATACCTAACTTCTTAATAATTGTATGTGTATATTAATGTAGCTTTATAATTCTATGTAAGGTTTGGGCAGTTGGTATTATTGAAGAATCTCTTCTCTGTGATTTGAAGTAAGAAGTTTGGACAGAGAGTCCTGGAGCCAGTCACATAGGGTGTGTCCTTCACACTGAGGTTCCTTTGTGTTCTTGTGGGTTGTTTAAACCCAGGGCATCAGAGGCACCTAGCTATTCCCATCGACAACAGTCACTGAACCTGGAGAAATTCTAGAAAGGCAGATAAAGCTTTCTTCTTGAGACCTGCTAGGGATGCAGGGAGCTGCTACATAGAGGCAAGCTCTTCAAGGCCACGAATCCTAAATCCCCCCCCCCACCATATCCACAGAGGACGCCTGCCCTCTGGTTTGCCAGAAACAATTTTTTACTGATAATCAAGGGAATACAGAGGATGTATATCATATTTATGGGCTACCATACAGCACATGTATATATTGTATGATATTCACAGGAAGGTAAGCATGTATACCTCTATACATGTTTACCATTTCTTTACAGAGGAAACACTTGAAATCTTTCTAATTTCCAGAAAATACACACGGCACATGATTTGTTACTGTATTTTTTTCTCTCAAAATTGTAACAACAGAACAAACAGCTGAGCACCATTCTTCTATCTAACTTTAACAGGACACCTGCTGCTCCCCCTGTCCCTTCCCATTCCACACTCCTCATCCTCTAGGAAGACTGTGATTTGTGCATTTCTCCTAATATTCCTACCACGCTCTCAGAATAAATATATACTTTTTGAATATTAAAAAATCAATACGACTTCTTAAAACTAGGTAGATTTTCTTAAAAAAAAAAAAAGAGAAAACCTAGTTGGATTTTAAGTTTTCCTGCAATATGGTTATTCTTGTGTGAATTCCAATGACTTTTGGAGTACTAGGGTAGTGCTCCAGGAACACTAGGATGGTGCTCCATGGTTACTTTCATGTGCATTCTGGTGTCCTTTAAAACACAAGGGTAGTGCTCCAGGAATACTAGGATGATGCTCCACGGTTACTCTCATGTGAATTTCAATGTCCTTTGACACATGAAGATGGTGCTCCAGGAACACTAGGATGGTGCTCTACGGTTACTCTCATGTGAATTCCAATGCCCTTTGAAACACGAGGGTAGTGCTCCAGGAGTGACCTGAGAAATGTTCACAAATGTTCACTCCTGTCTAGGTTGTCCTGGGTCACAGTGTGACAACTGCTAACAGAGAGTGCTAGGCAGTTAGCAATGAGGTGATTTATTTCCTGGGAAACAGGAACTTGGGATTTATGCTCCAGTCTGTGACTGCCTATGAGAATACAACGTACAGTAAAGCTCATAATGAAAATGCACAGTGGCAGGTAGGACTCTGAGAACTATGTCTTACTGTTCCGTTCTAACAGGAAGTTCCAACCGAACGGATACTTGACATTGGTGGGATCCATGAGTCACTTTGAGAGAGAACGGATGGCTCTGGCTGTGAAAAGGATGATTTCTCGACACCAAGAGAACTCCGAGGATCAGTAGCCAAGCCTGTTAACAATCCTTCTTTTCCTCAGAGCAGATTCACTTAATCCCAGTAATAGTTACAAGGGTTACAGGATCCAAGGCATTAAGTCTGCACTGGAGCTCTCTACACTGCTAAGCAGGCAAAAAACAAGTTTCCTCCCTGTCTTCATGTAGCTAGGGAGCAATGGGAGATCTACTTATTTTCCAAGGGACAGAGAGGAGGGAGGGAGGCTGGTGGCAGGTGGAAACCAGAGTACAGATGGCGTCTCCCCAGGACAGAAATGTGTTTTCTTTTGAGAGTGGCTAAGACTCCATCTAAGACTCCAGAAGAGGAAATGTTTTTGATTGAAAGGATTTTACATCACCAAGACATTCCATGGACAATTTTTAATAAAAAAGCTGATTCTTTTGTTTGAGAAAATGAATGGAAGAGTGGTGATGTTAATAAAATTATCATTTTAAATAACCCAATACTATATTATTTACCTTAGCTCGAGATTATTAATAACTTATAGCACTTAAGAGAGAATACTTTGATTATGTTTACACAAAGAATGTGTCCTGACATTGATAGCGATTAGCATTTCAAAAGCACCCTGTCTGGTTGGTTCATTTGGGAAAGTTAAATATAAAGGAAAGAAAGGTGAATTCAGTAGTTGAATTTGGAACAACAGCATTCACCATGTTCTGGTGTTATTATAATGTGATAGTTAAGAAAGTTTTTAAAACTTCTTTTGCCAATGAAGTAAGATTTTTTTTCTATTTTAGATATTTTCTTTACTTACATTTCAAAGGTTATCCCCTTTCCTGGTTTCCCCCCAGAAAACACCCTATCCCATACCCCTCCCTCCCCCTGCTCACCAACCCACCCACTCCCATTTTCCTGTCCTGGCATTCCCCTATACTGGGGCATCAAGTCTTCTTCCCAGCAATACCCGTCATAGAATGGGAAATTTATATGAAAGTCCTGTAGATTTATTTGTGCATTGTAATTTAAAACATTTTAAATGATTGAGTGTATCTCTCTCTCTCTCTCTCTCTCTCTCTCTCTCTCTCTCTCTCTCTCTCTCTCTGTGTGTGTTCAATATATATGTGGAGTAGAGAGGAACTTCTTGTTGTTGTTGTTGAGGTCTATCATTGGTTGGCATGGAACTCACAAACTATTGTCTGCAGTCTGACCAGTGAACCCTGGGGATTTACTTCTGAGATTCCACAGCACTGAGATAACAGATATAATGCACCAGCCCTGGAGGTTTTTGAGATTGAACTGAGATTCTTAAATGCCCTATCAACTGAGCTTTCTCCCTCCTGTACTATAAAATAACTTTTTAAAATTACATGTATGTTGCACATCTGTGAATGGTTTGATGTGTGATGCTGTTGCTTGAGGAGGACAGATATGTCAGACCTCATTGAACAGGTGTTCTAAGATGTTAAGACCCAGTTATCATCAATCCTGGGGATCAAACTCAGGTCTTCTGCAAGGACAGTATGCACTCTTATCTGAAGATGTATCTTTCCAGCCTCATGACTTTAAACTGTGTGAATTATGTGTTGCAAACAATACAAAACAAAACAAAAATTACAGGAAAACACAGTTCACCAAAAGCTGACTAGTTTTTCCAAGACAGAAATGGAAGGTAAGCCAGTTTCATTCAACTTACACTAAGAATTACAGTTTCATATCCTTAATGCATTTCAAGTCACAGTAGTACTTAGAAAAGTTATCTTTCCTTGAGTTTTTGAAAATACATAAAATAGAACTGTAGTCTCTACTTTCAAATAAGCAGGCATGTTCTACATCCCATATTTATTATGACCAGATTCATACTCATTTCAAAGTTTAGTGTTAGTAGGAATGGCTGTGGAGAGTAGCTGGTCTTAGTAGCATGTCCTTGTCCTGAATTAGTTGATTCTGAAAAAAGAGGGAAATGCTTAATTTCTGGGCCAGCTTCACTATTAATAACTAGTGTAGCTGTGGTTTAGTGTGGAGCTGGGTCAAAATGCTTGAGAATGGCGCCGAGTTGGTCTTCCTTTCAGCCAGTGTGGGCAGCAAGGGCCGTTTTGCTGTCTCAGTCTTGTAAGGCTAGTGAGACAGAACCTTCATTCTGTCTCTGTGGCAAGATTTCCTTGGCCAAAGCAAGTGGAAAGCTTAGGCTGCCATCCAAGTATCTGAGGTGAATGTGTATTTTTCTGCCCCAAATACTTGCAAAGCTACTTCCTTGGTTTCACTCTTACTATCTAGACACTGATCCATCTGCCTTTACATGTTTATCTCTTGTCTAGGTCTCTCTCTCTCTCTCTCTCTCTCTCTCTCTCTCTCTCTCTCTCTCTCTCTCTCTCTCTCTCTCTCTCCCTCGTCCCCTCCCTCTCCTGTCTCTCTCTCTCTTTCTCTCTCTGTCTCTCTCTCTTTCTGTCTCTCTGTCTCTGTCTCTCTCTGTCTCTCTGTCTCTCTCCCCACCTCTCTCTCAGTCTGCATGTGCACACATAATTAAGAAATCGCATTTATACCTGCACTCCTCATTTGACACGTGTTACATGAAAATTTTGTACCCATTCTTCCTAACTTTCTGATAATTAATCCTATGTAGAAGTTCCTTTGAATTAATTTTGGCCTGCCATGCCTTAATAATGTTAGTATAAATCCATACTTGCATATTTAATAATGATAAATCAGTTGTTAGACAATCTAGCATACAATCAAATACTTAATGCCAAAGAACACAGAAAGTTTATTTTTGACTTAGCTCAAAGAATTCTACACACTTGGAAAGATTTTGAGTGCTGTTGCCTTCATTGATAGACATTGATGATTTTTCCATCTGAAATCCTAATTAACACAAATGTTGGTGACTTATTCCTAATGCGTATTATCATGGTTTATGTTGGTGGCCAAGTTGACAAGACCTAGAATCAAAAACTTCTAGGGTTGTCTGGGAATGTTTATCTAGATCAAGCTACTAAGGGGAGAAGATCCACTTTAACTGAAGGCGGCACCATCCCATGATTCTAAAATGAACTGAATACCAGCATTCATCTCTCTCCTTCCTGGCTATGGATGCATGGTGACGCTGCATGGCCTCACGCTCCCGCCACTGTGCCTTCTATGTTTGATGGTATGACCATGATAGACTGTAGCCTGAAAGTGTGAACCAAAACACCTATCTCCTTTCAGCATTGCTTTTATTAGGTATTTTTGTTGAAGTAAGGGAAAAAGTAACTGTCTTAGTCAGGGTCTATTCCTTCACAAACATCATGACCAAGAAGCAAGTTGGGGAGGAAAGGGTTTATTCAGCTTACATTTACACATTGCTGTTCATCACCAAAGAAAGTCAGGATTGGAACTCAAGCAGATCAAGAAGCAGGAGCTGAGGCAGAGGCCATGGAGGGATGTTACTGGCTTGCTCAGTTTGTTTTCTTATAGAACCTAGGAATACTAGTCCAGGGATGACACCACCCACAATGGGCCCTCCCCCCTTGATCACTAATTGAGAAAATGCCCCACACCTAGATCTCATGGAGGTCTTTCCTCAACTGAAGCTCCTTTTTCTGTGATAACTCCATCTTGTGTCAAGTTGACACACAAAACCAGCCAGTACAGTAACAGAAAACAAATAAGACTAGATTTATTAACCCACACAGTGCTTTAAAGATAGCTGCAGGGATAGCTCACAAACCTCACTCACTCACTTGATGAAGCAATGTGAAATGTCCCGTGGATTTGTAGCGTGGGTTCTTCGTGGCATGGTCACCAGGTTCTGATGCTATTGGACGTGGTGCTCTTTGGAGGCAGAGCCTAGTGTAAGGTAGTTAAGTTAAAGGGGCCTCAGCCCAGTGTCTCTTTGCTACCACTTGTCCTACTGGGTGCAGGATATCTCCCCTCCTGCTCCCTGGGGTGGTATTCTACCTTTCAACAAGTCAGACAATAAACTCAACTGATACCAAACTGAAATATGTGAGATCAGGAATGAAAATAGATTCTCCTGCTTTTGTTACGATGACTGACAGGGAACTAATGTATAAATAAAGTATCACAAAGACACAAAATTTTTAGTAGTCTTCTTAGCATAGATTTTTTGTGAGAAGTCTGAAGTATCTAAAGTGCAATAGTGTTTTATTTTAAAATTAATATAAAACAATTCTAGACTGTAAAGATGGAACTAGGAAGCATTTTATAACACTTTGACTATGTCACACATACCCAATGGGGAATGGAGTACACCCAGAAATAAGTGAAATCCTTGATGAATGTGTATTGTTAACATGGTACAGCATCTCAAAGAAGAATGCCTTAGCCCCATGGGAGTGGCAGAGCTTGCCCAGGAGAGGCTTAGAAGCATGGTAAAACCTTCTGTTGGTCAGAGTACAGACTTTAACAGTATATACCGAGATATCCATTGAGGCATTCTTTTCCCAGATGTACTGCTCCTGAACAGAGGCTACTCCTACAGAGATCAGCTAGCCCCCCTCCCCTGCTCTTCCATATGCAATAACTCTGCCTCCCTGTGCAACTGTGTATGATCGAAAAGCTCAGCTTCTAGCCTGATGCAGCTTTTCCATCAGAATCCAGACCACCCAATCCAGCTCTTTTCCATACGAGTGTCTGTCCTTTTTTGGTTTCCCTCACTGCTCCTTAGTCAGGGTTCCGAGACCTAAGTTGTGAAAGGATATTCTCCACACCTCGGCTTTAGGATTGAATCACAAATTGTTTCTCTCACCGACACTGTATTGTTTCTAATCTGTGTCAACATCTTTCTCACACACAAAAAAAAAACCTTTCAGTGAGATATTCTAGAAACAATTTCAGTGTTATTATACCAGGTATTCGATTATTTTCTAGAGTCATTTTGACATTTACATTTGTGCTCCAACTGAGAGATTCTCTCATCTTGTTCTTTCATTTGTTTTCTTACTTTTGTTTTGTTGGTTGGTTGGTTTCCTTGTCACTGAGGCACTCTTAGGTTGAGTGGCTCTGTGATCAGGTTTCTAAAGCTAATTGTGTCTTATTTAGTACGACAATATTTAACTAAAACTACACTACTGTAGGTAGGACCAGTCAGCCCTTTGACTGCACTCCAGTTATTTTCTTGCCCACCTTCTGCCTTCCAGGGCAAAGCACACAGCTTTGTAGTCCCACCAACATCACCAGCAACTGTTGTTCAAGTGCCCATTGAATGAAATCTGCTTGTGTTTCATTTGACAAACTGGAGGAAAGGTCAATATTATCTTTTTAAAATATGTGTTTCAAATTACCCCACATGCACACTTTATAAACAATCTGATATGATTGACAGAGTAACTACTATGAATTTTCTAGGACAAAACCCTAGAACACACAGTTATCTTGGTGGGTTGTTTCATATACAGATGGGGCAACCAGGTCATTTTAATATGTCAGTGACACAGAATGCTATGAATCTAATGCATTTCATAGTTTATACAAGCATGTATTTAATATTAACTTAAAGACGATACTAGGAAGTACAAGGTTGGCAGAAGAAGAACTGTAGGGCAGGGATAGACACTTGAGTGACTCCTCAATTCTCCTCCCCAAATGCAAGTGCTGCCCTATATTTGCCATGTGTGAGGTTGACCAGATCTACCTCCTTAGAAGGTAGTTTAGTAACTGTCACCTCAGGGATTGCTGCATACACTCTATCTCTATTACAGTTCTTAATATCTTAGGTCCAGTGATTTAACATTTTTGTTATGAGTTAATTATCCAGAGGTTAGGCATGACCACTGGTTGAGGGATGGGGCCACCCACACATTTCAAAAATATGAACCCAGAATTACTGCTGTCTAGGGAATACAGAGACAAAGAGTGGAGCAGAGAACAAAGGAAAGGCTATCCAGAGACTGCCCCACCTGGGAATGCATCCCATATGCAGCCACCAATCCCAGACACTATTGCTGATGCTAAGAAGTGCTTGCTGATAGGAGCCTGGTGTAGCTGTCTTCTGAGAAGCTCTACCAGAGCCTGACCAATACAGATGTGGATGCTCTTAGCCAACCATCAGACTGAGCAGGAGGACTCTATTGGAGGAATTGGGGGAAGGACTTAAGTAGCTGAAGGGGTTTGCAACCCCATAGGAAGAACAACAATAGAAATCAACCAGACCCCCCAGAGATCCCAGGGACTAAACCACCAACCAAAGTATACACATGGAGGGAGTCATGACTCCAACCGCCTATATAGCAGAGGATGGTCTCATCTGGTATCAGTGGGAGAGGAAGTCCTTGGTCCTGTCAAGGCTTGATGACTCAGCATAGGGAAATGCTAGGGCAGTGAGGCCAGAGGGGGTTGGGTGGGGGAGCACCCTCATAGAAGCAGGGGGGAGAGGGGGATGAGATAGGGGGTTTTTGGAGGGGAAACTGGGGAGGGGGATAACATTTGAAGTGCAAATAAACAAATAACCAATAAAAGAATTTTTAAAAAGTAGATTCACAAGCAACTGCGAAAAATAAGAAAGTGGTACATCCTTCATTCTCCCACCAGGATAATAGTTCATAAAACTAACATACAATGCCACAACTCAAAACTGACGTTGACACAACCCTTAAGCCTCACGCAGAGGGCATAACCTCATGTGGTTTGTGTGCCTCTCAGTACACTTGTTTCATTCTGTTCAGTTTTGCCTCCTGTGTGCTCAGATGACCACTACCCCTGTCAGAGTAACTTGGCCATAAGACCGCTGGTTTTGCATTCACAAAACCTGGGCTGCCTGTCACTCTTAGATACCTTCCTATTGAAAGCACTAGTATATTCATTTTAAGATGCTAAATAATCAGCACAAGTCCTTTATGATGAATTCAGTCACCGCATGTCTATAGTTGAATCGTATTGCGCTGAATTTCTTTAACCATTCCAATACTGAAGGCTATTTAGGTTGTTTCCAGATTTTAGTATGAAGATGGTGTGAATATTCGTATACATATTTTTTATGCATCTCTGTGTTTAATTATCGATACTGTTGATTTTCTTATAATATATGCATATTTCATATGCATGCATTTTCTTTTGTGTATGGGATAAGCACCTCTAGTGTAGTGGCCAGATCATGTGGTGAGCACATTCATGTTCTCTGAGTCACTGTCTTCTGCATAGCTGCTTGTTTGACAGTTACTGCAGAATGACATGAATGATTAAGTCTCTGCATCATTTTTCAATTGTCGTCATTTTAATGAGTCTGCAGTGGTATTTCACTGGATTTCCAATTTGTGTTTCCCTCATGGCTTAGCACGTGAGACACTTTTCATGTGCCTATTTACAATTTCTATATGTTCTCATCAGCCAGATGGCTGTTTACATCTTTTGTCCAGCTTCATAGTGGGTCGTTTGGTTTCATAGACAATGAACTGTTTCTACTTGTCTTGACATAGATTTTTTTTTCTTTGTGTAGACAAGTACATGGTTATTTTTCTTCTCCATTATTGTACTAGCCCTCTACTGATGTATAACAAATTATTCCAAAGTCCAGTGGGTTAAAGATAAGAAGCATTCCTATCTCTCACAGTCTTGGTGGATGAATCATTCTTGAATGTTGGAGCGGAATGGTCCTTGATCAGTTTCTCTTGGTAGTTGAATGTTACCATCAAGATGCCAGCAACAGTCATATGCCCTACCGGTCTCACTTTGATGACTAGTAAATCAGCATGGGGGCATTGGGGAAGTGCATTTCCTCCTCTTGTGGACTTCCCCAAGAGGCAGCTGATACCTGCTTCTGATATGGAGGCTTTCAGCCCCCAGACTGGCGGCCGAGCAGCTGCAGAGATGTGTGGGTGTGATTTACCACGGATCCTGAAACGGCACATCTGCTGACTCACAGAGTAAGCAAACATGACAGAGGTTACATTCAAGTTTATCAGTCAGGAAATAAGGGTCACTGGGGGCCATCTTGTAGGCCAGCACCCCCAATCCTCTTGTTATTATTGCTAGTAAATAACCTACTGGCTATGTACTGTTGTATCTTTGTAAAAAGGGCTCTTTATAATGCCATTTTTTTTTTTTGGTTTTGGTTTTTGGGTTTTGGTTTGTTTTGTGTACACACACACACACACACACACACACACACACACACATACACACACATGCATAAATTATATAACTTATATAACCCAGTATTTAATTTTTGTTTTTCTGGTCTTTTATTTGCTTTTACTTTTTTTTAAAAAAAATTCTTAAACATAAAGGATCTTGCTTGCCCTTGACCTTCCCAAACTTGTCCATATCATATCTTGGAATGTGTTTTTCTTCTCTTTTGTTTAAAATTTTCCCATGTTAATTCCATTGAAAAATAAGGATTTCTCATTATATCCTCAATGTCTTTCCTAAGTTTTTTGAGTTTTGGTCTAACAATATTTGAATTGCTGGTATCAAATTTCCCAGTTAAAGTCATCCTCCTGCTTCAATTCCCCAAGTGGCTAAGCCCAGAGATGCTATATATTCAACGACTTTATCTCTATTTAATGACTTGATTTTGAGTCTCTCTGCTGAAATATGACTTTATCAGATGTGACCCCCCCCAGCTTCCTAACTCGTCCCCCATTTGTCATCTGTTACTGAGATGCTCTCACACTCATCTATTGGGTTTTTATTTTCTACAATTTTATTTTCACACTTAAAGGACTTTCCCTCCTGACTACTGATTTTTTTTTAAAAAAAGATTTATTTGTTTATTTTATGTATGTGAGTACACTGTAGTTGTCTTCAGAGACACCAGAAAAATGCATTGGATCCCATTACAGATGGTTGTCACCATGTTGCTGGGAATTGAACTCAGGACCTCTGGAAGAGCAGCCAGTGCTCTTAACTGCATAGTTCCAGTAACTACTGAATTTTTATAGTTTATCGTTTAGATCCACATTGAATCTGGATGTCATCAATTCTACAGGATTACTTTTACTTCTGCTTTACTCACTATACTCTGAGCTCTGGGCTTGAGTTATTTTGTTTTTTCCTTCCTTCCTCTTGACTCTCTTCTCACCACATGCTTCCTCAGATACTTGGTGTGCCTATTTTACATCATTTCATATTTTATTCATCACTTTGTTGTGATCACAAGAGAGCTGAGTAGAAGGCTCTCTGTTTTAGAGAGAGAGTAATCTTTTCTTATTGTCAGACTTTATCTACAGCTTGAATTTTGCCTATTGAACTTCCCAAGTCCCCATACTATTTGAAGCACAAAGCCACTTGTGGAGATCATTGTTATCCCATATAAATCTTAGCAGCAACATTTACAATATGGACAGACAGTACTAATAGAAAAGGAAATGGCAGCAGAGAGAGAGTGAGAACTGTAGGTCTGTATGAGCTGTGATTCCCAGCGTGGGCAGAGTGTGGGTCAGATTCTGAACATCATTTTTCTGGTCTCTTCTTCCAGCAACTTTAAACAGAAATGATGTTTAAATACATTCAAGTGCTGTCGTTTTTACAGAAGCTCTGGTTTTATAAAAGATGACGTTCCGTGCCTAAATACCAGTGCCATTTTTATGAGTTGTCAGTCAACAGTATTGCTGTTTTCCTTATCCATCAGGCCTAACCGACATGCAGCAGGGTGGTTTCCTCTGAGCAGGTTGTTCCAGGAAGTAGTTCCAACATCACATTCGCCTGTATTGCTTGTTTAGAGGCTGATATATATATGCTGGTATACAGTTATAGTCTGTGTGGGTCTGTGAGGCTTTAGGTGTGGAACGTCTGATTTCCTGTGGTAGAATCTTCACAAAATGGGGCTTTGTAAAAGGTATTAAGTCCATGAGGGTGCTGCTTTTCATTTGCTTGGATGTCAGTCTCATGCTATGAGCTATGCATATTCATAAGTGAAATGCTGTGTGTGTATATGTGTGTGTGTGTCTTTCCATGTTATGTGTGTCTTTTACTGTTCTGGAGAGCTGAACCAGTAACACTGTCATGCTTGCAACCTCATAAGCTGTGATCTATATGAGCCTCCTTTCTTTGGACACTATCCTAGTTCAGGTACTGTGATATAGCAGTGATAAACAGACTCATATAAAGGTATTTAGATTTAATTCTAAAATCAATTTAAAGTAAAAATAAAAGGCATGTTCTATTATGTGGTCCATAGTACTTTCATGAAGCTTCATGCATATTTCCACTATGTCATTGTAATTGCCAGTGCACACAAATGCACACTCGCACATAAAGGCATACAAGCTGTGAGGAGGCCAACATTCTTTGCTCTGCATTTGTGTCCTTTGAGGCAATACAGGTTAAAAGAAAAAAAAATCCACGTTCTTGGGCTACAGAGAGAGCCCACCTCATAAAGTACTTGATACACAAGCATGGAGACTGAATTTAATTCCACAAACCTGTGTAAAAATCCAGGAATTCCAAAACACAATTAAAATCTCAGAGATGAGGAAACAGAGACAGGTACATCCTTGGGACTCCTTAACCAACCAGCCTAGCCTAAGTAGTGAGTCCCATGTCAGTGAGAAACACTGTCTCAAAAAGCTAGGTAGATGGATCCTGACAAAGAACATCTCAGG
Organism: Tokudaia tokunoshimensis; assembly: GCA_036184795.1. Lineage (NCBI taxonomy): Eukaryota > Metazoa > Chordata > Mammalia > Rodentia > Muridae > Tokudaia > Tokudaia tokunoshimensis. The sequence goes on along the minus strand of BTHU01000018.1, from coordinate 59,032,283 downwards.
TTGTACTCTGGGATTTACACACACACACACACTATACACACACACACACCACACACACATACATGCACACCATACACACACACGCACATGCACACATGCACATACCACACACATACACACACACCCCCACACACCTGCATGCACACCACTCATGCACATACACACACACACACATGCATGCATGTGCATGCACACACATGTGGGGGGCGGGTAAAGAAAGGGAGAGAGGAAAAGATCCATATTCTTATTTATGTCTGGATAGTTGTACTTTTGTTTTGTTTTGTTTTTTTTTGTTTGTTTGGTTTTTCGAGACAGGGTTTCTCTGTGTAGCCCTGGCTGGCCTGGAACTCACTCTGTAGACCAGGCTGGCCTCGAACTCAGAAATCCTCCTGCCTCTGCCTCCCAAGTGCAAGGATTAAAGGCGTGCGCCACCATCGCCCGGCGATAGCTGTACTTTTTTTCCAGTCTTTGATACAAAATAATAGAATAATAGTTCAAATACTAATATCTGTGTTATCAAATCTTTTGTGGCCCTTCTCAGAGGAGAGAGCTTCCTCTGAGAGAGCTTCCTCCCAGTGTTCATTATGTCCAATGGCACCACATCTGTGTTTCCCATCCTGGCTATCTGAATATGAACTGAAATATCTATTAAATCTCATGTGAGAAAATTTATTCATGTTTCATGTCACCATGCATTAACAGTGTACAATTAGATGGGTACATTAATAAGAACATCATCAGCACGATCAGGCACAATGTAGAGAACTGATTATCCCTCCATTCTCTAACTGAAATATATAGAACATTTAGGTGTCTGGTGTGTACCCTGTAACGTACATAAGCTCTAAAGAACTGTGTCTACATCTTGGTATGTACAATGCAAGCCTTTCTGTTGCTGGAATGACTGAGCTTTCATGAAGTGACCAGTACCGTTCATTTCCCTACATGGCATCTGGTCCCTGTCAGAGCCCTGAGTTCTGCCCCATGCCTCTCCCAAGTGCACTTGCCAGACTCTTGCCAGGCACATTGCTTCCTAGAACCAAAAATTGCTATAGAAAAAAGTTTCTGTTTTAATTGTCCATATATTACACATTAGAGCCTCTTTTGATTAGTTTTGGGTATTTTAAAACATACAGAATTGGTGATTATTAATCACTAAGCATGTATACATAAAATACCTTCCACTGTGTATGCTACACATTACTGTAATGAGCTTTTCATGATCTCAAGGACACTGGTGTCCATGCCTTGTAACATGAACCCTTGGGTAACATTAATTCTTATTCTTCTAATATGTAAGTGATTTTAATCACATCCTTATTTAGTGTTCTGCTGATACTGGACAAGTGCCTTGGCAGGAAGGAAAGTAAATTTGTTTCTTTTTCTGGTAGTATTCACTGTCTCACTCTGAATGGAAAGGGCAAACCCACATGAAGATCTATTAAATTATGGATTTCTTTATTAATTTGCAGTAGATGGTCTGTAGAATTAATGGACACGTTCATTTGGATCAAGAGATTTCATCCAGACCCTTGCTTCAGGAGACTGAGGGCTTTTCAGCATTGCCTCATATTGGGCAGGGTCTGCTCCGTGTCTCCATTGTTCTAGAGAGGAGTCCAGGTGGGGGTAAGACTGGGGGAATCATTGAGTCTAACAATCCCTAAATATTTTATTTATGAAGTATTTGTCTCATTTTCAAAAAAAATTGTCATAAAATGGGCACTTAAATAATATCCAAATGTTAAAAAATAAGAAGTACAAAATAAAAAAATAACATGTTACGATAAAAACGGAGGCATAAAATTTTCAAAGCCTCATGCAACTTACAAAATATTAGTCAAAATGCCTATGAATTTTATCGTAGACAATGACGCAGGTAAGCACAGGTTGACAGAAAGGTATAGACATTCTAACAGCTCAGAGAGGAGCTCATGGGTGAACAGTCAGAGAAATCCTAAACTGTTTAATACTCGAGCAGGCCTTTAAGGGCGGTAAGATTCTGGCACCAAATGGTTTAGAGGGAACAGTAAAGGAAGACTGAATCAAAGAGTCCATGTAGGAATATTACGGCATTTTATGAGCTGCTGGATATATGGAGTTGGTTACAAGAAACATGAAGACATTACGGTGAAGGGTCTGCAGCCAATCCACAAATATCTTTGGAATTGTGCTATGAGGAATGTCTTCCTTGCACAGACTGTGAAAGGGCTGCAGATATCTGTCTGTTCAAGTCATCATGATCCTCAGCAGAAGGACAAAGGCACTATATTGACCATATGCACATAACCCGTCACATTCTCAATTACATCACCTATGCCAGCAAAAGTTGTAGCATAAACGACGAATGAGCAGCACCACGGTAATGTATCGATCCACGTTCTAACTCTAAGACAATCAGAACAAACATACCACACTGTGGTTAAGGTACGTAACATCTGACACTTTTTTCCCCAATTAAACTAAGAAGGTAATTGTACTAGACCACACAGTGAAGAGCATTAGAAGGAAATGAGAAGCTTGGTGAATGGTTAGCTTTAAACATGGTCAGTAAGAGGCTTGTGGTATAACTTTCAAAAAGATACGTAGTCAGTGACACAAACAGAATTAGTGCTTTTACTACTCCTCTGGCGTAAGCCACCCCAAGCTGTGGGGTGGGGAAGCCAAAAAACGTATCTGCAGGATGGAACTGAACTATAAACAGAAGAAAATGTGGATATCTAGAGTTACCAGAAGATTGGTCAAATTACACACGTCAAATACCTTTGGGTTTCTTTTCAGATGACTTGTTGGCAACTCTTACCTCGCACGACAAGGTCAGCCGAAGCTGAAGAATTATCCACGATCGTCTGCGCTGTGCACGTGTACCGGCCTGCATGTTTTAGTTGTGCATTTCGGATGAGCAGCTCCCCATTGGCGTCGAGCTATGAACAAAACCAGCAACCGTTCAGTCAGGGTATTTCCATTAACCGCACAGCATTTAGGATATGGAGATACAATGCGTTCTCCTATTACGAAGCATCTGGAAGCAGAGGACTGCCTTTTCCGGCCTCAGTGGGAGAGGATGCACCTGATCCTGTAGAGACTTGATGCCCTAGGAAGGGGAGGATACTGGTGGAGGACCACCTTCTCAGAGGCAAAGAGAAGAGGGAATGGGAGGAAATCTCTGGTGGTTGGGGACTGGGAAGGGGCAATATTTGGGATGTAAATAAATAAAATAATTAACTAATAATAATAAAAAGAAAGAACAACGAGGAGGAGGAGGAGGAAGCTATAGCATCTGTGACAGATCTGCTAAGTGCATGTTTTTGTTTAGTTTCTGCTATAGCCTTAGTTTCCCAACTGAAAGCTAAAGGAATTGAACTTGAGGCCTTCTTGGCTCTGCTGTCTTTGACATTCTGAGAGAGAACAGTGCTGAGGGAAAGCCAAGGATGGAGCTAGTTGAAAGGTACCATTCTTCTTTTTTATTATCGAGATTATAATATAAATATAACATCCCCCTCCCTTCTCCTCTCATGTGCCCCTCTGCACTCTCCTTCAAATCCATGGCCTCTTTGTTTTCTCACTGTTATTGCATGCATGTGTATACATGCATTCATATTCCCAAATATAACCTATGCAACCCATATATGCCACTTGCTTCTTTTCAAGAAAACTATTAGTGTCTAAATATCTGAGTGCTAACAATGTGAGTGAAAAAAATGTTTCATGGCTGGGAACTGTTAATTCAGTTTTGCAAAGCTGAGCAAATTGACCGAATTCAGGCTGTTCCACAGTTCATCTTACAAAGACACTGAAAGCTTACAGAAGTATTAAGACGGATGGTGATTGCACTGAAATGTAACTTGTTAGCAAATCATAAACTATACAAGGATATGTGTGTGGATGTATATGTATGTGTGTGTATACATATATCATACATATGTGATATATACATATATCTGTATGAATTTTGCCAGTGGCAATAAGATATTATGTTAATTTCTAAGAATATATAACATTTAATGAATATCTATTGTATACCATACTAGGCCTTGCAAACACATAGAGACAGACATCCCACTCTTTCCTGGTAGAAGCTTCTTAGCAAGGTTTCATTATGTGCACATTATTGGAAATGACCATCAGATTTCAAGTACCCAAGCATGCTGACTGGGGTCACCCCATTTTTTTTAATGCAAGTAAAAGCTTGCCATAGCTCTTTCTCATTACTTAAAAAAATGCTTTCTTAGCAGAAAAAATTGGGAAATTCAAGCTTTAAATGGATCTTTGATTTTCCTATTAGAAGCAAATAGTTGTTTCCCATGCTAATCGTACAGAATTAGTTTCATTAGTTATTCATGGCCTGGGTCGAGACTCATATGTAAGCATTGTTTATGTGAAATGTTGGGTTATCTCTTTTTAAAGTTTGGTTTCTAGTGAGCACAAGGGGAGTGAATGTTCTATTTGGCCAGAGGTTCTATTACGTGCTGCATTCTCTGCTCTGTTCATCTTCAAACCTTTGGATTTATAGTCTTTACTTGGCTGAGGAGGTAGAGAGTAGAGCTACAAAGTCTGGCCAGATTGGTTTATTACTTGGAATAGAGTACGAATATGCCTGTATACAGGGCACAGCAGCCAGCCCTGGGTATTTGTCAGTCTTGGTGAGCAGTGAGTGATCATCTTTTCCTTTAATGAGAAGTTGTCCTTTGCTCTTAAATCCCCTTTGTGAGAAACACTGCCATCCATACATGCATTCATTTAACTCTCCTGGGGATTGTGATCTTTCTCCTCATATCATCGCAAATAATTAAAATCAAAACCCACCAACTGTTTTATGTCCTAAACTATTTGCCAAAGTCATATCCACTAGATCTTTGAAAAAGTTCTTCTACATGGTTCATAATAATAATAATAATAATAATATCCTATTAACTTTTTTGAGAGTTTCACACAACACTTCGATCACTTTTACACCTCCACATCTAGCAGAAGCTCTAATTTAAGCCAATTTAGAATCAGCTCTGTTTTAAATAGTAGAGCCCGAGTGGGAATTGACAGGATTTTACAGAAATTTTAAGAACTTCAACACTCAGCCCTGTTGCCGAATATCTGGTGAAGGTGTGATGTTGAAACTATGCAGCAGGAAAACAGAGGTAACGCAAGCACATCCCTTCTAGGAGACTGTGTGTGTACGAAATACTTTTTGACGTTTTTTACAAAGGCAGCTAAGGCTTTCCATCCCAAGGAGAAACTGCAGTTCTCCGTGGTTGGCAGAACGCTTACAAAGCAACTGAAGATCATGGACCTCAGCACATTCTGGCCACAAATTAGATACGAATGTTCACTTATTTTCACTAAAAGCCACAAGCTTGGCTGAATCGCAAAATTCTTCCCTTCAGAAAAAGAGAGTTGAATCACATCCTGGAAATTGTGATGGCAAAGCTCGGGGGCGGGGGGGAGGATATCCAAAGTGTATATGTGGTTGACCACTGAGAAGTATCCCGAGTTTAAGTCAGAAGACTTTCAACCTAAAATTACCCACTCCTTGCTCTCCCCCTCTGTCGTACACAAACTGCCAAAAACTGATTGCATTAAATATAAGTTAAAGTATTACTAAATTGTAAGAACAAATTGTCTCATAAAGGAGAAGCAAAGAAGCAGCATGGTAGACGCAAGCTTGCTTTGTTCCTTTCAAATTGAAGGGAGAAGAAAGGAATGCCATTTAAAGCATGTGTGGTTAATGCAAACAGAAATTATTAAGTATATCTAACGAGTTTGCAATACGTGAAGAAAGACTTTTTTTTTGTTTTTCGCTCTTGGCTTGCTAGATAACAACTACAGCAGAACCATCATAGGTAGCCTCCCATGCCAACAGCATCCACAGAATCCCCTAACAGCAGCAGGCACATCATACGTAGCCTGCCATGCTAGCAGCACCCCACGGATTCTCTAACAGCAGCAGGCACATCATAGGTAGCCTGCCATGCTAGCAGCACTCCATGGATTCTCTAACAGCAGCAGGCACATCATAGGTAGCCTGCCATGCTAGCAGCACTCCATGGATTCTCTAACAGCAGCAGGCACATCATAGGTAGCCTGCCATGCTAGCAGCACTCCATGGATTCTCTAACAGCAGCAGGCACATCATAGGTAGCCTGCCATGCTAGCAGCACTCCATGGATTCTCTAACAGCAGCAGGCACATCATAGGTAGCCTCCCATGCTAGCAGCACTCCATGGATTCTCTAATAGCAGCAGGCACATCATAGGTAGCCTGCCATGCTAGCAGCACTCCATGGATTCTCTAACAGCAGCAGGCACATCATAGGTAGCCTCCCATGCTAGCAGCACTCCATGGATTCTCTAATAGCAGCAGGCACATCATAGGTAGCCTGCCATGCTAGCAGCACTCCATGGATTCTCTAACAGCAGCAGGCACATCCTGGGCACCCTCAGCAGCCACTGGCTCCTCCAACAGCAGGGGTTCAGTATGAGTTTCGGGGTACCTCTAGAGCTGCTGAAGGGCTTTACAGATACAGGAGCACTTTGAGCTGGAACCCCATGAAAGATACAGTTGGTAACCAATTCCAAGGCAATCTTTTCATATTTGCTAACTGGATCTAGCTTCCTTCCTTAATATGTTATTATATTATGTGGCTTTCCTTTTTACGTTTAAAACACATTGAAGTGTGCAAAACCCGTACACACCGACTGAGGGTCACGCCATGAACTGTTTACTGTATCTCTTGTCCCATCGTTTAGTAGGGCCTGCTGTCCCTTTTTTTGTCTAGTGTCACTCTGTCTAGCTCTGCACACTGAGAATACTGACATCATGGTGTCAGGCACCACTTGGCACTTTAAGAGCGCTTGACAATGGCACCTTGAATCTCAGAAACTATACTTTCACACATACAATGTCACTAATTCTCTAATACATTCTCTGTTTAAATTGATATTGATTTTAATAATGCATCATTTTAATTAGCTGAGTCTGAATTTTTGAATATTAAAACACTAAGTTAGGTGCGTCATCAAATGTTTAAAACCTCAGATATGCAAAGGAAGCTGTAATTACTAAAGAAAGTGTTCAAGGGTCACCTGGAAATGTTGACAGGATATAGTCTGCTGAGTGCAGAATTCATTGTTGACCAATTGGCCCATTTAAAAACAAAACATATAATGAGACTTTTGTTTGAGGTCCTTGCTAAATGCTTTAAATAAGGAAAAATATGCAAAAACTTTGAACCCTATAGATTTATTTTAGAGTTGAAGGAAAAGGTAGATATGACTTAATTCATATAGTTCCCATTGGTTCCCACTAGCCTTAGAGTTCTCAGTATCTCTACAGGAAAGAAAGGGAAACCCAAAGGTGGTGCTCTTTGGCATCCAGTAAGCTGCAAACACACACACACACACACACACACTCACACACGCATGCACACATGCATGCACACACACATCTACAAACACACACCATTTCATAAAAGCAACCTCGCTACCTTTACTGTATATTGGTATAATGTTGCTTTTAATTATATTTTCTTAGAAAAAATGATTTTGCTAATTTTTCCTCTCTCTCTCTCTCTCTCTCTCTCTCTCTCTCTCTCTCTCTCTCTCTCTCTCTGTGTGTGTGTGTGTGTGTGTATGTGTGTGTGTGTACCCTCAGAATCCAGAAAGTAAACATAACAAGCATGCTGGTATACACCTGAACCCTGCACTGGAGCTTTCTGCCCAGCCAGTCTTGTCTATAGGCACCAGGTTCTCGGCTAGTGAGAGACAGTGTCTTAAAAATATTAAATAAAAGTTGTGTATAGTGTCTGCGGAAAGACATCTAAAGTTTATCTCTGGCCTCCACATGCATACACATGCATGAGTACATCTAACCACACCACAGGCAATCCCCTTCACATGTAGACATTCTCACAACATATACAAAAGAACAAAGGCCTATTGCTGTATGTGCTTAATTTGATTGATTAGCACTAACATCAATAAAGGACTCGACTAATATGACTTGCTAAGCAGCAACTCGGGCTGGTCCACTCTCCACTTGGTGACTTCAGTTCCTTAAGGAAGCCAGCTGAACTATAAAGCACATTTTCCCTCCTACTTGTTTGCTGCCAGGTAAAAGAAAAAGAAATAAGGAAAAGCAGCAGTTATATGCAGCTCATAGCCGGTGGAGTGTGACACTGAGGTGACTATGTGCATCATGCTTACCCAGATATGAACCCAGGGTTCAAATCTCCAATTCTGTCTTTGATCTAATTGCACTGACCTTCTGCTCTGTTTCTCTCTGCTATAACTTAGATCTTTAAGTATCTCAGAATGATTTTTCAAACCCCATTTGTTGACTCCACACAGTTTCTAAATAACCCTGGCAAACATTCATTTTCTTATTCAGCAGGGGAGAGAGAGAGAGAGAGAGAGAGAGAGAGAGAGAGAGAGATTAAAAAAATAAAGATGCCTTCCAGTTTCCCGGAGCTGGTCCTGTGCCACAGCACTCCATACCCAAATACCTCAGGGAGAACTGGTCTCCTAGGAGTTCAGACAACAGTGAGCACAGATATGATCACTACTTCTGCTCCAAGGGACCTGCATGGAGCCCTCAGGACACAGGAAACAAGGAGCAGCCTAGAACAAAATCCTCCCAGTTTCCATCAGCACCCAGGGTTGATCCTGTGGCACAGTGCCCAGAGCTGATCCTCTGCCACAGCACTCCATACCCAAATACTGTGGGGAGAGAGCTGGTCTCCCAGGAGTGCTGACTCACCTGTGAGCACAGGTAAGACCACCTCTTCTGCTCAAATTCCTGGCCCAAGAGAGACCTTCTCTGAGCCATCAGGACACAGGAACCAAGGAACAGCCAGGGACAGGATCTTTCTAATATCTGTCTGCATCCCAGAGCTGACTCTGTGCCATAGCTGTCCATACTCAAATTCCTCCCTGAGAGAACTGGTCTCCTAGGAGTTCTGACACACAGGCTTTCAGAAAGGACAAGCTACAGTCAGAGACAACAAGACCAGCTAACGCTAGAGATAACCAGATGGTGAGAGGCAAGGGCAAGAACATAAGCAACAGAAACCAAGGCTACTTGGCATCATCAAAACCCAGTTCTCCCACCACAGTGAGCCCTAGATATCCCAATACAACAGGAAAGCAAGAGTCTGATTTAAAATCACATCTCATGATGATGATAGAGTACTTTAAGAGCCATAAATAACTCCCTTAAAGAAATACAAGAAAACACAAGTAAACAGGTAGAATACCTTATAGAGGAAACACAAAAAATCTCTTAAAGAATTACAGGAAAACACAACCAAACAGGTGAAGGAATTGAACAAAGCCACCCAGGAGCTAAAAATGAAAAAAGGATAAGAAAGGACACTTCATACTCATCAAAGGAAAAATCTACCAAGAAGAACTTTCAATTCTGAACATCTATGCTCCAAATGCAAGGGCACCCATATTTATATAAGAAAATGCTAAAGCTCAAAGCACACACTGCACCTCACACAATAAGAGTGGGAGACTTCAACACCTCACTCTCCCAATGAAGAGATCTTGGAAACACAAACTAAACAGAGACACATTGAAACTAACAGAAGTTATGTGCCAAATGAATTTAACAGATATCTGTAGAACATTTCATCCTAAAACAAAAGAATATACCTTCTTCTCAGCAACTCAGGATACCTTCTCTAAAACTGACCATATAATCGGTCACAAAACAGGCCTCAACAGATACAGGAAGGCTGAAATAATTCCATGCATCCTATCAGATCACCATGGACTAATAGCAACAAAAACATCAGAAAGCCCACATACACCTGAAGCTGAACAATGCCCTACTCAATGATAACTTGATCAAGGAAGAAATAAAGAAATTAAAGACTTTTTAGATTTTAATGAAAATGAAGGCACAACATACCCAAAATTATGGGACATGATGAAAGCAGTGCTAAGAGGAAAACTCATAGCTCTGAGTACCTAAAAAAGAAGCTGGAGAGGGCATGCACTAGCAGCTTAACAGCACACCTGAAATCTCTAGAACAAAAAGAAGCAAATACGCCCAAGAGGAGTAGACAGCAGGAAATAATCAAACTCAAGGCTGAAATCAACCAAGTAGAAACAAAAAGAACTATACAAAGAATCAACAAAACCAGGACCTTGTTCTTTGAGAAAATCAACAAGATAAACCCTTTGCCAGACTAACCTGAGGGAACAGAGACAGTATCCAAATTAACAAAATCAGAAATGAAAAGGGAGAAATAACAACAGAAACTGAGGAAATTAAAAAAAAAATCATCTGATCCTACTACAAAAGCTTGTACTCAACAAAACTGGAAAATCTAGATGAAATGAACAATTTTCTAGACAGATACCAAATACCAAAGTTAAATCAGGATCAGATAAACCATCTAAACAGTCCCATAACCCCTAAAGAAATAGAAGCAGTCATTAAAAATCTCCCAACCAAAAAAACCCCTGGACCAGATGGGTTTAGTGCAGAATTCTATCAGTCCTTCAAAAAAGACCTAATACCAATACTCTTCAAATTATTCCACAAAATAGAAACAGAAGGAATGCTACCCAGTTCATTCTAGGAAGCCACAGTTATGCTGAGTATTCTCCCTTGTAGATGGAATGGTTTCTGTCAAATGAGGAACTTTACACAATTTCTTTTCATAGAAGACTTCATAAAAGACTTTTTCTACTTCTATCATGTTTAATGGTCCAAATAGAGTTAAAAAACTGAACAAAAACCCAATAAAGATATCTAAATACCTGCTTGACTTTCATTCTCTTTCTGTTCTCTCTTTATTGTCTAGCAGTAAAGTTCTTGCTCAGGATCAACATTATGTCTCATTTCTTATTAAAAAGTTGTTCCTCAAAATCCAAACACTTTCAAATGACCTATTCACAGAAATTACAGATTTACTTTTAAAGAAAAATACTGCCTTAGAAAGAGAGAAATCTTTTTCTAATGGTATGGTGTGATAATCACAGCCAACATTCTCACAAGTGTGAGCACACTGACAGCCAACAACATCCTCACACTTGCAAACACACAGTCAATGCACATCCACACACCTGCAAAACCACAGCCAATACACACCTGTAAACACATGGTCCATGCATATCCTCACACCTGCCAACAACATCCTCACTCCTGCAATCACACAGCTAATACACATCCTTGCACCTGCAAGCGCACAGCCAATACACACCTGTAAACACATGATCCATGCATATCCTCACACCTACCAACAACATCCTCACACCTGAAATCACACAGCCAATGCACATCCTTGCACCTGCAAACACACAGTCAATACACAATGTAAACACACGATCCATGCACATCCTCACACCTGCCAACAACATCCTCACACCTACAAACACAGTCAATGCACAGCCTTATACCTGCAAACACACAGCCAATGAATATCCTCACATCTGCAAAAACACAGCCAATACATGTCCTCACACCTACAAACATACTGACAGCCAACACACATCCTCACACTTGCAAAAATATAGTTAATATACATCCTTACACCTACAGACATACACACAGCCAATGCACAATTTCACACCTGCAAACACACAGTCAATACACATCTTCACACCTGCAAACACACAGACAATACACATCCTCGCATCTACAGACACACTGACAGTCGACAATATCCTCACACTTGCAAAAATACAGTCAATACAAATCCTCACACAGAAATACAAATACAAATCCTCGTTAGACACAGAGCCAATGCACATCCTCACACCTGCAAAAACACAGTCAATACACACCTGCAAATGCATGGTCTATGCACATCCTCACTCCTGCAATCATACAGCCAATGCACATCCTTGCACCTGCAAGTGCACAGCCAATACACACTTGTAAACACATGATCCATGCATATCCTCACACCTACCAACAATATCCTTACACCTGCAATCTCATAGCCAATGTACATCCTTGCACCTACAAACACATGGCCAGTACACACCTGCAAACACACAGTCCATGCACATTATCATATCTGCAAACACATAACCAATACACATCTGCAAACACATAGCCAATGCACATTCTCACACCTGCAAACCTGTAGCCAATACATGTCCTCACACCTATAAACATACTGACAGCCCACACACATCCCTCATACTTGGAAAAATACTGTCAATATACATCCTCAGACCTGCAAACATACACACGATCAATGCACAATCTCACACCTGCAAACACACAGGAAATGCACATCTTCACACCTGGAAACACACAGCCAATGCACATCTTCACACCTGGAAACACACAGCCAATGCACATCTTCACACCTACAGACAGAGTGACAGTCAACAACATCCTTGTACTTGCAAAAATGCATCCTATACACACCCTCACACCTGCAAACACACACACACACACATACACACACACACACACAGTCAATGCACAGTCTCACACCTACTAGCACAGAGATGAAAAACTCACACCCTGAAAGCCTGAAGGATAACCATCAACTTTACTCTTACACCTGTACAGATTTGATTTGCCTTACAGTGCTAAGGCTGATAACAGTGTCTGAAGAGTAAAATAATTTGGATAATGTGGTGTAAATAGGTCATTAAAATATTTTAAAATAATATATATGAGTTGAACATCACTGTCTTCAGTGTGTCCAACTAGCCGAGAAAAATCTAAGTAGACATAGACAGACATGGATGGTGCGTGGAGGCAGCAGCAGGACTAAGCTCTTTGGACTTGTGTCTTTGAGCTTATTTCATCTGTTTAATCTTCAGTTTCCCTCCCTCTGAATTTAAGACATTCATGTTAGCATTGGTATCACTGGATACTGTTGCAAATAAATTGTCAAGTATGAGAAAGTCATATAGTCTGAACCTGACTAAACAGTATTCAATAGAAGCACCTTTTCATTGCCCTCAAAGATGAAAAACCTAGACTAGTTCATCTCAAATTGGTATCTAGTAGACCGATCAGTGATTTAAATTATGAAAATAAGATCTGTTAACAGCAAGGAGAATAAAAATGATGTATAGAATTTTAGCGGGACACAATTTCTCTATTATAAAATTTATCAAAAGTAGTCAAGGAGAGTTACTCTGTTCTTTATCAAGCACTTTGTTTTTTTTAAAGATTTATTTATCATTGTATCTAAGTATACTGTAGCTGTCTTCAGACCGCACTAGAAGAAGTTATCAGATCTCTCTCTCCTCTTTTTTTTTTTTTGAGGCATTTCCTCACTTTTTATTTTCATGGCTTAAAACTTACAAGAGAAATAGGGTTTAAAATACAACAATTTATTAAGCTTCCTTAAAACATCTGAGCTATTTGAGCCCACAAATTGGCAGCTCTTTGCCTATTGATCTGATTGATTTTACAGTTCACCCCTTCATTTTTATAATCTTGCTTTTGTCCTTTAATATAGCAGGCTTGCCACACCACAATTCCTTCATTTATTTCTTTCACAATGCTGGAGAGACTTTATTGCCCCAATTTTTTGTTTTGTTTCTATTATTATTATTATTATTATTTTCTATATTCTTTATTTACATTCCAAATGATTTCCCCTTTCCAGGTTCCCCCCCCTCCTGAAAGTCCCATAAGCCCTCTTCCCTCCCCCTGTTCCCCATTAGCCTAAGAATTTCATGAATTCATTGTTTTTAATTGCTGAATAGTACTCCATTGTGTAAATATACATGGAAATTATCTCTGATAAAATTGAAGAAATATATAGAAAAACACGTTAAGATTGACTATTTCATGGAAAAATTATACAGATAAAATGGTAGGCATAAAAATATTTCTAAGTTGATTGAAAGTGGAATTATAAATATTTTCTGATAAAATTGAAAATCTACAAGGAAAATATTTCTGATAAAACTCAAGAAATATACAGAAGAACACGTTAAAACTGACTATTTCATGAAAAATTACCCAGATAAGATGGTAGGCATAAAACTATTCCTAAATTGATTGAAAGTAGAAGTAAAAACATTTTCTGATAAATTTGAAGATTTACATGGAAAATAACTCTGATAAAATTGAAGAAATTTATACAGATAAATTGGAAGGAATAAAAATATTCCTAAGTTGATTGAAAGTAGAATTATAAATATTTTCTGATAAAATTGAAGATTTACATGGAAAATATTTCTGATAAAATTGAAAAAATATATGGAAAAACATTAAAATTGAAGATTATCATGGAAAATTATACAGATAAAATGGTAGGCATAAAAATATTCCTAAGTTTATTGAAAGTGGAATTATAAACAATTTCTGATAAAATTGAAGATCTACAAGGAAAATATTTCTGAAAAATTCAAGAAATATATAGAAAAACATGTTAAAACTGCCTATTACATGGAAAATTATACAGATAAAATGGAAGGTATAAAAATGTTCCTAAGTTGATTGAAAGTAAAATTATAAACATTGTCTGATAAAATTGAAGATTAACATGGAAAATATTTCTGATAAAATTGAAGAAAAATATAGAAAAACGTTAAAATTGAAGATTATCATGGACAATTGTAGAGATAAAATGGTAGGCATAAAAATATTCCTAAATTGATTGAAAGTAGAATTATAAACATTTTTTGATGAAATTGAAGATTTACATGGAAAATATTCTGATAAAACTGAAGAAATATATAGAAAAATGTTAAAATTAAAGATTATCATGGAAAATAGTACAGTTAAAATGGTAGACAAAAAAACATTACTAAATTGAAAGAGGAATCACACACATTTTCTGATAAAACTGAAGATTTACATGAAAAATATTTCTGTTAGACTATGTTTTTTGTTGGGGAATTGAGTCCATTGATGTTATAAGATACTAAGGAATAAGGATTGTTGCTTCCTGCTATTTTTCATGTTCTGTTTATGTTTGTGTGGTTACTTTCTTTTGGGTTTGTTGGAAAAAGATTACTTTCTTGCTTTTTCTAGGGTGTAGTTTCCCTCCTCATATTGGCGTTTTCCATCTATTATCCTTTGTAGGGCTGGATTTGTGGAAAGATATTGTATAAATTTGGTTTTATCATGGAATATCTTGGTTTCACCATCTATGGTGATTGAGAGTTTTGCTGGGTATAGTAGTCTGGGCTGGCATTTGTGTTCTCTTAGGGTCTGTATGAGATCTGCCCAGGATCTTCTGGCTTTCATCATCTCAGGTGAGAAGTATGGTGTAATTCTGATAGGCCTGCCTTTATAGGTTACTTGACCTTTTTTCTCTTACTGCTTTTAATATTCTTTCTTTGTTTAGTGCATTTGGTGTTTTGATTATTATGTGCCGGGAGGACTTTCTGGTCTGGTCCAGTCTGTTTGGAGTTCTGTAGGCTTCTTATATGTTCATGGACATCTCTTTCTTTAGGTTAGGGACGTTTTCTTCTATAATTTTGTTGAAGATATTTACTGGCCCTTTAAGTTGGAAATCTTCACTCTCTTCTATACCTATAATCCTTAGGTTTGGTCTTCTCATTGTGTCTTGGATTTCCTGGATGTTTTGGCTCAGGAGCTTTTTGCATCTTGCATTTTCTTTTTTCTTTTTTTTTTTTTGGTTTTTCGAGACAGGGTTTCTCTGTGTAGCCCTGGCTGTCCTGGAACTCACTTTGTAGACCAGGCTGGCCTCGAACTCAGAAATCCTCCTGCCTCTGCCTCCCAAGTGCTGGGATTAAAGGCATGCGCCACCACCGCCCGGCCATTTTGCATTTTCTTTAACTGTTGAGTCAATGTTTTCTATGGTATCTTCAGCCTCTGAGATTCTTTCTTCTATCTCTTGTATTCTGTTGTTGATGCTTGCATCTATGACTCCTGAATTCTTTCCAAGATTTTCTATCTCCAGAGATGTCTCACTTTGTGATTTCTTTATTGTTTCTACTTCCATTTTTAGATACTGGATGGTTTTGTTCAGTTCCTTCACTTGTTTGTTTGTGTTCTGTAATTCTTTAAGGGATTTTTGTGTTTCCTCTTTAAAGGCCTCTACCTGTTCACCCATGCTCCCCTGTATTTCTTTCAGGGATTTTTATGTTTCCTCTTTAAGGGCTTTTACCATTTGACCTATGTTCTCCTGTATTTCTTTAAGGGAGTTATTTATGTCCTTCTTGATATCCTCTAACAGCATCGTGAGGAGAGACTTTAAATCCAACTCTTGCTTTTCCGGTGTGTTGGGATATCCGGGATTTGCTGTGGCGGGAGAACTGGGCTCTGATATTGCCAAGTAGCCTTGGTTTCTATTGGTACGGTTCTTGTGCTTGCCTTTCGCCATCTGGTTATCTCTGGTGTTAGTTGGTCTTGTTGTCTCTGGCTGGAGCTTGCCCCTCCTATGGGCCAGTAAAACTCTGACTGTACTCCTGGGAGACCAACTTTCTTCTGGCAGGGTCTGTGCATGGAAGACTGTGGAGCTGTCTGGTTCCCTGCTGCAAATGGAGGCTTGAAGGGAAGACTCCTGTCCCAGCTGCTCCACTGATCGTATGCCATGTGCCCTCCTAGCTGTACCCCTCCAGAGAGAAGGTGGAGATCTCACCTCTGCACTCAGAAGCGAAATCGCTGCTGGGAGATCTCTCTCTCTTGGTGGGCTAAGCACAGAAGTCTTTGGAGCTGCCTGGTTCCCTGCTGCAGATGGCGGTTGGAAGGAAAGACTCCTGTCCCAGCTGCTCCACTGATCATATGCCCAGTGTCAGATCTCTTTACAGATGATTGTGAGCCACCATAGGGTTGTTGGGATTTGAACTCAGGACCTTCGGAAGAGCAGTCAGTGCTCTTAACCGCTGAACCATCTCTCCAGCCCCATCAAGCACTTTTTAAGCATTCCGTTACCCTCAAAGAAGTGTTGTGAAAAAAAATTGGTTTTGGAAACTGAATAAAATGGCATTTTTTAAGGTGGAAAGATGATGCTTGGAGAGCAGGGTCACAGAGGTCACAGAATTAAAGGTGAAAAATAGCCCAGTGTCAGGTGATGTAGGACAGATCTACTGAGGAACTCAGATGGCTTCTCTGGATTTTTAGCAAACTTGTAGTGACTTCTTGCTAGACTGAACTTTCAACACTGTAATAAAGAAATCAGGAAGATGTGCATAGTGTTCATGTGCTTAATCATGATAGCTTCAATGATGATGAGTATTCTGTCAGACAGGTGAAGGGAAATGATTGGAGGTGGTTGTCAAAATTAGGCAGGTATGGGCCAGGGAATTGATTTGGCAAGTAAAGGCACTAAGCACTCAAGCCTAAAGACCCTAGTTTGTTCCCTAGAACCCACCTAAAGAGCCAGACACAGTGGAGGGCATTTGTTCTTCACGTACTCCTTCAGTGATGTGGTAGACAGACTGAAAAGAACTGAATAGAAGCTCAGAGGTCAGCTATCCTGGAGTATGCAGTGCATCAGAGAAAACAAAACAGAGATTCTGCCACAAGAGACCCTGCCTTAAGGTGAATCATTGGTGAGATTAACTCCTGAATGCTCTCTTCTGAGCTCCATATGTGTGCCAGAGAATGTGTGTTCCTACACACACATACATGCATACATACATACTTCACACACACAAAGTAGAATTTTATAATTAAATTATGTAGCAATTAAAAAATACTTTTCCTATCATTTGCCACCATGAGTGAAGGATAAAGTAAAACATATTTAAAACTCAGAGTATTTGTGAATATATAGGTATGCAGATAATCTCGTGATCTTTCTAGAAAAAGAAGTGTTTGGCTGACATAGATTATAATTAAAATTAGTTTTAGTTATATATTTACTCTCAGAGAGTAAGTTAAATCGGAAAATAAAAATAGTAGAAATTTTATAATTGGACACAGAAAATACATAATGATTTGCCATCAAACCTTAGCAGAATGAAATGATGTAGGTAAGAGGCTTTAATCAATTATTGTGTTAAACTGCTAATTTGTCAATATTTTACCTGTACATTAATTTTTTAAAAGCACAAATGAAACGTTTGCTAGCCATTATCACACAAAGCATAATATTCAATGAGTTTTAAATAAGTAAATGAGGAAATAAGTCACAAATGTTATGCATAGTAGGGCCATTTACGAAAGAAGGACAGTGTTATTAGTCCTTTGTTTTGTTTTGTTTCATTGTCAACATAAATGCTTAAAAGAAGTACACAGTAATGCCTTGTCACTTTTTTCCATGGACTCTACAGAGAAAAAAAAAACTATAGTGAAATTTAGCATTGCACATAATCTCACAGGGCATTGGCGAATACAAAGAGATGCATTTGTTCCATTTCATAAAGGTTTTTGCTTAAGTTAGTCCAGGCTATGAATCTTGAAACCTTATTCAAGGCTGCCATTTAGTGGTCAAGACTGGAAACAGCAAGCTGAAATCAAAGCATGCTTGATTTTCAAATGATTTATTTTTCCTTGGACTAAATTGGAAATGAAAATTCATGTAATAAAAATTAAAGTTTATAATCTACATTATTTTTAGTAATTATTGGTAGTAATAATTATCAAAACATGATGATAATGATGATGATGACAACTGAAGAATTTTAGACTCTGGGTGTCTCTGATTTTTTTTTTTGAGTTTGTATACATCTTTTCCATAGTTTTAGTTGCCATGGTGTATACAGCACAGGTGCAGCAGATGGTTGCAAACCAACCAGTGCTATCCCTGTATAAAATGCCATCAAGAATTAAGAAAAATGTCAAGTCATGTAAGTGACAAAGACAAAGAGACATTCTTGCCTATGCAATTTGGGGCAACAATCACAGCCATTTGTGCCCACACCACCCCTGAACCACTGATGTCCCCACTGTTACTACGTTTTTTACCTCTAAGCTTCAGGTGGAAAATACTTGTTCTAACAGACACAAAGGCTGGAGCTAGACATGAGAATCGTCTCTCCAAGATTGTTTAAACGTTTCTGATGCCTTCACTTAAATGTCATTTAGTAGTGAGTTTGAACCCTGACTTTTGTTAGAAATGAAACCTTTTCTGGACTTCTGTAGGTTCAGGAGATAATTGCTTTGATCGTTTACTACACAGTATCTATTCTTATCCTGAGGTTATATATTCTTTTAAAGAATTCAACTCACCTACCTTTCTTTGAAGTGAACATCTGATAACTTGATCCAGTTGTGTCTCATATTTAACTGGCAAATACAGTTTGGCTTATGTGTTAGCTGAGAGTGACCCCTGGCATTGAGAAATCCCAATATAGGGCCCCCAGCCAGCAAGCACTCCTCAGTGGACCAGCCAGGGCCAACCACTTACTGACCCTCTGTGGCTGTCATTTGCAGAGAGAGCAGGCCGTCTCATGACTCTTTTCACATCTCTGCTCCAACTCACCTTTTCTCCTTCAGCATGCCAACCACTTCTTTATTCCCTTCTTTTTTTTAAGTTACTAGGCTTTTATATAGTTTATATACGTTTGCATAGGAAAAAATGTCTCCTCTGCCCCTCTTCTATTTCTTTTCCCCATTTAGTCTTTTTCCCTATTTTTTTCTAACAGTGGGTATTTATGTCAAATAACATAAGGTAATTATTATTTTAAAGAATGTACCTAGGCTCTAAATGTGAAGTTTCACGTTAATTAGGGTAATTTATGCCCCCAAATCTATTTATGCAGACTTCTGCAAAGCTACTAAATATACTTTATAAGCTCCACTCATCATCTTTCCAGATGGTAGTTTTGAAATTATTCAATTTATGAGACCAACAGATTAAATGAGCTTAAAACTTTGTTTCTCTTTCTAAGAGACATGTCCATTTATCTTACTCTTTTCCTTAAAATCAATAAAAATGGTGAGAATTATCTTTTAAAAAAATCTAATAATGGAAAGAAGAATTATTAAATTGACAAAGATTAAGGTGCCAATTTCACTAGTGATGGACAAGTCTACATTACGTGAATTGTAAATGTTTCAGACTTATAAGATCCAAGTAGAAAATCTGTTTTCTGTCTATTATGCTAATTTTTAGGTGTACTCTGGCTCAGAAACCAAATTGTCAGGTCTATGATTGATTTTATAGTTACAGCTAGTCTCAGTAAATTGCAAATAATGGGCATCATGGTGAACCTGCAGGGGCATATACACTAACACTGAGGGAGTTGTGGCTGGGCATCTATTTAGAAATGTCCCTGTTCTGTTAAAGGGAAGCCTACTAGACTTAAAGAAGAAACCCTAGACAAGTAATTTGAAGGCAACTGGATAATCTAAAGCAAAATGTTATTATAATTTATAAATATCAATACAGATTTTATGTGAAATAAAAATCCTGAAATATCACACTGAGTTGGTTTCATCAGCTGTGTACATGAATAGCTGATTTTGAAGTTAATGTCCACACCCATCATTTTTGCTTTTGTTTTGTTCCTTGAGACAGGGACTCAGTGTGTAGCCCAGTCTGGCCTCCAGCTTAAAAAATCATTTGGAACGTAAATAAAAAAATATAGAAACTAAAAAGAATCTAAGATTCTTTTGACTCAGTTTCCTGAGTGCTGAGGTGTAAGTCCTACTTCCCAGACCAGCATATTTGTATTTGTTGTTGCTGTTGTTGCTTTTCTGTAATTTTAAAAGGTTGAGTAAGGATTTCCCTATATTTTATACATATATATCATTGTACTTTGCCTACACTCCTACTTCCCTTCCGTCTGTGCCCTACACCCTCTAATTTGACCCTTATTTCTACTGACATAGTTCCTTCTCATCCTCCACACATCTTTTTTTTTTTAATTTAATTATTTACTTATTCACTTTACATCACACTCACTGTCTCTCTCCTGGTCACCTCCTCCCACAATCCTCCCTCCATCTCCCTCCCCTTCTCCTCTGAGCAGATTGGGGCCGCCTGGGTATCCCCCCAGAACACATCTTAATGAAGGGCACGTGCCAAACAGATACACGCGTTCCCTAAGTAGGAACCTTTTCAGAGAGGAGAATGACCACAACTGGTAGAGTTAATTTGTCCTCCTGACAGTCTCAGCAGCTTGTCACCCCCCTCAATGATATCCCTGCATTGCTTCCCAGATGTCCCTCTAATCTCTGATTGCTGTGTTAACTCACAAAGTTTGTAGAAAGTACAGTTTCCGCTTCTTAGAATTAACCATGTAATCTTTTTCAAACCACGCAGACTAGTTCAAGCCTTGAGACATATATTTCCTTGATTTGTTACATTCACAGAACGGAAAAAATTACTTTAAAAACAATCATTATTATAACCTGGAATAAATTCAATGTTTTTTTCTCACTCAAGTTACGATGAAATTGCTGGGAACTCGGGTACAACTTTAATAGGGCAACATTCACATCAATATAAGAATCATATAATTGGAAGGGAAAATAAACCTAAAGGTCAGCAGATATTTGAGAATATCTCTACCCAACTCTTTAACATTAGTCCTTTATAAATGTTTTAGAGTACCATAATTAATCTGAGAAAAATAAGAAGCTTTTCACATGACCATCACCTTGTTATAAAACTAAAATTATGAAAAATATTATTATATTTCTGAATTTTAATTAATTATTTATACGTGTGTACTCACGTGTGCATTGTGTGTGTACATGTGCATGTGTGTGAGTGTGTGTGTGTGTGTGTGTGTGTGTGTGTGTGTGTATGAGTGTAAGCTATGGCACATATTTCGCCAGAGAGGAACCTTTTGGGGTTGGTCCATTCTTTCTGTTATGTGGGTTTTTAAGATTAAACTCAGGTCCACAGGCTTGGTGGCTTACTTACCTACTAAGCTATTTCTCTGGTCCTCAACTGAAGTTTTAGCACAGACACGTAAGTATTATTAGGATGTTAATAGGATGAAATATAAGACACGTACCATAAAGTTCCTCTGATAATGAATATGTGTAATTTCTTTGTTAAAGTCAATCACGTAGCCATTGAAGGACCAAACAAATGTGAGATCCAAGGCTGGATCAAAAGATGCAGCACACTGCATGGTGGCATTTTCTCCAACAGTGATATCAGCATTGATTGGGGCCAAAATGATTCGTGTGGGATCTGTAGGATTTGAAAAGAAAAGTAAATCACAGTTAAAGAAAACACAAGAAAAAGCAAAATTCGAGACATCGGATGACCGGGTACTGTGAAAGCATTAAAGCCAACTTTGGAGCTCTAAATCCACCAACTGAAGACTGTGAACAAGTGTCTGCTTGATTCACAGGTAACCCTACTTTCTCCCTTCCTCTGAGATGCTAACACCACCATGTGAAGACCTGCCTCAAATGCAGGCTCATCTCACAGTTGGTACGGTACTACCTGTATCCTTCCATGTGAGTGGACCCTAAGACCATCTGAGGATGTGATGCATGCAGAAGGCCTGTTCACCTCAAAGGTAGCTCTTACCTCCCTCCTTCCGGGACTCAATGTTGCAAACTGGGGACTTAAATTGAACAATTGTGTGTGCCATCTTTAGCTGTCACTCTCTCCTCTGGTAAGCTAACCATGGTTTTTAAGGAGCATGTTCTCTGTATAGACTGCCCACTGATGGAGCCAGAAACTGTGGTTTTCTCTAGCTGAGCTAGGATTGCCTCTCCTATCCCAATTGTGCAAAAGCTTTGGGTGGGTCTAAGACTGAACTTGGAGTACCATTCAGCTCTCCCCAAACCTGACAAATTCAGATCTCAAAGCCCACTCAAAAGAAAAAAATATGGGCCAGATACTTATACTAAAAGGTACAATGAACAATCTTACTACAGATCCCCAAGGCCCATCTCTCTCTCCTCTTTACTCTCCGCTCTCTCTCCTCTCTCCCTTTCCCCTCTCCCCCCTTTTCTCTCTCTCTCACACACATACACACACAAACCAAGTAACACAAAATCCAAGACAGCATGCCTCCTCCAAAAATTATTCAGCCTGAGTTAGCGATCCCCAAGGAAAGCAATTTAGACGACAGGATAATTAATAAAAAAGAACAATTATGGATATGTTTAAGAAGCTCAAAAGGGATGTAAATAAATGCTAAAATGAAAGTCAATAAAACACAAACAGTTCAATAAAATGAGAACAGCTCAGGACTTATGAAAATATAATTCAATACAGATATATAATTACTGAAGAATACATATACTTATATAACTTGAAAAGAAAACTCCAGTATGTTTAATAAAAAGCTCAATGGAAAACCTCATTAATAAAATATATCTAGCAGAAGATAGGACATCAGAGCTTGAAGGCAAGGAAGAGAAATTGGATTATTCAGTTAAATAAAATAAATTTCAAAAGACCCATAAACAAAAAAAGGCAAAGTCTTTGGGATAGTATAAAAAGTCCTATTGTGAGTGTGTCCTCTGGGATAAGTGGTCCCCATCTTTGGGAATTCAGCTAGACTTCTTGCAAAATTGATTATCTGTCCTGGGCTTGTTAGCTGTTCATCCCTAACATAGAGGGTTGAAGAGCATTTATCAGCTCCCTACCACCTGTCGTATGAATATCTGTCTTAATTACATGTGGCTCAGATAGGGACTACTGGAGAAAGTATGGAGGCAGGCTTCATCTATGCATTTATGGGAAGCCTTCACCCCTACTAGATAAAGGATTTTCAGGTGTGTCCTGTTGGGAAAGGAGCACCCACATTCCTGGAAGCAAACTCTTACATATGCTCTCCCAAGGAAGCCCAGTAGGCTCTTTGGTATCTGTGATGGTTTGTATATGCTCAGCCCAGGGAGTGGCACTATTAGGAAGTATGGTCCTATTGGAGTAGGTGTGTCACTGTGGATATGGACTTTAAGACCCTCATCCTAGCTGCCTGGAAGCCAGTACTCTGCTAGCAGCCTTCAGATGAAGATGCAGAACTCTCAGCTCCTCCTGCACCATGCCTGCCTGGATGCTGCCATGCCCATGCCTTTATAATAATGAACTGAACTGCTGAATCTGTAAGCCAACCCCAATTAAATGTTGTCCTTATAAGACTTGTCTTGGTCATGGTTCTGTTCACAACAGTAAAACCCTAACTAAGACAGAAGTTGGCACTGGGAGTAGGGTATTGCTCTGATAAACCTGATCATGCTTTTGTTTGGAAGAATGTGGATTTGGGGACTTCGGATTTGGAAAGCAGTGGAATGCTTTAAGTGGGGCTTAATGGGGTATCCTAGTAGGAATATGGAAGACTTTGTTACTGAGAGTGATTTGAACTGTGCCTACCTGCCTACCTAAGGTTTTAGTGGAGAATTTCAATATGTGTCTAGAGACTGTTTTGGGGGATTTTGGTGAAGAATATGTATGCTTTTTACCTTGTCTGAAAAGTGTAACTGAGGCTAAGGTAAAGAGACTTATATTAATTACAATGACAAGGGAAATCTCAAAAAAGCCTAGCAGAGACTTTGTTCTTTGATTAAGTCTCATGAAGAGCATTTTGAACAAACACAGCAAGCTGAGAAAGGAAAAATATAACATATATGGTATTAAAGAGGCACCAGGAAGTGAAATGGAGCTGAATCCTATGTTCAGGGATATTAAATTGAATTAAGGGAGTAGTGACCTTGGGGCAAGATTTCACCCAGTTAAGTTTAGGTCCAGGCATGATTGAACAAGCCTATAATCCCAGGAGGCAAAGACATGCAGATCTCTGAGTTCAAGGCCAGCCTAGAACACAGCAAGTTCTAGGTGAAGAAAAGCTTAGGTTCAGGCTTGGTGGACTACAATACACCTTTAATCCCAGTGCTTAGGAGATAGGTTCTGAGTTCAAAGTAAATCTGCAGAGCAAGTTCCAGGACAGCCAAGCTTAGGCAGTGAAGGAGTTAGAAAACAGAAAGCTAGTGATAATGTAATAGAACTAGGGGTTCATGTTCCAGCCCTAGCAAGCAGCAGAACTTGGCAGCTTTGGCCATGTGGCTCTGACTTTAGAGTCCAGTATAGAAGGGACTACTGGGACAGTGGATGTTGATAAGCTGGAGCTAAGAAATTAGTGGTGATTAAGAAGAGACCAGCATCACTGAGGTGAAGTCTTCTGGGAAGTGTTTTCTGAGAACATTTTCAGTTTCTGAGAATAAAGAAACTGTGTTCCAAAGATAGCAAAGGCGTACCTCGTGCTGCACTTGTATCTGGTAATGTGTAAAAGTCACCCAGGTGGTACTAGTTTTGAAGGCTTGAAGGGGTCATAGAGAAGAGCTGAGACTTGGCACTGTGAGAGGCCAGGGATGGTCACTGGTGAAGGTGCAGCCTCAGTTGTAGTTGATGGCCCAAGACTGAAGGAATCATGCAAAGGATTTGAGACTTGGCACCATGAAGAGAGCCTATGAGAGGCTATTGGTGAAGCCAAGTTGCAGCAGAAGAACCCAGTGTACTGGAGATGCCATTACCGTGGTCTGATCATCAAGGACAACAGCAGCAATGGAGTGGATCAACCTGATCTTAGAGTGCTACAGAGAGAAGAGCTGAGGAGTGATGCCAGCCTTTTGGAAGAGCACAGAAATCATGTGTGGATCCCAGTCATTGAAACAAGAAGCTGTAATATTGAAATTGCCTTGAAGACCCCAAGATGTTCAAGATGCCAGAGCCATAGGCTATCTGCTGAGGAAAGCAGCTAACAGGGAGTAGAACTAGCCCAGGAGAAAGAAGTGGGTAGCAGTGAACAAAGACAAAAAATGAGTTGGAGATCTGAAGACAGCTTTGATATCAGAAATGAAGATACAGAGTTTGGAGTTTGCCTAGCTGGTTTCCTGTCTTGCTTTGGGGATTACAGTTAGGTGATTAGATGAATCTTAGAAGAGACTTTGAACTTTGCACTTTTAACATTGTTGAGACTGCTATAGACTATGGGGACTTTTGAAGATGTACTAAAGGTATTTTGCATTATGCTATGTTATTTGTATTTTTGAACAAGCCTATGGGGGCCAGAGAGTGTAATGTGATGGTTTGTATGTTTAGCCCAGGGAGTGGCACTATTAGAAAGGTAGCCCTGTTGGAGCAGGTGTGTCACTAGGTGTGGGCTTTAAGACCCTCATCCTAGCTGCCTGGATGCAGTTTTACTAGCAGCCTACAGCTGAAGATATAGAACTCTCAACTCCTCCTGCACCATGCCTGCCTGGATGCAGTCATGTTCCTTCCTTGATGATAATGGACTGAACTGCTGAACCTATAAGCCAGCCTCAATTAAATGTTTTCCTTATAAGAGTTGTCTTGGTCATAGTGTCTGTTTACAGCAGTAAAATCCTAACTAAGACAGTTTCCAAGAGAGATTTTTGGCAGAACCATGTATCAATTTGTTATTAGAACCTTAGAAATGGTAGAAATTATTTACATTTCATCTGGAAAAGAATGTCCAGGGATAGAGATGACCACTGTAGTAAAAAAAAATATTATCAAAAGAAATTCCCCATGTCATATAATAGTCACAACTCTAAATGTACAGAAGAAAGAATATTGAAGATAAAAGAGAGAAACACAAAATAGCATATAAAGGAATGCTCATCAATTTTGATTATGGAAATTTTTCAATGAAGATTTTTTAAATGCCTAAGACACATAGACTAATATCCTACAAGTTCCACAAGACCAGAGATATCAACCCAGGCAACTAAACCCACTAAGGTTTTGACCATTATTGAAGAAAAGAGAAAATCTTACCATAATAAAAGCAGACTAAAAGAATCTGTTATCACCAAGCCACCCCTATGGAGAAGAGTGAGGAATAACTCAGATTGAAGAGAAAAATAACCATGTCTAAGATACTACAAGGAAAGATAAACAATGGTAGGTTAAGCAGAGGAAGACTAAGAAAAGAAACATCACAAGGTTAACAAAATGACAAGAGCCAACACAAGTTTTTTTTTTCAATAATACTTTTGAATATCAATTCCCTAGTCAAGCAACACAAGCTTGAAGGCTGGATTAGAAAACAGTATTCATCATTTTTCTATCACCAAGAAACACAACTCCCCATTAAAGATAGATACTACCTTATGGTAAAAGGATAAGCAAAGGAATCCTGATCAAATATACAGAAAATAGTTTCTAATAGGAATTTGGTAGCACAGGAAATAAGACCAACAATTGACAAATGACATCTCATAAAACTAATAAGCTTTTATACTGTAAATAAAACCATTAATTGAATGAAGAGGAAACTACACCCAATTCTCTGACAGATGGTTGTTAATATTTAACATGCATAAATAACTCAAAAAACTATACATTAAGAAAATAAACAACCCAATAATTTGAATTCATCAATTTGAAGAGACTCCTCAAAAGAAGAAATAAAAATAGTTGATATCATACTGTGAAATCCCAGATGGTGTTATTTATTAAAAATCCTGCTTCAAGTTGTGAAGCTCAGACCTTAATCACGCCTTTAATCTCTAGACACACCCTTAGTAAACACTTTTAATCCCAAACAATGAAGGTTAAGTGACTTTGTAGAAGGAAGCACCCATGTTTGAAACTGATGTCTAACTGAGTGGCAGACAAAGTGATTAATCAGAGAATGATTTGACACAACAGGGTATATACAACTCTCACAAGTAGAGAGAGGAAAGGGAAGCTATTTAAGGAGCAGTGCGGGGGGGGGGGAGCGCAGTTTTACTGAGACGGGTGTAAGAGAGAGAGCAAGCTAGAAACAGGTGAAGACAGATGAGTCCGAGAATGAGAAGGGGCCAGATGATCAAAACAGACTTCAGAGTTGGTTTGACGTCAAGCAGGGCAATTCAGTCAGAGGCCCAGAGTGAAGACAGATCGAACCAGTCAGCTTGGACAGGAATTTGGGCCAGAAGAGCTGAGTTGAACCAGCCAACCAGAGTTAAGAAAGAGCTAGAAAGTGATCTTATTCAGGAGTAAGGCTCAGAGGCTGAAAACATTCTAGGCCTAGATAAGATTATACAGAGGCTAGAAGCTTCTCGAATTAGAGCTAGGTTAGCAAATGATGCAGTAAGCCTCCGAGATGACAAGTACGTCAGGCAAATAAAAGATACTTCAATAGTAATGCAAGTACAGAAAGACAAAAAATGTATGTTTTTTCTTATATGTGGTTCCTAGCTTCAAGTCTTTAGATTTTTATGTTTAAACTGTAATATCTGTCAAAGTAAGTAAACTAGAAAAGAACCATTGAGGTGGGGAAATTCCACTGAAGTATAGGGGAGGGGATAGAATTTCACAGGTGATATAAAAACAAACGAAATTTAGGGAATGGAAAGTCTAATCGGGATGTGTGTTGGAAGATAGCAGAGATGAGGATGCAAGACATATTCATCAAAACTAATAACCTGTGAAAAAACACATACAAAACTTACTACTTAAAAAATAAAAAATGTTGAGTTAATAAAAAGCATGCACAAGAGTTAGAAGATAGCTTTTCTTCCTGTCTGGTTAATGCTAGTCCTGAAAACCAAGGGTTTCTAAACACACAACAGGGGCAGGTATGTGATACCTCTTGATCAGTTGTTGGTCAGAGGGGCTAAAGACTCCCAAATAATGCAGGCCCCTTCTCACTATAACTAGTTTGCAAAACCTCTGGCTGAAAAACAACAGATACCTTTGCTATAAGGGGAGAAATGAAGCTGGAACTGAGCCTGAAAACTTTCTCCCTGCTACCTAGCTTTCAGGTTGCTGTAAGATGTTATATAGAGAACTTGGGGAGACATCAACAGTCTTACCCAGCTATAAACCCTATGGCCTATAATACCAATATGTCAAATAAGATGTGCTCACTTATGCAACTGCGGTATGATTGTTATGGGGCTAACCACCTGCTATGATTGGACTTGAGGCTGGTCCTTCATGAAGCATTTCAAACCCATTTCTTAAACCCATTCCAAAACCCATGACTTCAGAGGTCTTAGACCTTAGAAGAAAACTTGATATTATTTCATATCTAAGTTGTTATGGTACTAAACTTGCTTCTACAGTTTTATGTTTATACCTACAAACAAATGCTATTCCTAGATTTATATCAGTGGCATCTCCACAATGGATGGCAGTGCATTCAGAGAAGTTCATGATGTCTCAAAGTGCTGAGAATAAGAGGCAGTTGAATGCTCAGTGCTAATCAGGACAGTTATACCACCTTTATAAAGCTTGTCGAATACCATGGAAAAGAGGATGGAAAGAATGAAGAAGTTGAATAATAGGCACAAGTTCTGTGAAGTGCTGTCTTCTTAGCATGGCAAAGCCAATGCAGTCATGACTTCATAACAACTGTGGTGATCTATGATGAGGCTACACAAGCCTGAGCTTGTGGGGCCCACCCTTTCCCTGTGGAATCATTGGCATCTGATAGATTTCAGAGGAGGGACCACTATTATCCAGTTTTGTGCTCGGGCCCACCCTTTCCCTGTGGAATCATTGGCATCTGATAGATTTCAGAGGAGGGACAACTATTATCCAGTTTTGTGCTCACTGAGATGTCCACCATGTCCCAGAAAAGATGACATGGGTTAAACTCAGTAGCTCTTAACAAAATAACAAAACTGATCACCATCACTAATTGGCAATGACAAAGTCATGAGAAGGAAAAGAGGACTGTTAGAAAGAAAGTGGGTAACAGGGGTGGGAATGATATCAGATGGTAGTTATAACAATCGGAATGAACATCCTACATATGTGAAAGTGAAAAAAATAAAAACTCAATAAAAGGTCTGAAAAAGGAATAAAATCCAATATATTTTGATGCTCTTTGTAAAGGGATAGGATGTTCTCACATCCAGTTCCAGTAACAATACTCCAGAGGAAGAGACTTGCCCTGAAGACCTCATGAAATACTCATAAATGGGAACTCATAAATACATTAACTGTACTGGAAGCTCAGTTTTGAATCACATATATGTAATACTGTAAAACATAAGCATCATCACTTAAAGAGAACAGCATGGATCAAGTATCAAAGGATTCCTTACTTGTGATCACCAGAGTCCCAGTGCTATTAGCTTTCCCTCTATTATTTTCTGCAAAGCATGTATAGATTCCTCCATCATTTCTTGTAATGTTATTGATTTCCAAGCTACCATCTTCCCATATGAGTATTCTATTGAAATTAAAAAAAATAAAAATTCAGTCATTTAAAAACATACATTATTATCATCCCTTGCATTAAATGTGCTAACAGTATTATTCTTTATACCAGTTTCTTAGTACGACATTTGCCTGCATAAAATGTTTGAATTTTCTAGTCTTTATTTCAAATGTTCTTTCTCAGTTTTGGCAAATTGTTAAAAAGCTGAGTTCTTATTTTCCCAGATCTTATAGCTAACATCCTAGAGAAGATTCATCTATACTCTTTACTCTTTAAGAAAGAAGACACATTTCAGTCAAGCAGAGGCCTCTTTCTCCAAATCTGAAGAAACAAAATTAGCCACTGTTCCATGAGCTGTACAGAGAACCTGGTCACTGTGTTTTGTGAAGGACACAGGTTCCAGCTTGTTGCCATCTTGACTGGGGATCTGGAGACTTTGTAATGAGTCCAATTCTTGCAGACACTAAGCTCCTCTTAGAGGCACTTTTGACCAAAGCACTCTCCTAGGCCCTTATCAGTCTTTCTCAGATATGCAGAATGTAGTCTTTCTCAGATGTGCAGAATCCAAGTCCCTTCAATGAAAAATCCTCTGCCTTCTTTCACCCTGTGTCCTTACTCAGGCCTGTGCCTCATTTGACATCTCTCCATCTTCCATCTAGATCTTTCTCTATTTTCCCTCCCGAACACTGCCACTAGTAAATACCACTTTTACGTGGCTTCTCCTATCTTGGCACTTGGCTCCTTGTAAATGTTCTCACGGTACAGACGTTAATGTACCAGGCTTCCTCTCACTTCAAGTCCTTGTCAAGCTACTACCCATTCCTCATTTCATTATTTTGCCAGCACAGACATAAAAAGTACAGTGAAGTAACAGTGAAAAACCTCTAATAATTTCTCCTAAACTCATATTAATTTTAGTTAAACCCCAACCCCAACACACACCATTGAAACTGATCATCATCACATTCAAAGATCCTACAGTTTTATATCGCAAAATGACATTTCAGTTGCTGTACTTTAGTTAGTGATGTGACTGTGTATAAGTCCCAATGAAACTATAAAAGAACCCTAAAGGTCCTGTCATCTGAGGACCTAAAGGTCCACAGCAATATCACGCACAAGCATTGATCAAGTTTATGGATACTGAACCTAAATACCTACTGCCGTGTCATCTTACAAACTGTAGTATATATAATCCTCATACAACACCACTCTATATTATCAAAAAATGACTAAGCTTCTGCCTTGTCTAATTCCTATACTTACTTCATCATATACTTTTTCATATGGTATGAAAATGAAACAGACATGAAGCAGGCACAGAAGTCCCTGCTTTGCTGAACTACTTTTTATACTTATACTCATTCAAAAAAATGTTATAGTTACTACTCATTAAATAGTCAGTATATTAATTATTAAAAGTACACAATCATTACTTTAAAATTAATATAATTACTATTAATTGATAAAATAATTTTAATAACATGATTGATATCATTAATAAAATATTAATAAAATAAGTAATGTGTTATATTTAACCATTATCTAGACTCAGTTTTCAAAAATTCATAACTGTACGTATCTTTTACAAATATTTAATTATATATACATATATACATAGAAAACACATTACAACACCCAAAAATCTTACATATGAACATTCTCTTACATAGTGATTATTTACACTGAGTTGTTAATGATTTAAAGTACTAATCTGAAATTGAAATTGAACTTGGAGAGTAGATGGCAAAGCACTTGGCTGACATCAGAGTTTTAAGGACACTCAGCCCAGTGACATTGTAAGAGCTCAGAAGCCATTGAACATCAGTGATATCCCCATCTGACCTGACCTGCTGCTGTTGACAAGCCACTCTGTCCCTTTGCTCCATGAAAACTTGGGTTTTGGTGCAGCCTTGGGTTTACATTCAATGATAACTCTTCCTCCTTTCGCAGCCAAGATCTTTTTCTTCATAGGATTCATTTCAAAAGTTGGAGCTAAAGCTATTAGGTAAACAGATGTTGATTATTCCCATTTGTTAGCAAATCCAAACATTTCTTCTGGATTACAGCATGTTTCATTGATAAATAATCAATAGAAATATTGGATTTGTACTTTATGAGGAACTTCATATATAAATTTTTATTTAATGATTTAGAAACATAGGCTTAGTTCAAATGGACAATTGCTGCTAACTTTATCAATCAAATTTTAGTCTTAATTATGTTAAGTACCTATTCACTTAAAAGGCATCATGAATTCAACTGTTCGTTTTTAATTCTACAAGGTAATTGGTGGAAAGGATGGGTAGAACCTTACATGCTATCCATGCTACGTAAATTCTTAGACATGCTCACAGCCATCCCACTCAGCATGCCTCAAGGCATACTAATGAAAGAATTGAAATCTATTAAACTGATATAATTCTGTTATGGCATCACAGGTAGTTGACTGGTAGGATTAACATTTGAATCAGAAAATGCTTTTCAATTAATAATGGAATCCCATTTGACTTTCTATTCACTAAACACCAACTGAGTGCATATACTCTTTGATAAGCCAATCCAGGGGGTCGTGAGCTACCTAAAGACAGCTCAAAGAATTCTGGATCCAAACACTTGATTACGGAGCACAGGGCATAGCTGAAGCTTGTCTTCAAGTCACACATACCGCAGAATATTAGTTATGAAATAATGACACAGAGTCTCCTATCTAGTAACCCCAGTGATGGCATACCCTTTGTCTTCCAAATTCTCCCATCTAGTCCAATGCTATTAGTCACCTTGGCTATTAATAGACACGATGTATCCCAGTCATCTGTATCTTGCCCCTCCTGGGGGGAGTTTGCTTTTTTCAGGATGATTTGTACTTGAATCTTTATCATTGAGTATAGTGATTTTTAAACTTTAACTGCCTATCAAAATCATCCAAATATCTTGTTCTGATGTCTGCTCAGTGGACTGATGGTGGGTAGGGTTATGCACTTGTAAGAAGCCCCAGGAGCTGCTGCCTCAGCTGCTTCTCCAAGGAAGTTGCTTTTTACAGCAAATATTTAGTCTATTCAGAGGTTCTCAACCTGCACAGGGGTGGCATATCAGATATCATGCATGTCCAATTTTTACATTACAATTTATAACAGCAGCAAAATTACACATATGAATTAGCAACAAAAATAATTTTTTGGTTGAGGATCACCACAACATGAAGAACTGTATTAAAGTATTACAGTATTAGGAAGGTTGAGCATCACTGGCCTACATCATTGCTCCTTTAGTCTGAATTTTGAGAACAAGCAATATAAATAAGTAACTAACCTGCATTGTGTATCTAATCACAGTATAGTGAAATTGAATGCTAGCTACTTATAGTCTCTCACCTTATTATAGGTTGTTTGCTTAATATTTATCAGAAATCAGAAAGGGATACTGACCTAGGATCTTGAGCTCTGCATTTGCATAAATGGACCCATACGCATTTTCTGCTATGCACTGGTACATTCCGGCATTTTCAAAAGTCACATCATACAGTCTCAGTTCTCCTTTGTGATACTGAAGGGTAAAATAAAGTGCATGGATGTGAGGAACATGCATGGTATGTAAATTCTTCAGTCAGCTTTATGTCAATGCTTAATTAACTTAGGAACGTTGTGGTCGCACACTCTCATTATCATCTATGATCCACAAACTGGAGTGTTCGCGGCATGGAGAAGACCAACCCACTTACCATGCCCAATGGCTCTTGTTCTACTCATCCTACAGAGCCCAGAGTCCACATTTTCCCCTTTGGACCAGCTGGGACATTAGAGTGGGAAGGTAGAGAAGGGACCCACTGTTGTCACTTGTACCAAGGCTGGGATCGGACTTAGCACGTCTTTCTTACCTCTGTTTCTGTGGGGTTGAGGGGAACAGTGGCAAAGAGGGGACAATATCAGTGGAGATGGTTAAATAGGAAGGGGAGCAGTGGAACAAAGGAAAAATGAGGAAAAAGAGAGAGAGGTAAAGATAAGATTACAGAACGCTGTTGAAAGTGAAAGAAGACACTTTGTTTTTCAAGGAAGTTTTTTTCTTGTGTTTCAAGGGCCCAAGTACTCTTTACTCTACTGACCATCTTGTGACTGAACTCGCACTCAGGAACAGTGAGGCACTTCAACATACTTACCGCGTAGCCATTTTTCAGCCACCTGATGGTAGGAATGGGTTTCCCTGTGGCCACGCAAGGCCAGTAAAGGTCACTGCCTATGTCCACCTCAGTGTCATTGATATGCTCTACCCATTCAGGAAATGCTGTAAAGGAGGAACAAGGTAAGTGTTTCAATCCCCATCCCAATCTCAAGAAAATAAAATTTGCATTTTTAGCTTTATTCTGGAGAATACATCCAATATTATACGTCTGCTTGCACAGGTCTATATCCTATAAAATTCACATACTGTTATAGGGTAAGGTAACTGTAATTTAGTTAGAAATTGTGCTTCTAGATATTTTAAATTATGTGTATATGTGTATCTTCATGAGTTTATGTGCACCATGTGCACATAGGTAGCCCCAAAGGTTATTGGATTCCCAGGAGCTGGAGCTCTAAGGAGTTAGAGCCACCTGACATGGGGCAACAAACTGAATTCCAGTCTTGTGAAAGAGCAGCAAGTGCTTTTAATTTTTGAAGCATCTTTCCATCCCTTCCAATTATTTTTTTATTTATAAATTTAAAGGTTAATTCAAGAAAAATACTTAACTGATATTTGTTTTATAACTTGAATCTCTTAGATATGCCAAAATGACAATTGAGGTTTTTAAAAAGCTATTCCTCAATTTGCTATTATATATAGCAAGCTGAGACATAACTTGAATATATACATATATATATAATATATGTGTTAGGGTTAGGATATATATATATATACATATATATATATATATATATATATATATGTGTGTGTGTGTGTGTGTGTGTGTATCTGTGTGTGTGTGTCTATTTTACCTTTTGGGTTAAGATTTAGGACCAACTCAATTCCCCATATTATAGACTATCTGCTCAATGAGGCTTTTGGGTATTGTGTGACATAGCATCTTACTCTCCAGGTATAAGAATGAACAGAACACTTAATTCATTTCCACACAGCAGCTCCCTTAGCACCTGTCACTGGGGAAACTTCCCGAGTGAGTGAAATGGACTTCAGTCCATTTTTATTTTTATCTACTTGGCAGTTGTAGAAAATGAGAAAACGATAGAAATTGCCTCCAAGGAAAAAGAATGTTTCCAAATGAAAAATCAGTGTGGTTAAATATTTCAGTTATCTAAGCAGCCCACACAAATGTAAATAAATAGTGTAAAATAAGGACAGAAACACAGAGAGGGAAGTCTCCATGGAGGGCTCCATTTTATTTCCTTTTTTTTTAATTGAAAATGAGACCTTGCAGTTTGTTTATTTTCTGTGGAAAGTGCATGTGCATATTATTATAAATATTCCATATATGTATATATAATTATATATGTACATGAGAAATCAGAAAATATTTTGTGAGTGATCCAGACTATCAATATTAAAGTAATACATGGATAAGCGGATGTCTCTTTATGTATATTTTGCAGTATAAAATCTAATTTAGGTTACTTTTCACTAATCATGTTTGTAACTTATGGGGAGAATTTTAGAAACTGAATGCTGACAAATCTATTAGTTGAATACAGGTTTTACTTTGTACAGAATCTCTTCAGTACCTTAATGGCAACTCTGATGCCTTGGCTTCTCAGGGTGACACATGGATGTGACCATACATAATACAACATCAAGAATAAAGAGTTGAATCACTTTGGTGAATTGTGTATGTGGTTTCATTATATAGCTTTGAAGATAGTTTCATTCGAGCTATAGATAAAGCTATGTCATACTAGTAAAGAGGAACTAAAGGATGGGTTATTTAAAATAACTCCATCGTTTCAATTCTTTAAGGCCTTAGGTATTTGACAGCTCAAATTTTTAATTTTTACTCTACTGAGAACCTGGAGTGAAATTTTCCAAATGCATTGAAATAACCTTATCTGCAATCATTAGACCCAGCATAAAAGTGGTAATACTATTCAAGATGTTCACAGAGCCCACAGACTTTGTTCCTCTATTAGAATCCATTCCATATACACTTGATATATGTCCTACTAATGATACTGAGGCATTGGATATTCAAGTTCAGGGGAAATATTAACATTCAAACTCCAAAGGTGTGGATTTTTAAAATTATTTTCCAGCATTGAAATCATACAGGGATACAGAGACATTCACTTACTGACACTGACCACCCAGGGGCGGAATGGATGAGTTAGGAGGACATGGAAGGGGAAGTGAGAGTTTGGCATGGGTGTGTAGGATCCAGGTGCCAAGCACCCAGGATGCAGTGCAGAGGAGAGAAGTGTGACTTGACTGCTCTGATCAGATGCAACTGAGAATCGATCAGCTTTAGCAATGAACATTCTGAGTGATTCTACAAAAATTGGTTCAGCAGAGAATGTCCATGAAAGCAAATTGGAGTGAATGGAGAGAGAAAACCACTGGATATGATGATCAATGTTTAGAGTTCAAATGACTCCATTAAAATTTACTTTTGGAAGAGACCAGGAAAGGACAAGCAGAGCATGAGCCGGAGTTAAAAACAAAGCAAACACACAAGGGGAAATGCAAGGGTATTGCTATGAGTTCAAGGCCAGCCTGGTTTACACAGTGAGGTACAAGACAACCAGGACTATATAGAGAGACTGTGTCTCAAAAAAACAAAAAAAATGGCCATTTTTACTATATTAATCCTGCCAATCTATGAACATGGGAGATCTTTCCATCTTCTCAGGTCTTCTTCGATCTCTTTCTTCAGAGACTTGAAGTTCTTATGCAGATCTTTCAGGTGTTTGGTTAGAGTCATACCAAGATACCTTATATTGTTTGTGACTATTGTGAAGGGTGTCATTTCCCTAATGTCTTTTTCACCCTGTTTATCCTTTGAGTATAGGAAGGCTACTGATTTGTTTGAGTTAATTTTATATCCAGCCACTTTGCTGATGTTGTTTATCAGCTGTAGGAGTTCTCTGGTGGAGTTTTTGGGGTCACTTAAGTATACTAGCATATCATCTGCAAAATAGTGATATTTTGACTTCTTCATTTCCAATTTGAATCCCTTTGACCTCCTTTTGTTGTCAAATTGCTCTAGCTAGAACTTCAAGTACTATATTGAATAGATAGGGAGAGAGAGAGGGCAATCTTGTCTAGTCCCTGATTTTAGTGGGATTGCTTCAAGTTTCTCTCCATTTACTTTGATGTTGACTACTGGTTTGCTGTATATTGCTTTTACTATGTCTAGGTATGGGCCTTAAATTCCTGATCTTTCCAAGACTTTTAACATGAAGAGATGCTGAATTTTTGTCAAATGCTTTTTCAGTATCTAGTGAATAATCATGTGTTTTATTCTTTGAGTTTGTTTATGTAGTGGATTACATTAATGGATTTCTATGTATTGAACCATAGAGGAAGGGGAAGGGAGGAGGGGTTAGGGGGTTTCCGAAGGGGAGACCTGGCAAGAGGAAAACATTTGAAATTTAAATAAATAAAATATCCAATAAAAAAGAAAAAAAATAAAAACAAAAACTAAACAAGGAAGCAAACATTGGAACGATCTCATTGAAGTCTAGTTGTTTATTCCATATTATAGGAAGTCGTAATAGTAGCTCCAGCCTAAAGAAGTTCCAAGAGTCTGAGCCTGGAGAAATAACTCAGTGATTAAGACACTTGTTGCTCTGATAGAAGACTGCATTGAAGTCTCAGTATGCACATGAGGCTCAAAACCATTGGAAACTACAACTCCAGGGAATCCAATGCCCTCATCTAGCCTACAGAGGTAGGCATCAGCCACAAATACAATACACATACATACATGCAGGCAAAATACTGGTGCACACAAACAAAAGTTAATACATCTTAAGAAAATAATGGAATCTCCAAGAGTTGCCTGGAAAGAATTTGTGTCTTTCCAGGTAAGTTAGCTCTGATGGTTGAGGGCCAAAGATTTACACTGAGATAACTTTGTCAAAGTAAAAAGAGTTGATTCCTTATACCATGGCTTCTCTAGCCCCAGTAACATGAGCCCCTGGGGCTTCTTTAAGAAATATACGTGGTAAAGCTCACAGTAATCTTCTCAGTCAGAGATTCTAAGGGAGGCCCAACAGTCAGTACTTTTATCAAGCCCCTCAGGGAATTCTGATGCATGTTAAGCTTTGCCAACCATTAACTCAAACTTAAAACCATAATGTATATGTTCTTCTATAAATAACAATACTGAGAAAAAAAGAGAATAATAGAAGATTAAATGAGCAACTCTTTGTGAAAATTATCAACAATTATCTTTCTATTACTATATTCATAATATCAAAAGTACAAGTTCATACTGACTATAACTCAAAGTTGTAACTTAATTAGAAATGAGGTAAATAGTTCCCCTAGCTGAATAATAGAATATACATCACATCTTTTAAAACTATTAATTATTCTATGATAATTCTTCCTCAAGTATGGAAAAGCCTTTGAATAAGACGTTGGTGGTGCTCATAAAGAATTAAGATATCTACCTTGAACATAAATTCTTGCCTGGTGCTTGTCCTTTCCCCTAATGTTCTCAGCCTCACACTCGTAGAGACCTTCGTCTTCTAGCTGGATGTTGAAGATCTTGAGGACAGCCCCTGAGGTACTTATCTCGGCAGTGCTAGGCATTGGTTCTAACACCTTCCGCCACCGAATATCAGGAACAGGGCTTGAGAGAGAAGATATAGAAGCTCAGGATCCACACTGATTAAAGAAGAAGAGTTTAAGTTCTTCATTTCCCAAAAAGGCACAAAAGCTGTTGTATTCCTAGGCATGGCCATGAAAAGCACGAGCATACTTACTTTCCAAGAGCAAAACACTCTAAAGTCACATTTTGGCCCATCATGGTGTATATGTCCTTGAACTGCACAACAATATCAGCAGGATATGGCTTCGTTGTTCCTAATATTAAAAAAAAAGAAGAAGATACAAACGCCCATAATTGTTATTCACAATATTTTTCCTTTTGTTCATGTCATGGAAAATTCGCAGGGTAGTACTGCATCAATATGGAAGGGGGTTTTTTTTGTTTGTTTTTATTTTGTTTTTTTACACATAGGTATGTTTTCATCCCATTATATAGATTTATTTGTCTATGCATAATGTGTGAAAATATGAACTTCATTGAACATCCTGATATCCAATCAGACTAACTTTGCTACTGACTAGCTCATCAGACTAAATTGGCTACAGAATTTTAAGGTGTCATTAAGGAACTTCAAATACATGTAAAATAGTTTGACCAGTGCTGTGAGGCACTTAAGGAGGTAGAAAAAGAAGAAAGAGACAAAAATATGAAAAATGAAAGGGAAAAAAGGGAAGAAAGTGAGAGAAAGGAGTGAATTGAACAAACAGAAGACAGAACAAGGATTTATTCTTAGAAACTAAGGAAATGGTAGAAACCAAGGAAATGGAGCAAGAGGGTTGGCAGAGACAAGTCAATTATTATGACAGTGCTCACGCTATGCTGCAGATATGACTTGTCTCTGTTGTTCAGCATATCAGTTATGAAAGGTGTGCTGATAAAAACATGCAAGTGGCTTAATGCATTATTAACCACCAAAACACGAGTATGTACTGCTAAAAAAGTAATAAATATTCCATGACAATATCAAGGCAAAACAAAATAATCAGCCTATGAGTCGTCACCAAATAAAGTATTACAGAGGGGATATGGAAATCTCAGGCAGAAATCAAAACAGAACTGAAACATCTCAGGATAAATCTCTAAGACGGTACAGAGAATTAGAGATAGCATGTATGAAGTCAAATGACGATACAATGATATTAAAATCTATGACCTGAAGGTCATCTGAAAGCATGATGCCGAGGGCCCAAGAACACAGTATAAGAAGTTCCGAGACCAGTGTTGTCAGCGGGTAAATAAATACCAGTGGGGTTTGGTAAGAATATAGATCTTACCTTTGGCATAAGGTGAAACCTTGATGGCAGTTTTAAGACTTCTAGAATCAGAATCTGCATTTCATGTTTTTCTCAGAACTCCCCAGTGGTTTACATACTGATAGAATTAAAAACCACAGGGTTAGCTGTTCTGGACATCAGAGGAAGGGGGAGAATTGATCGATGCAAACGCTACTTGTTATAGAGCATGGGCACTGAGAGCCACATGGGCTGAAGAGTGGCAGGAAGAAGAAAAGCTTGTGGGAAGGTAATGGGGGGCAGGGATCCCGAACACTTCAGTTAACATCCTTGAGAGTTTTGTGGGACAAGTCCAGGATGTAGGGTAAACTAAAGCCTGAAGACAAGAGAAAATGTGATATGTGAACTTAAATCCATTTACATGACCACTACCAAAAAAAAAATATGTATATTTTAGTGTGAATATCTAGAAACAACTGGAGAGAAATAGGAAAAAGAAGAACATCTGGTACTTGGTGCAGTGTGAGACTTGCCAGAGGAGGAAGGTGAGCCTTGAAGAAAGAAAGGAGAAGAGCCTTTGAGAGGCAGGTGAGAAGTGTCAAATACCAAAAGGTATGGGAACTAAAAGCTGCCTTTGACTGAACAAATACGAATTTCCTATGATTATCACAAATGGCCTTCACAGAATAGGAAAGAACATGAGGAGTGAGGGGACAGGATTCTAAAGATAATAAAAAAAGAAGGGAATGAGTGATACAGAGAAGTCTTGATTCAAATGGCACTTGAGTCAGAGCACCTGGAGGGTTTGTTTCCTGGAAACCTGTCCATCACTGAGACAGGAAGTAGTTGAATGTATAGAATACATGGGGGAGAGTACATTTGTGAGACAGAGTAGCAAAGGTAATCAACGCCCCTTTAGGAAGGGCACATGTGACCTTGTGTAATCATGAGGTTAGGAATGAGGGGAGTGGGGTGAGTGGACGATGTGGCTATTTCCTTACAAGGAGAAGTAGAAGAGGAGTCCCAGTGGCAATGTGTCACTTCCGACATTCATGAGAAACAGGTCATTTCTGAGGTGTGGAGTCCCCACTGCTAATGTAGCAGAAGAACTGGGGTTAAGCAAGGATGGGAGAAGCAGGTGTCCTGTGATGTGACACAGTGTACCTCAAGCAGTGTGCTTGTTACAATGTTATGGGGAAAATTAAAAGAAATAAAAATGGAGGAGAGGTAGGAGCCCCACCCACAGGTCACAGTAATGTACACTCAGTAGTTAAAGTAGAAATGACAATTACTTATATTTATTTGTACCATGTAAATAGTTCTCTAAAATCATTTTTTTCTAATTATGTGATCCCTTTTGGTTTGTTTCGCTCTAAACATTTAGACTCGTTTCAAATTTACTATCAAGTACAAATGGTCATGAAACAAAGAGCAGATTCCAGACACTTTTCCACTGTAATTCTTTAGGGGCCCTGAACTAATGAGTTGACCCTCCATATATTCCCTAAGCTAGAAGCAATGAGTATGAACTTAACCATTTTAGGGTAATGTTATTAAATATAAAACCCAACTTCAAAAGCTTAAGACTAAGTCTTCTACCCAGCATACACTATGTGCTGTCTGGCCAAGGAAGATACCCAATCATGATTATAAATGTACTATAAACAGATAACTTTGCCAAAAAAAACCAGTATAACAAATAAAATACTTACGTTCAGGTATTGGAATGAGGGGAATAAACTTGCTGAACACGCTTTTTGTAATAGCAGGACTGGACACAAAGCAGGAGTAGTTTCCCCTATCTGAGGACTCGACATTTGCGATGTAGAGATTGCCATTGGTCTGAGACACAAATCTTCGTTTATCCATTGTGATAAACACAGGAAATTCATTCAGAAGCCAGCGGTAGCTGAGATCATCTAGAAGAAAATATTGCCTGCTAAATATTAAGCTCTTCTCTGTATGCGAAGGTTCTGCTTCCTCCTTGCAATCCACCATACAGTCCGACAGAGGTTACGTGTCGGTAAATATTGGAAGTTGAGACAGAACACATTGTCTCACAGCTACCATATTTTCAAGAATATAACTGTCACAGTAAACAATTAAATCTATCTCCCTGTGTCTATTGGTCATCTATCTATTACTTTATAGAGTC
The DNA here is from genome assembly GCA_036184795.1 of Tokudaia tokunoshimensis. Classification (NCBI taxonomy): domain Eukaryota; kingdom Metazoa; phylum Chordata; class Mammalia; order Rodentia; family Muridae; genus Tokudaia; species Tokudaia tokunoshimensis. The sequence continues at coordinate 58,990,199 of BTHU01000018.1, read as the reverse complement.
TCAACATCCTTCCTTCTATTTCATTGGCGGATTAACTGAAACTCGGGGTAAGTAACTTGCACAGAGTGTTCGTGACTGTTCAATAGACCTGAGAATCTGAATCCAGGTCTGATAGTTACCTTGCTCATAATGTATCTTTCCTGATAAGCTCAAGGCAACTCAGTTTCTAGGCTGGGTCTCCTTTTCAGTGTTCCTATTTTAAAACACACACACACACACACACACACACACACACACACACACACACACACCCCTTATATAATAGATTGTCATATTAAAAAAAACCCACACAAATGGAAGAAAAGAATGTTTCTGGTTTTCTTAAATATGAGGAAAATGAAACCTAATGATTTTAAAAATAATTTAGTTTATTTGTGTGTGTCTGCAGACATTGACGATAGCTATTTACCAGGGACCCACAGTTCCATACTTAATTGGGACTCGGGTAAGTGACCTTTATTCTCCTTCACACCCTCCATTTAAACCTCTCTGCTCTTACTCTTAAACCCACTGCCACATAACTGATGCAGTCCTTTGTCCCAGCCCACTAATATCCCCATAAGGCTAGGTCTTTTGGTGGGACTCAGGGTTCTCCCACTTTCACGTTCAGACATTCCTTCTATCCCATCTGCATCCTTTGTGACTCCCCAAGGAACCACAGACCATTCTCAAGCAGGGTCTGTATGGCCACTTTTCTTGGCTGGGAATCAGAGACCCACACAGCCCTCATAACATTAATCGGACCCATAGTGTCCAACAGCTAGCAAAGAACTGAACATCCACCCAACAAAAGAGACCCTCAAGAACACAACAATGTATTGATAAGGCTAGTTAACCTGACAACAATGTCCTATTGCTGAAGACACACTTACTTATGGCATAGAATGTAGAGAAATCAAGCTTGTGCCCAATTAGAAGCCTCACCTTTATGTATTAGCATTCACGGTGCTAGAAGGCGCCTTACAAGCTACTGGAAAAGAGAAGTAATCACCACCTCAGGTAACTACAAACCCTGAAACCTACAACAGAAACCTATCTGGAAGATACAATAGTGCAAATATTGGCACAAATGTTATAGAAATAACCAAACATTTCTAGAATTAGATTTAAGGTCCATTCCATGATCTAGAACTTCTACATAACACTGCTAAAATATCCCCAAGCCTAAGAGTAGATAGGTTATGGATCTAAGGGAAAACATGTATTTTGACTAGTTTCATACCAACTTAACACAAGCTAAAGTCATCTTCAACGAAGGAGTCTCAACTGAGACTATGCCTCCATAAGATCAGGCTATAGGCAAGCCTATGGGAATGCTATTAGAAAGTAATTGATGGGGGAGGGCCCATCCCATTGCGAGTGGTGCCATCCTGGGTTCTATAAGAATGCAGGCTGAGCAAACTATGGGGAGGAAAGCAGTCAGAGCCCTCCTCCATGGCGTCTGAATTAGTTTTTGTCTCCAGGTTCCTGCTCTGTTTGAGTTCCTTCAATAATGAAAAGCAATATGGAAGTGTAAGTCAAATAAATCATTTTCTCTCCAACTTGCTTTTTGGTCATGGTGCTTCATCCCAGCAACAGAAACCCTATCGAAGACAACATATTACTAATATCCTGCCAAAGGGACACAGCAATGAGTTTTTTCCTAAAGATTCTCTGCTACACTCACATAAATCATTCCCTCACTCAAGCCTCATCAGAGAAGTTTCTTCTTATAGTAGATGATATCTGATAACAAGTTCCACAGTGGACACTTGTGCAGACAGTCAGAAACTTTGGAGCATTCAGCCCTAAATGGGAAGTCTTTATCAGCCTCCTCCCAAGAAGGCTCAAGAATCTATGGGGAAAAAGAGGCAGAAAGATAGCAAACTCCAGAGGTGGTGGATGTCTCCAAGGAAACTGCATCTTCCAGACATAACAGGACTGATACACTCATGAACTCACAGAGATTGTTATTGCACATGTAAGGTCTGTGTATGTTCAAACCAGAAAAAAAAAACCCACAAATTGACAAGAGGAGGTGGACATAAAGTTGGAGCCCTAATCAAGAAGATATTTACAATTGATGCATGCTGGGAATGCAAAATCAGTTTATCCAATCAAGAGTTATTGTCACTTGTACACTTGGAACCATACTCCAGGATAGGCCCCATACCCAGAAGTAACTGGTAAGCTCAAAATGAACTCCATGTTCTCTCTCTCTGTCTCTCTGTCTCTCTCTGTCTGTCTCTCTCTGTCTCTCTCTCTGTCTCTGTCTCTCTCTCTCTGTTTCTCTCTCTCTGTTTCTCTCTCTCTCTCTCTCTCTCTCTCTCTCTCTCTCTCTCTCTCTCTCTCTCTCTCTCTCTCTCTCTCTCTGTCTGTCTAATGTGCGTGTGTGTGTTCTTTTTGAGAGGCTTTTGACTTTTGATTTTTGTTATGAGAGAAAGAGAGACACACAGAGAGAAAGATCATGAAATTGAATGGTTAGTAGGGTGGGGAGAATCTGTGTAGAGTTTGTAAGTGGAAAGAACATTATCAAAATATATTGTATGTAATTAAATTTAAAAAAAACAAAAATTAAATAAATATATCAGGCAAAGGGGGGAAAAGGAATATCTGCCTAATTAGCTGATTGACTTAGAATTTTCTATTTTTGCTTCAATGGGCATCTATCTCTCCAGTAGTAGTTTAACAGTCAAGAAAAAAAACACTATAGCCAATACATATTTATAGATCCCCAAAATGAATATAGTTGAAAATCTTTTTAAGTCAACCTAAGTATAATTTTACTTATGGTGGACAATAAGTTTCTTATACCATCCAATTGTTTTTAAGGATGAATATATCAGAACAAAGTTTGCATGGGAAACTGAGAAGAGTACAGACTACTGACTAGGAAACATGAAACAAAACACACACACTATAGGAAGCTCTCCAGAATTACAAAGAAATCTCTAGCACTGCATTTAGATTAGCTATGTTCTTTTCTCCAGCATTCTGCAATATCAAAAATGCCAATCAAGATGGCTGTGATGGTTTGTTTTCATATTTCTCATACAACAGATTATGTGGAACATTTTGGGGGCATGTGGATAAGTTAATTCAAAAGGGAAAGAAAACATGAGATGCTCACTCTGGATGATTCTTAACAGACAACTTTCTAAATAGTTCTGTCTATTCATGATAGGATTATTCTAATGTGCTACTAAAGGCTGCCTTTGACAGAACTCTGAATATTTTATTCTGACTTAGGGTTATAGACGAATTTGCATAAAATTTTTAACAAATTACTGAAATTTCTGAGATGATGCCATCTTGGGATTGGGCAAACAGTATCATCTTCAGAAGCATATTTATGGTAGGTTGATGTTTGTAGTAGGATGATAAAGACATTCACTTTTAATTATTTGGAAGTGATTTTTCCTACTCTCAATTGAAATGACAATCAATTTTTTTTTCTTAACAACTAGTTACTGATAAAGGAGAAAAGTTCAAGAGAGTATGAGTATTTCCTTCTATAAAGGGGAATTTTTAAATGATAGAATGTTTTAAAGACACATTCATAAAGCACATTCAGAACAATGTGGTTGTATCAGCAGACAAAAGCAAAATTTCATCCCAACTATTGCTTTTATTGCACTATTTCCATAAGAGATGGGTAAAGAATAACAAATTGTGATTATTGAGCATTTAAGAGATCTAAGTCATCATAATGTATAAACACAAGTCTTGGACCATAAAACAGTCTGTACAAGTCACTGAATGCACATCCTCTGATTAATATGATTTGTACAAAGTGAGTATCTTTCATGTTCCACTAAATAAAACACATGGTCTTTAGCCTTCTGAGAGCTATGACACAATTACTCTAAAAATTGCTTGACAAGCTTTAACCTACTCAGGAGTGCAGTGACCTAGCTTAGTAACCGTAACACCAACCTCTCTGACTTCAGGACTGGGCCATTTTAAAGATTAGAAGCCATTCCCCAATCCATTTCTCTCAACTATGTAACGTTCTTTTTTTATGGTCCTGGACATATGCAGATGATAAAAGCAGCTATCTTTAAATATAACATAGTGTGATTTTCTTCTGGCACCATAGACTGAATTAAATAATAAATTGTCATGCAAGAGTTAAATGCCAGCACCTGTTTAAGGAATGTTTCTTATTGATAGATGCAGAAGCCTCTGCCTTGCCTCATGAGAGTCTGAACCATACATATAAAGCATAAATTTATTATGGACAATTATAATGTGTTTACCATTTCATTATATTACTTTGAATTGCATCATTTAGCACACTATGTAAAATAACGTATGTTATTTCGTTATTTCTACGTAGCTTTCTTCTAGAGATACACTGAAAAACGTAAGTGTTCCCAAGAGCAATGATTTGAAAACTTTTTATGTTTTCGTATCTTGTGAAAAATTAGTCTTGACAGAACACAATTTACATTACCAGTATATGTCCTCAGCTTCTAGTCCCTGCTTAGATGTAGTAAATGGTGAGGGCTCCTTATCTGACTTTAGTGCTCTTGCCTGGTTCTGTGCTAATCTATCTAGTCTGTTGAGATGAACTTATGATCATATTCAACTCACTGGAACTGCTTCCTCATTCAATTTTAAATTTACATGTGCATGTCTATTATTAGTCATCCTGTTAATACTACCTGTCCTTTAAATGGGGGGAATATTTCTCAATTCATTCTTAATAAAAATATAGTTTATATTTTTGAGTAATAATAACCAAAATTGTATGGTTATATTTAGAAAAATGCTTGACTCAAAAGAGGTATTATATATTCTTATTGACAGGAGTGTTGGATGTCCAAAAGTCAGATGTATAAAATGTATTAATTATTTGTTGCAATTAAAGATTTAAATATAACAAAATTCATCTTTTTATGAAGCACAGCCCCTGTGGGTAATACATTTAAAGAATTATCTGATCTTTGGCCCCTTATCTCCCTCACTCCTCAGTTATTGAACAATGTCTCTGTGCCAGACAGTTGCTTTTTAAACATTATTATGAAATTGAGGAAACATTAGTACTGAAATGGAACCTTTGACTACTTTTAAATGTGGAGCATAGTTTGGGTCAAAAGTTTTCCCCTGAAGAAATCCACAGAGCACCTAATTCAGAGAAAGTGGACTATGACATATGAAATATTGCCTCTTGGTGGTTTTCTCTCTCTCTCTCTCTCTCTCTCTCTCTCTCTCTCTCTCTCTCTCTCTCTCTCTCTCTCTCTCTCTCTCTCTCTTTCTCTCTCTCTCTCTGTGTGTGTGTGTGTGTGTGTGTGTGTGTGTGTATGTGTGTGTGAGAGAGAGAGGGGGGAGAGAAAAACCAAATTATTTAGTGTAGTAAGGTGTACTTCATAGTAATGATGTATTCAATATGCTAATGGTAGTTAAGCATGTTTTATTGACTTTAGTAATCATCTATTGTGATTGTATACCATTTTCAACATCACTGTTAAACGTGAAGTTCTCAAGAAGATCTTCAAAGAAGTTAGCATGGAAGATAACAAATCAATCCTTCATTTTAAATGCAGAAATTATTTAGTTGACATGAAGATGACTCATTCTCAGATCATCACTATAAGAATACAGCTTGACAGATACAAATAGCACTCGCATAGAACCAGAATCCTACAGCAATTCCTTTGCATTCTCAATCCAGTCAAGTTCTAAGCCACAGAGCATAGACTATTCATTTGAATGCATCAAGGATGATAGGAGATTGGTGGCATAGTGTTGAGATATATTAATATTGATTGAAGGATCAGGTAAGCTGGAGGAATGTACCATGGAGCTAAATGTAAACTGATAGAGATGAAGAACATTGAAGATTTTATTCTATTAATGACATTTCCTCTGCCCATTCAATGTCCACATAGCGTTCTCAGGTTGAAGAAGCAAACAACTTCCTTAGTTGAATAGTTTTAAGCTGCTATTGACCTTATAAAGTCAGCCAGACAGTCGTCTTATTGCTTTCTTAAAATATAGTTACAACTTAACTAAACTATACCTTGAATTAAATGCAGAATTTAGTATGCTCTATTTATGGAAAATATGGGAGATATACTTTATGAGATCTCAGACTTCCATTTACTACTTGGACCACTATAATGCTTTGTAACTCATCCCTGATTCCAATTCTACCTTCCTCTAGCCCAGTGTTCCTCACCTTTCCTAATGCTGCGAACTTTAATGCAGTTCTTCATGTTGTGGTGACCCCCGACCATAAAATTATTTTCATTGCTACTTCACAACTGTAATTTTGCTACTGTTATGAATTGTAACATAAATATCTGACACGCAGTATATTTGGTATGTGACTCCATGAAAGGGGTGTTTGACATCCCTCCAAAGGGGACATGGTCTTCAGGTTGAGAAACACTGCTCTGACTCTCCTTTAAAAAGTAACCATTCATGTCATATGGTTCTTCTGCTCAACATTCTGAGTATAAATCTTGCGGAAGTAAAAACACGTGGTTGCCACATATGCATTAATAAAGTCTTCCACAGTACAGTTCCTGGAGCTCCATTACCTTTCTTGCTGCCTTCTCCAGCTTGCTTTGCACCCATAGTCTACCCTCAGCCCCTGATCTTGTGGCTTCACCCCCCTACAGGCTCTCTCAGATACTTGCACTCTCAGTCCCTTCACTTCTTTACTGGTTTAGTCTACATTCTCTTCTTGGCAAGGCCCTTTCTAAAATCTGAATTATCCCCAACTCTTTCCCATTTCTTTCCCTCTCTATTATTCTGTATCTTTTAAGTATGCTCCTCATTTATTGTATGTCTGTCCCAGGAGAAGGTCTCTGAGGACTGGTGGCTTTTATTCTTCTGCTCCCTGGAGTGTCCTTATGGAATGAGAAGTGCCTACTGAGGAAAAGTGCTTACAAGAGGTTTCCTTAAACAGCAAGGTCATCCAGTGTTAAATGGGCAAAGGGACTCACTGTGCTGCTATTGCCTTGTTTGTGGGGAATACTGGGAAGAGGAGGGATATTTTCTCATAGTTTCAGCAGTTCCTCAAGCAAAAGCCTGTTCTCTCATTGAAGGCTGTTGTAACACTGTAAATATGCCCCTCCCATCGTTACTAATTTTCCTCCATCTTGCAGTGCGGAGAAAATTACCAGTATTTTAGAAGTAACTAGAGTTACATATGTCATTTTCAGATGTACATATAAAATATCACATACATGAAACTTACATGTAATATATGTATATAATTTTCTATGAAGTCATATGTGTATATTTCTATGAATACGAACAAATTCAGTGTATTCCACACAAGACTGCTTAGAGCAGAGTGTTGTGTTTCATTTTCTACGGATATGCCTTAAATATCTTATTTAATATATAAAGAGCATAAAACATTTACTTGATTGTAAGGGGATAAATATAACAACTAAAAACAAGACTGAATATATACCATAGTAGCCTTTGTTTTAACCATATCAAAGAAAAGATCTATGTATTCAAAGTTGAAATTTTAACAGATGATTTTTAATTTTGTTCCTTTTCTGAGGTGTATGATTGCTCTCATAGACCAGTGACTCAAAGACCTTAATAATTTATCAAGTTTCATCATTTCTAGAGCTTAGTTATAATTCACAGTATATTGCAGATACCAAATTAAAAAACCAATTGACCATACATCATTCCTTATGACTGTTCTATTTCTGAATGTTTAGCATAACTTCTGCAAAATCTACCATAATTTCTCTTCATGATGGGAACTTTAATGACGGCAAAAAACAACATACATATTGACTATAAACTGGAATGGCTAGAAACCCTTAGGATTAGCGCCAAGTGACCAAATAGGAAAGTATTCACAACCACTTTAAGTGATGACTACAAATTGATATTGGGAATGTTGACTCCCTGGCATGACTTAGCCATTGTACTGCTTAATTCTCTGTGACCTTGTTTAGCTGCATGATCTCTGATTGAACTTTGTCACTGTTCTGGGTCCCACACTGACGTTATATGACAGGAAGTTAGTGGCTGCTGGAGGAGAGACATTTTCTTCAGTGGTATATCTACTCTTAAATTTTATATGCTTATGTAAAATAACCCCATTCCATGCTCCTATAAGTAACTTCAGGTAAACTCATTGATTCATCAAGCTAGTCTCGGGTGGAGTCCTTTGTTCAATGTCCTATCTGTGGTGAGTATATGTTGTTCTCCCCAGGGATAGCTCACACAACAAATGCAAATAATGAGTCCCTTTAAATTAGTGATGGCCCATGACCGTTAAATGAATTCAGTGATTACTAGTGTATTAACCTTACTAGAACACTCGAATGTGTCTATTTCACTCCGCAGTTGTGGGATCTCCATTTACCTGGGAAGTGGTAGGGAGGGTCGCAGAGCAGCACCATGCCCTTCCCTTCTTTTACTTTCACTTCCGGACGCTCCTCAGGAGGAAAGGGGTCAAGATCTGATTTCAAAAGGGAAAAGGGAAATGTTCACTCTGCTCAAGAGAAAGAGACATTTGTTAAGTGTAATCTTTCAATAGTACAGTGAGATCAGGCTAAGCCAGAGAGCTTCCGGAGCAAGCGAGGAAAGGCACAGGCATCCCTTCCGGTGACTGCTCAGACACTCCGTGAAAGGACCCCGGTTGGATACTGGGAAAGGGATCAATTCTTTGGTCCTTTAAATAGTGTTTATTTCTTTTCTAAACTCATATTCCGTATGTGTTCTGTTTAAAACTCACATTTTGCTTGATTTCTTCATCCGGAAGTACTTCAGTTCTTTATTTGTTTTACTAATATTGGGTCTGGATCATTTCCGACTCTCTTTCTCTTTGTTTGGGATCCACATCCCAACTATAATATCTGCATTTTACTCTCCTTAACACGCTGTCTACCTCTGGAAACCTGTGTGCTCTCCACGTTATATTTTTCCAGAGGATGGCTTGAAGGTACACCCCCAGACCTGATGTGCTAATGGCACCTGAAATTCTTCCTTAGCCTCACCAGCTCATTTGACAGGTTTTGCTCTGGTTGTAGAGCAGAAACACAAATATTTTATTCCATCTTAAAGTCACTTTCCTAGATCCCATTCTATTCCAGTGACAGAAGAATATTTTTGTTTTTAACTTGACTTTCTTTGAAAAAAAAAATACTTAAGTAGAAGTACTGAATTTTTAAAAGAGTCACGTGTTTTATCTACAATTCTCTCTGCCACACTATTTTAATATTACTGTTTCTTGACCTATCTCAACCTTCCTGGTGATGACTTGTGAAAATGTTGTTTTCATCCCATAATGTATTTAGCAAGGATAAAGATCTTGACATAAAATCACAAACCAGAGATTAATTATCACATCCAGCTCCCCTCTCAATGTAGAGCTGTCCTTTAGAACAAACTCTTTTATACTAGCAAGTATTTTTAAAAATGTTTTCCATTATTGGGCCCTGTAAGAAAAATGACTTAATTCAAAATTAAAATGATGAACTAACTAAAGTACAGTTTAATTAATCCCAGTCCAGAGAAGTTAAATGCTGAAGATGCAGTTATTTTCAGGAACAGGGGAGCTGAGGAGAGGCACACAGTACTCTGTATATCTCAGATTTTGTCTCAATAACTAATTCTCACCCCATGGGGCCTTCAGAGAGAACACTAGCATCACTTTACTGATGCTAGATTGCAGAGAACCAGTAAGAGTTCTTCAAAACATACTTCCGGGTTTTTGGGGGGGGGGTGGGGTGCGGTGGGGGCTGGGGAGTTTCGAGACAGGGTTTCTCTACGTAGCCCTGGCTGTCCTCGAACTTACTCTGTAGACCAGGCTGACCTTGAACTCAGAAATCCGCCTGTCTCTGCCTCCCAAGCACTGGGATTAAAGGTGTGTGCCACCACTGCCCGGTTTCTTTTACATCATCTTCTAGAACACCCGTAGTCTTTTGCCTGTGCTGAGCATACCACCCAAAGCCCGTTCTCCTGCACAATACATTTCTTCTCTGGCACATTCTTGTCAATAGTCTGTTTCCTTCTTGTATTTTTTTTTTTCGGAACTCTCATGGTTGTGTTTTCTAATATGCTCTGGTGGTAACACAGACTGCCTATATTTGAACTGAAAATTTCACAAGTGCCATTCTTGTCTCATCAACACCAACCTGCCACCTGTAAATGACCAGGTGCCATGACTTCTTTAGTGAACGACACAGAGTCACTACTTTGGTTGAGATGATAAGGCAGGGGGTTCCATATTCATAGGGACAAGAATTTTTAATTTCACTTATTGGTGTGTATGTGTGTGAGTATGTGTGTTTATGTGGATGTATATGTTTGTGTGCATGTGTGTAATGTATACACATGTGATATTTGGGGTGTATGTAGGTAAGTTTGTGTGTGTGTGCTTGCATTCTACCCATGGAAGCCAGAGGAGAGCATTGGGTTCTACGGAGTTGGAGTTACAAGCAACTATGAGTCACTCAACATGGGTGAGTGAACTGAACATGGCGCTTCTGCAGGAGTAGTCAGCAAACTTGAACTATGAACCATCTCTCCAGGAGAAATGGTTTTAAGGGAAGAAAACAGCTGAGGTAGTTAATCATCCCACAGTCAACACCCTCAAACACCATTTATATAGACATGGATCAATAACTAAAACACATGTAACTCCACTTCAAATAAGTCCACCCTTTAAAAAGCTTATGACTACTTACACCCAAAGCTCAGGGTTGCCTCAGTGCTCCTGACCATTCCATAGTTGTTGGATGCCAAGCAGTAGTATATCCCAGCATCTTTCTGTTTGTCGGGGTTGTTGATAACAAGGTTTCCTCCAACCATACTGTACCGATCATTCGTCAGGTCGACATCCCCATTATTCATTCTCCATCTAGAGAAAAAGACATCAATGTTACTCTGAAGCTCATGAAGTCTGGAAACTATCAGACTAACTTCACTTTGAAGTAACTTAATTACAGTTCCACGTGAAGGGAGATGATCATACATGAATTCATGGTGTTTCTTAATGATCTATGATTCTGAGTATTTTGAAATGTGAATAATAATTTAGCTAAGGTACCAAAACGTGTAAACTCCTGAACTTTCCCTCATCTTAAATGAAGTATCCTAAAGGAAAATGGGTTATTGAGTTTTATTCCTAAGACTGACTTCATGAATTCCTGAGATTAACTTCATTATTTAGGCATGACCATATTTGATAGCCGTATTCTGCTAGATAGTTTCACAGGCACCTAGATACATTGCATAAAATAGTAAAACATATCTCTAGCAAAATTAAAATATAAAGTATGAGTATCTGGCTAAATAACACAGTAATTTTCCAATAAAACTAAAGGAGGCAGGCTGTCTGGTCAGCAATTAGCATGTTTACCACTAGAGGGCAATCTCACAATTTAAAATTACTCTACTGGGTCTTGATCCAAGCCACAAATAAACTGGTAAATTCAATTTACTTCATCCTAGATGTAGTATTCAGTGGTGCCTTTTCACATTATTGAGGGGCAACTTTTGCTGAAAACATTTTCTTCCCCTGTATACATTTCTATGTGTAACAGTGTCAATGAAAAAATATGGTGGCTAACAACACCAGCCTAGGAAGGAGACATTATTAAAAATTGAATTCTGCCTTTTCTGGGTGAGTTGGAGGGAAGAATGCATGTAAAAAAGATGTTTCACTTATGATTATAGTAACAAATCACTTTACAATTATGCTGTGCTGTGCCAGGGTCTGTCTCTTAAAGCAATGTCCTGGGAAAAGCTCAGACAAAAGTCCCGACCTTGAAGTTCAGGGAGCAGCTGTGGCTAGTTTCCAGATGCCAAAAACATTTCTGATGCAGGTGAAGGTAATGGTAAAACCGTATGACTTCAGAATGTGTTTGTAAGTCAGGTCCATAGAGCATTTCCCAGTTCTAATCATTATGGGGTAAGAGCTAATTTCAAAAGCAAAACCACACCATGTTCCGTTCTTGCTTGTTGTAATCACTCCAATCACTGGCTTTGGTTCCAGCAGGGCCAGTCTTGCCCTGTGCATGTTGAAGTGGTTTGGAGTGATCACCGCACAGGCTTCCTACTCAGGAAACTTCAATTGTTGGGATTCTCACTTCCTTTATTAGGTCCGAGTTGTGTTAATTGCTTTGACTTCCTGTGGCTGCGGCTCTTTAGGGTATCCTATAATTTTAGGCCTGGCTGTGTCTGGATAAATTCATTGTCTATTTTCAGAAATGTGTGCTGAGACCACTGCGCCTTTAGATACGCTTTTTCTTGCTGTGCTCGCTTCTTGGGGGTGAAGACTGGGCAAAAGTATGTCAAGGTTGGTGAGCGGCAAGGAGAGTTCCTTGTTGTACCTCTCACCTTTCAGGATGCCCCCATGAATGATCCATCATCACAGAACACGCTACAAATATAAAAATACTGTATGAAGGACACAGTGAGTGATTACTGAGGGCAGTGTGGGTTCTTCCGTAATTCACTACATTTGAAAACCATCCTTTCTTCCACCGAGCAAGTCCCTTGTCTTCTCTTCCCCTTTAAGCTTTTATGTTAGTTAGATGCAGCTGCCTCTATCAGGATTAAAGACCTACTTGGCTCCCCCAGCTCCATACGGACAGTCAAGCCAGCTCATGCTGGTGTTTTAGTTTAGGTTACAACCTGTTGGGTAAAGATGGTGACATGTCTGTCAGACCACATTTCATTCACACAGCCTCTGTGTGGAGAAAGCCCATTCCCCTGCCCGTGCCAGGATCCTAGAAACATGGAGCACAGCACCTCCTGATAGGCTGCCTCCAAGCCAATCTGGAGGCTGTGGGCGAGGACAGTATCTTGGACCCTGCATCCCCGAGATAGGCTTGAGATTTACACACTATGTTTAGAAACCATCGCGCCTGCGCTTTGGTCAGGCCTCTGTGCTGAACTTCCACGGTTAAGCCAATGTATCTAATTTAGTATTTAACATCCTTTCTTGTAAAGTTCTCTATAGATAAAAATTTCCTCCACAGACTATCACCGATGCCAGCCCATGCCCATGGACCGTATGCAGAGACCATTGCAGTAATTTTAGCGACCAAATAATTTTTAGAACCATTGTGTTGTTTATAATTTATGTTGTCCTCCCATGCATGAAATTGAAGCCATAAAAATAATGTCAGGATGGTGATTTTATACCTAAATTCATATTTTACTTTAGGAGTAAGTTTTTTAATTATAGCCAGAGGCAGGAGAAAATGAACACAATTAGCAGTGGTGAGAAAGAGATGTTTTTCCCTATAATAACTTTGTATAATAATAGAAAGCTATGTTATAGTAGGAAGAATGCCTACTATCGAAAATTAATTAATTGACAGCCTTCAATTCAATCATGTGCTAATTGTCCACTACTGTCTCAGTTTCCCATCAATCACTTGTGGGTCCCGCCCCGATGGAAACCCTTCACAAAAGAAATTCAAATTCACTGGCATTTGGTTAACTTTCAGTCTTTGAATAAGATTAAATTGTTGGTGCAATTTTATAAACTCTCTGTAGCACAGAAACCCATTTTTAGCCATTACAAAGTTTTTATCATAGCACAAAGAAGTAACCCAGGAACATGAATTAAAAGAGATGCTCCTGCATTGTTCAGAAGGTGGATATATTTAAGACACACACGTGTGTGTGTGTGTGTGTGTTTGTGTGTGTGTGTGTGTGTGTATGCTGGAAATATAGCTCACTGGCAGATGCATGAGCATCTAAGTTCAGTTCTAGCAATACAGGAAAGTTTCTGCATTGTCAGAGATAGAGATTTGTGATCACTGAAAAAGGGTAACACTTTCTGGAACTGCCTATGTGAAGAATTTTGAATGTAGTTCATATAGAAATATTATTGATCACTCATAGATTTGAGTTATCTAGGATAGTGCATACTATTATTATTAAAAATTATTTTGTCTTCAAATGTATATACTTGATGCTTTTATGTAACATTTGTTTGTTCTGATGCATCAGTTCTATTGATCTACAGGTATTATCTCTATAAGTAAATTCTTACATATATTTAAGAAAAGCACTATGTACATAAATATCATATAGTGAATTTAGTAGTACATATGCCAGTCTTTGGATTGGTGTTCATGGACCTTATAGACTTGTCTTAAAGATTTCTCTATAGATCTGAGGTCACAGATGCCACCTGTACTCTCCCGCCCTACCCCTCCATTCTAAAATGAGCAAAGGGTGGGGAGCATTACTTGTAAACTGGAAATGGGCTGGCCCGTGCCCGGCAGTTGAGTGATACTTTTCCTTCCAGTGACTCTTCTGGGTAAATGGTATTGATTGGTTGCTCTTCAAAAATGGGTCCAAATCCTTTGTCCTCTTCAGAAACTGAAACAAAAACAAGATGATTTTTAGTGTACACCCTTGTAACACAAAGAAATTTTGGTTGCATCGAAAATGCCTCTCTTTTTTTGCCTGTCTCTCACGGTTTCCCTAAATGTACTATTTTATCTACTTACATCCTTTTACACACACACACACACACACACACACACTCACACACACTCATACACTCACACATACTCATATTCATATTCATATTCACACATACTCACACTCACATGCACTCCCACTCCCACACATTCAGGCATACCCCACACACTCAGTTTCAGAAAAGGGTGTCGTGTCTCTTGAGAGTCTAGCAGTAGGAAGATGCAGGTCAGAGTTTTCGATCACACACGCTTATTTGAAGTAAAATTTGCAGATGAAAGACAATCAAATGATATTGCTTCTCCTTGAGCGGGCTTTTCATGTTCATAGAGTACATAATCAGTCCCTGGCATGAACTGAAATTGGGTCTTCACACTTTTCCCAGGTAGAAATAGTCCTCTGTAATCTTGCTATTTGGTTTTATTTCCAGAAATTGAAAGTAAGATTGCAGTTTGTGCTTGAGAGTTATTTTTAGTCATTTTTATAACTGTCTTGAAATAAACTCTTTTTTCATTCTGAAATATGTCATCTGAATCTGTTATTAAATAGAATTTTTTGCATAAGTATGTTTTCAGATGCATCTAAGAAAAATCTATTAGGAAATAAAGTAAAGGCATCAAAATTTGAAAAGTCTATTATTAGACTTCTTATCATATTTACATTATTTCTTATTATGGAGTTGAGAGTGGTTCAAGCTCTCTTGAAAGCCAATCAACTATCCATGTATAGCAAAAGTTCTGAGCACAAACTTTTAGACAGTATTGGTCCTTTCTTCACTGAGAGAATCAAGATGTTAGGACTTGGGTTTTAAATACTCTGGCGCCTCCGTCACTTAGGGTGATGGGTAAGAAGTAGGATTGCCCTAATTTACATCCCTAACAATGCAATACTGGGAGTTCGTCCATAACTCCAGTTCTTAAAAGGATGGAGAAGACTAGATTAGCAGATTAAGTTATATAGACTACATTTTGCTTGGCTATACAGCACAGGGGGAGTCCATAATGTCTTTATAGTCCCCTTGAACCTCAAGCCATTTCTTCAACTTTCAGACATGGCTTGGAATATTCCCAGACTGCTTCATATCTAACTAGCCTTAAGAGTAAAGTATGTTATAGTTGGAGAGAACCCAGACTATCTAGGGCCATGGCATTTCTTTCAGAAGAGTCTGGGAAAGATTTCTTTGTTTTAAAAAGAGAGAGATGAGAGATGAGAGAGCGAGGGAGGGGGGGACGGGAATGGAATAGTGTTCTGTTTCTATGTGACAGCCAGCTGTGCATTACAGGGAAAGCTAGAAAGTGTCTCACTTTATTAACCATCTGTACATCCTGGGTGGCAATGAGGCAATGGTTGAAGCTTGCTATATTCAAAGAAGATATATTAAGAAATTGAAAAGAATAAGCATAGGAAAGATATTTCTTGTTATATTGGTGTGAAGAAGATGGAATTATAGAGTTTGAAAATAACATTTATTATTGTCCTCCTCCTCATCATCATTGATTTGTTAAGACAAGGTCTCTCTATATAAGCAGGTGTCCTAGAACTCTCTATGGAGACCAGGCTTGCCTTGAATATCCACCTGCCTCTGCCTCCCAAGTGCTGAGATAAAAGGCATGTGTCACGATTCTCCCAGAATATGGAATGTATATGTGTTGATAGTGATAACCATAAAGAGAGAGAAGCTGACAATAGGGAGAAAGGGGACATTTTCCATGGCATCAGTTAAATGGACCATGTGAGACAGGTCTCCTGCCCAAGAACACAACAGGGTGGGGTGAGCCCTATACATGGCAGCCCGGCGCTGGTGCAGATATGAGCAGTGATCAGAGAATGTAGAGGCAGCCTGTGGAACTGCCATTTCTTCATTTCTAATCTCCCTACATAATACCAACCAAACCCAACATGTCAACGTCCAAATGCACACGTAGTTTAGAGGTATGAGGAGTGGGTGCCCTATGACATGACTGAGAGGAGGAAAGGGCGTGTAAGGAAATGCCTTGCTTGCTGGGCAATCTTAGCACTCCACCTGAAGTGAAGGGTCACAAATGTAAGGTTAACATAAATGAAGGGTCTTTATTGGTTATCAGGTAGATGAACATATATATATATATATATATATATATATATATATATATATATATATTATATCTTTCCTCAGAGGTTCGTTTTGCAAAAGGCGGGACTTTGACATCCTCAGAGGGAAGGTTATGTGAAGAGTCGCAGGGAGAAGCCAGGAGCAGCTGAAGGCAGGCGCCGGAGTTCTGCCTTCACAATCACAGGACCATGTGGGCCAATGGCAGCTGAAGGAGGCAAGGACTCTGCGGGTTCTAAGGAACCACGGTTATGCTAACACCTTGAGTCTGGGTTCTATTTCCTAGGGATGTGAAAAAATAAATGTATGTTCTTAGTGACTCAGCTAGAGGTGTTTTATGATGTCAGTGCAAAGAAATGCCTGCACTTACTTTTTTTAGTACTATAAACCTTGACTGCAATTAAAAATAAACCATTACACTTAGCTCTGCAGCAGGGCTTCCAGTGGCTTATTTGACAATAAAATACTTTCTAATAAAATTCCTGCTAATATCCTATAGAAATTACAAGTGTTTATTCTTTCTTCTTCTTTCTTTCTTTCCTTTCCTTCTTTCTGTCTGTCTGTCTGTCTTTCTCCTTTCTTTTTAAAGCTGCTATCAATCACCTCATTTATTTAGAATTTGCACCATTTCTACATGTCAAAATTCTTCAGGGTTCCTTATCTACGACATCCATCATTAAACACGCCTTGAAACATCAAATAATTCCTTTAATGCAAATCCTATTTTTTTTTCTTCAAGAACTGCTATTTTCTTCATATTCCCTACTTAGGATAAGGTTCTTGAAGTCTAGTCACTGGTCTTTATAAAACCTACATGTAGTGATTGCCAGCTCACAACGTAGGAGGGAAATGGCTTTGATGGGATTTGGGCTAAGAATTCCTTGTGCTTCTCTTCTTTAAACCTATAAGTGAAAATCTCTCTCAGTCCAAATGGCATCATTTGGATTTGCCATGAAGGTTGTTGCACTGGATGATCAGCTTCCTGGCTTTGCATTCTATCATTTTGCAGTGGTTTTAGTAGGTTCGCCGTTACTAGTCACTGGGTACATGGTCCATCAGTCACAATGCCAAGCGCTCTCACTGTGTTTTCTGTGAGGGTCTTGCAATAAGAAACCGAGAGAGGGTTGAATGGGGAAAAGAGGGAGGGAAGGGGGCTTATGGGACTTTTGGGGAGGGAGGAAACAGGAAAGGGGAAATGATTTGGAATGTAAATAAAAAAAAATTAGAAAATAAAATTTAAAAAAAAAAAAGAAACCTGGTGACTTTTACATATTGAAAACATAGAAGTTGACTAATTTATGCAAACCCCAAAAGCTCAGCCAGTGAGTTCCAGCTAGAGAGGCAGCTCCAAGTTGGTCTTCTTTGCTACACTTCTCTACTTCAGCAAAAACAGGAGACCCAGACCAGCAGGGCTGGTTGTTACATTCAATACATCTCAAACAGGAAATTTTTATAGCATCTGTTGGCTCCTAATTACACTGAATCTTAAGTTTCCACATGCATTAACTAGAATTTTCTGTCTTGAAGCAACCAAGAGGCTTACAAAAAAGGTTAAGCAGTTTTAATCTATTATCATTATTATTAATTGGTTATTTTATTTATTTATATTTCAAATATTGTCCCCTCTTCATGGTCTCCCCTCAGCAAACCCCCCTCCCCTTCCCTTTTGCCTCTGAAAGGGTGCTCCCCCAGACACCCACCCACTGCTGCCTTACCCCTCTAGCATTGTCCTATGCTGGGGCATCAAACCACCATAGGGCCAAGGCCTCCATTCCCATTGATACCAGATAAGGCAATCTTCGGCTACACATGTAACTGGAGCCATGGACCCATCCATGTATATTCTTTGGTTGGTGGTTTAATCCCTGGCATTGTTACAAAGTATGTAAGACAAAGGAGACCACATTGAATAGTTTCATCTGCCTAAACTTGGTGCATGTGTGTTTGTGTGTGCTTGATCTAAGAAAAAAATACTTTACAGGATTTCTAAGTGACCCAACAATAGTAATTTGCCATCAAGTTTAGAGTTATCATAGTTTAAGGCAGAAATCAAATATCATTTTAAACACACACACACACACATACAAACACACACAAAAGCTATTTAAAACTTACCTCCATGACCATATCTTCTGTGCCACGTAAACTCTAAAAAGAAAAAGAATAAGAAAGACATTTTTATGTCAACCAATTCTTTCATGTGTGTTTTTAAACTTGGGCAGACTCAATGAAATGGGACAAAAACAATCTTCACACAAGACTGATGTATCTTTTACACCTGTTCAATTATTTTTCTTTCTTGTTTTTACATTATATAGTGGTAGCACTCTTTGCAATCAATAAACTTAGTATGAATTTGGGAGACTAATAAAACACTTTTTGATTCATTTATAATAAAATGTCAATAACCATATAAAATTTATTCATACATCCTATATGTATATTATGCATGCAATTATATATGCACATATGTGTATTCAAATCATTATTGTGGCTCTGTATATTGACCATTGCCTTTAAATGCTGAAGCGCTAACTGTGGCAGGATAGAAAGAGGAACAGGATGGGACGAAGGATAGAAAATCACCTTGGAGCCGGGCAGTGGTGGCGCACGCCTTTAATCCCAGCACTTGGGAGGCAGAGGCAGGAGGATTTCTGAGTTGGAGACTAGCCTGGTCTACAAAGTGAGTTCCAGGACAGCCAGGGCTACAAAGAGAAACCCTGTCTCGAAAAACCAAAATAAATAAATAAATAAATGAATGCCACAACACAAACCTTAAAAAAAAAAAAAAAAGAAAAGAAAAAAAAATCACCTTGGAAAAAAAAAGAAAAGAAAAAAGAAAATCACCTTGGTTCCTGGGAGTGAAGATTTCCAACACAACCAGCACTTGGTCCTTTCGAAGCTATCTAGGGGTATCTGCAGTCTGCAGGGCCTCTCTTTGTGCTAAGCTAATAGTTTCTGGATTGATCTTATCAAACCATACATATACATATACATATGTATTCTCTCATACTTTACAGCCAGACCAGTTTCCCCTCCCACTCCCTCCTCACATCTCCTGTCTCCCCAGATCAACTCCTCTGTTTCCCTTACAAAAAAAAAAAGAAAAAGAAAGAAAGAAAGAAAGAAAGAAAGAAAGAAAGAAAGAAAGAAAGAAAGAAAGAAAATAGGTCTTCTAGGAATATCCATTTAACATAGCCTAACAAGTTACAATAAACTTATATGAGGGCACAAACTCTCATATAACTTCACAGCTGGAAGTGGCAATGCAGTAGGAAGGGAAATAGTCCTGATCACAGGAATAAGAGTCAGAAACACGCTCCCACTCCCATCGTTCTGAGTCCCACCTGAACACCAACTACCCAACCATAAGGTTAAGCAGAAGACCTAGCCCAGATACATAAGGGGTTCCTGTTTGTTGCTTCAGTTTCTGTGAGCAGAAAATTGGGAATTGATTTGCTTCAAGACCCAGCTATACCAACCACTCTTGGGCATATTCCCAAAGGGCACATCATTCTACCACTTGCTCAACCATGTTCATTACAGCTTTATTCATAATAGCCAGAAGCTGGAAACAACCTAGATGTCCCTCAGTCAAAGAATGGATAAAGAAATGTAGTACATTTAAACAATGGAATATTACTCAGCTGTTAAAAAATGGTGATATCATGAAATTTGCAGGCAAACAGATAGTCATAGAAAAGATGATCCTGAGTGAGGTAAAACAGATCCAGAAAGATAAACATGGTATATACTTACTTACAAGTAGACATTGGCTATTAATTAAAGGACAATCATGTTACTATCAAGAGAAGCTAAGTAACAAGAAGGGCTCAAGGGTAGATGCATGGATCTGCCTGGGAAGAGGTAATAGATTAGATTTTGTGAGTGTGGATGAGAGCAAGAGGAATTGGGCAGCACAGGGTGTGTGTGTGTGTGTGTGTGTGTGTGTGTGTGTGTGAGAGAGAGAGAGAGAGAGAGAGAGAGAGAGAGACAGACAGACAGACAGAGAGAGTGTGTGTGTCCTGGGGGTGATGACTGGAATTAGGGAGAAAATCTGGGGGCAATATAGAAACCTAGTATAGTGAAAACTCCCTGGAATCCATGAGAGTGACCCTAGAGAAATCTGTTAGTAATGGGACATACAGATCCTGTTCTCACCATGTTTGATAACCCGGAAAGTCTCCCAGTAGTGTGACTAGGACATCAACCCAGCTAGAAAAACTCAGACCTACAATCTTGTCCTTCCTACAGGACATGTTGGAGCAATGGTAGTTCAGAATTTGTGGAAGTACCCAACTATTGACTGGTCCAACTTGTGGCCCAAATCAGGGAGAGGAAGCCCACATCTGACACTGCCTGGATGACCAGGAGTCAGAGGCAGGGCAACCCAACCCAGAGACCTGACTGAACCAAACATGACTACCTAACCCAATTGTCATCAGAGGGGAATCATCCAGCAAGTGATGGGAATATATGCAGAAACCCACAGCCAACACTAGGCAAAACGAGGGGAACCCCACATAAGAGGGGGAGGAAGGATTGTTGGAGCTAGAAAGATAGAGGACACTACAAGGACAGAGTCCATACAATCAACTGAGCAGTGCTCATCCCACTATATTCTTACCCAAGGCAACTCTGGATTCATCCTCTGTTCTTACTTCACAAAAAGAGAAAGGGAAAATTTTGTTTTTCTCAGATGCCCTTCCAGATGTAACTTGAGAGCCATCAACGTGGTGTCTATGTTGCTATTAGTACAATTTTTGGTTGTTCTATGAGAACCCTACACAGATGCTCAAAGTTGTCATTTAATTTTCTCTAAGTGCTTTTTCCTGCATTTCTAATAAACTCAGACTCTGAAATATAAGGGCTTGTCTTAAAATTCTTTTTGACCTCAAAGCCAAGGATCTGGTTTGACTCGAGTTTAGGTGCCTGAAAGACTGGAAGGAAGCCCGAGACTGCTGAAGGCAAAAAAAAAAAAAAAAGTGCTTTGGCTCTGTCTATATTGACACTAAGAAAATTATTTTCACCAAATTTTGGAATAAGTATAATAAAAATCACTATCTCCTCAAAACCCATAATTTTTATTTAAAAATTAATAAAAATTAATTAAAAATTAATAAAAATTACTAAAAAATAAATAACAGTTGGCTCTACTGTGATCCCAGCACTTAGGAGACTGATACTGGAGGATGGTTAGTTTCAGGTCATCCTTCACCACATAATATAAATTTCAGGGTAGCCTGGGCTACAAGAGACCCTGTATCAGACAAACAAGTGACCTAGAGAAATAATGAATGCAATAGAATAATCTTTGGGTACATCCTTAAAGAGACCAGCAGAGACTGGATGAAAGGACCAGATACATCTTAAGTTGAATAGCTACTCACAAGTGCCCATTGAGTGAAGGTCATTGATGTGGAGGTTTGACAAAAAAAAAAAAAAAAAATGAATGTTAGGAAATGGACTAATGCCACTAAAAAGCGTGTCAATGCTTGTGGGAAAGATCTCTGAATTTCTGTATTTGCTCTGAAAGAGAGAAACATGGTCTTTGTGCCAAGAGCTCAAAGGTGCCGTGTTCTTCTTTATACGTTTATAAACATCATAAAATATCTGGACACTATTTTCCTAAAATTGAGGAGAGAAGCGCAGGATTGATTGGATTAAGTATCGTGCTGGATACTCATGAGAGCCATTGTTTATTAATTTTGAGAAATGCCGTGAATCAGTTATTAAACACAGCTGTATTAACTCAACCTAATGCTAACTGGCAAGTGAATGAGTTATGTTAAAGACAAAAGGCAGATATTTAACGTGCTACTTTTTAAATTTCTTACTACAATTTACTATTATTGCTAGCACTGAAGTTTCTTTGGTTGTAGGCAGGTGACAGAAATACCAACTACCTCTCCTGATTCTACATTATAAAAGTGTTGATTTAAACCTTGCTGTCACATACCAACTGTTTCTATTACCAGAGATGCAACGTTTACAGGTTTATGAGCATTTTACTACTACCGAACTAGACTAAATCTTACAAAATTGTATTTAAAAATAAAAATAAGGTGATTCTTAGTATATAAAGTATATTTATTAATATGAGCAGACCCATAGGTCAAAAGAAGATATTAGTTCTTATTTCACATGAAAGATTTCATGATAAAAATGCATATAGATTATGGTCACAATAATTTATGGAAAACACACGAAGGATTGTCCTTACCTCCTAGACAGGATGTTAAGGAGATTAGCAGGAGATGACTGACCAGCAATGACATTTTCATCTTTTGTTGAATAGATGGATCAGTTTCCAAAGGTAATGGACGCTTTATGGCAGTTGAGTGCTATGAAGGACCTGTATGGAGAAAAGACGGGACAATAAATTAGAAATGGGGCAGGGGGGGGGCAAGATAAGAAAATAAATGAATGACAGGAAGAAAAAATGGGAACATTAAAGAGAAATGGGGGAGAGAGGATGAGAGAGAAGGACAAATGTCCAATAATTAGGGACAGTGACATTATTAACTATGTTTCAGTTTTCTGATGTCAACTGATTTTAATATATTTGTAATGAGGAAGAGTCATATTCCGTGGCCTGGGTGGCCTCCCAGCATGCCCATGCTGGTCAAGACAAGCCACTCTGGTGGCAAATAGCCAGGTTTCTTTTCTTCTTTAACAGGAAACACACCATCATCTACTGAAACTGTTAGATTGTCAACATTTTAATAAATTAAGTTAATAGATTATACTTAGTTGGAACACAGATAAAAGGATCAATTTAAATGCAATCTGATGTGTGAGGCCCTGGGGACCTCTCTGAGGCCACAGAAAAAAAGGATGGGATTAGTGAGAGCTTTCAGAAGCTTGGAGGATGGCACAGCAGGGCAGCCTTCTGGTATTTTGTAGAAAACATTTGCCAGAAATGCCCAGTGCTTTTGTCTGTCTGTCTGTCTGTCTGTCTGTCTGTCTGCCTGTCTAAACAGGGTCTTGCTGCACAGCTGGGACAAGATTCAATGTAACCATCCCTAATCATTCCTTTTGCCATTTTCTTCTTTTATTTGCTCATTAAATGTGTTTTTTTCCTTAATGTACAATATCTCCAGCCATCACTGTCAGCACAGATGAAGATAGGATTACTATGATCATATTTTTAAAAGTTGAAGTTCCCTCTTTAAAATGCAGGAGAAACCACTTCCTAAACTAAGCTGCAAAGCCATGTAACAATGTAGTTAAAATATCTTGCTTTGGTTAGTTTTCCAAGGGACTGATGACCATATAGTTACACTTTTAGGATTTCACCCAGCAGTTTGGAGTAGCCTAGTGGCAGTGGGGAGCCCATAACTAATGTTTCATTATTATCTCTGTGGTGAATTGTCTCTGCATAGGCAAGAGATAGGAAAAATCTAAAGCAAGGCAGAGTAGCTGCTATTAAGACACTCTGGTCAGTGGCAAAACAGAAATGCACATGATGATTCAGTGTAATGACATAAGTTGAGATTTGCATGGTATTCAACTTGAGAGGAAAAGGTTATCTTCCTTGAGATCATTGTAAACACAACACTGTGGCAATGGGAGCAAAATATGAAGATGGAGATGCTGTAGCCATAGCCTACAATCTAAGATTTGCTGACTATAATTCAACCATTTCTATTGAACTCTAGGAAAACAAGGCATCCTAGAGAATTACAGAGATACCCAGGATAGGAGTTTCAACTTGAGAATATATATCATGTCTTTCAAAGATTTGCAAATAGTAACATGGGATGTTAGACAGGAAAAAAGGCAAGAAATGGGTATCTGCAGCAACACCTCAGCGCATCATTTGGGACATATGCAAATTTCTCTCAGCAACTCTGTTACACCTGGCTTGATGCTGACCCACGGCATATGAGTTTCTTCTCATGTAGCAATAGATGCCTCCTATGTCATAGACTCCCTCAGAGATATATCCCAGTAAGTTGACATGTTAATATCTTCTGACACAAATAGCTTTGTGAACAGTCACTGAGCTCCTGACAAGTGCCTTGGTTAATGGCCGATAATGCCACGTTGAAGGAGACAACAGTCATTTCCTTTATTCAGACAAGTGGAAAGTCCTCCTTCACTGAGGAAAAGCATTCCGCTTTACAACCTAAAGGGGAGTAGCCTAAAGCCAGAAGGAGAAAAGAAACATGATCGACTTGAAGACATGATATGAAAATGGAAGGAGGCACCCAGCACCCCCATGGTGGCTCACAGTTGTCTATAACTTCAGTCCCAGGGAAACAGACACCTTCACATAGACATATGTGTAAGCAAGACATTAATGCACATAAAATAAAAATAAAGGAAAGAAAAAGCAAATGGAAAGAATAGCTATAATGAGGTATGTATAAGACTCCCATGGCCCCTTCCCTTATGCCATTGCTTGAAGACTCTGTTAAGCTGTTCTGTGAATTTTCTCAGAAAGCCTAACCTTTCTCTTTTACTTCACAGTGAAGCCCCAAGCTATGTCATAGTTGATGCACCCCAGAGCTGAACTTGATACTTTTCCAATTTCTCCAACAATGGTCTCAAAATATGTCTAATGGTAAGATTTAATGTGTGTCAGGTTCACACACATCTAGCATAACCTGGAAAGGAGTCTCAGTGAGAGATTGTTTAGATCAGGTTGGCCTATGGGTGATGGGTTGTCTTATTTACATTAAGAGAAGTGGGGAAACTTGTCCACTATGTGCAGCGCTATTCTCTGGGTTTGCACCCTGGAGTATACAACTGTAGAGAGGAGGAGAGGTGCAGATGCATGTACATACTCATTTCTCTCTTCTCTCGACTGGGGATGTGATATGAGGAGTTAGTTTAAGTTCTTGCTGCCTTGATTCCCTTGCTATGGTGCAATGTCACCTGGAATTGTGAGTGAAAGCTCTCATCCTCTAAGGTTTCTGTGTGTGTGTGTGTGTGTGTGTGTGCGTGCATGTGTATACATATGTGTATGTGCATGTGTGTGCATGAGGAAGTGCATGTGTGAGTGTGGGTGTGTTTGTGTGTATTTTATCAAAGCAACAGAAAGTAAACTAAAATGTCTTTTCAATCAACAAAATTTGAGGTCATTGACTTTATGACCAGAATACTGTGATAATAGAATTCCCACATGCTGTTGCCAAGACACATCTAATTGTGAGGGTACATTCAAAAGAGATAGTTGAGATATACAAACCTAAAATAAATTTTTTTATGAGACCCTTGAAGATTTCACCTACATCATAAGATATATTTCAAACATAAACTACTGTGTTTCTATTCATTTGAAGCTTTTAAGTCTTGAAATAAAATCTCCCTTGAAAAATGTATTGAGGATGGCTACAAATTTAAAATTCATGCCTTTATCTTAACAGAAAACCTATTGAAATATGAGATTTGCAGGGTGCTAAATATGCATCTTACAATAAAGGCACATTGTGCAGAGAAAAAAATAAGTTCAGTAAGTGAACTAGAAGGCCTGGAACTGAAGGGCATTTATTTCTGGTCAGAGGAATGGGATCTAAGTCAAATCTCTGGCTCTGGT
Organism: Tokudaia tokunoshimensis; assembly: GCA_036184795.1. NCBI lineage: Eukaryota > Metazoa > Chordata > Mammalia > Rodentia > Muridae > Tokudaia > Tokudaia tokunoshimensis. Next base: position 58,964,154 of record BTHU01000018.1, on the reverse strand, counting down.
TGAAGATGTCACATCCTGAACTGCCTGGAAGCAAGAAGGAGCTAGCCCCACACAGTACATAAGGGCAGGGTCTGTGGCAAATAATGAACTAGCAACTAGCATTAGACATATAGAAAGTGACTCAATCAAAAGGCTAGAACACGAGAAAGGAAGGGTGGAGAGAGTGGGTGAAGGTGAACATGATACATGCTCACTCCTCTGATACAATCAGTAAGGCATGATCGCTTCCCTGAAGGGTTGGGGCATATACACAGAATGGCTAATCTCAGTGTCAATTCAGTTCCTTCTGTATGTCTCGTAAAATCCCTAAACTAAGAAGTGAAATAGTATTCCTCTTTATGAACCCTCTCCTTTTAGAAGTTCTTTTTCGTTTTTTTCTGTAACAAATCTGTTAGTTCTGCCCAATGCTGTGAGACACTGGATTTGAAAGTCACTGGCTCCCAGGAGGCCATTCTGTTGACTTCCAGACATTTGACATCCTGGTCAACCAAGTTATACTCTCAACGGCAGAGCAAAGCCTTGCTACTCTCAAAGAATCCACATCAATGGGTCTCTAGTGGATAACTATATACATTTCACTCCAGGAGCCCTAAACCTTACAAGATTACTGACAAGCAAGAAACTTTTTGAGAAAGGGCAAGGCAGTAGCTGTTTCTATAACAGTCAAACTGTACCAGAACTGTTAGAATGGATTCTGACAACCTGTGCAAGCTATGCTTGGCCACCCATCCTCAACAGGCTTACTAAAGACACCACCAAGCCAGGCAGTGGTGGCGCATGCCTTTAATCCCAGCACTTGGGAGGCAGAGGCAGGCGGATTTCTGAGTTCGAGGCCAGCCTGGTCTACAGAGTGAGTTCCAGGACAGCCAAGGCTACACAGAGAAACCCTGTCTCAAAAAAACAAAAAATAAATAAATAAATAAATAAATAAATAAATAAAAATAAAGACACCACCGGTAGTAGTGAAATGAGAGAACAAAGATTCCCTCAATATGGCCACTTTGGGAAGAGGAAAAAGGCAGTCTAGTGAATCCCTCTCTCATGTCCATCCATGGTTCTATTCCATGAGATTTAAATTACACTAGATGGTAAGAATTAAACTTAGCTAAGCAGTCCTTGTCACATGTGTTAGCCTATCCTTGTTCAGTTTCCAGTGTCTCTTACAAGTTGGTCTCAGCCATTTCCTCTCTCAGCTTCAGTCTCCTATGGAAATTGTAATAACTTAGGGCCTGTTTTTTCAATAGTCTAGCAACTAAAAAGGAAGGGTACCAATGTATCACTAGAATATCTTTACTTCTGCCAGGATGCTTATGCTTATATAAGCAAAGAGGTCTGCCAAACACTCCAATAGGAAGAAACACTCCCTCAAGAAAATCTGTATTCTGCATGTTTCTTAGTCAGGGTTTCTATTCCTGCACAAACATCATAACCAAGAAGTAAGTTGGGGAGGAAAGGGTTTATTCAGCTTACACTTCCACATTGCTGTTGATCACTAAAGGAAGTCAGGACTGGAACTCAAGCAGGTCAGGAAGCAGGAGCTGATGCAGAGGCCATGGAGGGATGTTCCTTACTGGCTTGCCTCCCCTGGCTTGCTCAGCTTGCTTTCTTATAGAGCCCAATACCACCAGCCCAGGGATGGTACCACCCACAAGGTGCTAGGCCCTCCCCACTTGATCACTAATTGAGAAAATGCCCCACATCTGGAGCTTATGGATGTACTTCCCCCCAACTGAAACTCCTTTCTTTGTGATAACTCCAGCCTGTGTCAAGTTGACACACAAAACCAGCCAGTGCAGCATGCTTTAGAAAGTGTATAAAGTCTTCCTAAAATGTGCATTCACATCATTGTTCTTTCGGTCATGGTCCATTCTCACCCTTGAAAAAGCCCTAGTGTCTAGATAAAACAACAACAGCAGGAACAACAGCAACCTTTCTCTCTTCTCTATAATCTACCGTAAACTCTGTGTTTCATCTGAATTCTAATGACAGAGATGAGAAAGATCAGGTTGCCACGGGGAGTGTAGAGTAGGACTTTAGCAGCCATAGGTCCATCTGGACAGCAATGATAGTGCTCATGCATTCTTCATTGCTTGTCTGATTATATATAAATGAAGGCCTGGGTGTATACCTGCATTCTAAGCACCTTCACAGACCTAAAATTTAAATTTCACAAGGACAGGCTCATAACAATAAATATGTCTCTTCTTGAGGTTTTGGGCTTTGTTAGAGATTCCCGTGGCTTGGAAATGTAATCTTGAAGAGGCTTGATGCTTTACAAGTATTTCAAGATTTTCGAGATGAAGTTGCTTGATGTCTGTCTCTGAGTTTGAACATGAGCACTCATCAGATCCAAATTTTGTCACCGTTCCTGCCTCTCTGTGGTATACCATGCCTTTCTCGCTTTACTTTAAAATGTTGCCACTTCAACAGCGATTAATCCCCAACTAGGCAGCGTGTAATTTATCCCATTAAGTGGGATCTCGCTGGTTGGGTGTAAAACATCTTTGACATCTCGTCCATGCATTTGCTTTTACCAGTGATTTACTCTATTGTGCTTCCTGCTCTCCTGTCAGTTTTGAGTCTCTGATCGCGTCCCTCAGCAGCACAGTGCAGCTAATCTTCTTCTCTTAAGGAAACTGCTCTAAGCATTTCTCTCATGAGGATGCACCACAGAACTCATCAGAGTCAGCCACCCTACCATCTTCACTTCTTCAAAATTAGGAAACATAAATTGGTACCAAAAATGCAGCCATTTTATTTATAGTCTGGCTAATGGGAGAGGCAGTAGCCACCATACAATTTATAAAAAGTGAAGACAAAGACGAGAATGTATACAACGTTAACTAAGAGACAGGCTAATCAGTGTTTTCCTTGGTGGAAGGGTCCTTGAGCTATAGGCTGCCTCCCCTTTCCAGTTTGGAGACAATTTTTCACTCAAGTTTGGGTGGAGGAAAACAGGAATCTAAAAGGTTTCACATCAAGAAAAAAGAATTCCTACCCATTCTTGGTCTGTCAAGGTTCTTTGTCTTTCTCTCTGTTTCTTCGATGAGTTTAAAGCTGTAACGCTTTGTGTCTTTTCTTAAGAGGTGATCTCAAGCCCAAGACTTTGGCATTCTTGAATGCCAGGGTCAGAAAACCACCGGCAATATTAGGGCTAGGACACCTAAGTGTGGCCTGGGAATAGGTCAGGCACTGAGACCTCTAGGTTACATAGCAATAAAACCAATGGCAGCAAAAATGACTGTAAACCTGACTGAAGGCTTCAAGAGGCACATGCAGCAAACACATGTGTCAGAGAGTAAGTCTAAATAAACAACCCCCAGAGTCTCAAATGCCCATTGAGTACCCAACCTCATTACTCAGCTCTCTGGCCTACTTCCTAACCCAGAAATGCTTTCTTAAGATGTTGTTCCTGTCACTATTACTATGCACATGTTCCTGATCTAATTCCTCATCCCTGAAAAATAGAAATCAGAAATCCTAATCGGTGTCCCCTGAGTGTACATGGATCTATAACACAATAACCAAGTTGTTTTCAAGGCACTGGTGTGTTGAGTTCCAAGTTCACAAGTTTATTCAAAATAAAGCCCTGTAAACAACTTGGTTCAAGATTGAGGCTAATATTTTATGAACTGGTCATGTTTCATAGAATGAAAAATAGGTTTTAAATATTCTTTTACCAGCATTTATTATTATGTAGCAAATTAGTATGCTATTGGATTTTATTGTGATTGAATACCTGACTTTAAAAATTGCTATGTAGACGTTAGTTTCATTTAAAAACGTGTAAAATGATTCCATTGGACCTTTCTTGTGATGGCAGAAATGATGCACCTACTTAAGCAAAAGTGTTGCACATGATGCCAGAGATCATATACTACCTTTCCAAGTTTTAACATGGAAACTCAGCAGCCCCTCATGAATTAGCACAGAGGGTCTCCATGACTGAACTTCTCACACTACCTAGCTGAGCCAAGACAGCTAAACTGAGTGTACACCACGCACTCAAGCACTGACCCAAATGCTCGCTCATCAGAGTTGTGCAAGAATATCATACACACTTACTGGAAAGAGATTGTGGTTATATTGAAAGGTGAATTGACATGATCCGAGGAGAAATTCCTTGTGTGTGTGTGTGTGTGTGTGTGTGTGTGTGTGTGTGTGTGTATGTGTGTAAAATCCTAGTAAAACACTAAAAGTAAACAGTGTTGAAAGCCACAAGAGATAAACCTCAAGTCATTTATAAAGAAACACAGCTGACTTGTCACCAGAACCCTCAAAGACAAGGAAAGTTTGAAATTATGTATGTCAAGATTTGAACAACCATCGCTGTCACCCCAGACTACCAGATACTGAAAAATTGTCATGCCTGAAGGACATAGTAAAACGTTCCACGAGGAAAACGGATGAGAAGAATTTATGACCAGAAACTGGACTTACAGGGTATATTGAAGGAATCCTCTAGACTGATATAAATGACAAGCAAATTGAAGAGAATACTGGAAAAAAAATCCAAGATTCCAGAGTAGGTTAAACAAACTGGGATTAGGAAAAAGACAAAAACAGAAAATAATAAATATTCAACCTTCATGTTTTAATAATAACAATGAATATTCATGGTCTCAAGTCTCTAATCAAAAGACAGATGAAAAGATCATATTACAAATCAGAATCTATGTATTTTCTGTATATGAGAAACAAACTTTGCACTCAAAGACAGACTGCCAGGGGGCAAAAGAACGGAAGAATTCTAAACAAATGAAATGGGGAAGTAACAGCATCACTAGCCTAGTATCTGATCAACTTGGGAACAGGATACAGGTATCTACATTAGCCCTCATTCAATATAATGCTGGATGTCTTACCTAGAACATTAAGACAAGAGACATAAACACACAAACAAGTAAACAAAAAGATTAAGAGATAAAAGGAAGTAGTCAAAGTATCTTTATTGGCGGATGGCATGGTTATGTCTAGAAATTAGAAATTTTACTAGAATTCCTTTGGAGCTAGTAAACATTAATGACAAAGTAACAACCTCCACAGTTAGCTTTTAAAAATCAATAGTCTCCTATAAACTAGCGACAAATATATAGAGGAAGAAATCATTCCTAATGTTGTCATTTGAGAAACCTGGCCCATATTTGGACAGTCATTTCAGTGCTGTGACGATGCCATCTTGCTCTTGTGCTCTCAGTTCTGGAGTGACATTTTCCAAATAAATTAAGCAAAACAAGTCATCACACCATTAGTAAGCACTTAATGACTAACAGTCATTTGCACAGAGTTTACATAAACTTCCATGTCTTACCAGGCTGTTCTATCAAGGTCAATGATTCTTATTTGCACTGAGGGAAAAACAGATCTATTAAGAAGTTGTGTCTGTATTTAAAAGTAAATAAAAGGATAATTTTAGGGATATAGTCACACAGAAACTCAAGCTCCTCTATCATCAGCACAATTAGTGAAAGGTTATTAACAAAGGCGAATTAACCTAAAATTTCCTGTGTATTCCTTATGCTGGTGTTTCTGCTCTGGCCTGGGGGACATTGTTGTATGGCCTACTTCTAGGAAATGATGAGGAAGGCATATTGCACGTCAACATGGGCTAGTCCAGGTGAGAGACACCGTCACATACTACTGGGGCTGTTTTTTAAGTCCAGGAATCAACATGAAAGTCTCCTAGCACTGCTGGGGTGCCAGTGACCCAGTCTTTGAACTGGGTCTAAATTCCAGTGTCAGAGACATACTGTAAGGATAAGCAAAATTGAAACCAGTAAATGAGTAAGCAACAAGTTCTGGAAATGAAATTAGTTTTGGATTTTAAAAATTCTAATCCTTTAGAAAGGGGATATTATAGACTTAAATGCTAAGCTCGGTAATCAGTTTTATCTAAATCTTATACTTCTCCAGTCAACTACAGAATTACAATTTTAATGCAGCACATTGTGAATGTTCTTCAGATTCTTGGTGACTCCTTTAAACTCTATCTTCAAGGACTATGACTTTGGTTCAACCTTTTCAATGCAGTACCATCGCTGAAATTTGAACACCTTCTTGTAGTCAGATGTATTTAACAAGAACATAAGGAAAGCTTTTCTTTTCTAAAAGTAACTGTAGGTAGTATCCTTTTTGCCAGAATAGAAGCTAGTGTGACCCAGCTAGAGATAGAGCTACAACAGGGTCCAATGGGAAGAGTTCACCTCTGAAGCATCCTCCCACAACACCATGGAAAGCATATGGGGAGAGGAAAGCAACACTCAAACATTGCAGTAAATGGAACAGAGTGTGAGATTACCAAGTCAGGAGTGACTGCAGAAGACATCTGCAGCATTTGCGACAATACAGGTATTAACTGGATGCTGACAAGCCTTCTTATTACAAATCAGCTCATAGCTCACGTTTCATGCAAATGGATGGGTGATTAGTAACTCTTTTAGCTTTAAAAACACAAAATGGATGCAGAGAAACTTAAGCTCTACATATCCATTTGTAATATGTACAGGGGACATCATTTTTTTTTCTGCAAGAAAATAAAACCCGTATGTCGTAATGACTTTGCTAGATTCACTCTCACTCACTGCACACTCAGGTGTACACCACTTTTGAGTGCTACCATAAGCACAAAGTATTGTTTTGCCCTGCATTTTAGGAATGTGTGCATGTGTGAAAAAGAATGCAGAAGAGAATATCTGAAACTATTACCTTCCCTCCATAACTCATATAGTATCCACCTCAAATGTTTATTTTGTTTGAAATTTTAAAAATTTGAGATGCTAAAGAAAAAAAAAACAGAGATAGGAAAATTAGCAAATCAAACAATAGGACTTCTTTATTATGGAAATTCCAAAAATTTCTGATTCAATCAAAGGACATACTAGTTTATCAAGTATGACTTAACACTTACGTCTATTTTATGATCTCTTCTTTCTATTCAACAACAACAACAACAAAAATATTTCATTTCCTTTAAAAATTTCCAGAATCTTGTGCTACGTTTAACATAGAATTGTCAAAAAAAAATAAAATGAAGATGACTACTAAGTGATGTGTACAGTCTGCTTAGTTTCAGTGGGAACTAGGGGTGGGTAGCAGGGAGAAAAACTGATAAATCCTTTACTTTCCAGTTATAAGCAACTGTATGGAGCCAGTTGATAAACAGGAATGCTAAATATGATAAACTAATGAGGGAATGCACACATATAGGACACATCTGAGAAAGCACACACACACACATACAGTGCCACATGTCACTAATCTACATATTATCTTATAAAAAGTGGCATAATCTGCTTGCATTATTTAGAGACAGCCTGCATGATAAGAATCATGTAGATTGCTCCAAATATATGTGTACTCACAGAGTAAGAGCTTGAATTCTAATATTTCAGATAAAGTCTAATTGCATGATCTTACCATTTAATTCTCTATGAATACAGACTTTTCCACATACAGACTGTGCTTGATATAGATCAGGAAGGAAGATGTTTCTTAAGCAATAATTCACATACTTCTCATAATTATGATTCAATGTTTTTCAAATTACACTGTAGAAATTATTTATTAATAAGGCAGATCCCTGAGCAATACCCAAGAATAATTAAGAGTTTCTTGGGGATAGCCCTGTATCTGCATTTTAATCAGACATCTAGGGAATATTTAAGCATCTTAGAGTTTCAAATTACTGTAATTGTCAAGTAAAGTTTGAAGTTTCTATTAAAGAGAAAATCTATGGCTAGATCACTGTGTGTATGTATATTTTTGAGGCCATCCATCCCTTAAGCAAATGTGCTCTAAAATTCAAAGCTAGTCATGTAGTATATATAATAATATAATATATATAAACATATTATCTATCATATAATAGTCCATTTCTTAGAATTAGTCTGCACTGTGCTTCATGTGGCCTTCATTTTCTGTGAAAATTGAACTTTCCCACTGTCTACATCTGATTGACTTTTCCATATTGAAATGAAAAGGGCACTTTGAGCCAAGCAGGATGGCACACACCATTAATCCTAGCCCCTGGGAGACAGAGAAAGATGGATTTCTGTGAGTTCAAGGCCAACATGGTCTACAAAGTGAATTCCAGGATAGCCAAGACTGCATAGAAACCCAGTCTGAATGAGAGACAGAGAGAGAGAGAGAGAGAGAGAGAGAGAGAGAGAGAGAGAGAGAGAGAGAGAGAGAGAGAGAGAGACAGAGACAGAGACAGGGGAGGGAGGGAGGAAGAGAGGGAGCAAGGGGGAGGGAGAGAGGGAGGGAGAGGAAGGAGAACTAGAAAGGAAGAAGGAAGAAAAGGACATTTATTTTGATATACTGCTTTGACTAATACCTGAGAAATTCTGCTATCTGAGAGTCTCTTGCTAGACTATAATGATCTGACTAAATGTGCTTTCAACTCCATTTTTGCCTAGGTACACCTCAAACTGATCTGGCATAGCTGGGTTACTACAAAGACCCCCCGTGCAGTGATGCCAGCCCAGTGAATCAAGTCTAACAACCCAAAGTGGGATTTAATGAGCCTTGACAGGAGGTTCACTCCATGCCAGCAAGGCAGAATGATCCAGCTTCTTTCCCTTTTGCTCTCACAGATGCACAAGGACGGATCTGGGAAGAATTATTGCCAGACGAACAGCTCACTCAACACCGAGGCACTAATGACGAAGAGTTCACTCAATACCGAGACACTAATGACTTCCTGGGGTATGCTAGTCCCTCTATATAGCTTTCGTCCTCAGTGGAGACACCCATGTCTAGGAAAAGCTTCAGTTTCTGCTGCCATGCCTACCCTGAGACACCATTCTCAACCTTTCTCTCTTGAGTCTCTGCACAGGCTTTGGATGTCAGCCATTTTCCTGTGTGCCTGTCTCTGTGTCGTGAAGGTAAAATTGCAGTCACAGAATATTTCACCCAGTCAACAGAGCATGCTGCTTCATAGTGTCTTCCTACTGTACCCCACATTGCGGGAGCAATGCTAATGATCCAATAGCTCCTGGCAGCTCTTGCTGAGGCTATGAGCCATGCTGCAGAAAAGATTTACTCCTCCTGAGAACATGGTATGTCCTCCAACAATGGGGTTTTTGAACAAAGGGTAAGAATCATGGACTCCATGTTAATTGTAGCTGTATGTGAACTGACCAATGAGCGTAAGAAAATTCTATTTTTAATGGAACTTAACTTTGAAATTTTTATAAGGATTTGGAGTTTAATAATAAGTTTTTGAAATTATAATTATACCATTTCTCCCTTCTCACTTTCTCTCTCCAGCTCTCCCAAGCACCACCCTCCAAATTCCTTTAAATGTTACACACACATGCACACACACACACACACACACACACACACACACACATGCACACACACACACAAACACATACACACATGCACGCACACATACTTCTAAATACATACATAAAACCTGTTCAGTTATACTAAGTTGTAGATATTGGTCCTAAAATTCATAGGTACTCAAGGAACCTGAAGTAGAAAAGAATTGTCAGACAAGAAAGAACCCAAGAGTCTCACAACTTGGTTTCAAATAAGAAATAAGGTACAAAAGCCAACAACTTTTCACAGAAATGGATTTTAGTTCTTGTGTGTATCTATTCTCAGGGCTGACCACTTTGTGTTGAATCAGCAAGTAGCAGGCTCTTCCATGGGAAGGTTAATTCTCCCACTCTGTTTCCCTACTCTGTCCATAGTTTAGTCTCTAGCCTTGAGACTCAAGTGCATTTCCATTTCCATGTTAGGAGGTCCCGTGGTGATGGCACTGCTCAGGGCTTGTCAAGGCAGCCTTGTTGATAAGGCTTCGTGGGTTGATGCCTGTAGCCTCTCTGACATTTCTAGGAGACACAATCTGACAGCAAATTCCTTGCCCCTCTGGCTATTACAATCTTTCTGCCTCTTATCCCACAATGATTCCTGAGCATTGTGAATGGGGGTAGTGTTGTGGGTGTATCAGCTGGTACTGGGTACCACATGATCTTTTCTTTGTGTTTAGAGCAGTCGTTTTCTGTAATGGTCTCTGCCTATGGCAAAGAGAAGTCTCTTCATGAGGGGCAAGAACTATACTCACCTGTGGGTACAGGACAGATATTTAGAATGTAGTTAAAAATTATGCTGGTTTAGTAAAGTGTCAGTTGTAGGTTCTCCTCCAGGATCCATGACTTTTTAGTCTCTAATAGTGAGTTAGATTTCCACGACCAGACATGGTCCCCCTATTGTTCAGCAGGTCTTATGTCCAATTAGAGAGCTGCTGTTTTCAGCCAAAGTATGTGTACCACTATTGTATCCCTATGGTTATGGTGCCATTCTGGAAGTTATTATGGGTCATAGCTGAGTACGCCTGTTGTCTGAACTACCTAATACCAATGAGCATGCCTACAGTTAGTGCATTATGCGTCAAGATCTGCATTTATAAATTTTTCCTTAAATAATATAAAATAAAATGACTACATGAAAGTGAAGGTAGGCAGATAGGAAGTTTTAATTGTTCATTTATTCCTTCTGGTTTTTTGTTTTTGTTTTTGTTTTTTTGAAAAAGAAAAAAATTCACATATTGAGGGCTAGTGAGATGGCTCGGTCTATAAAGTGCACAGGCACTCACATACAAATATAAATAAATGCAAAAAGAAATTACTTATAAAAAGTTGCAAAAGGATTTGACAAAGGAATCCTGGTTTAAGAACTTCAGATACCATTTAACGAAGAATTGATGGTTACTTAGATAGTATAGAAATTATTCCTTTTGTCTAAGATTTCATGGCTCACTGAGAAACCTTTCTTTTCATCTCTACTATGTTGTAGGTCACCCCATCATTCTTTAGAGTCATGCGAGACAGCATTTTGAAAGCAAATAAAACTGCATTAAGAACACTAATTAAATTACAACTTTTGAGGACAGAAATATGGATATTATACGTAATGCTGATGCATGATGAGATGAGAGATTTTGGAACCAGAGTCTGGGTACTCTGCATTTTTTTTTTGTTGTTGTTGTTCTGTTTCTTTGTTTGTTTGTTTTAGTCCATAAGCGAGGCCTCTGGCATGCTCTGGACTCTCTTTTCCACAAAAGAAACTCTCCTCTCTGTAACTCCTCTGTCCACCCAGAGGAAGGACCCTCCAGGGATTAAATTCATAGGAAAGAAGACTGACAGAAAACACTATATCAAGAGATGAAGGAAGTCATGCAGCTTTCCAATATTATCAGCTTTTCCCCAGCATCTTCATCCCCCTAAACTTCATATTTCTAAACAACAGACCCATAGGTAACAGTGAAACTCTGCTCTTAGTACACAGCACCTACTTTAAGACAATGACACACTGAAAACTGTACTCTGTGCAACTCCATTTTTCGTATGAAATAATTTATTCAGAAAGACTGAGTATAATTCTTCATTATTGTGGCGATGCACTGACAACATAATGCCCACTTGCTTAACCCCTTCATGTCAGTGGCATAGATACATTTATGTTGCTGAGACCCTACAAAGAGATTTCTTCTCTTCCCAAACAGAAACTAGAATTCTTGCTGCTATTATAAAGATGATAATGTTTTCTCTTCTTCAGTGATTGAGCACTAAGGCATAAAAATAGACCTCATTGTTTTCTAACACTGAAGTCCCACTCTCTACCACATACTTTTACTAATCTAACTCATTCGTTTCAGGTTTTCTACTCAATACCTTTCCCTTTTAGAGTTTGTCTAAGAAACCCAAAACAGAAGTCAGATTTCTCTGTTGCATGCTCTTTACTTCTTGTAACTCCTTCATGGTAAGTGTTGCTCTTTATGGCCAAGCTTTCTCAATGTCTCGCTTCAAGCCTTTGGTCCCCAGAAGGTCCAAAATTTCTAGTTGGAAGTGACATGAAGGAATAACTCCTTTTGATTCTGTAGGATATTTGGTCTGGAGGGATGCAGAGAGGTTTCGAAAAGGGAGATGCCCTCTGTTTGACCCTTCTTCTTTCATACTAGAGCAAATTACCTGCAGCCACAGCTGTGATCATTTGTTCATTTTAACCTGTTCATAACAATCCCATCCTTATTTTTCCTCTCCATTTCATAGTGCATCCAACACAGTTGATGAAGACAGTAGTCTCAAATAAAGGCCTAGCTACTTCTCTCTACTATGAATTCATTGTATGGGCAGACAAGTGTGAATTTCCTGACATCAAGCTGGAAATCTAGGGTGTAATCTAGATAGAAATTCTCCAAGTCTTGTCATATATTCAGTTAACACAATGTGTGCCAAGCCCCACAGAGCAAGCAGCTATGTTTACAGTTCTTGGCACTCTGGCAAGGTGATGAAGTGAAGGCAGTGGCATGAACAAGGTTTTGGACTCTCCTTAGAGGCTCTCAGTGAAAGTTTTCTCTTTTGATGTTCTCTCTCATGTGCCTTTCAATTTCTTTGACTTTGCTTTGTTTGTGGAGAGCTGCTCACCTGTTAGACTCTGTTTCTTTAAATGAAAATGTATTTTCATAATCTAAGCCCTTCAGAGATATTGCTGTCTTCACTATTAATTGGGCAGCTATATTTGGCAAATGTCTTCCAACTAGGCTGGAAAGATGTCTCAGTACTAAAGAGCACCAAGTGCTCTTCCAAAGGTTCAGTTTCTAGTACCCAAATAGCAGCTCACAATTACCTGTAACTACTTTTCTAGGGGATCTAATTTCCTTTTCTGGTCTCCATGGGTACTAGACATACATGTGATGACATACATGTGATGGCAAGCATTCATATAAATACATGTTTACAATGGAAAACTTAGAAGTAAAAGTCGTTTCCCATCCCTTCCCCTGTTTTAACAAGACAAATATGAAAACAACAGCAGCTAACAAAAACATAGACAAACACAAATCTATTTTGTTTATTAGCCTTTTGTTTATTAATCATATTTCCTACCAGTATTAATCTAATATAAAACAAAAATCACAAGGCAAAACTACAGTCATGCCTGGACTTTTTCCTTTCGCTTAAACATCTTTCAAAATAGTCTTCAGCTGTGTTTCTGGCATTGGCTCTAAATATCTAAAATAATGATTCTCAGGCAGAGATGGCTCAGTAGGAAGAGTGCTTATCAACCAATCATGAAAGACTGAGTCTGGCTGATCCTAACACTCTTTCAGTGAAATAGAAAATAGAGAAAGGAAAATCTCTGGGGTTTTGTGAGTCAACTAGCAACAGGGTATGCAGCAGTGAGGGAAAAACAAACAAAACAAGCAAAAAATAGACCCTGCCTAAAAACAAACACAAACAAACAAAACACTCAGAAAGTAAGACCAACATGTGAGGTTGTCCTCTGACTTCCACACATATGCTATGTTGTGGTATTTGTCCACACACACACACACACACACACACACACATACAGACACACGCACATATACACACACATATATGGGATCACACATACACTGTACACACACCTGAACATATGTCATACACACATTAGATTCATTTTATGAGACACAGTTTGCCTGTGTAGCCTTGGCTATCCAGGAACTCACTCAATAGACCAGGTTGGCCTCCAGCTCAGAGATCCACCTGCCTTTGCACCCTAAATGCTGTGATGAAAGATACACACCACCACCACATGGCACAACTTTAAAATAATACTTCTGAAGTTTAAATTTAATACATCCACAGAGCTCTTTTTAAATATCTAAGTTATTTTCACATATTTCAATGGAAATTTTGTAACAGATTATTTAACTCACTGAAGGGTTAACAAGAGGAAACTGACACCATCAAAATTCATTTCCAATCTTAAAGAGAGAAAAAGAACTTTCAAGCCATCACACAGAAAAAGTAATCAGAATATAAGTAAGGCCATTTCTCAACAGACATAGTATTTGGGGTCAAAAAGGCCCTCGATAATATAACAAATGAAACAGAACATGTCTCCCAATAGTATATACAGAACAGGACAGATGAATGTCATGGGCACAGTTAAAGAAATGCTACCAAAATGGGAGGTTTTGGGGAGCTGATCACACTGAATTGAGGACTCCTGGATAAAGGCAGAGAAAAACTCACATTTGCCTAGAGATGGGGGCTCTAGGAGCATAACTGTCATGTAAATTCCCTCGTGGAAATTTTACCAAACAGGAAAGATTAACTCAGATTCTAGGAGAGGTGATTAAAGGTGATACCTGAAGAAAATGTCACCGGCTCTTTTCAAGATCCAATTTTATTTCTCTAAACTCATATATTGTTCCTTAAATTGTTCACATTTCCTCTCATCTCCCCTATGAAGACATAAAACTATCTAGATTTTTCTGAGGTTATAGTATTTCTTTTCTCATGATGCCCCTCATCTACATAAAACATATAAATATATTTTCTTCCATTGTTTTGTCTTATTGATAATCTAAGTAAAGAAACTAGAAGGCTAGAGGAAAGGAATATTCTCCTCCCAATGTCATGTTCATGAAAGGACAAGACTAGAAGACCAATGGACTCAATTCCCCAATAAACAAAACTGACTAACAGAATGGCTGCGAAAATATGATGTATCCTTCTGCTAATTCTAAGAAACACACCTCAACATCAAGGATAGAAACTACCTCAGAGTAAAAAAGTGTTGGTAAAAGATTTTCTAAGCAAATGGACCTAAGAAGCAAGTTGGTGTACTCATTCTAATATCTAACAAAATACACTTCAAATCAACATTCATCAAGAAGAAAGGGAGATACACACTTCATACTCATCGATGAAAATACCACCAAGATATTGCTTCAATTCTTAACATCTTGCTCCAAACCCAAGGGTGCTCACATTTGTAAAAGAAACATTGCTAAAGCTTAAATTACACACTGACCCTGTCACATTGATAGTAGAAGGCTTCAATACCCCATTCTTACCAAAGGTAAGTCATCTATGTAAAAACTAAACAAAGAAGTACTGGTGCTAATAGGCACTATAAACCAAATGACTAAAACATAACTACATAACACTTCAGTCAAACACAAAAGAATATAATTCTTCTTAGCATCTCATGGAACTTTCTCCAAAAGTGACCACAAAGCAAGTCTCAACAGAAACAAGAAAACTGAAATAACTCTCTGCATTCTATCAGACCACCACGGATTAGAGATGTATCTAAACAATAGAAACAATAGAAAGCTTACAAATTCATGGAAACTGAACAATTCTCTGCTAAATGAAAACTGAGTCAATATAGAAATAGAACTGAAAGTAAAGACATAAAATATTTAGAAGGAAGAACTATTGCAATGAACATTTCTTTTTTTTAATTTAATTTTATTTTCCAAGGTTTTTTTTATTTACATTCGAAATCATTTCCCCTTTCCCATTTCCTCCCTCCCCGAAAGTCCCATAAACCCCCTTCCCTCCCTCTTTTCCCCATTCAACCCCCTCTCGCTTCTCTGTCCTGGCATTCCCCTACATCCAGTCTTTCCAGGACCAGGGGTCTCTGCTTCCATCTCCTTGGAAATCTATTGATATGCGAATTGTGTCTAGGGTATTCCAAGATTCTGGGTTAATATCCCCTTATCAGTGATTGCATACCATGTGTGTTCTTTTGTGATTGGGTTACCTCACTAAGGATGATATTTTCAAGTTCTGACCATTTGCCTAGGAATTTCGTGAATTCATTGTTTTTAATTGCAGAGTAGTATTCCATTGTGTAAATATACCACATCTTCTGAATCCATTCCTCCGTTGAGGGACATCTGGGTTCTTTCCTGCTTCTGGCTATTATAAATAAGGCTGCTATGAACATAGTGGAGCATGTGTCCTTATTGCATGCAGGTAAAGCCTCTGGGTATATGCCCAGGAGTGGTATAGCCAGATCCTCCAGGAGTGTCATGACCAGTTTTCTGAGGAACCGCCAGACTGCTTTCCAGAGTGGTTGTACCAGCTTGCAATCCCACCAGCAGTGGAGGAGTGTTCCTCTTTCTCCACATCCTCACCAACAACTGCTGTCTCCTGTGTTTTTGATCTTAGCCATTCTGACTGGTGTGAGATGGAATCTCAGGGTTGTTTTGATTTGCATTTCCCTAATGACTAAGGATGATGAACATCTCTTTAGGTGCTACTCAGCCATTAGATATTCTTCAGGTGAGAACTCTTTGTTTAGCTCTGTACCCCATTTTTAATAGGGTTACTTGCCTCTCTGGAGTTTAACTTCTTAAGTTCTTTGTATATATTGGATATTAGCCCTCTGTCGGATGTAGGGTTGGTAAAGATCATTTCCCAGTTAGTTGGTTGCTGCTTTGTCTTTTTGACAGTGTCTTTTGCCTTGCAAAAACTTTGTAATTTAATGAGGTCCCATTTGTCAATTCTTGATCTTAGAGCATAAGCTATTGGAGTTCTGTTCAGGAAATTCTCCCCTGTGCCCATATGTTCAAGGTTCTTCCCTAGTTTCCTTTCTACTAGTTTCAGTGTGTCTGGTTTTATGTGGAGGTCCTTGATCCACTTGGAATTGAGCTTAGTGCAAGGAGATAAGAATGGGTCAATTTGCATTCTTCTGCATGTTGACCTCCAGTTGAGCCAGCACCATTTGTTGAAAAGGCTATTTTTTTCCCAATGGATGGTTTTAGCTCCTTTGTCAAAGATCAAGTGACCATAGGAGTGTGGATTCATTTCTGGGTCTTCAATTCTGTTCCTTTGATCTACATGCCTGTCACTGTACCAATACCATGCGGTTTTTAAGACTATTGCTCTGTAGTACAGCTTGAGGTCCCGGATACTGATTCCCCCAGAGGTTCTTTTACTCTAGAGAATAGTTTTAGCTATCCTGGGTTTTCTGTTATTCCAGATGAACATTTCTAACTGGAAAATATATATTCTAATCTCACTTCATCTTTCAATATAAATTCAGATGAATTAAAGGTTTCAATATAAAAATTAAACCACTTTAAAATAAAACTAATCATTAAAGCAAATAATCATGTAAAATCCCTCAGCAGACAAAAATGAAACAGTGATTTTTTTCCTCTTATATAAAAATTACAAATTCTAAAACCAAAATATGAGTTGAGTAAAAGTCTGAAACTGGATGTTGACAAAACTCTAAAGAACTCACAGCTAAAGATGTAAACAACTGTATAATCATGATAGGTACATAGATGGTAGGTATGGTTGGAGATTCACATGAAAGAGTATGGACAAAACTGTAAACATTCAAATGCAGGGGCTATGGGGATGTTTCAGTGGCTAAAGTGCTTTACAGTATATATAAGATGACCTTGGTTTGATTCCCATATATAGCTAGATGCTGGGTACGCTGATATGTCTGTAACATCAGCACATGGAATAGGCATGTCCTTGAAATTTGACTTAGACTTAACTAAATCGGTAATATCTGGGTTAAATGAAATCCTCTGTTTCAAAACGTAATCTAGAGAACAACTAAAAAAGGTACCTGACATAAACTTCTGGCTTCTACATGCATATGCACATGTAAACACCACTCTTTCTTGCTTACATGCACACATAATAACACACATACATTACATATACCTCCACCACACATATACACACATCATACACATATACAAAATACAAATTTAAATGTGCCTCTTTCTCTCTCTCTCTCTCATATATATATAATGTAGAATATATAATTCTACAAAATTATATATATGTACATATATATATAATTTTGTAGAATTAAAGTTATTAAAACTCAGTTGTTATTAAAAAGTAGTAACTAATACAACTTGAGAAAATAATTTATAATATGCATCAAAGGATTAAAAATGAGTTCAGATATTTTGATACAATAATTCACCACAAAAATATATTCTAGTAAATTAATTTGTTTTATTTACAAAATAATGAAATAAAGTGACAATATATTATGAAGGCACTAAATTACAGATAAAAGTTCTTTGCATTAAAATCAGAAAAAAATATTTTTCGTGTAATATATTAGAAAAACAGACTACATATTATCTGACCTCAAATTACAAAATATACAAAAATTGAAAAAAGAGAGAACAGAAATACCAGGTGAGAGCATGCACCCCTGTAATACCAGTACACAAAGGATTAAAGTAGGAAGGTTGCAACTCCACTACCAGCATCAGCAATATAGTAAAATCCTGTCCCAAAAACCAAGAAAATAAATAATAAGGTAAAAAAGGAACACAAAGAACAGAAAAATTATGGACAATAAAACATAAAATATATGCATGTGTGTATAGATGAAAATTGTAATAAGCATAAATGGATTAAACTAACGTATATGTTAAAAGGCAAGGATTCTTAGAACATAGTTAATGAAAAGGATACATTTTGAAAATTATAAACTACTATGTACTGTCTGAAAATAATAGAACATGATGGGATTGCACCACAATATAGCAATTTAGATTTGTTATAAAATCTCTGTAGAAGAATTCTTCTAAGACAAAGGACACACTATTTCATTTGTAAGAAAATTATTAAGAAAATATTTAAGATGAGTTTATCATTGTTGTTATGTACAATTTAATAGTGGCTATACTTGCAAATATCACTGGAGGCTTACAATTTTACCCTTCCATATAATTTTAAAATAATCTCTACAAGTTTTAGTATAACGTAAATTTTTTATAGAATGACTTCAAAACGAAACCACTGAAAGGATATCACAATAAATGCAGATGGAGAATTAATACATTATTTTTTCTACTTTTTTCATTAATTTATTTATTTATTCAATTTACCTCCTGGTCTCAGCCCTCCTCCCTCCTCTCCTCCCAGTCCCACCCTTACAAATTCCACCTCCTATTACCAAAGGGAACTCCCATTGGGTACCAACCTGCACTGGGACATCAAGTTACATAGAACTAAGCACATCCTCTCCCACTGAGGCCTGACCAGACAGTCTAGCTAGGGGAAGGAGATCCAGTGGTAGGCCATAGAGTCAGAGACAGCCCTATAAGACATGCTGGGGATGGAAAGTTGACTCAGCAGATAAGAGTCCTTACTAGGTTTTTGGTTCCCAGTATCCACCTCATATGACTCAGAACCACTTATAACTCATGTTTCTAGGGGAATCTGATGCTCTCTGACCTCCATAGGCACCTGCACATATGTGAAACACATTAACTCATACATATGCTCATCTAGGGTAAATATATGAATAAACCTCTTTAAAAGTCAAGGCATACCACCACCTTTCCTTACTACTCAGTAGAAGATGTCTCTGAGGGGAATTTAATCTTTAAACTGTTTCCTAGCAACAGAGCTTTAGACACAGTATCTTTCTTCGTATCAGTCACTCACATCTGTGAAAACCTTTAAGATCATCCTTTGGTGTTGTGAATAAAGTCTGAATTTGTCTATCGGCAGCTGCAGGGTAAGGACAGGAATATTGATTCCACAAGCACTATCATTTCCTTATTCTCTTGCACATACCATGATGCTCATAGTCTGAAGTTTGAGGAGACACGACTGCATTGTCCATCATAGCTGTACTATTTTAATAATACGTTTTAATCAAAAAGGATTTCAATTAAAAAGCACAGTGGATACCAATGAGAATACCATTTTTATTTTCTAAAGAAATGAAATAAGTGACCACATCTCAAAGCAACACATTCAATTTTTTTAAAAAGCAGCCTCTCATTCCATTAACCTTGAGAGCAAATTAAAATCACCTGGGAATCTTTTAAAGAACACATTTTGCATGGACTGGGACTTAATTAACTTAAGAGGTTACTTCAACATGAGACCCAACTGAAAAGCACTGTACTTTGTGCAGTCCTACACTGAGGGATAAACTGCACTTGTAGAATAACTGAAAGGAAGATGCTATTCAACTATGCTCTAAATAAACCAGTTCATACAAATGTTCACAATAAACCAAATACAAAGCGAACTTCCAACACCAAAATCATAAAGAAAATAATACAGTCCATGCTTGGTGTTTTTAAAATGAGAAATGAAAACCACAGTGTTAAGGTTTTGTTCCTCTAAGCTGCTTTATTTATACTAGAAATAATATTTTGAATTTAAAACACGTTAAAATGAGACTTTGTATACATGATTGATGTTTATTGTCAAAGTTGATGGAGACAGGAGACACTGGACAAGGACTTGAAGTTAGGGAGCTGGACAGTCAAAGCTAAGCTCCTTGTCCTTGACCACAAGTTTTCTTGGTGCGAAGCCAGAAATGTTCTTGGCAATATTGATAGCTTGCCCTGGTTGGAGGTCAGGGAGACATTATTTATGGGCACTGGTTCTGATCCTGGTTTCTTGCTGTTATTTTTCTTGAACAATTTTGCTTATTATTTTCTTGAATATTTATGGGCACTGTTACTTACTCTCGGGTAGGCTCTTGAGGGTGTACTATCACATGGATTGATAAAGCCTTGCTTAGACAGGCAACTTCTTTAACAGATGGAGACCACTACAGAAAACAACAACCAACCAAAATTCAAATATATGGATCCCAGTCCCAGTGGATACATCTAACAAACACTATCATGTCTTAGGCTTAGGGAACTATTGGCTGAATTCTTTCACTCTGGAAGAAAAAAAACTGATGAAAAATAAAAGACAGACTCAACTAATCTGGGCTCACAGAGACTGAACGTCCAACCAGGGAGCATGCACGTGACTGACATAGGACCTCTGCACATTTTACACTTATGTAGTTGGGTCTTCTTGTGAGACTCCTAACAGCAGGAGCAGAGACTGTCTCTGACTCTTTTACCTGATTTTGGGACCCTTTTCCCATACTGGTTTGCCTTGTCTGGGCTTACTACAAGGTAGAACAATTAGTTTACTGCAACTTGATATTCTATGTTCGGTTGACAGCCATGGGAGGCCTGCTCTCTTCTGAGCAGAAACTGAGGAAGAGTGGAGGGGTGTGGAGATGGGGACAGAGAAGAGGTAGGGGAGGGGAAAACCGAAGTTAGGGTATAAAAACGTAAAAAAAATGAAGGTCAGTTCAGCAACTTAGTGATATTTGAATTACTTATTGAAGAATGTAGATAGTGCTAGCAGTTCTGAAGATCCAATACTACTTTACGCTCTATCACATGAACCCTAAGGTGTAGACAATAGCTGAAAGAGATTCAAATTCGATTATTTCTTCATAAAGGAATAGTGCTGGTGAAGATAGAAAACCCAGAATCAGAGAATTTGAGGTGTTTCACTTGCAGAAAAGAAAGAAACAGAGAGCAGAGAGCCATGGAAGGGTGAGTGAGAGAGTTTAAAACTCTCGTAGAACATATTTATTTTCAGGCTAGCATCGCTTTAGAATAGGCACTGCATTTCTCGTGATGTGGGTTTCTTCTATTGCCCAACATCCTCTGAGTCAAAGATAGAAAAAGCCCAAACGTATTACCAAGGCTTATTTTTACCAATGTGTCTAAATAATTAAATTAATCAGTAGTCAAAAGTATTACAAAATCTTTAGGGTATATCATTCCTACCTGGATCCTCAGAAATAAAACAGCCTGAAAATGATTTTAAAAAAACAAACAAACAAACAGAAAACGCTATTGCTGTATCATCTGTACCCCCATCCATTCTGAAAGCCTTAGCTGCTTCTGGAGTTTTCAGTGATATATACCAGCCACGCCCTTTCCGCTTGGCTTCTCTTGGGGTTTGCACCATCGACAAAGAAGTCCTAAGAGATGTGCATCGTTCTTCACTGCCATTGATTGTCCCACAAGTCAATTATTTTTTTGCCTATAGCTATAGTTGCAAATCTATAGGGTCGTGATTACGTATATCATCCCTGAGCTTTTAGTCCAGTGTTATTTAAATGCCTTGCATTAAAGCCAAAGGGATCCATCATTCTATCCCAAAGTTGATGACATTTCTTTTGTCACACCGTCTATTCTCTCAATACCTTCAGGTCCACTTACTCAAGAAAGAATGCTTGCCACCCCTGCTTCAAACGTATGCCACCAACGCCAAAACAAAACAAAACAAAAGACAAAAAGAAAAATCAACAATAAAAGCAAAGCAAAACAAAGAATCCCACCAAAAGAGAATCGTCCTCCTCAGACTTCCTAAATAAAGATTCAGAACAATTCTTCAACTCTCTAACATGTATGGCTTTGGGGTCTGCAGTAGCCTACAGAAGAAGGCGTAAGTAGATCCGCTCTGGGTCTTTCGCCTGCCTTCATTCTCTACTGCATGTTTATTTGTGAATATTTGTTGCTCCACATGTGTGTGTTCCCTAGGCATCCTGTATACCACCCTGTGCTGCAGCCTTGGAGCAACCAACAGCAATCCAAGCAAACAGTCTTTGCTACAGATATTGCTGCAATCTTCATTAGGAGCATCACTTTTAAATGAGACAGATGGGAGAAACCTCCTCTCCCTAGAGCACACAGCAGGAGTTTCACACGGTTAGAATCTGTTAACAACATTACTGCTCTTCGAGTTCTTTAGTTCCTTAGTAGAGAAGCTATACTATGTTTTGATGTTTACTTTCCTGCAAATAAGTAGAGATGGGGTCATTTGGCTTCTCAGTATCTGTTGGAATCACCACCGCTACCCTGTCTGACTTAAACAAAAAAACCATCATCAGTCTAGCAAATGGAAGACTATCCTTATGCCACTGATTCTTTTTTTTTTATTTTCTAAGTTTTTTTTTTATTTACATTCGAAATCATTTCCCCTTTCCCGTTTCCTCCCTCCCCGAAAGTCCCATATGCCCCCTTCCCTCCCTCTTTTCCCCATTCAACCCCCTCTCGCTTCTCTTTTCTGGCGTTCCCCTATATCCAGTCTTTCCAGGACCAGGGGTCTCTCCTTCCATCTTCTTAGAAATCTATTGATATGCGAATTGTGTCTAGGGTATTCCAAGATTCTGGGTTAATATCCCCTTATCAGTGACTGCATACCATGTGTGTTCTTTTGTGATTGGGTTACCTCACTAAGGATGATATTTTCAAGTTCTGACCATTTGCCTAGGAATTTCGTGAATTCATTGTTTTTAATTGCAGAATAGTATTCCATTGTGTAAATATACCACATCTTCTGAATCCATTCCTCCGTTGAGGGACATCTGGGTTCTTTCCAGCTTCTGGCTATTATAAATAGGCTGCTATGAACATAGTGGAGCATGTGTCCTTATTGCATGCAGGTAAAGCCTCTGGGTATATGCCCAGGAGTGGTATAGCCAGATCCTCCGGGAGTGTCATGCCCAGTTTTCTGAGGAACTGCCAGACTGCTTTCCAGAGTGTTTGTACCAGCTTGCAATTCCACCAGCAGTGGAGGAGTGCTCCTCTTTCTCCACATCCTCGCCAACAACTGCTGTCTCCTGTGTTTTTGATCTTAGCCATTCTGACTGGTGTGAGATGGAATCTCAGGGTTGTTTTGATTTGCATTTCCCTAATGATTAAGGATGATGAACATCTCTTTAGGTGCTTCTAAGCCATTAGATATTCTTCAGATGAGAACTCTTTGTTGAGCTCTGTATCCCATTTTTTAATAGGGTTACTTGCCTCTCTGGAGTTTAACTTCTTGAGTTCTTTGTATATATTGGATATTAGCCCTCTGTCGGATGTAGGGTTGGTAAAGATCATTTCCCAGTTAGTTGGTTGCCGCTTTGTCTTTTTGACAGTGTCTTTTGCCTTGCAAAAACCTTGTAATTTAATGAGGTCCCATTTGTCAATTCTTGATTTTAGAGCATAAGCTATTGGAGTTCTATTCAGGAAATTCTCCCCTGTGCCCATATGTTCAAGGTTCTTCCCTAGTTTCCTTTCTATTAGTTTCAGTGTGTCTGGTTTTATGTGGAGGTCCTTGATCCACTTGGAATTGAGCTTAGTGCAAGGAGATAAGAACGGGTCAATTTGCATTCTTCTGCATGTTGACCTCCAGTTAATCCAGCACCATTTGTTGAAAAGGCTATCTTTTTTCCACTGGATGGTTTTAGCTCCTTTGTCAAAGATTGCTCATGGATTGGCAGGATTAATATAGTAAAAATGACCATCTTACCAAAAGTAATATACAGATTCAATGCAATCCCCATCAAAATCCCAACTCAATTCTTCATAGAGTTAGAAAGAGCAATTCAAAAATTCATCTGGAAGAACAGAAAACCCAGGATAGCTAAAACTATTCTCAAGAGTAAGAGAACCTCTGGGGGAATCAGTATCCCGGACCTCAAGCTGTACTACAGAGCAATAGTGTTAAAAACCGCATGGTATTGGTACAGTGACAGGCATGTAGATCAATGGAACAGAATTGAAGACCCAGAAATGAATCCACACTCCTATGGCCACTTGATCTATGCCACTGATTCTTACATGACAACTGCAACAGCCAGGACTGTTCATAACACTTTGATCTGGACACATTGCTATCACAAGCAATGCGATATCTCAATGACCCTGAAGCCATTTCACTGAGGCTATACGGGAAACACTTCCCCTTGGTGGCCTGGCTAATGGGACAGCCAGGAGTAATGCAAACTGGACATGACTGTGGTGGTTGTAAATATAAACTTACATGACAGGCTTCCTGTGAATGGTACAAACATCCCCCCTGTGGTTATATAAGCAAGCCACTTGCTGTTTTCTGTCTTATATGGTGTTGCAACATCAGTCCCAATAGAAAACTTCTCTCCAGTGGTCTTTTCCTGCCTGTTTTTCATGGTGTTGGCTGCATAGATAACGAGAAAAGATTCAGGATTTAGGAAAGCAACCAGATGTGTGGCAGGAGCTGGGACTACAAAATAGCCACCATACTGAGGGAGAAGCAACTGAGTCTTAAGATCTTGTTTACAAAAGAAGAGGGGAGGTGGTTGGTCTCCAGGCCCAGATGCAAAAGTGTATTCATAGCTGCAAAAGAGGCAGATCCACTAGACTAATGGATGAAGAGCAGCAAGGGGTGTACGGTGTTGGTGGCAGTCAACCATAGAGAGAATGCAAGAGTATGGACTTAGGGCACAGGCTGAAAAGGATTCTAAGGAGGCAAAGATGAGTGTTGTGTCAGTAAAGAGTTACAGAGAACAGCCAAGTCTATAGGACCAAGGGTCTCAGATAGCATGCCAGGAGCAAAGAATGCCACTGTGAAGGGCTCACGAACCTTGATGCCTAGGCCTGCCTATACAATACCATTCCTACTTTAAACTGTAGAGTTCCTCAAGAGACCTTTATGAGGGGTGTGGCTAGGGATGAGATGCCCTATAGCTGCTCCTACCTGCTTGCTGCCACAGTTCCCTTCTGTCACATACCTGGAGCTATCAGAGCTTCGCCAAAGCAGCTCTTGAAGAGTATAGCTTTTATATAAAGCAGTGAAAAGGATGCTTCCCAGCTGATTAGGAACATACAACAGCACTGTTCACTCCTTTGTTAAAAAAAAATCTCGAAATTCTCAGTGGATGGCCAACAAAATCTGAAACACTGATGGCCAACAAAATGTGTAATACGGTTAGTTACCTTCGAATTAACACAGTGGTATTATGTGAATGCTTGATTTTAAGGTGAGTCGTAGGTTTCTGTGAACCTATGTCTTTTTATAACTGGGATTGTGTCTTCTTGTTCCTGGGGGTGGGGGGGAAACTCAGGGTTTTTCTTCTTCCATCTTTCAACTGGTTTCTCTAATTTCCTTCCTTGCTTCCTCACGCCAGGTATGTTATTCTGCTGAGCCATCAGTACCCTCTTCGTAGTCTATTCGAACCACATCAACTCTTCCTTGATTTTTCTTTCTCTTTGGGAAATCACCATCATAACCCAGTGACAGAGGAGTACCAGGATGGGGCTATGGCAGCGACACAAAATGCCCCTGAGGGTTCCACTCCAGGCAGTTCCACATGTGGAATTTTTTTTGAAGCATGGTGTGTTCGCTGTTTTCTCAACATTTTTGGTAAAGCTACAGATTCTATGGACACATGTCAGAGTAATGAGCTCTTTTGTAGGAAGGAAACAGGAACATCCTTGGCAGAACGTAAAAACACAAAATCATGCCGAGGCAATTAATGATGGTGGACATTTTGTAAGGAAATGGGGAAATGTATTATATTTGATAAATAAACTTAGTATGTGTAATTAAAGTCCTTGAGATGTTTCAAAATCTCAAATGAAAAACCATGGCATTGATTTAGTTTCTGAGCATAAACTCAATCCAAACTAGAGCTCAGTCGTTAATCTCTGACTAAATCAAGGCCACACTGTCTGACCTCACTGGCCTCCACATTCCCTACTCTCAATACCTTCATTTTCCTCATGTATTAATTTTAGGTGAAATATTAAAAAAAATTTAATCAAAAACATCTCAAAGGATTAAATAGTGTGAGCCAATCTCATTAACAAAACGGAAAGCCTGGAAAACATATGAGTTTAGAAGGGCTAAGATAATACTTTCTTTGAAAAGGAACTATGTAATTATCCTTAAGTTTCTCGCTGAATTTTAAAATAAACAAAATAAGAATAAGAAATAACTAAACTTCTGACTTGAAGGCTATAATGACTAATTTTGGAAGCCAACCTGAGGAGATTCAGAAGCAACCAAGAGAACTACTTCTTGTCTTAGAAGGTATTACCTGGAAAGATCACCGAGGGAAAAGAGCTTTCCGTAGAATGGTAGAACTTTCTAGAAGTGGCCCAGATATAAAGAAGTCTAATGTAAAAGTAAAGCTGCTTCTGCCTGTCAGTTCTTACTCCTTAACTCCTTGACTGGTCACATCCTTCAGAGATACTGGAACTTAACTAATCTGGTCTTAAAGACCAGCTACTCACCAGGAACCTTCCAGATCTTTAGCATCAGACTGGGTTGGCTAAAGACGTATCAAGTCTCATGGGCTGAGAAGATAGTGGATACTCAGCCTACCATGTGTGATGATAACCATTGCTCAAATATCCAATTCATACCATATATGCCAGCCTAATGAAATCCCTTTGCAGTATACTTTCAATCAGTGATTGTCATCTGCAGAACTCTAGTACATAAGAGGTATCAGAAATCGTTCTAGAGAAAGAGTTATAAAGATGAATTTCTCTTGTGGGTTGGCCATAACAAGAGCTGTCTCTCTAACTTAACTGAGTCTACAGTTATTTAAAGACTTTTCTGAGAGCATAGAATGCACTGATAAAATGTGATGTGGGCTTTAAGAAACTATGTAAGATAAATACATTTGGTAATTCTGATTCACTCCCCTGCGAGAAACAAGAATTTTAATGTCTCTGCATATAAACTCTTTGCAAGTTGTGTAAAAGAAAGAAATACAGTGGTGTTGTCTGATTGTTTCTAGCATCTCCAAATAAAGTAACAAAGGAAAAAGATGAGCTCAGAGATAAAATATCTCTGGTCCTGATGTGCATACATAAGTAAAGGTTTATAAGTATATTCATGAAGAAAACCTTCTCTTAAGCAACCATAAGTCTCAAGTTGCCCAAACCCAAACTCAAGCATATAACACAAATTTAAGGCCCAGCCTCAAAGGAGTTTGGAAATTAAAATAGGACACCAGTTGGAAAAGGGTGTGAGCCTGTCCTTCAGATAGAGATGTATGGAGAATCCTGATAAACCCAGAGACTTTAAATGCTAATATTCTGATGAGTTTTTCTGTCTGACAAAGTACTCTCTCCATCCTTAGTGATGTGTGCATTTATTCCATGCAGCATTGCCCTCTCTGCCTGGGCCTGGAGGACTTTTTAAAAAGGATGCATAAGGTAAAAGTGTACTGTACCCTGAAACAACCTAGGTGTTTTTTAATTCATTTAAGCAAAAGTCTAGGGAATATGTGGGGAGATATGAAATTCTAAGGATGTGGAATAATGTTAAAAGGAGCATAAATCAAATCAAGCTGGGTTTATCAATATGAGGCCATTCAGCTCACAGTTCAAAGAGATGCCAATGATTTGTCTGTCTGGTTTCTGATGCATAGGTGAAAAGATGACCTACTATGAAGGAGCTGGAAAGGTCTGACATCATGTGTTTTTGTGTTGATGGGACTTAGTGGAGTGGCAAAACCATGGAATGATGGAGTGGAATATTCATCTTGTAAAACCTTCTCCTAAACAAGGGGATGGTCCAGGACATGTTTACTTCAGCAATGTCACAGGAAACACATTCTGAAAGGAGAAACAGCATAAACATGGAGACGTCATTGCTTGTCTCTGTGTGTCAGACTTTGCAATGGGAAGGAAACATGGCTAATCAGGTGGCTAGCTGAAATACAATGCTTCCCGCTCAATCCCGGAGTATCCAGGGCCACATGGAAGCAATGACACTCCAGTGGCAAGGTTGAGTCTCATTGCTGTAAGCCAAAGGGTAGGAAAAACAATGCTTACAATGTGAAGATACTTTTTATTGGATACCAATTGAATTATCTCAAAAAGTGAAGTAGATAGGAAACATACTAAGTTATTGTCTAATCTATACTAGCAAAAATATTTCCGAAAAAAAAAAATGAATTAAAGGCTATGTTGAATCATAGTCACTGAGTGCCATAACCCCTCAACCAATTTCCATTCTTGATCCAGGTCATAGACCACAAGTCCTTCAAATGGAAATGAGTTCACATGCCCTAAAGAAAGGACTCTATTACAATACTGTAGATTTTACAATTTATCTTTTCTGCTTATTATTTTTCAAGGAGACTAACAGTTTTTTACTAGAATAACTACTGTACATTAAAGAAAAAAACAACAGTCAGAATTTCAGGGCTATTTCATTTGGGGTGGTAATTGGTTATTTTAGACTCTAGTAAAGTTTTACTTGAATTTCTGTTTGAGTCTATTTTAAAAATATTTTTATTTTATTAATGACAGCTACAGTGTACTCACTAAAATAAATAAATAAACCTTAAATAAATATTTTATTAATGATACTAAGATACCCCAAATGGGGCCCCAATTTCCCCTGTATCAATAGGTAGAAGAACTCTATGTCAACTATATTAATTTTACTATTCAATAGGTGTCCACTCATGTCTTTACAGTATTTAGAAGAGGGGTTAATAAGATGCCTTTAAAACTTAAGTTGAAAGCGGTATCCAAGAAAGTCAGGAAAACACTGAAATGAAATCCATGGAGACATTACTATAGAGGTCACTCTTATAAGAATGAGAATCCCTACAGGAACTACTGTAAGACACAGGCAGGTTCCCTGTGAATCTGTTTTAATATAGAACATAAACACAGGGCTCCTGTTACTTCACCACCCTTCTCTACCCTCTCCTAATCCTTTAAAGATCCATTCTTACTTTCTTTTCAATAGCATGGTTTTTGTTGTTTCAATAGCATGGTTGTTATTGTTTCTGTTGCTGCTGCTGTTGCTGCTGCTGCTGCTTATACATGTGTTTATGTCTCTGTGTCAGTACTAGGGATCAGAACTCTAATCTGATGCAGCCCTTGTTCACCACTTAGAGACTGAAGGTAAGTCCTCACTGAGAAATAAGCCTGGTGTAGGTGGGCTGGCTGGCTCGCTTCGAGTAGATCTTTCCATTAGGGAGTTCATACAAGATACATTGGTTCTTGAACGTATACTTGCTTCTAATGCAGTTAAATACATTGGACTATACTTAAATAAGGATGGCTTCTGACTCTATATAACTTAGGAAAGAGACCCCATATGACCCAATAGAGAAGTTTACTCAGACTACCAATTTCTAGGTATCAGAGAGAACAAAGAGAACTTGATATACTTGTCAGAACTTGAGAGACCTGGATAGTTGGAGGCTAGCAATAATTTGGAGTTAAGATAGTCAAGGTCAATAACTAACACAGATAGAGTCCATGATGAATAAATTGGGATGGGTAGGGCTTTATTTCCCTGTTTGAGTTGGGTGGTGGGTGGGCATGTTTATAGCAATATGGACCTTCCATTGGCTTATCCCATGACAACCCACAGAACAAATCAATTTCATAGAAATTATCTCAGCCTTTGAACTGTTTCTGCCATAGACAAGGAAGCTCAAGGACATTTTCATATCTTCTGGATTTCTTTCATTTTTTTTTTTGATTTCTCACTCTTAATTTCTCACTTTACTATCTCAATAAAGATTGCTTCTTCTTTGCTTACTTCCAAGAGATTCCACATCTTTAATCATCAGTAGCATGCAACAATAAACTTGGACATTATTTTCCCAGGTTGATCCTTGATGATTTTTGAGTCTATTATTTTGAATCCTAGGTCTTTGGACACAACTGTCCCAAGAAACTCCCCAAACTGTGAAGACAATCAATAT
Organism: Tokudaia tokunoshimensis; assembly: GCA_036184795.1. Taxonomy (NCBI): domain Eukaryota; kingdom Metazoa; phylum Chordata; class Mammalia; order Rodentia; family Muridae; genus Tokudaia; species Tokudaia tokunoshimensis. Next base: position 58,934,046 of record BTHU01000018.1, on the reverse strand, counting down.
ACCTTTTATCAGGTGATGAATTGAGATCAATTTTATCAGGAATAAATGATAGTAAGGGAATTTGAATGTGCTTCGTACATTTAGAGATGCATCCTTTAAGTGATTCTGGTATATTTAAAAACTTGCACCTGTAAAGTAAAATTCTTAGACAGTTGTGGATATCACAAAAACAGTAAAGGCTATGGAAGATAGCAAGGCCAAAGCAATATGTAGAACTAAAATTATTTTTTAAAATCTAAAACAGCAAAAATTTAATGTGAGTGCATAGAGGAAACAAAGAATAATTACCACATTTTATATGAAAAAAATCTAACAATAAAACCAGGGTAATTTGCATCATGTTTTTAGATATATGTATTTTAATTATAAGCATAATCCAGAAGTTCTAAATGAAAGAGTCTGATATAGGATTATAATTAAACCTTGGGACATGAATTCCATTTATACATCATATCATACATCCATATTTTAGTACTTTTTATATCCAGCTTACCAGAAACAGACATCAACAAATAACCGTTTAAATCCATGCATAAATATATTTAGTTTTATATTTTGTCACACTTTTCAGAATGAATTTTTAACTGATTATTTTCAGTCATAAATGTAGTTTTAATTTCATTTTCTATAGGAATGTAGCTATGGTTATATATTTTTATTGTGTCACAACTAAAACCTATACTGACATCCTGTAACTTTATGGTTGGGGCAACAATCCTTACCTCTCAATATAAAGTCATCCTTATGTTAGAAAGGATCATAGCAGTATCATGCTCATTTGGTTGCTGGGAAAGCATATTTATAAAATGTTTAGTGCATGCAACAAACTCTTTCTTGACTGCATGCCAATGATAGCCTTATATCAAGAAAAGAAACCGTTGATTAGAATCATTGGTTTCAGATTGAAATTTGATTTATGCTTTAATATAAGAGTTTGCAAAGATATTTGTGCTATAAAAAATGGCACTCTCTTTACGGTGGGATTTCTTTGATGTACTTAAGTGTAGTTCCAATGAATAGGACTGTCTCTACAGAAGAACAGAGTACAACCATACATATTTCCAGTGACTTGCACTGATACTTCAGTACAAATCTGTTGCTACAACCATACACAATTACAATGAACAGCATTTACCCTAAAATTGAATGTTTTTCTTACAACCACAGTTCCAATGAACAACACAGTCCATACAGTACAATGCTTTTGTTACAATCACACATAGTTCCAGTGAACTACACTGAACCTACAGTATAATGTAATTGCTATTGTTACAACCACACACATTTCCAATGAACAGCACAGGTCCTACACTAATATCTTTATTACAACCACACACGGTACAACGAAAGGTACCTTCCTTATAGTGGAATGCCTTTGTTACAGCCACAGTTCCAATGAATGCCGCTGTCCAGTAGGATATTTTTGTTACAACAACACACAGCTCCAACAACTCACTAATGTTATGCTTATCTTTGCTTTATTCCTTTAATAATTCCAGAGAACATGTACAATTTCTTTGAGAAATAATAATTGTATTCAAAGTATATTATTTACATTTACAAGTCAAAATAATTGCCACTCCAATACTTTGACTCAGAGACAAAGTAATTGATGGTTGTTAGAGTTAATTTGTGTTTAGTTTGCAAACCATGACACCAACATAAAAGGGAAACCTATCACAGAATTTTCAATATAGCATAATGGCAACTTCCCTTGTGCACAGCCCACACACACACTACTTTTCTCTAGATAGACTTTTGTCCATGTTGAGGAATAGAGTATTATAATAAACTCTATGCAAGGGAATGCAGTGATGGATTTAGCATCTTGTCATGCTAATTTTTTCAACAGTTGGATGTTTATTCGAAAGCCCTTGGTTTAAGTCTTACAATCACTTAAGTAACTATATCATTTGTTCCTTTTAAACTTTGAATCAGTCATCAGTGTAACACTTGATTCACAATTACCATAAATTATTATTTGTCAAATATTTCTATGTATCTTGGATTTATCATTTTTTAATGAAGCCTGAAGTTAATAATGAAAATACAGAATGATAAAAATCTCAAAATAGTAAGTAACCTTTAGTTCTACAACAAAATTAAAATAGATGCTGTTTTATTGATTTGATAACTTTTCTTTACACCCTCTGGCTATTCCAGTTATTTCAGTTAGTGCTTGTTAAAAAAGCAAAAAAAAAAAAAAAAACAAAACAATAACGACAACAAAAACATACTTGCCCTCTCACCATGAGGAATTTACAACCTGAAGACGTAGTTATCAAAATCCAGCAATGAGGGATGAGTGCAGACATCTATGGTATGCATGCCAGAGAGAAACACCCAAGGAGCCAAGCCCAGCATCAGAAAGGGGCATGCAAAAGCATCTCAGGGGCACAAAGGCTCCAGGAGGTTGAAACACAGTGGAAGAGATGTGTCCAAAGACTTGAAGGGGAGAGAGAGATGCTGAGGCAGAGCTATTTATCTTTTGAGAATGTTCAAATAGCCCTCTGTGGATTTTATAGTTACTGTTCCTTACTGTTATTTTAATTCTCAGGTATAATATAGACACTAATTAAACCCAAATCTCTGCTTTCATTTCTCATAGAAATTCTCTGATGCCCAGTGGCTCCCAGTTTGCAGAATATGCCTCACAAAGGCACCAGGAACAAACTATAATTGTTATGTAAGTCTGTAAAAATATTAATGAAATAACATGTATATAGCTAAAATGATGTCATAAGTCAACCCCAAAGCTACTACTTTTCTTTTCCTATTACAGACACTTCTTTAAAAAAAAAAAGATTTATTGTATGTGAGTACACTATCACTCTCTTCAGACACACCAGAAGAGGATCCCATTAACAGATGGTTGTGAGACAATGTGGTTGCTGGGAATTGAACTCAGGACCTCTGGAAGAACAGTCAGTGCTCTTAATCACTGAACCATCTCTCCAGCCCCTTATTACAGACACTTTTAATCACTACATAATGCTTTGCATTCTACTTTGGGGGTGGTTACTGAGCACTGCAGGCATCTGGTCTGAGGTTATTAAGCTAGGTCATGAGATTTCCAATGCATCCATGTCTTTCTGGTATTTTGAGATTTGAACAGTGTATCTCTAATATACTGTTAGAGATAAGAGTATCCCTAGTACAGCTTTGAATTTGGTGTGGTGATACCTCCCTCAGTTCTTTTATTGTTCAGAGTAAGTTTAGCGATCCTGGATTTTTTTTGTGTTTCCATATGGATTTTTTTGTTCAATTTCTGTGATAAATTGTTAGATTTTAAAAAGGAGGTTGAAATGTAGATTGCTTTTGGTAGGATAATCATTTTCAAAATATTAATCTATTGATGCATGAACATGGGTGATCTTTCCATCTTCAGATATCTTCTAAAATTTGTTTCTTCATTTTCTTGGTTAGTCCAATATATCTTTTTCTGAGGCTATTGTAAAAAAATACTGTTTTCTTGATTTCTTTTTAGCTGTTTGCCCTTTGCATACAGGAAGGCTGATTTTTGCTTATTAGTTTGTATCCTGCTACTTTGTTGAGTGTGATTATTAACTGAAGCTTCCTGGTGGAGTTTTGAGGGTTTTTAATGTACACAATCATAATTCACCCTTCTTCCATTCCTTAGGGATTCCACCTCTTGGGGGGAATGAGGGTCCCGAAATGGAAACATAAGGGTTCGTTGGAAAGTCACTTATGTCAAATGGTGTTTTGCTCAAGTGAATATAAAGTGTTTTTCTGAAGTGGACACAGGTGAAATGATATTTTGCTAAAGCAAGCACGTGGACAGACTCCTAAGAAAGGAAGCCTGGTGAAGGATTCTTTGCTAATGACACCAATGTACTGCCGTCCGTGCCTTACATGCATTGCTGAGCTCTACTTGTCAGGACTCTATAGAGAGAAATGCACCAAAAAGCTTCTGGTGGTGTACTGGAGGCTTACTTGCTGCTTCCTCAAACTCAGGCTGACTGACAGAGTGATGTCAGCTGATACACACTCACATGGAGTTTTGCTAAAACAGACTCAACGTGCAGAGGCAAGACCTGTGGAGGGAGTATAAATAGGACTCAGTGGACTGTGAGAGGGGCTTGCTTAGAAAGCTAGCTTGCAAAGCTTCTTGGTCTCCTGTCTTCGTTGGTCTTCGCTTCCCTGAAAGAGGTACAGAACAAGAACTTCTCCTGGCATCCCTGCTGGTCCTAGTCCCCCCTGCTGACTCATGCTGATTCAGCTGAGGCCTGGTTATTCCTGCTAGGTCATGCCATCACTGCTGACCTGTGAACTAGACTGGTGATATATCCATGAAGTGTTTGCCAGTGGATTAAACTGCTGCTGCTGCTGACCTGAGTCGACCTGTTGATTTCCTGACAACACAGATGGGATTTTCTCCAAAGAACTGTTTCTGAACCGGTTCACTTTCTCTTATCCTTTCTTTCCCACTCCCTCTGGTGGGTGGTGGGCTAGATGGGAGGGTAAAGAATTTAAGAAGCATCACTCAAAGTAAGGTTGAGAAAAAAATTACACCTACAGGGTCCCTTATTTCTTTCCTGGCCACCCTCTCAGCCTTTCCTTCTAGTCTTCCTCCCTTCTTTTGTGTCAGCTGCCAGTTTGGAGAAACACGTTCTACCTGGGACCCTTAGTGTGCACACTGTGCTGGAAGAAGAGTGTAGGTAATTTTCACTATCTTTTCTGTCCCCTCCCCCCCATTCCAGTCTCTCCATAATTAGTCTTGTAACAGCATGCCTACAGGAGTCCCTCCTCCACCACATAGTCATACCTTCAGAATTCCACCTGTTTGTGTAAAGCCCGGACCCCATAGCTATTTCCTACTGTTCCTCTCAGCCTTTCCTCCTATCCTATCTGCATTCTGTCACCTGTCAAACTAAAGAAGTATTCACTAACAGGGACCCCACAGCCACTAAACTTGACTATGATCTACAGTGGGAAACAACAAACAAGCAAAGAAATAAACACCCCACCAACACATACAAAAAAAAAAAATAAGACCAAATATTTACCCTAAGAAATACCCGAAGCATCATAACTGCAGATGTCCAGATACCAGTGGAAAATCACAACCATCAACAGCAAGAAAATATGCCTTTTCTAGAAGCCAGTAACCTTATTACAGAAATCTCTGAGAAATACAATTTACTTAAGCACAAGCCAAGGAATTCTAATTGACAATTATGAATACGTTGAAGCACCTTAAAGAGGATGGGAAGAAATGGCTTAATGAAGACAGTGAAATCACACAGAAAGAGTGGATGACATAATGGAAATATTTCAAGGTAATAATGTGGAAGCTGAATCACTAAAGAAAACTTAAACTGAAATAAAACTAAAAATAAAAACCTAGAGTATCAAACAAAAACCCCAGAGATAAGCCTCACCAACATCAACAGAGTAAAGCCTGGTAGCAAGCTACTAACTCTTACGTTTCCTGCTCAACCCTGATGCAGCTGCAACTGATCTCAGGAAGCACTGGAGAATATAAAACATATAAATTGGGGACTGGAGAGATGGCTCAGCGGTTAAGAGCACTGACTGTTCTTCCAGAGGTCCTGAGTTCAATTCCCAGCAACCACATGGTGACTCACAACCATCTGTAATGGGAATCTGATGCCTTCTTCTGGTGTGTCTGAAGACAGCAACAGTGTACATGAATACATGAAATAAATAAATTAAAAAAAAAACATATAAATTTAAATTTAAAATGGGGGTGGGGTATGCTCAGCATGCTGCAGTGTCCCCTGAGGTTTGCAGCCACCATAAGGTGACCTAAGGTTTGTGACCTCAAAACAGTTGAATTTTTTTTTTTTGTCACTGACTCTCTGTAAGTCCATTCAGAAATTTGTGGATTATTTGATCTGTTTTCCCTACCCATTATGTGCGAGCACCTAAGTGCTCCACTCACATTTGAAAATATTGATGCAAAAGTATTTTTATATTGCTTTCATTTGATCTGCCCAGAGCCTGACTTCCTCAAAAGCACAGCTCCTGAAACTAAACCATCAGTCTTTTTTAGTCCTTATCCCGATGCACGGGTAATGACTACAGCATAAACTGTACACCTTGGCAGGTAAAGCTCCTATAAACATTTCCATCCTCCCAGCAGATGACTCCATACCTCCCTACTCAGCTCTATTCCACTATCTAGAGGAATAATTAAAACCCTCTTACTCTTCTCAAATTCTAGAGCTTTTACATAATCCCAATATGAGTGAAAAAGTACCAAACTTACAAGTTAGAGGTATTTTCTTCCTTTCTTTTGCTTTCTAATTTCTTTCTATTTTTCTCCATAATTATTGTCACTTCTTTAATGTTACATGCTTGCAAGATGCTTGAGGCCTGATCCAGAGGATGCAGAAATCCTTTCTAGAGTACGCTGAAGATGCTATTATGACAGACGCAAGATGCAGTTTTAATCCACCCTTTCCTGGTAACTTTCCTCTCATTTGACAATGGAAACCATATTTCTTTCTCACATATAATTTTAAGAAGCATGACTCAGCATGGAAATCCCATAGAGGCGCTAAACCCTAAGACATTGATTCCGCTGCCTCTATTGTTGAGGAAACAGATGAGGACCAATGAACTAGCATAGCCTATGTCAATTTTCATTCCTTTGCATTCAGCATAATTAATAAATATGTTTTCAAGGTGATTTTTTCCATGTAATCAAAAGTTCAGATAAACGTTGCACGACTCTTTACCACCTTTGTTAGTTAATAAAAACAAAACAAAACAAAAACCTCAAAGTCAGGATAAACAACAACCCCTATCTAATTTTGGCAATAAGTCACACTCTTTAAAAGGCAGAAGAATTAATTACAACATCAAAAGTCCTCTACCACATAAGTAATACATTGTTCATAAAGTTATACAACTTCCTTTCCTAAGAGTTTTCCCAGAATTTGGAGTGATATCATATAGTTTCAGTCAGTTGTATATTAATAAAAAAATTATTGGAAAACTATATCATATGATACATGACTACTGAAACATTAAGTGCTAAGAACTCATTAACCAAGCAACATGAAGTTAATATATTTGAGAAAAAGACATGACAAAATTCTATGAAATAAAATAAAAATTAAAAAGAATAAAATTATGTAAAATTAGTAAAGTTCTGCAAGAGCTATTTCCAGTTTTTAAATGAATAAAAAGAAACATCAAATCATTACTCAGACTGAAATTGATATATTTAAGCGAGACAACAGATTTAATTTAAAAGGTCATAATGTAAAATATGTTGAAAACTACATTTTTCACAACCACTTTTAAATCTATGATGAATATTTATATCAGTTCTTAAGTATGTGAGAGGAAGTATAATTTTAGAAAATTCTTTTGGAGGTTGATGCTTCATCTATCTACTTGATTAGGTTGCGCGGCCCCCAGTTGGTTAGTAAAGATCACTGCTAAGAGCATCTACACTTGCGCTGAATGGCGCAAGAACCACCCTGAGCATGGCTATCCTGTCACATTGAGTGTGGGACAGAAAATAAAGAGAGAAAGGACAAAGTTTGAGAACACACTCACTCTCTTTGCTCCCTGGTTCCCTCGATGTGAGTTCCTCTACCCAGGCACAATTGTGCCTTGCCCTCACAAGCTGATCTGTGCTGAAACTTATGAAACCTGGGGCAAACCCAACAATTCTTTCCCTTTTGATGGGGAGTATTTGTCACAGTGATGAAAAATGCAAGTCATATAGTGATGTTTAGGGACAGGGAGGGAAAGGCTTGTAAGCTAGACATCTCAGCCACTGTCATCGCTCCTCAAGGATGGTAGAAGACATTCCTGCCATTTGAACTAAAAGTGGGCCAAAGAAATGGGAGAGGCAGTGAAGAAAACTGCAAAGGGAGTGGAAGCTACTGCTATCACCCTTCATAGTCATTACCTACTTGCTTGCCTACATTTCCCAGTAGACCCTCATGCTATAGAAAGAAAAGGCTCTGCGTGTATCGTGTAAGCCACTGGACTCCACAGAGTGGGTGTCAGTAAATATGTATGGAGTAAGTGAATGAGACAAGAGTAACCCTTGGAAGGATGGGATGTGATGTTGTACTGGTTTCAACATCACAGATTACCTATACCTTGTCTTAGATTCTTAACCACCGAGTCTTTCAGTGACATTTGCTGTCTTGGCTAGGTCCCCTCATCAAGGAACTACCTTCCTATTCGACGTCTTGGTTTATCCACCAATGGAGCCATTCTTCAAATCTAAATCTGAATTTTGAAGACTTGTCAACCACAGTTCTTTGAACATAATCCTTTAGAAGGTTATTTCTAATTTCCTTCTCCCTTTAGAATCAATTATTTCTGAAGTTTAATATTTGTACACCTTGATTGTACTGGCAGGACTGTCCTGATGGAAAAGATATACAAGTTCAGATGAAGAAAATTTAGAATCATTAATTTTTATACATTTTGCACATTATATAGAGAGTAATAATTGTAAGATATTGAGAATATGACTAACTCGGAGACTAGTGATGTTTATGTTAACACGGTAGAGAAGACGTACTCCAAGAAATCATTACAGAAAAAAAATCTATATTTAGAGAGACATTGAAAATCTAACAGGCCTTAGCTTGAATTTTTAGAAAATGCAAAAAACTACATGGAAGAGCACCTTCTGCTGAAAACCAAGTGACTTAAAAATAGATTTATAAGGATATGAAAATTAATAAAAGATTATCAGTGCTTTGGGAATTGTAAAAATAGAAGCAATAAGAGAGCTCTATATAAGGTTTCTCTACAAAAGAGAGGGATTTTTTTAAGGATAAAGAAATGAAGCACGCAATAAGTTTCTGGGTGCCAAGGGGAATTCTAAAAAGTTTGTGCTGCCTCAGGGCTGTGAGGCACTCTTCGCCCCATCCCAGATCTTGTTAAAAAGTGGGGGTCATTTTCATAGATCTTTAATAGTGAAATCATTAAAACAAGAGAAATGAATACACAAATGATTGACGCTTAGCAATGGATAACCAGTTACAGCATTCATCGGCTTCTCGGCAGGTAGTCCTGTCGCTCTTTATCTCGGTGGGCTGTATCTTTATATTTATTCATACACACAAATATCAGGAACGATTTAAGAAAAGGAGGTCAGAAAATTTCAAGAAAATATCAGAGGGGCTGGAGGGAGAGGTAGGGCAATGATATCATCTTTTAATTATCTTTTAATGGGGAAATGTGTCATTTGGAATTGAGGATAGTAGAGAGATGGCACATTTATCTTTTAATATTCTAATAAACATTTTGAGATAATGAAGAGTATCAATTTGATTTTTTAAAATAAAGGATTGGAGGCTACAGTCACGGCATGTACTGTAAAGGGTTCAAGATCTAGCAGACCAAGAAGAAGTAAGCTGCTTGGGTCAACCTTCTGATACTCATGAAGCAGACATCTCCGACTCACTCTCCTTGGGTATCTAGAGGTCACAAAAGTGTGTGTCACTGCAGCCAGATGAGAAGCCCGATGAATCACGAGGGAAAAATAAAGTATATATTGCAACATTGGAGATGTAATTTTATCTCTCCTAAATGAGCCCACGAGAGTGACAGAGAAACAGTTGTCCCAGAAATCTCCCAATGTGGGTGAGTCTCTGCTTAATTTCACCCAGAGAACCTTCTCTTTATGAAATGGGATGTAAAGCATGCATATGAGTGTACATGTGTGCACACATGTACACAAATATTTTAATCTAGGACTTCCATCCAAATTTCTCTGAATAAAAAGAATCAATCAGAACAAGAGAGAAGAGAAAATTAAAAGGCTGTATGAGAAGAGTTACCACAATCCTTGCAAAGGTGTGTGATACTCCTCTGGGACCAGAGGAGCTCCTTGATACTTCTGACTGAGCTCTCCACTGGTAGATCCACCACTTACATCACTATTAGCCTCCCCAAAGGGATTTGAGACAAACACAGACAAATCAACTAAGTAAACAACTGCCCACTAAACACAAACCCAACAGAACCCCAGTGGCTATGTCCCCATTTTATGACCTAAAGTCTCAAAGTTATAGCGCCCTTGTTCAGAACAATGGAATATGGAAAGGCTCCATGTACTGAGGCCAGAAATACAATATTTCAAACTTCAAAATGTCAAATGGTACTCATGTCTAAAGCAGGACAATATGAATATTTCAGCAAGCAACAATGCTCAGATATGATTCTCCCAGAAATACCCATCTGTGGTTGAGATCTAAGGAGTCTTCAGGGGTCAGTCATAGAGAAGTGATTTTCTCTCATGGTTACCTCTTAAGAATTTCTAAAGTAAATAATTTAAAGAAACAAAACTACTTTGTTAAATAATATTTTCTCCTAAACTCAGAAAGTAATTACCTAAAGAATCTCAAAACCAAATTAAAGGCTGGACATGGTGGTACATGCCTTCAATCCCACCTCATCAAAGGCAGAGGCAGGAGGATATCTATGAGTACAAAGCCAGTCTGATCTATAGCATGAGTCCCAGGAGAGCCAGAGCTATATAGTGAGACCCTAAAATTTTTATGTTATTGTTTTTTAAATATTTCGTTTCTATGCTACCATTTACTTCCGCACACATGCTTAGATATTTATTTGGTCATTAAAACATACAAACAAACAAATAAACAAACATAAATCATCAGAAATGCAGCAGCATCACATTCCCAGTAAAGTCTAGACTGGTGGATTCTAAGTTGTTTGACTTTGGATTAAGCAGAAATAGCTTTCTATCACTGCAAGAGTCAGCTATTTCAGTCCAATTGAAAATAAATAAAGGTTTTACCTAATGATATTATATTACTTAATATAAGAGGTAGGCATTACAGAAGTAGGGTACATAGCACAAAAAAATTAGAGGGTTTGTTTCATTTAAAGACTTTAAAATAATTATTATGCCAAAGAACTTAATTGTATCCCAACAAAATGGTTAAAATATGGTTTAATTAAAAATAACACTATTTGGCATTGATGCTCTCTTGTAAAGGTCTCATCCAAATATATCTAGGCAAATATCAAGCCATGCTTTTTCCTTTAGCAGAGTATTCTGGCACAGATAATCATTTTTCTCAGGGTATTTGTTAGTTCTGTTTAGCTCTATCTACTCTCAGACACTCTCCATGTATTGAACATTTGTGTGTGTGTGTGTGTGTGTGTGTGAACGTGCACATGTGTATTAGACAGTGATTTATGTTACAGTGACATGCTGTGCTCTGTCTATCAAAGGAAAAAACAAGACTCTGGTAGGTGTTCCATCCACAAGACTGGATGTCTCAGCTTGTCTTCAGTCTATGTTCAAATCCCAACAAAGGAATGCACCATCAACAGGACAGATGAGCTTGCCAGCGAAACTGACAGCAAGCAGGCAAAAGAGTCAAAGCTTCCTTCTTCTATCACCTTTTAATGTGCAGTGTCCAGACTTAGGGCCGGTCTTCCCACCTCAAATGATCCAATTAAGAAAATCCCTTACAGATATGCTCAGCTACTTGGATGATAATTGATTCCAGATGTAGTCAAGCTGACAACTAAGATTAGCCATGACAATTTCTAACATTTATTAACTAATACATGAACTATAATTTCTCCCTTTTTTTTAAAAAAAAAAACATACCTATACTCTACTTTGCTTGAACAGAATTATTAATTGTTAAGCTCAATGTTTTTAAGTTAAAACATTTTAATTGATTTATCAACAGCCTCCATATTTATTCAGGTGACCAGAACTAGACATTTACATCACTTTATTTAAAAAAAAAATAGTATTGCAAAAAGTAATCACTTGTGGTGGTGAAAACGTTGAAGCCTCATGAGATTGGTCTCCACAGATGCTGAAGTCAATGCTCAGGGAACTGGCATCAGCAGTAGACCAGTCACATGGTCAGGCTATATAGCTCTAGCTATATATCCCAGCCCTTTCTCAACTTGTCCTATACAGCACTCAGTCATGACCCTGTATCCTTATAATACATTATTTCAAAGCTATTTAAAATCAGGTGTTTATTACTGAAAAACATTCCACTATTACAAAATTCATCATACATTTGATAACATCATGAGTTGCTAAAAGTGTACTAAATTGGCAAATCAAGTCTAAAAATTCACGGTAACAGAAATAGTTGGTATGAACTATGGTTCCAGATGATTCTATTGAGCACCTGCTACATACATAAGGTGATATGCTAGAAAATGGGGGTTTGAAGACAAAGAAGTGATGACTTTTATATTTCCAATTATAGGTAAACTTCTCTGGTTAGTAGATTTTCTTGACTAGCAACACTTTTGACAAGGTGGTTAGGAAGCTGAAAAGTAGCTCTCCAAAACCCTCTAGAAGAAAGACATTTAAACAATTCTTACCATTAATAACATTTTAGAGGAACCAATAATTCATTAATAAGAATGGGTCAGGTATGTCTAATCAATCATGTTCTTCACACACACACCAGACGTCTCATACAATTGATATATTTCTACAAATGACATTGTGTTCTTTATCTATAAGTAGAATTTTCCACACTTGATAAAAGTAGCCTATGTTTATAACTTAAACTTTGTTTATGGCTTACCCATTTTCTAATCATAAACTTGCCTTCCTCCTGACTAAGAAAAAAATACCTTGATAAAAGTAAAGTTTAACATAGCAGTGAGGTTTTGTTTGTTTGTTTAATGAAAGAATGATAAAACTGTGACTTAAAAGGATGCAGAATATTATGGATAGATTCATACATGGCCATTTGAAGGTGTCTCAAAACGGTCAAGGAAATGTAGAAGAGTTACATGGAACTAGGAGAGAAGCTTTGGTATCTTAGTGCTGAGCCCAGAATAAAGCACTGCTCCTTTCAAGCTGTGTTCATTTAATACATGTCTCTGAAGTATAGAATGTTAATACATTAATTATAATGAATAAACCCTTTTACCCACCTTTTAATCTTCCTATTGAAAAAGCTTTCTTGGCTGATTGCTAAAGGTATTCACAGCAATTGTATAGGCGCTGTGCTGGACGCTCTATGTCTTTCTGAGAGCTGCAGCTGTCTAGTAAACTTTCTTTGCTTTTCTCCCATTTCAGAAGACTCGTTTTGCCTATGACAACAGTGAAATACTTTTATCTACAGAGCAATTGAACAAGGAAGGTCCTAATAAGTACTTTCTGGGTAAGGAATCTAGGGTGTTCCCTAATCTCAAAAAAGATTCATGGTGACACATGTTGCTAGGGTATAGAAGCAGACAATAGGAGTTTGAGACCCTTCTGTCCCATATCTTTTAGTCAACAACATGGTTCAGAGACTAAAAGTGATTTTTGTGCAAAACAAACCAAGTTCAACCCCTGGATCTCATGTTAAAAAGAATGTTCTACTCCTAAGGATTAACTTCTAACCTCTATTTGCACATGGGTACCTGCATTTGCACACCTATGTGTGTTCACAGGCACACATACACACAACACATACACACACAGACACATGGACACACACGCACATGCATATGCACATGAATAGGCACACACATGCACATGCATGCACCTGCACACATCCATACACACAAGCACACAGGCACACGTAAATAAAGGACTCAAAAAGATAGACAGACCATTGCATTTCATAGTTGTACCTAAGACCCTAAAAAACAGTTATGACTATCTCCCTGGACTGTGCGTGAACTGAGAGTTTCTCTGCCCTTATTTACCCTGAAGGCCTGCCACAGTGTCTGCCTTAGTGCACTGTGGAGTTTTCTATAAAGTGTTCCTTTGCTGTAGAAATTGGCTCCAGTTTTTATATGAAAAAGTGTTCATGCTAAATTCATGTATACAGATGATGGGAGTAGCTTTTCAACCCATGAAGGTATTTAAAGGTCAGTTATAATGGTTATATTAAGCCAAGCCTCTTTCTGCAGATAATACTGAACGTGGAACCTACATATTAATCTATAGTGGCAGTTACTAATAAAAGGGAACTTGGTTATGTTACTTAACTGTCTAAGGGTTTGCAAAGAAGATTATTTCATAAGAATAATGATGGTTATATGGGTAGGTGAAACTGAAAGCAGAAACAGAACAAATAACCTTATTTTATCTATGTTAATAAGCACATAGCCATGGTCATTCCTAGTAGACAGAGAGCACAGGGCATTTTGTAAGGATGATGACATATTTCTACTTTCCATTCTCTTACACTACTCTTTTGGAAGAAATCAAACTTCTCGTCCTTGTGGACAGTATATTTCAGCATTATTTTCTAGCTAGGTCCTGACATATTTACATAATAAAAGCTGATAAAAACCAGAATTGCAGAAGATACAAAACTAAGGAATAAAATTAATTTTATATCCATAATTTTACAGAATAAATTTCCTCCATGGTATGACTCTCTAAATTTTACAATAAAAGCTTTCTGTATATTAGATCTTTGTTCATTTAAACATTTTTGAAAGATTATAAAAAAAGGCATCTTAAAGGAAAATATTTTCCCAAGCTCAGATACAGGGGACTTATGTAGTTGTCTTCTTTGATATTTATCTATTTGTTCTTGAACTTTGGTACCTCTGCACTGTTCTATTTCTTTTATTAGTGGTCCATTTAGCCCACGCCTCTCTGCCTATCCATCCATGTCTTCACTAGCTTCCCCGGTTCTCCTGTAGCACCTTCTTTTGCCAACTGATCTATCATCCTCCATCTGTTGAATTTGCCATGTTCTTTCTAGCACAATTCCACCTCCAGCTTTCCTCCCAGCCACCTATCTTGCAGCCCTTCCATCTGCCAGCTCAACGAACAAACGAACATCTTTGCAACCTACTCGTAACCAAAATCAAAATCATGGCAAGTGTTACACATGAGTTTACCAAACACTCATTTCTTAAAGGGCCAGTGTAATCACAATAACAACTTACAATTCAATCTCTTAAAGATCAAACTCATATTTAGCATTTGAATTCTTCTACATCTTAAAATTATGAGCCATGTCCAACATTATTCAATGACAGGGTTTTAAACAATAGAATGACTCCACTTCATAAAGACTAATGTTTTAATACTATTCTTTGGAGCCTTACTTTCTGTGTGGTCCAATCTGTTAATTGTGCATGGTTCATTGTCCAGAATTCTATATTCAATGATTAGAGACAGCCTTTCTTTAATAGTACATTCTCACAATGTTTCAGTTCAGTTCAGTTCTGTAAGCTTAGTGTTGCAGAAATAAGTTTTAATTAATATATGTGCTATAGTTACCATAAGATATCAGAGACATTATGTAAACAATGCTAGCATTGGTAATTGTAGTTTTAATATTTTGATACTTATATTGCATAAAGCATAAATTTTCCCTCAGTGTTGACATACTTACATGACAAGTAGAGGCTTCACTTGTAGAGGGAAGCATACTGGAGGTTGAGTAGGTCATAGGAAAACATTCAGGGTCTTATTCATTGTTGCCTATTCATAATTCAAAATTATTTACCCTTTATCTACTGTGACTCTGACACTAGTTAAGGTCAGGTTTATAGGAGGCACACTCTGGATTTATCTTTAAAAGGCATTTTGGCAAATAAAGCACTTAAAGTAGTGGGTGTTTACTACTCTGGTTATGCTAATTCATATTATAAGATGTATTATAAGATGAAGTTTTCACATCTTCTTTTGACAGATTTTATTATTTGGGTTTGAAAATGATAGAAGATGTGGAAATGAGATGATACTCATTGGTTATTGAAAAGATAGTTCATTATCCTCACAGCAGGAGGATTTACACAGATGCATAGAGGCTGATCCGAAGGCAGAGCTAGTGAGGGGCTCTGTGTCTTAAAAGGGAAAACAGAGATCAAGTTAA
Organism: Tokudaia tokunoshimensis; assembly: GCA_036184795.1. Lineage (NCBI taxonomy): Eukaryota > Metazoa > Chordata > Mammalia > Rodentia > Muridae > Tokudaia > Tokudaia tokunoshimensis. Next base: position 58,918,231 of record BTHU01000018.1, on the reverse strand, counting down.
GAGCTTTAGATAGGCTAGTTTGATTTCAGAGTTCTGGGACACAGGGACTAGGTATCTTCTCCTTTCCCCCACTCTTAATGACAGAAAGTCCAAAGTTTGAGCCAGAATAACAAGACTGTTATAGTAGGGGCTCTGAGTTGGTGGTGTACACTGGAAAAAATGAGTTCAACTTGTTTTTGAGCAAGGTCAAATATTCAGAACACAGAGAATAAATGACTGATGAGCATTAGAAAGAAAATTGGAGAGTTATGCGATATGGATTGTTGGATATAACCCTGTGGCCATCGTTCTGGCTGGACTCAACCCCTACAGTCACCTGGCTATAGCCAGGTTTTCCTTGCCCCACAGTTACCTGGCAACAGCCAGGTAACCCAGCGTACTTTAAAAGGAGGTTTCTTGGCCCCTCCTAGCTCTCTTGCTTTTCTCTCTTGCCCTTGCTCTTGTCCCCTTGTTCCCCATCTCTCCCCATTCTTTTCCCCTCTTTCCAGGTGGTCATGGCCAGCTCTCAACCTTTTTATCTTTTCTTTCTCTCTTTACTTCTCTATCTCTTTTTCTCTTCCTACTTTTCTAAAATAAAGCTTTGAAACTATGGACTGTGGCTCAGCGGTTAAGAGCTCCGAGTCCTCTTCCGAAGGTCCCGAGTTCAAATCCCAGCAACCACGTGGTGGTTCACAACCATCAGTACATGAGCTACAGTGTACTCATATACATAAAATAAATAAATAAATAAATAAATCTTTAAAAATAAAAAAAAGAAAGCACAGAATTAACACCCCAACTAAACTTTAAAAAAAAAAAAAGCCTTAATTTTGGACTGTCTCTTCTTATCAAAACCCGTTGTGTAGGAGCATGGACCAGGTCTCAGTGTCTCCAGCCACTGGAAAGAACCAAGACTCTTCCCAGCCAGGCTTTCTCTACAGGTACCCAGGGCCATGCAAGAAGGGCCCCACCTTCTGAGCAAGGACCTCCATCCCCCGCTAGCCAGGCAGCCTTCCCTCCCTCCATGGATACACGGGTGTCCACCATCCCCACAAGGGTGTGCACGGACTCACCCAGGCCGCGTGGACCTGTGGTATCCCGCCCGTTTTTTTCCCTTCAATGGATCACAATATTCTTTGGCCACAAACGTCTGCAGTGAGATTATCAATGTCTGTGATGCTAAACATGTTCAGGATCAAGATGCACACATTCTTCTGGCAGGGAAAGTTTGGTAGCCTTCCCCATCACCTTCCTGCTCAACTCTACCATCTCTGCCCTCTGTGCAAGGATTGACTTCAGAACAGATGCTTGGAACCTTTTCATTACTTCTCATGAATATTCTATTACCAGGATCTACTTTAAAACCGGCAATACATGTATCTTCAGTTCTTCCATGACTTTTGCCAATGGCTGACAGTATACTGTACTTCCGCCCTCAAGTTTTTGTTTATTCGTTCCCATTGAACACCAGGTCCATCTTCTCTTGCTTATACAGAGCCAGAGACCACACTAGATCCTTAAATATGCACGTATCGTACTAAGTTGCCCTTGAGAGGAACTGTATTGAGATATTACGAAAAACAATGGAGTGAAAAAGAAGGTCAGTTGGTGAAATAGACATTAAGCTGTTTTTTATAAGACTGAACCCCCCCCCCCCCAGTCAGCTCTTATTTGTTTGCCTGGGTTTTTTTTGTTTTTGTGAGACAGGATCTCTCTATGTATCCTGAAACTCACAGAGATCCACATGCCTCTGCATGTGGATCAATGGGAGACAGCACCACACACCTCAGTCAATTTCAAAGAGCATTTCTGGGGACTGGAGAGATGGCGTCACAGTTAAGCTCCTTTGCTTCTATTCCGCTGGAACCAAGTTCAGTTGCTGGCAGCGAATCCAGTGACTCACATTCATCCATAAGTAATACCAGCTCCAGCAGCCAATGCTTACTTCTGGCTTCTGGGAACACACACACACACACACACACACACACACACACACACACAAATACATCATATACACAGTTATACATAATTAAGGTGTAATAAAAGTAAATACTTAAAAATAGTATATATGAAAAATATTTCATACAGTATATTCAGGGAAATGTTTTAGAAGGGATTATTTTTGTCATTTTTCCAATGGGAGACAAAAGGAGATGAAATTTCTCCCTGCCAATCTTTGTTATCATTCATACAGGGAAATCTCTGTGGCTTTTGCAAGGATGGAGCTCAGGACAGTCCCTGGGATTCCCTAAGGGGCACTTTCTTACTGTGTGAATAAGCTATTATTTAATCAATTTGTATATGTGTTAATGTTTGTGAAAATGGGAACAATATCCCTCTTCAGATATTGATTGCCATGTCTCTTAATCTCCCACAAGTGATCCACAATGCCCACAATCTTAGCTGGATTATTTTTATATGTGTGTGCTATATTGCATTATCCTAACGTGTTTCTCATCTGTCCTAATAAAGTTTAGTCGTACAGGTTTGATAAGAACAGATTGGGAAATGAGAGAAAGTAGAAAACTTGTTATTCTCACAGATACCATGAGAAAAGAGTATATCACAGTTGGCCCTTCCAAGACTCGTAGAGTCTGGTTAGAAGGTAGAGGAGAAAGCACACGCCTCTACTTCGATTTGTTACAAGGAGGGTCCATTTCATATCTATATCATACAGATTCCCTATAGGAAAATTTACGAGTCTATCATTTTGAGATGTTCATGCCACCTAGTGTCTCACTCTGAAGTATTAACAAAAATTTTGAAATGTATCATCGAACCTTACATTAATGAATTACGTTCAGAATTGGTGCTGCCTTAGCTTGATGCATATAAAAATCCCAATTCCATCAATTTTCCTTTCAAACTTTGTATTTTACATTTGGCTACTATATCCATCCCTCAACCAGATGCAACACACAGAACTGCCGTCGTTCTCACCTCTCAGAATTTACTAAGCATCCTTAGGCAACAGCATCTCTAAGTTTCTGTCCCCCTCCTTTCCTTTCCATTTTCCTTTGGATGCTGAGGACCACCTTGGGCAGGAGGCATTTGAGAACTGAATACTGTGTCTCAGCATCAGGAGACCCCCATAGGCAGGTACTTCTCTCTTGCTCTGTTTCCCTTCCCTCAGGGAGAACTCCTCCTGTGAGTTCTCTCCTGTGACTCGACTAGATTAGTCCTACAGACTGAACACATCAGACGGTGCAGGCCGTCTGTGCCACACCAGGCTGCTGACAGAAGCCTAGGTAATGGAGGAGCACTGGCAGAATGGCTGTGCTCTGGCAAAGGCTTAGGAAGTGTATTTCCTGGCCAATTCTCGCTGTTATGGATTTCTTTGTTTTTCAGGAAAATGATGCCCATTGTACCAACAACAAATCTAATTGGCTTTCTTCACTTTGGTTCGTGATAGATGACAGCCATATTTTTAAAATTTAGTCTCAACAAATATGCTTCATGCACATTATATATCTGATAAATTATGCATATATTCACTAATAATGTAAATGTACTTGGGAAAGTATCCTTACAGAATTTTACAGTTTGAGTCCTTCAGTGAATACTTCTTGATCTAGTTTTTACACCCTAAAATGAAGCTTAGGAATTCATGTGCTGAACATTTATTTGCACTTATGAACTGCCACGTTTCTTAAATAGTTTTAATTCATAAAAATCTCTTACCGATACAGTCATAGAGTACTATGTGTTTGGCTTGTTGAGCTTTTGTAAGTATTCTTTGTTTCATATACAGGGAAGTCTACAATTGTCATAAGCTTAATTTTTAAAACCATAGGAAAAAAATAACTATAATTTCCAAGTAAATTTTACAGTATTCTATTGATCTTGTCATTTTGGAATACCATGTTCTGGACAGCAGAGGAAGAGCATAGTTAAAAGTCAGGATGTCTGGGGGCAAATAGGGGGGTAGGATGGGGTGAAGAACTCTGGGAGGGGACACCAGGAAGGAGGACCAACATTTGGGATGTATGTAAATAAAATAAATAATTTTTAAAAAGTCAATTGTCTTGGTTCTGACAAGGTCTTCTGTCAAGGACATGCTATTGCAAATTGTTCCCTTTACTTATATCTGCTAAAAAAAAAAAAAGCGGGGGGGGACATTTTTTTAGTATGAGTGAGTACTGCTACATTTTCTTTTAAGTCAGGGGAACTGAGTATTTGGGTGTGATCACCTTTTAGAACAATTTGAAATGCAGACATCAAGGTAGGAATCTGAGCTGAGCCCAAGCCCAGCCACAGCCCTGCTAAAACTTCTCCAGCAGGAGGTGACTTCCACTTACTGATTCAGCTCACTCCCAGGCTGCCCCTCCCCAGTCTGCCGGCACCCATCAAAGCAAGGCACACACATCTAAGTTCCTGCACGTTCTTGAAAAGCTGTTGCATGCAAAATAAATATTTCACATCCATACCGTCTGATCTATAAAATAATGTCATCTCTCAGCTTATACAATAATAAGTGAGGCTGGACCAGGCGCTCTATACATCAGTACTGCATCAACATTATCCCAACTCGGCACATTCTCTTTTGCAATTACCTAACCTAGAGAAAAACCGTGTACTCACCGTGTGTGTTGAATCATCTGCCGATCTTGGTATAATAACTGCTTCAAATTGTCCCTGTGAATAGATGCGGGGAGAGTTACGACACAATCGGGTTTTCTTCTGCGGCAGAAGGCAAGTTAAAAGGACCTCAAACTGTGACCTCAGAGGCAGGCACAGCCGCTCCCATCCTTCAGCCAACCTTCTGCAAAGAACAGGTTATAAGACTGCAAAGCAGGATCTCTACATAGCAATACTTTCAAATAAAGCATTCTGGGCTGTGAGCTGTGGATTTACATTCTCAAACCTGGCTGGCTGGAGTCAATGCTGCTTCTGTGCCTGAAAATATTAAGCATTTCACTGCAGTCGCTTAATGCAAGAAACTATCTGAGGCGACTTCACAAACCCTGTCATTCTGTTCAGGGACTGAAGAATGAGCAGGGCATGCATAATTCATGCATTGGAGTCTTCAATGCACTTCCTGTAGCCCAGGCTCTACCCAGTAATGGGCTATTGATCACCTCATCCCTAAGACAATCGGAGAGCCCTGATTGGTGTATTTCCACAAATAAAATTACAACCTAAATCATAGGCAGAAGTCTCCAGCCCGGCTGCAGCCTCTCAGGGAAGACATTCTCAAAGTCGAAATGACATCTGCAAACTGCAGAATGTCGAAGCTGGACTCTTTGGGACAGAAACAACAGAATCTGCTGTTTTCGTTCATTTGAAAGGGCATACTTAGTGTAAGTTCAACCCCGGTATTTCACATTATCGGTATAATTCACAGAGCTGTTTCCTTATCCATCATTGCAGAGACATCAACAAGAACAAATGAAAATTAAGAAAACAAATACATAAACGACACACACGTGGCAGCAAAAATTAGGAACATTTACCTGCCTCGTTCAGTCACAGTTCTTAGAAGAATTATTCTAAAATAGTTAGCTTGTCATTTTGACGGTGTGGAAAGGGTTTCTTCTATTCAAAATCACAATGGATCATGTGGTTATCTCTATTAAATATTCTAGACCATAATTACTTTTTATTCTGGGTGTGTCAGTGGTTCTGAGATTTTTTTTCTATGAGTACTTAAGCTTCAAAGAACACATCATTGTTTACAGTAACTGGAAAAAAAAAAAGCTGTTCAACAAAATGTAAATCTAATTATGCCCAGATTCACTAAAAACAGAAAGAAACAGGTCCTAGCACTTTAAAATGCCATCATAATATTTGCAGAAATACTACTGTGGGAGGTCTCCTGTGAAAAGGCGTGTATCTACGATTAGTGCACATCCACTACTCAAAGACCTACAGACTAAAACTTGTTGTCTTGTGTTTCTACACAGGAGGCACTAACACAATGCTCTTAAAGTCTCTGAGAGCTATGAAGTCATGTTTTCTCAAAGCCTTTTTAAACACACACATGAGTGCACACAGACACACCTGCCATTGATATTCCTGTGCTATCACACTTGATTTCCTCATAAAAACAGAGTGAAACGTTCTTGCCTGGGGGCTAAAGATCTGCGATGTGGGAATAACCATTTTCTCACCCAGCACTGTGGATGGTGCAGAGCAATTGCCTTTTGGAGAGGCATGACTATGTCGGTCTTCAATCAGCAAACCAACAGTAGATATACCAGTGTTTAGAGGCAGCCCAGGTATCGATGGCAACACAGGTGCAGTGGATAGATAAGTTGAAAAATGGCCTTTTTTTTTGTTTTTCATATTTAATATGGGGAAGATCTGCACCAGACTGGTGGAGATTCTTCTAGATCAGACTGCATGGCAGTGTGAGACACTAACCATCCGGTTATTTTATTCATGCTATTTTCTTATGGCAAGGGTAGTTCTTACATTTATATTTATATGTTACTGCCAATCTAACAAAATTTAACTAAATTACACGGTAGATCTTTTCTCTTAATGTTTTTTTTTCTCTAATTAATGATCTTCGATGTCAAATAAAGAATTGAAAGGACTCAGATTTTTTTGAAGAACTAATTTAGAGATCTATTAAAAGACACAATTTCTCATAAAAGATCATTTCATTTAAAATAGCAAAAGTTGGAGATAGAGAGAGATGGCTCATGAGTTAAGAGCACTGACTGATCTTCTAGAAAAGGACTCAGTTTTTTAAAAAATTAATTTAGAGGTCTACTAGAAGACAGTTTCTCGTAAAAGATCATCTCATTTAAAATGGTAAAAGTTGGGGATACAGAGAGAAGGGTCATCAGTTAAGAGCACTGACTGCTCTTCTAGAAAGCCTAGGTTCAACTCACAGAGCCCACATTACAACTTACAACCATCGGTAACTCTAGTTACAGAAAACCCAGCACCTTCTTCTGGCCTCTCACTGCATCAGGTAAACACACGGTAAACAGATCTGCATGCACACAGAACACCCATAACAATAAAATAAAACAAATAAGTCATTGTTCTTTAATAAGAAAATAATAATTTAATTTAAAGCAAATAAGCACATAAATTAAAAAAAGCAAAGAAAATAGATGGTTTTGGAATGTACTGGGTATGAGGATATTAGGGTACTATCATATAGAGAATTTAAATTACTGATATAATAATCAATAACTACAAATTACATGATTCAATACTATATGTCTAAGAGTTTTAGTTCTAAAATGAATGGGAAGAATTCCCGTGTCTTTTCCCATGTAAAATATGCATGACATCTATCTAAAATGAAGATTGTGAATTACATATGCCAACTATCTGAAAATGTAGAGATACGTACACACACACACACATATGGACATGGGGGTGGGGGCAGGGAGGCAAATTTATGACCTGGAATGAACCAAGAATTAGGGGCTATTGAAAAAGAGGACAATGATGCATAGGATAAACAACGAAGACAGTAAATCCCAAAGAATTCAGAGGGCTTCAATAAGTCCTAATGAAGGTGAGTGCAGAGAGGGGACTACAGCACTCTTGGGTGAAACAAAGCTTAAGGCAGTAATAAAGACCCAGTGTCCATTCTCTTGAAGTCTGGCTATTCCTTGAAGAGGGTGGAGGGGGATGACACTTAACCAATTTTTCCAGATGGAAAGGAGACATGGTCGTTTCAGGTAATTTGATCTCCTAGTAGATCAGAGGATTTCCCTACACTTTGAATTTATAATGCCCACAGAATGCAGAATAAATCCTGCAAAGGACAGACAGCAAAATAAATTTTTAAAAAATCGGAATAAAATCTCCCTCCATCGCTTCATCTGTACATTTTTATCAATCTCACAGAGTCAATAGGAAATTTAAATATTGTCATCACCTTGTGCCACTTAACACAGTTTCTGTGTAAGACTTTTTCTTGCAGGAAAAGGCATTTCCGGAGGGGAAGAATATCGTGTGGATGTGAAAGAGAGCAGGATGCCACAGTTAGCTTGAGAAAACCAAGTGGCAATGGTAGGTGATCGAGGGACACCATGAACATATTGATGGTATGAGAACCTAGGACACTACAGTTACATGGATGCTATAAGAAGTAGGACAGCATAGATATATTGATGCTATAAGTAAGCGGGACATCATGGGTGTATCGATGGCATGAGAATATGGGACACCGAGGAAATATCAATGATATTAGAATATGGGACCTTGTGTAAATTAATCCTATAAAAATGTAGGATGGCATGAAAATACCACTGGTATGAGAATATGAGACAGACAACATGGACATAGTGATCCCACAAGACTGTGTGACAGTGGATATATTGACGCTATGAGAATTTGGGACACTGTGGACATAATGATGGTATAAAAATGAGTCTTGAGATAAGACAAAATTATAGAAAATCTGATTTATAAAGGTATTCTTTGTAAAAGACATGTTAAAATTCTGGATAAATAGGACATTTATATGGTATATGGTTATATGATGATATATGGGGATATTGTGATTTAAAGCTTAAACAGAACAACACGATTAGATTTTCGTGGAGAGAAGAACATAGACTACAACAACCAGATGCAATGGGCTTGTTTAGTTCATTTCTATTTCGAGTCCACCAGAGATGATGTGGGCATGAGGCATATCTGATGACATGCAGATGGAGAACATGGATGTGCTTAAACTTCAGAATAAGTAGTTCCCAGCAGGTTATAAGTTGGGAAGAGCTATAGAAGATGTTTTGACATGTAACCTGTCTTTGTGCCCTCATCTCTGGTGCACTCAGAAAGCAAATAAAAGTGCAAAATAAAAATATATTGGTAGCAGAAAACCACAATAAAATGAGACTGTATCGCTAGATTTAACCAGAAGGGTTAAACCAAAAAGCACAACTAGGTGGTGACGACTTAGACACACACATTTCCTGTGGACAAATTGATAGTGAGGATAGATCTCATTAGTTAGGTTGGTAGACAATCAGGGCTATCCAACTTGTGGAAATTAATGAAATATTTCACAGATGAAAATGTACTAGAAAAAGATGGAAGGTGAAGCCCTGAAATGCAGAAACGCCATGGTGATAAGACCCCCTGTCTGCATCCTGACAAAAGGACAAATAGTAGAGTCCTTTATTCACACTGCTGATACGTCGCATAAGTATTATGAAAATCTGAAGCAATACTTCTTTACTAATAGCAATACTACTCTGAAAATAGCATTTATTTCCATTTTATCAATAAAAACTCATGGTCAAAAATAAAAATGGTCAATGGTACATGATGATGATACTGGATGTTTCTAGAGATACACACAGGCAAGGAGAAATTATGAAGAAAAGTTAAATAACCACATAAATATTAAATTCCAGATATAGTTACTTCTGGGGAGATTAAAGGATGGTAGGATGCAAGATTGTACTCAGTACTCAGAGGACACCCTTTATAGATGGTTTATAAACCTAAATATTTTCTACAATAATAACTTTTAATAAGTGGGGTGAAGGAAAAGTAAAAAGAACTCTTAAAATTTTCAAGCTGGAGTCCCTTTCCTATGTTTGTACTTCCTTTTCAATGATAATAACCAGGAAGGGCAAAAACATCAAACAACAACAACAGCAACAACAAACACTACTATTCCAAATCACATTTGCTCTATTAAAGCACAAAGCCAAACAAAACAATAAAAAACAATTTCTTCAGCCACCAAGAAGGGATTTCAGAACTATAGAGTTGGCTGAGCAATTAAGAACGTTGGCTGCTTTTGCAGAGGACCCAGGATAGGTTCCCATCACTCAGATGATAGCTTAAGACTCTCCTGTGCATAACTCTAGTTATAGGGGATCCAGAGTGTTCTTCAGGTCTCCATGAGCACCAGGAAGGAGTGTAGTACACTTATACGCATCCAGGGAAAACATCCATACACATACAATAAAAACAAATATCTTTGTATAAATGAAAGGCTTTCAATTCAAGAAAGAAGGAAATCCATGCAGATGAGAGGTTCACCAGAAGTCTCAAAACTCTAGCACACTATACAGACAACACCCAATAATTTCTAGTTCTACTAAAAGTAGCTTTACCCTAATATTTTAATGGACTCTCAGATATTAGTGTACTCAAATCATTTCCTTGGTTTAATAAAAATGGCCTAACTGTAATTCATGTAAAACAGGCTGCTACAACCCCTACCATTAGTTACAGTATAATTAAAACTACAATCTAAAGTATTTTAAGTTTGTAAAACTATTACAGATAATTACAATAATCCCTATTTAACCACACTTACTAACTATACTAAAGGAAGCAGCTTTTCCTTTAGGAGGCTAAATGCTCTTAAGTGAATGCATGAGTAACTCCAAGTCAGCAGCTGTCTAAACCTATGCTACCCATGGAGAGTCACTGAGCAGCCTTGGGCACAAACCAGTCTTCCTTTCTGAAGAAACATCAGGGAAATGCTTGGAAATTATAGCCCACTAATCTTCTCTGGGAGCAAATTCAAACACTTGCAATTCTGTTGAGTCAAAATAAATGCTTGCTTCTAGACAAATTAATGTTAGCATAGAAGACTTACCTCATTACGTGCCTTCTATTGCTAAACCTTGTAAATATCTATATATTCTTAATGACGATGGGATTTTTGTGCTTTTTGAAAAGTGTGATTAAACCATGAATAACTTAAGAATGTCTAATGGGTAATAATATTAGTCAGATGTCAGAATAGTAGGCAATGGGTTTCTGTCTCCCTCCATTACAGGACAACAATTAGAGATTCAGAAACAATGAAGGCAAGGTATCCAACTAAGAACCTTCAAGAAATATAGTAAAGAACAGAGGACAATGGTTGCAAAAAAAAAAAAAAAAAAAAAGGTTGGTATATGACACAGCTGTGCCATCTAAAGTCTCCTACAGAGCCGGGACATCAATATCAGCATTAAGGTACTGCCAGGGTTGCCATATTCCCAGTGGCCTTCCTTTCACAGGAAATCGCCTTTTGCTGTTGGACTTGTCAACAGCCACTTCCAGTTTGAAATTTCTTTATGAAGAAAGAGATACTCTGTACCCACCCCTAAAAGGATCCATAGTGATCCATTACACACCTTGCAATACTTCCTGTGCCCTAGAGTCCGGAATTATGGTCTTACCGAGCCACCATGCTCCATAACCACCTTTTATGACTCCATTTGTGTGCCCGTGCTTTAAACGCTGGTGGAACTAACTCTGTCGGAGCCACTGGATCTCAGGCCCTGGGTTTGTGAACTGTGTTCACAGCTGGTCTTGGAACCCCTGCTCCACTGACATTAAATGACCCATACTTCGGACATCAATGTTACCGCTGGCAAGCAAGTCAATACTGGAGGCTCCATAGCCACTGTTGCCCATAGGAACCTTTGCTCTGGACTCCAGCTCCGCAGCCACGCTGAGGCACTTCAACCATTTCTGTAGCAGACGCATATATAACCCCACAGAGCTACGCTTCAGCTTCAGTGGGTCTTTGTTTTCCTGCGCTCTGAATCCCATTCCTGCGTGCACTTTATGGGCATGTGTGTCACACAGTATCACCAAAAGAGGGACCAGTGCCAAGGAGGCTCATATATACACTAGTGCAACCATATTTCTCTCTTGGATATTATGGCCATAAGCATGGCACTAGACCATGAATTTCCATGGGAGACAAAAGTGATCAAGAGAACACTGAAAGACTTGGTCAGAAAGACCTCAGCCACCTACACTGCTCTGCCAAGTTTTGCCAGTAGAGGCCACCGTTATTTAACCCAGCGGTGTCCTCCGCTGAAAGCACTCTACTGAGATCGTGCTGCCATGCTGGAAGCACATTGTTTGCTGAGCATCCTCTTAGCCATGTGCAAAGGAAGGTATTTCACCACCAATACCGCTTGCTTTGTTTTGTCCAAGACAAAGTCTCCTATGTAGCCCTGGTTGTCTTGGAACTCACTCTGAAGACCAGGTTGGCTTTGATCTCACAGAGCTCCCCCTGCCTCTGCCTCCCTAGTGCTGGAGTTAAAGGTGTGTGCCACTACACTTGGCTCCCAAAAACAGTTTGAAAAGTAGGAAAAACAAGGCACTGCTCCATTGAATGGGAAGAGCTCAATATGAGACAGAGAGACAGACAAGAAACCAAGGGCATCGTGCCACCGGAGGGTCACCACAACTTTCTAGTCACAAACCCCAAGGAGTTAGAAATCTACAGATTGCCTGAACATAACTTCAAAAGACAACAAGTGAGGGTTAAAAAAAGCACATAAACAACACAAATTCAATAGAAAGGAAGAAATTTAATGAAAAACAATTCTGGAGTTGAAGAATACATCTGATGAATCAAAAATTTAATCAAAAATATGACATTAGACATGATCAAGGAGAAGAAAGAATTTCTTTTAATTTGAAACCACCAGTATTTGGAAATACCAGTCAGAGAAGAACAATGTTAAACTTAATTAACATAAAAGGTATATAATTTCTATAATATAATCAAGTCACATATTAGAAATTATAGGAGAAGAGAAAGAAAAACATTCAGAAATGGTTAAAGAAAACTATGACTGAAAGGTTCCTGAATATGGAGAGAGACATGAATATCTAAAAATACAATGTTTAAAACTTTCCAATATGGTTCAACTGTTGGAAGTCCTGACAAAACAATGTATATTGTTAAAATGTCAAAACGAAATAATATCTTTGAAAAAAGAAAGCAAACTGGATTTCTTCACCTACAAAATATCTTCCTTAAGACTGTCAATAGATTCCTCAGAAGAAACTTTGCAGACCAACAGCGAATGAGCTACTTTGCAAAACTGACAAACAAAAACTCCCAGCTGGGATCTCCATATGTAGCAAAACTGTTCAAAAGAAAGTAGAAGAAATAAAGCCATTCCTATACAAACAAAATCCAAAGGACTCCTCACTGGGGCTAAGTCCTGGCGCTGAAACTCATGGAATCTAGTAACATGAAACTGTAAGGGTATTAATCTTACAGAAGAAAGAACATTAGGAACCAAGTCCAGAACCTTCCATACCACAACAGCACTGAATGAATCACATTCTAGGATACAAAGTTAAAAGACAAAACCGCTAAATCCCTGACAGCTACAATACCTTATGGATGAATATTCAGTGTGAAAGATATAATTTGTAGCAATGAGCATTAAAATAGATGCTGAGGAATAAGTGGTTTTGTAGGTGATCAAAACTAGACAATATTAGCTTAAAATAGATCATTATAAGACGTGAGCACAAAGTGAAACCTTATTGTAGAAGCAGGAAAATAAAGATAAGGGTTTGTCATTGAGAATTCATCAGATGACAGATCAAGAAAGGAAGAAGTAGTCAATAGAGTAGTGAGAAATAATAGTGATGTTGGGCATTGATGATCTATGTTGATGTGTTAAGTTTTCTAATCAAAAGATAAAGAGTGGCTGAGGGGCTGGAGAGATGGCTCAGTGGTTAAGAGCACTGAATGCTCTTCCGAAGGTCCTGAGTTCAAATCCCAGCAACCACCTGGAGGCTCACAACCATCTGACACCCTCTTCCGGTGTGTCTAAAGACAGCTACAGTGTACTCACTTATAATAATAAATAAATCTTTAAAATAAAAAAAAAGAGTGGCTGGATGGTTATAAAGATTGGATGGACAGGCCACTTCATTAATACAAACACATAGATGAGCGTAAAGTAATAAAAAAGATTCTGCTAAGTCAAAATAGGAGAGAGAGAGAGAGAGAGAGAGAGAGAGAGAGAGAGAGAGAGAGAGAGACTTAAATTAGATAAATTTGTCCTTTAGTAGAAAACTATGAAAAGATTTGACCATGAACATATAGAGTTAAAAGCAAGAGATTTCAATACACTACTTACTAGATGCCAGTAATAAATAAGTAAATTTGATATAAAACTGATAAGAGAACTCTAGATTTAAATACAACATAATCCTCTGGCAAACACTGCTCAACATGATTACATTATTATTCTAGCATATAAGAATATGTTGACGGCTTATAAGAAGATGTACATGTTTATACAAACACGGTGAAGATTTTATTGAGTTTATTCAGTTCACATCAGTGTATACACAAGTCCTCGCTCCCTGCTCTAGTCACAAAGGCTACAAGCAGCACAGTTAATACTGGTTTTTTTCTATAAAAATATTTAAAAGCAATTTAGAATGCAAAATTCTCTCTCTAAACACAGCAATTTCAAACTATATTTAGGCAAAGTTTTTTTCCCACACTTCCTTTTCTTGTAGACTGAAGATATTTAATAAAGCAATTGTGTTTAAGCAGCTTTTGATATATAAGTTTCACAGTATATTTTGTTCTCTGCCAAAACCTATGTCCTGTGGCAGGATATTAATGTATCAGGAAGCTCTTTTTGCAAACATATTTGGCCTTATGAAGTTATTGGACAGGAAATCAACTTTGCTTTTGCATGGGGAGAGTTATATTGATTCTAGCAACAGTAATTTCCTAACGAAAGATTTTATCACGGGTGCTTGTAACACAGAATTATAAAGGCAGCCTTTCAAGTATCTTGGAAAATAAAACCTAATAAATTAGTTCTACAGAGCAAGTGTTGGAATCTTTCGATAAAGTGATGTATTGCTGAAATCCGTATTTCTATTAAATAGAGAGAGGGAAGAAAAGTCCTAATTCCTGAGAATAGCACATGGGTTGGATGGCTTCCTTTGCATGGAAATGTCAGACACCATTAGTTGGTCCACTAATGAATGACAAAGTCTGAGTGATAATCCAAAGGAAAGGTACAATGGGAACCAACTTAGGGAGTGCAGGCAAAAGAAAACTGGTCTGGACTCCACTGGTGAGACTTTGAAGAGGAGCTTCCTCTTCCACTGCTAGCATGGACTGGAGACATTCAAGTGAGAGTGGATTTGGTCTATGAGTCAAAACTCAAGGTTGTGGAGGACTGGTCTAGCATTGTAAAATCCTAGGATCCATCCCCATTTGTGTCATGGGTGAGAAGGAGGAAAGCAACATAGAATTGTGCTAGAATGTAATGGGTCTCCTTCTTAATCCAAAAATTAGAACAAAGTCTGTCGAAGCCATTCCATGACAGCTTGCAAGAACTTGTTTTAGTTTTCAGAAATTTTACAAACTAATTGTTAGATATAGTCCTTATTAATAATGAAAAAGTCAACCTACAACTAAATAAATCATATGTGAAGATGATAAATACTCAAAATACCCATTTTTAGTATAATCTTAACTTTATCAGTGTTACATAAACTCTTTCCACTTCTATTATCTATGTGGAATAATATGCTTAGGTCTTTGTTTTTCTTATTGTCTATAAATAGCCAGCTGTTAAACATTTATCAATACACCTCAGCTCATATTTCAGTATAAAAATTTTAAGAAAAATGAATCACCCCCAGCATTCTGGAAGCAGAGGCAGGTGGATCTCTAAGTTCAAGCCTAGCCTAGCCTAAACAGCAAATTCTAGGACAGCCAGGACTACACAATGAGATAATGTCTCAAAAGAATACAAATAAACAACTCTAAAGTTACTATATTAAAATTGTTTTCATTGAAAAATTTACCTGTTATCAGGATGGACAGGCAAGGGCAAGTACTGTAAACCTTCTTCTGGAAACTGACCAATCCCTGAACATCAAGGGATATTCAGTTAATGTCTATGCCGAATAAAAAGCTGTACTTTTACTATGTTGACACCTCTAGGTAACAATCAGGAAATCTTCAGGTAAAAATCAATGATGGCTAATCACCAAGTTCACATTATTTTATCAAATTCATATAAATATGTTTTAAGCCACTCATTAGGCTTCCTTCTCCATAATGTTAAGACATTGAAAATGCTGTAAAATGGTTTTATATGCATGTGTTATGGTGTGGAAGGGCCCAGCCTACTGGTAGTGCTGCCCCTGGGGTGGATAAAACAGCATATTTCACAAGCTGTGGAGAACAAGCTAATAAGCAGTGATCCTCTGTGGTCTCTGATTCAGTTCCTTCTTCCAGGTTCCTGCCCTGAATTTCCTGCCAGGATTTTAAGATGGACGACAGCTGTAAGCTGAAACAAATACCTTCCTCCCCAAGTTGCTTTTGGTCATGGTGTCTTATCAAATAGAAAGTAAACTAGGACAGAGCTTAGTGGGATATTGCTGTGACAGATCTGACCATGCTGTTTTGGGTAGGATTGTGGAAGGAGTATTTGGTCTTTGGACAAGAGAAGCTGTTGAGCGCTTAGAGCTTAATGTGCTGTTCTATAGACAGTTGAAAGAAAGTGTTGAGAACCATACATGCAACAGAGGCCCGGCTTGTGAAGTTTCAAAGAAAGTTGAAGAGTTCCTCAATGACTCTTCTTGTGATTAAATTGAGAATTAATGATTTGGACTGTGATGAACAAGAGACCACTGTCACTAAAGAAGAACAGTTGCTTTCTTGGGACAATCAACGCTGGTTACCTGGGGATGAGTCTTCAACTGTGATTAACAAGATTAGCAATATTGAGATACAATCTTCTGGGAGTGTTACCTTGGGGCCAGCACACAGAAGCTGTGGTCCAGAGCGAGCCCAAAGCTGTATCTCATGCTGGTAAGCCAAACATGGCAGTGTGTAAAGAGTCTCGCATGTATAGGGTTTTGAATCCATGGTGGAGTGGCAGAAAGCAGCCGAGGCTTGGCATCATGAGAGCTCAGAAGATGCCAAGGGTGAAGTTAGTGGAAACCCTTGGAAAAAAAGGGGTCATGGAGAAAGCCTGAGGCTTAGCACCATATGGTAGGGTTCTGAATCCATGAAAAGAGGCTAAGGAGCCACTGGTGGAGGGGAAGCTATGGAGTTCCCAGCATATTGAATATGCCAGGACTTTGAGACAACCGACAAAGGCTAGTATCACCTACTGAGTAGAGGTAGCTTGGGCCTAAGAGATGAGCTATGTGTGCTATGAATAGAAAAGCCTAGGAGATGGAGCTGCAGAAGCCTTTTGAGAGTCCAGAAAATTAGGGGTGGGTCCCAGATGGGGACCTTGAGCTATGGGATTTAATTTACACTGTTGGGGGTTGCTTTCCCTTCAGTTTAATTGACTGTGCACTGGTCCTTCACTCTTGGAACGAGAAGGTATTTAACTTATTTTGGATTTATAGGAACCCACTGTTAGAAGACTCCGAACTTTTAACGAGATACTGAATTTTCAAAAAGACTAACATTTAATTGTTGACGTTTTGAAAGACTGCGGAACTTTTAAAAGTCAGCCTATGCCTTCATATTGTGATCTTAACATGAAATTTTGGTATTAAGACCAAAAAAATGGTCATGGTTTAATAATGATATATTTGTATGTAGAGATGACAAGGGGACAATTCTGATAGCTTTCTGTTTTCTGTTTTAATCTGGGACAAAGAAACTTCAACTGATAATACACCTCTATAAGACTGGTCTGGAGGCAAGTTTGTGTAGCATTTTCTAGATTTACAATGGATGTGAAAAGGCCCTGCCAACTGTGAGTGGTGCCACCACTGGGCAGGTGGTCTTTGGTTGTTTAAGAGAACAGAAGGAGCAAGCCACGGGGAGCATATTAGTAATCAGTCCTCCTCCATGGCCTCTGCTTCAGTTCTTGTCTCCAGGTTCCTACCTTGAGTTCTTGCGCTGACTTCTTTTCATGATGGACTGCAGCCGGAAGCTGAAGTCCACATTTCCCTCACCAAGTTGCTTTTGTTCATGATGTTTTATCACAGCAACAGAAAGCAAACCAGGACAGATGCCAAAGGCACTTCTGAGATGGGGGTTGGCAGGACTCGGTGTTCTGATTCTATGTAGGGGCCCCAGAGGAAATTCTTTAAAATATTTCATTTCTAACCTTAGGAAAATCCAAAAGGTAGAAAATACAGTTCTAGAGGCTGGCAATCTGCAGAGGAGCATCTCACCCTTCCTCACACTGCATTCTCTCTACTCCCTAAACCTGTAAGACCTGCACATGGGAATGTGGAGACAGCCGACTCCTGATTGTTGCTTTGGTTCGCAGGCCATTCACTTCTGATCTTCTTCTGTTTGTCCCACCTTATGTCTCTCCTAAATCTTGTGTTCTGAGGACTCCTCCCCATTCCTTGTTCCTCTTCCTTCTCCCTGACCACTTCCTTCTCTTTTGTTTTCCTTCCCTTGTACAGCATTCTTGTAACTCCTTTGACTTCTCTTCCCTTGCCTTCTCTCTATCTAGTCCCCCTGGATCTACCTTTGAGTATAATAAGATCATGTTAATTAATATATTTGTTGATACATGTTAAATATGTTATTTATAATATGTTAAATATTATGTTAATGATTAATTAAATATCTTTCTAGCCAAATGTTCTTTCTGAACTCCACAGCTATCAGACCACTGATATTCTCGACATTTATACTTGGGTGCCTAATGTGCTTCTCACAAACAGGCAATTTCTGACTCTTTTCTTTTTCCTATCCTAAGACATAGTACAACAATCTACTCATTGGAAAATCCTGAGATGCCATCTTTTATACTCAAAAGATCACATACATGCTGAAAAGTTCAAACTGTGCTACAAACACATCGGCTTTATATTTTCTCTTGATTGCTTCCTAAGCTTATTACAAGTTAATTCTCAGTTCTTCAAACCTGCTTGTCCCCCAGTTCCTCCCATCCTAATGAATGATGCCCTCCCACCATATCGTATTTGCTGTTATGTGAACCTTATGTTGACAGCCAACATTTTTACTCCCTAATTATATTCTGAATCCATCTACTGATTCCCATCTTTGCTGTCAATAACTGAGATAAAGCCATCACTATCTCTTGCTTACACCATTGAAGCAGAGTAATGGAAGATTCCATATTCACTCTGCTGTCCATGCTGAGAAATGGTTTTTAAAAATGTAGATGTTATCTTATTACTTACTGATAGAAAATATCCAGTGTTTTTCCACTCTAATAAATATTTTAAGTCTTCAGTAGGTTATACTCTGTCCTGTTGGCCCCTAACCAACTACCCAACCTCATCTTAGTCTCTTTTTTTGTCTGACATTACTATATTTTTACCACACTGGGAAGATTCCTAATTTTAAAAATCATGTACCCTTTGCCAGGAAAGTATTCATCAAATATCTTCTTGGCAGGCGGCTTTGTCTTTTAGGCTGTGTTTGTTTGTTTTGTTTTGTTTTTTTTACTGCCACCCTTAAAATTAGAATGTCCCCCTCCTGTAGGTCACCTTCGATCAGCTTTATCTTTGTTGCTCTACCAAAAGTGTAACTAATGACATACTTGTTAGGGTATTTATTAACTGTTCCACTAAAATATAATTTCTATTTCAGGGAATACCATATTTGCCTGTTTTGTTTTTATCTGACTCAATAACCTCTACAGACCCTTGGCATCCTTGAACTCTCTTCTATTGTAGAGTCGCATCAAGGATCATCCTATCACAGTTCCTGGCTGCCTGTTGCTAATGGTAGTAAGCCTAGCTGTTAGACCCACTTTTTCTCCAGGACAGCTCCTTGGAGCCTGGCTCCTGGTCTTCTGGCTGTAAATATTGGGGTAGGGAGTCGGTAATGGAGATGATAGCCAGCTCTAGGGAACTCCTGCCAGGGCTCTTTCCAGGCTGTGGTTGACAGGACAAGCCTATTTCTGGATTCTTGGTAACAGAGTTCTCATGTGCTTCCATCTATCTACTTTGGGGAAGCCTCCTGGGTTAGGAAGCCTGGTAAGTGTTTTTAACACTTTTGTAATTTCACGCAGATGCTTTAAAATAGAAGGTGTTTTTAAATGGAAATTGAAGAGCAATTTTTATCCTTGTTTTCAAATATACCTTCTTCCCGTCCCACTTGGTTATAAGGACAGAGGTTTGTTGTAGGAACAGTCTGTGTAATGGTGGAAGGAATACTTTCTGTTTCTTATACCCTGAGCCTTAATGCCACACTGTACACTTACAAGCTGTCCATATCCAAGATGCATATGCGCCTACCAAATGACATTTGAGATAACAGTATAAAAAATGAAAAATAAAAGCTAGACAGAGAGCACCCTAACTTGTTAGCCTCTGGGACCACATAAAGTCCCAGCAAGGACTTCAAAACCCCTGTCTTCATGGCACCCAGGCAATGCAAAGCTCACAGGAGGCAGCTTTTACAGTGGCTATTTGTTCAGTAGTTGGTGAACTCACCAATATTCCCAAGTCTTCTTATTGTATAGGTTTTAATGAATGACTCATAATATATTGTTTTCCACTAGCGGGACCATATGTAGAAATATAAGACTATTTTGACCCCCAAACACATACTTTTCAATGACTTTGTCAATCTGCAGCAATGCCCCAACCACATAAGAAGCTTACACATATACCTAATTTATTGATGTTCATTAATAAAATTATGTAATTATAAAATAAATCAGGAGGAGACGTACTGCTGATGCTCACACAGTTTTTCAGCTTCTGAGTGGAACAGAGTTCACATGGGAGACGGGTTCCCACGACTACTGATTCCACTGCACCCTTGGCATTACCCCAGGGCATGTCTATGGACAGAGTATTTGTTTGGCTTTTGTTTGCCTCACCAATGTATTCAGTCAGACTGCCTTTCTGAGAGATGTTTGCTGGATGTAGAATTACATATTGTTTTTCTTTTTCCCTCTAGCCTGAAAGATGAAAGCTATTCTTTGAAGAAGCGGGTTCTCTGAGGAGGACAGGATAGGTTCAGAATTGACACTGAGAGCAGGCATGGAGGTACACGCCTTTAATCCTAAAACTCAGGAGGCAAAGTCTGGCCTATCTCTGAGTTTGAGGCCAGCCTAGTATACATACTGAGTCCCTGGCAAGCTAAGGTTCTACAGAGACCCTGTCTCTAAAACAGAATCAAACAAGCAAACACCTAAGAATGAGGTTTTGTAATGTGAGAAATGTTAAGGGGGTAATAGTATAAAAAAATCATTTAGGCAAAGTAATAACGGAGAGAGAAGGTTCTGGCCCAGTTCTTCATTCTGCCTGTTGGTAACTGTCTCACAGAGTTACTAGCCCCTTTCTGGAAAGTCTCCTCACCTGCCTTTTGGAACCCTTCCACTTTTGCCTCTTGCTTCTCAGCCCCTTCTTTTCTACATGTTCTACTGAAACATTGAAAGATTGAAGGAAAAGAAACCTCTTCTTATTTCCTTTCCAGAAATTTTCAACCAGTCGAATAGTTTGATCTAGAATGTAAAACGAATTCAAATTTCCAACTGAACAGCTTATACAATCTGCATGTGAAAATGCCTTTCCTCCAAAATGTGACCTTCTCCCCGTCTTCCTTACCCTAGTTAAGGATACAAGTCTCTACTCATCTGATCTCTTCATTTTCTTCTTCCTCAAAGGCCACTAGAATATTGCTTTATATTTGGCAAATATCCTTTTGTATTGTTTCTTTGCGGCTGTTACTAACCTTGCCTAAGTCATCCTCCTCCTTTTCATTGGATATTATAATATGTTTGTAAGGAAGTCCCTTCTCACCTCCCACCAGAGTAGCACTGTTAGAGTAACCATCACATTATGAATTGGCTTAAAATGTTCATTCTTTTCTTAACACAGTGTTGATGCTATTCTATGTCAACATAATGCGGTAGGTTTTATACCTTCATTATATACATCTTTTGCTATTTTCCCTTAGTTACTACATCCCAGTCACCCTAGGTAACCCATGTTCACCCCAAGACAGGCTGCTATTGGGACTTGCTGCTCTACTGGTATAGAACATCATGGCTGCTCCCAGCCTCTTTTTTAGATACCTTTAGATCATCACCAAAGTTGTTGTAGCTTGTAATCCCCTTGCAGTTTCCTCTGGCAATGTCTGTCTTTACTCTCTGACTGTGCCACTGTCTAGGCTAGTTATTCTGCCATTCATTCTGTAGTACATGTCCCTTTTCTGCAGAGAATTACAATAGTTTTCATTAAATACGTATTTTTGGGGGGGGAGGGTGAAGGTTTATTTAATACCTTCCTCGTTTGATGTCAGTGTGTCAATTAACTATGTAGCCCTGTTGCTTATCCTTGTAGTTGGCACCAAAAGATACCAAACATCTTTCTGATTTCATATAGGACAAGGTATAATTGCTCCATTTAACAGAGTTAGATTCCTTGAGATCAGAAATTGGCAGCTACAATAGATAAGGCATGGGTTCTTTCCAAATAAATAGTTTATGTTCCTATTTATTCAACTTCAGATTCTGGCGATGGATATTTACATGGTATTTTTGCTTGTTTGATTTTCACCACCACCCCCTAAATTGTTGCCCCCTTGGCTTGTTCCTCCTGCTCCATCTTGAATCCGACTTGCATCCTGGGTACACAGCACTTTGAACTCCTTGGCTTGCACCATGCAGCCTGCTCTGAAACTCCGTGCCGGTTCATCCTCACATAAGTGAGAGAGGCTCCTTTTCTCCACGAACCAGCTTAATTCTGTCCCTCCTGACATCATTGTTTGTCAGATTCCCACCTAGAGCGTCCGCCTAAGACAGAACATTCATCAAGCAATATTGATTCCAGTTAAATCTACCTTCTCTTGGGATGCCTACTTCAACAAATGACTCTTCTGGGCCAGCCTTTATTCTTCTAGTACAACACTTTTCAACAACTTGGAGCAGAGAACCCCAGGCTCCACTCCTGTGAATGGTATTTGGAAGTCTGGAGCACAGCCCCCAAACTTACTTTTCTAGCAAGCTCCCCAGGAATTCCAGTCACTGATAATATCTCAAAATACACCTTGAAGACATCCCTTTAATAGCTCGAGGCAAGCTGGTTAAAACCTGGTGAGAAGCTGTGGTTTTAAAAACACCACGATTGCTTTAGAATCTCTTTAAGAGCTGATGAACAAGATCCAAGTGATTTCTCCGTTCTTGTTTAAGCTAACATATTCCTTTTATGTTACATAATCCTTTTCTCTTATAAGCCTTCCCAACAGGAAATGTGGCCATTTACATTTTCCATTATGGCATTTAAAAACACAGGACTGCTTCGATGAGGTCAATTGTTTTTCACTGGGCGATGCACATTTGAAATACGTAACCATTGTTGTGCCGCAGCCCAGCTTTTGTCTTGGGCATGGTATCTACTATCTATACATTCATTTCATTCTTCCGGCAGACTAAAAATGTACTAGAAAACATATTGATAATGTCAATCTTATTTGATGTATAGATTAGCCCAATGAAAACAGTAGCATATTGAGTATGACAACACGTCATCATTAAAAACTGTTATAAAAGGGCCTCTCCTCCCTTTGATGCCTGAGTGGGTGGGTTGGTGAGCAGGGAGAGGGGGGATCGGAGAGGGTGTTTTTGGAGGGAATAACAGAAAAGGGGATAACATTTGAAATGTAAATAAAGAAAATATCTAATTAAAATAAAATAAAAAGTAAATCTGGAATAAGAAAAAGAAAAAGAAAAGTACCTTTGTGCTTACTTGATTGATTTTGATTCATGACTGTGCTGCCGTTCTTTATCATATTAATGACAGGATGTGAGCAGTTCTAGATGACATGTCAATACTTGGTAATATCAGTTTGTAGCAGCGTTGGTTACATCTGACATTTTAGATTGGAGCTACCTTGGTTGTAAGAGGACTGGATTCTGTCTCGTGAGGTTCTTGGGGCATCTCTGACTGTACTCCTCTTCCCCCTCTATAAAAATTCAAAGCCTACAGAAGTGATAATTGTCATTTCATATGCAAAATTACCCCAAACCCTATCCATTTAGAAATGTGGGTTAAGCTGTAACAATTGTTTTCTTACATTCCATTAAAATGTTCTTTTGTCAAACAAACAAACAAAAAACTGTTATAAAAGAAAAATCGCTGAACACAGCACTTAGTATATTCTATTTCTACTTACTAGCTGATGTAGGCAAAAGCCTGGCATTACATCATGTGAACTAAATCCTAAAACTACAACACTCAATTTCTTCCAGAGTAGTAAAAGGTTTTGATTGCAACTTGTAATATATAATAATAATAATAAAATAATTTTAGTCAGTTTTCAGGAGAACCAACAGAAATAGCAGGTTAGATGCCAATATGTATTCAATGCAAACCATACAAGTGTGTGCACGCACACACACACACACACACACACACACACATATACACAGAGTGCTTATATGTAGAACACAGCCCTCACACATGTGCTCATAGGTTTCTTCTCTCTATACTAGTCTGATAATATACACACATATACACACACATATACACATATATATACATAACATATATACATATATATATACATATATACATATATGTTGGGTTTTTGCCTGTGTCCAGATAGGGTCTATATTATGGGTGGTGGCTTCAAACTTCTGAGGTCTGGTGATACTCCTGTCTCAGACCCCCAGACATGTGGAGCTACAGGTGCATGTGATTGCATGCAATTGTTGTTAAATGCATACATTTCTTATATTTGTTCATATATTTATAGTCTATTAAATATTTGTAAATATAGTATATATTTATAGTACTTATATTTAAAGACAATTAGTTTAAGTAATTAGCTCACAGATATTGGCGTGAGTCTGGCAGGGAAGGCTCCCAATGGCAGGATGAAAGGGCTGAGAATTAGTAGGATTTGAACACATAAAGGACAATTACCTCTCATAGGTGACAGCAGGAAGCTTCTCATTTGGCCAGTGATGTACATAACATGTTTTTCTTAAAATAAGCTGATCAAGATGTAGTTATACATCTTCGAAATGTCTTCACAACAACACCTACATTAATGTTTGTTTAAATGGCTGGATACATGTGAACAGCCAAGTCTACCTACAAAATTAGTTGCTAAACTCCTGCACAAAATAAATCCAAAGGGCTTCCATGATTCAACCACAGTCCCCTGTCCTCCCCTCAGGGACCAGGGCTTCCTCCAGTCTCCATGTGAAGGGAGAAATATTGGGAACGCCTAGTATTCTCTGTTCTCAGGCCATATACCCATCGTGTGTCTTCCTGTGACTCTTGGTGATGTTGCTGATGTTGGTGTTGTCTTCTTTTGAAACAGGGTTCTACAAAAACCTAAAATAACCTAAAGCCTGTGCTGTGCGGGCTTTCTTGGAACGCTCTGTAGAAACAGGCTGGCTTTGAACTCACAAAAATCTACCTGCTTGTCCTTTCTGAGGGCTGGGATTAGAGAACTACACACCATGTTGGCTCTTACTGGGACTCAAAAGTTTCATCTCAAAAACTTCATTCTGTCTAGTGATTTTTGATTCTGGACATATTTTTTTTTTGATGCTTCTGTTCCCTTCAAAGAATATTTCTACACTCCAGAAATGTTTATTAAGCAAAAAATCAAAATTAAAACGTGGAACTTATTCATTTTGTTAGACTATCTTTCAGCAAAAGGTCTCAAATAACATCTTTACCTAAGAGTACAATAGTCAATTGTTTATTTGTATTCTCTCATCACATTATTTACATAAATACCCACAGTATTTAATAAACAAGATACTTGATATTTTGGCAATGTGACATTTGGGTAAAATTCCAGGCGGAATCTAATTATAATGACAATAGGTTTTTTTTTTTTTGGTTCTATTTAAATTATAGATTTCTTTTTCCCCACCAGCAATTCAAGGAAAAAGAAAGAGAGTTATTCATTTTCTGATTCAAGGGGAAGCCTATAAAACAGCAGGAACTTGGGCAAGCCAGCAGCCAATCTATCTTGAAAGAAATAAAACCCTATCCACTCTACAGTGGCTGGCACTACTCTTCCCCAACAATCCCCCATTTAGATACACAAACAAACGGCTCTTTGTGCTTTGTTTATGCTATAACTAAACCATCACACCCAACACACTTCAGAAACTCAGAAATAATGTTGCTGTCTCTCACAGACATAAGGAAAGCCATTCACTCTAAGGGCTACTGGGAGAGCATGGTCACCTGCGCTGAAGATCTTCCTAAGCCACCACTGGGAAACTGAACCGCGCTTGGTATTTGGTCAAGATGCCGAAGATACTTTGGCTTTTCGCACGTCTGAATAGAACCCTACGCTATGAAAGTGCAAGAGAAATGATCTAATTTTACTCACCTGACTTCTCGCCAACCCCTAAGTATTTCTATTTCTGACCTAATGGGGGAGGGTTCAAACCAGTGGGTCTCTATCTTCCTGATGCTACAACCCTTTAATACAGTTCTTCATGTTGTGATGACCCCCAACCATAAAATGGTTTTCATTGATACTTCATAATTGAAATTCTACTACTGGTGTGAATCATAATATAGATATCCATGTTTTCTGATGGTCTTAGCCGACTCCTATGAAAAGGTTGTTCAATTTCCAAATGGGTTGTGACCTACAGAATTGAGGATCCCTGTCTTAAACAAATGGATACAGTAACAACACTTTGGAGTATTCTGATAAAAATAAGTACCAGATTTAGAGGAAGGAAAAATAATAGAGTAATCTCCCTGAAGAACTAAGACGTGTGATGGTTGAGAAAGATTTCATTCATTGGAGAGATTTAAGAATAGATATTTTCCCAGAGCCAGGCAGGGGAGTTCCTTCAGGAAGAAGCAGCCACAGGTGGGAAACAGTAGGGAATGGCACACTTGACTTCCATTCCACTGTAAAGGGCAAGGTGGGAAGCAATCACTTAGAGACAGCAAATACTAAATTATCTTCTACCTTAGGGATTTCAAAATGTAGTTCTCGAAGTTCCAACGTATCTCATTGCTTGGTTCCACAGTATCTGCACATATCTGATTGCCCCGCATGCTAGGTGCTAAATTGTTGAAATAATTAATTAGTTTAAAATAAATAAATAAATAAATAAATAAATATTCCGGCGGCAGGTTTGCTACCTGCCTCAATGGTTTATATGTCTGAATGAAAGACAACGGAATAGCTGCGCCACTGCCTAATGTCCCTGTGGTTAATCCTGAGTTATTACTTACTAAATTTTGTGTTCTATCTTGGCTGTTCTGGACCCAGTTGGACAGCCCTCTGGGCTCGGCTCTCCCAGCTCCTTCTCAAGGCGGCTATGTCTCTCTGTCCTGCACCATTCTCAGGAATGGCATCTCTCCTCTGCTCCACACTCTCCCGGCATGGCAGAATTCTTCCCCTCACCTTTTCCTGGCATAATGGATCTCCTCCTTCTCCTTCCTGCTCCTGCTCCTAAAATCCCACCTCACAGCTATTGGCTGTTGGTATCTTCATTTACCAATCAGAACCAACTGGGGGTGGGTTCCTAGAAGCTACATGCAGATATTCATGAAAGCGATTAGGAGGGAGAGCTCATAATTAGCATTCAAAATACAAGCAACTACACTAAACAAATACTTCTAAATATAAAAATGATAACATTTTCTGAATACTTAATACTACTTGTTCAGGTTAGAGCCGGTTAAAAATAAGGACACATGCTCCACTATGTTCATAGTAGCCTTATTTATAATAGCCAGAAGCTGGAAAGAAACCAGATGTCTTTCAACGGAGGAATGGATTCAG
This sequence comes from Tokudaia tokunoshimensis, assembly GCA_036184795.1. Taxonomy (NCBI): domain Eukaryota; kingdom Metazoa; phylum Chordata; class Mammalia; order Rodentia; family Muridae; genus Tokudaia; species Tokudaia tokunoshimensis. The sequence goes on along the minus strand of BTHU01000018.1, from coordinate 58,890,840 downwards.
AAGATGTGGTATATTTACACAATGGAATACTACTCTGCAATTAAAAACAATGAACTCACGAAATTCCTAGGCAAATGGTCAGAACTGTAATCCAATCACAAAAGAACACACATGGTATGCAGTCACTGATAATGGGATATTAACCCAGAATCTCGGAATACCCTAGACACAATTCACATATCAATAGATTTCCAAGAAGATGGAAGGAGAGACTCCTGGTCCTGGAAAGACTGAATGTAGGGGAATGCCAGGACAGAGAAACGAGAGGGGGTTAAATGGGGAAAAGTGGGAGGGAAGGGGGCTTATGGGACTTTCAGAGAGGGAGGAAATGGGAAAGGGGAAATGATTTGGAATGTAAATAAAAAAAACTTAGAAAATAAAAAAAATAGAATAAAAATAAAAATAAAAATAAAAAATAAGCTATATCTAAATATTTATCTCTATATATAACAAAATAAATAATTATAAATCAAGACAAAATATAAGATAAATGATTTAAATCAGGATAACAAGTCATACAGAAGTAAAGAGTTCAAAAATTATGTCAATCCTGTTTCTTATCTGTAGCACATATGCCTATCCTCAGGTCTGTCAGGGCCAGTTATTGTAGTATGTTGTCTTGAAACATTTTTCTTTTGCTGTCTTCTTTAATGTTGTGATTTCCTACTGTTATACATCCATAAATTTTCTATCTCAAAAAATATCCACATGGGAAACACTAAATTAAGTGGAGTGATCACCTCTGTACATACTAAGGGATCAAAGTTAAAAAATAATGTCTGGAAATAATAAGAAAAGTCTAAGATCATTGTGGCAGTCTTTAAAGCAAAAATTTTTTTTGTTGCTAAATGTTAAAAATAACTAACCGAATAAACTAGATACATATTTTCTATGTGAATGTGTGTAAATCTGTTTCAAAACACTAGCTCAGTACAAAATTACTACCTCTAACTCTGAAAAGAAACAAAATCACTCTAACAAAATAAAACGTCTTAGCCCTGGGTGAGGAAACCCTCTCTTTTGCAGGTTGTGTCTAACACTGAAACAGAGTTCGTGGTGATACCCCCTCCGAGAAATACAGACTCTGATCATGGGTGTTCCAAAAGGGCCTCCCCGCTGCATGAGTTAATGTCACTGTTAGAAAACGGGCAGGGACTGTCTTCTAGGATCTTCATCCTGTGAGGAATTTTAAGAGGGGCTTCTGAAAGAGAAAAATCCTGGAGAAATGTGAAAGTTACTGGACTCCATTTGCTTTGTTGAGTGGAAGTATAGGAGGGATGGAGACAAAGCTCCCCGCGGGCTGAGAGAGCTTTTAGGAAGAGACTCTGGCATGCTACTGTCTCTGCAGATTGCCCAGTAAGAGTCCCAGAGACCTGCAGGGTTGCTGGGCCCCTGTGCATCAGTGAGATGGTAAAAGAGAAGAAAGCAAAGAAGACCCATCTTCTTTCCAACGCTGTGGCTGGCTCTACTTCCTGTCCCCATCAGTAGCCCATGCGGTTGGCAGCTGTTACCTGGAGACGAGGCCTTCTGAGGACTTTCCTGGTGCGATGAAATGACAGTACTCAGGAAGTGGTAATGCTCATTTGTTTTAGTGGGATTGTGGTTTCCTGTAGCCGAGATAGCACCTAATAGGGAACACTAGGGTAGGGAGAGTCATCCGATTCTCAAAGAAGGGATGATGGGAACAGGGACACCCTTTCTCTGTTCTGTCAATTGACGCTGGCAGCTGCAGCAGTAACAACAGCCACTTTCTATTCTGCTGTTGTACCTGCTCGTCCTAAATAGCATCAAGGTCATCCCTTCTACTCTCGTCTTTGGAACATTCGTTCTCTATGGTAAAACATAAAGTGTGTATTTTAGCCCGTTTGTTTGACATCAGTGGTATAAGTATATAAGAAATTTGACATGTTATCTGTCATCTAGAGTCTTGCATGCTGGGTTTATATTTAACCTTAAGTTTCCTTGGTATTCTAGAATATGCTTTAGGTCACATTTTCATGTACAGCTCTGATATCAAACCTGAAAAAATAAAAAAAAATACGTAGGATCATCGGTGACATACAATGGAAAAAAAATATAGGAGGTAAGTTTCACAGTGAATCAAGACTGTGAATTAAGGAGCAGTTTGATACTAAAGATCTATTAATGTTCTAAGACTATAGTAGAGCGTTTCCACCTGCTCCAGGAGAAGAGAGAACAAATCAAGTGAGAGCAGAGACTGAGTGCAGAGGGCCGTGCAGTCTTCCCAGGTACTGGGCTGCGCAGTGAGCCCAAAGCACCTGGATCATCAGTCCTGAACAGCAATCAGGGGTGACCTTCAGCATGCCTTAGATTTACATAAGTCAATAATCTATGCCTTAACAGTATCAATTGTTAAACTACATGAGCCTATGAGGGACAGCTTCATTCAAACCACCACAGTAACTTTTCTTTTTGCTTATGTTTTCAATAAGTGTGTCTGTATTCGTGTCTTCTGGAAGTCTGCATAGATTTCTCTAATCTTCCAGAGGATGCTGTCCTTCTGCCGTGCAAGGATCTTCAAACGGACCCTTTCTCTTTTCACATTTCTCTTTTCTTATTAGTAGAGATTTAGAGTTAAAAGATTTGAGGGTTTTTTTTTTCACTATGATACAATGTCTCACAAATATATTTTATCTCACCGTTTTGAAAAAGAAGAGAGCAATTATTTCAGGAGTTTGGGAAAAAAATTTCTCAGTAATTTAAGTGTTATTCGATGATAGGTGATTTAGTAATCAAAATGCAAATAGGTGGATTAGAGTTTCATTTATGTTTCATGCCAAGCTTCAACTCAGAATAGCATTAGTGCAATAGCAGAAAGTCATGCTGAAAACACAGATTATCTCCATCTGGAAAAATCAAGCTCAAAGTCATCATAGAAGCAATAATTATGTAGCGATTAATATTCATGCCAAGGTCTTATGCTAAACCGTCTGGAAGAATTCTAAAGATGTGGAAGATATAACTTGTTTCCCATATACATTTGATAATTCATTATACTTGCATATAAGAAGGAAGTGTAACAATAAAGGTTTTAACTAGACATTAAGAATGGAAGAAAAGAGGGAGAATCCAGTAATATATAGTAAGAGTATACTAAGATGTATCCAGTGATAGGGAATTTAGATGTGCCATCTTCAATATCCTCAGAGTAAAATGATTAACAGAGAATGAGAGGCATTTTTTAATGATGGTAATAAGTCACCTTAAAGGAGGTCTCATCTCTGACTTAGGTGACTCCATGTTGTATCTTACTCTATCTTTTCCTTAATGTTTCTTCCCTACAGGCTCCGATTTCTAGAGCAGATCTGGTGATGAAACTTTATAACAAATGACTGAAACCAACATTTGCAGAGCAGAGACCTTGGCACCAACAGAATCGTGCATGGAGAACATAATGGAGTGATGATCAGACAACTACAGCCAGGACAAGCTGACTAGGATGGCTCCCAAGGGAACTCCCTAACCTTCCCTTTGTTTCTTACACAACACTCAGACTGTTATACTACAAGCATTTTGGAGACAGACTTAGATTGTTCTTCCTCATTCTGCCCTAAGTGATCTCTCTGAGAATGAAGCTCTCTCCTTCCCTCCCTCCTTCCCTCCTTCCCTCCCTCCCTCCCTCCCTCCCTCCCTCCCTCCCTCCCTCCCTCCCTCCTTCCCTCCCTCAGACAGCCTTTCTAGGACCTTGGCTGAGTCTTGCTGCCAGTACTCCATGGAGCCAGGAATTTTATTTTAACCTTGACAAGACCTACAAAAGACCACATTTTTGTAACAGAGTCATTTTTTTTTCTAGTCACCTAAAAGGAAAATAATAAGAGAAACATTTATAACCTGCTAAACTATAGATTAGCAAGCTTCAGCTGGAGTAGGCCATTGAGATGCTAACAGGTTTTTCGAAGATGATATTTATACTTAGAGAAGGGCCTTTTATTGTTGTAGTGGAGCTGGAACTTCCTGGATGAATTTCAGCTCTTGTTTGAGGTTACTGTAGGTAAAGACCTAAGAGGTCACCAGGAGGCAAGACAAAGATGGCCACTGAATCAGGTTCAGCGGTATGCTAGTTCTGAAAGAGATGCTAGCTCTGAAGAAGAGGTGTGTTTCCATCTGGGGAGTACCACATAGATGTTACAAGGACAGTGGCTGTCTCAGATCCTGCATGATAATGTGGACTCAGGATGCTCACATTTGTGTGTGGATCAGACATAGCCATTTCATCACTGAAGTAGTGGAAACTCATTAGTTGGGGCGTGCTGTAGAACTAAAGTTGCCATAATCGCTTGTTTGTAATTGCTAACACTGGGGCCCGTGGCTTTCTCTCTGATTGGCTTCTTGAACACAATTGGATTGCAATAGATGGGGTAATCCTATAGGGACTGGAGAAGACCTGTATAGAGGACCTTAAGAAGGCATCACTGGGATTCCTAGTAGTCAAATAAGTTTCTCGGTAGACTGGGTCTTCTGAGTATCGCTGGCTGGCCTGGAACTGTAGAGTCCAGGACACACAGATGCAATTACATCTGCCTCTCTAATACTACCACTAAAGGCACACACCACCATGCCAATCCACAAAAGAAGTATTCTAGTCTTGTGAAAGGCCATGGCTAGTAGTTTATAAGATCAGTATTTAAATCAATTCTATTTCCCATTAATTTGCAATCCCCTGCGCCAAAAATGTTGTCAGACTTTAATACGTTCTCCAGATAAAACTGTACATCATGGAAACACTCAATCACTAATCTTTCACTCATAAAAAACCAACTGTACACGACTGTAATAGTATAACTCCTTGAGAAAAGAAAGCTTGCATTCGTTTATAAAAGGCTCAAGTCATTTTGGTTTATACCTCGGGGAATCTTAAGCATTAAATCTCTTGTGCAAGCTCAGATTTTCTTTTATTTAATAAGCAATTTTTGTTTTGACGAAATGAAATGAAAAGTCATAAGATTTTTCTCCATTAGTCACACTTAGGAAAGCAAAATAATGGCTTTTAATATCTACTCTATAATTTATTCTAATTGAAGAGGAACTCAAGTTATTAAAATCTAGGATAATTCAATTGTGCACTAGAAACACAATAATATAATGTAATGAATAGTCCCCAGCGAGTTTGAAAGATGGAGGACAGCATCCCCCAAAGTGCTAAGAAATGAGAACTATTTGATGCTAAAGAAATTACTGTTGATGAATGATAGTTTTCACGTTCTGAAAAAATTATTTAGGAAAATCTGCAAAATTGTTGAAAGTCATATAAACTGAAAGTTATAAAGACATTAAATTTTAAAATGGCAAGCAAGTGGAAATGTGTTTGATCAATAAGAAATATTCCTCTATGCTACACTTCTGATTCATGATCAGAAATTTGACAGAAGAATAGATTTGATAGACAGGAACATGCACCTGGTTTGTAGTAAGTATCAAAATTAGCTATTAGATGTGCTAAACATTTCTTAAGAATGAAAGAAAAAACAACGCCTTCAGAGTAACTTCAACTAAAAGATGGAAGTGAGTAACACAAGGTAGCAGCCATTCATAGAGAGACGAATCCTCTAGCTACACAGGGGACATCCATACCAGATGCCAACACGGCTTGATTAGCTGTCATTCATTAGTCTAAGGTTATTCCCTGGCTGTACCCTCTCTGGATCTTCTAGCTACTCTCTCGGTTCCTTGCAGTCGGTTTTTGTCAGTTAAATTTTTACAAGTGTAGATGTAATTTCCTTGACCTTAATCCTGATTCACTCTTCTTGGACTTCTGAGCTCTGATAATCAGACCATCTCCAATTACTATATTTCTGTGACTGTGACTGGCACTGAAGGCTTTCTCCTTTTTTTTTATTGGTTATTTTATTTATTTACATTTCAAATGTTTTCCCTTTTCCTGGTTTCCCCTCTGCAAACCACCTATCCTTTCCCTCTTCCCAGATGCTTCTATGAGGGAGCTGGTGGGGGGGGGGGGCAGGATCAGGTGTGGGAGGAGACAGGAAAAGTACAGAGGGTCAGGAACTTGAAATTCTTCCCATCATTCAATCCCTTCAACAATGCCAGCAGAAGCACAGTGGAGGACCAGAAATCGTGGAAATGTCTGTGCCAATGACTTATCATCTAATGGGATGAATCTTTCTGACACAGAACATGCAAGCATGAAACACTCATCTGGACTGAAAGGTGAGAAAGAGAGAATATGAGAACAACCCAACCCAGAAGCTCAAGATGAAGAGGAGACCGCAAGCCAAAACACTTGGAGCCTTTACAGCTGAGAGCAACCTTCAACTCTTCTTAAGCAAGGAAAGAAAGACCTGGGTCCTTTTATGTAGAAAAGGGGATGAATTCTACCTATTGAATTCATAAGAAACCAATGTCACATAGTCTGACAGCACCTGGTGATACCCATACTCAAGCTCTGATATATACACCTATAATACAATTTATAATATAATAATTTGTTGTGTTATTTCAACACAGTATTTACTTAACATACTACCTTTAGGCTAAGTGATTATGGAAGAAATAGAAGCATAAAGAAATTTTTAAAATGTTTCCTTTTTCTGTGTCTAGTTATGCTAGTATCTGAAGTTGATATTTCTGTCAAGCTGTTGGTGGGTTTTGCTCATTTATGTCACTCCTAATATTTTGCAATTCCAAACTATTAGCTAACATTTTTAGAACCTTAGCTAGGAGCTGAGGTAGTGCACCCAGGGGCAACAACCAGCAAGGAGAAACTGTAACACACAAGGTACAAGACAGTACAAAGACTCACTTGCAGTCACTCACATGGACGGACACACACACACACACACACACACACACACGCATACACATAAACATACACACATACAAACATGCATACACACATGAACGTACATACATACATACATACATACATACAGGAATATGAACACACATGCACACAGACACATTTTATTTTTTTTATTCTGGAAATAGTGACTTTGGGCTCAAACTATAAAGGATTTCTTTGTTTTTCACCCAATAACTCCGAACCTAGACACAGTCTGCCATTACTGAATGGCATTTGTTGAACTACACTGATGAATTGTGACAGGAAAATTTAGGATGGGAACTGGTATTTCCCAAGGCAACTGATGACAGTGTCTGGGTGGTAGTACGCTTCCTGATATATCTTCTCAGTGTTGGGCTTGCTTCTCATAGCTCTTCCCATCAGAGCGGTTCCCTGCACACCTTGCCCCACCCTGAGCTTATGTCTTAGTCAGGGTTTCTATTCCTGCACAAACATCATGACCAAGAAGCAAGTTGGGGTGGGGGGGAAGGGTTTATTTAGCTTACAGTTCCACGTTGCTGTTGATCACCAAAGGAAGTCAGGACTGGAACTCAAGCAGGTCAGGAAGCAGGAGCCGATGCAGAGGCCATGGAGGGATGTTCCTTGCTGGCTTGCTTCCCCTGGCTTGCTCAGCCTGCTCCCTTATAGAGCCCAAGACTACCAGCCCAGGGATGGCACCACCCACAAGGGGCCCTCCCCACTTGATCACTAATTGAGAAAAAGCCCCACAGCTGGATCTCATGGAGACACTTCCCCAACTGAAGCTCCTTTCTCAGTGATAACTCCAGCCTGTGTCAAGTTGACACACAGAACCAGCTGGTACAGCTTATGTGCAGTTAGTCCCCAGTTCTACGACTGCTCCCAACTCACCTGTCCCTGGTGTCACTTATCTTTACCCCCTTTGCGTGTTTGGCTTTTCTTCTCCCCACCTCAGCAAAGCATTTGAAGAGCAATTTCTCATAGTCATACTATTGAGCTTTGTTGCTCATCTACGAGAAAGAGCACTCTTCTGTCGTTTCTTGAACTCCTCTCATTTATTCTTATTTCTTGAACTAATTTATTTTTTTCATTGTTTTTTTTTATTTTCTAAGTTTTTTTTAATTTACATTCCAAATCATTTCCCCTTTCCCATTTCCTCCCTCCCCGAAAGTCCCATAAGCCCCCTTCCCTCCCTCTTTTCTCCATTCAACCCCCTCTCGTTTCTCTGTCCTGGCGTTAGAGGCTTTACCTGCATGCAATAGGGACACATGCTCCACTATGTTCATAGCAGCCTTATTTATAATAGCCAGAAGCTGGAAAGAACCCAGATGTCCCTCAACGGAGGAATGGATTCAGAAGATGTGGTATATTTACACAATGGAATACTACTCTGCAATTAAAAACAATGAATTCACGAAATTCCTAGGCAAATGGTCAGAACTTGAAAATATCATCCTTAGTGAGGTAACCCAATCACAAAAGAACACACATAGTATGCAGTCACTGATAAGGGGATATTAACCCAGAATCTCGGAATACCCTAGACACAATCCGCATATCAATAGATTTCTAAGAAGATGGAAGGAGAGACCCCTGGTCCTGGAAAGAACTAATGTATTCTTAAAAGACAGAATCGACTTCCCGTACAGCTAAGCCTCCTTAAGAAAAACCATTAAGAAAATTATGGTATTTCCACTCAGCTTCTTGGTTTGCATGGTCAAGTGTGTATGTGTATTGTTGTGGGAATCTGAGCATTTGTTGAGGATGCAATGTGTGCACAAGAAGGGTAGGAAACAGCCTGGGGCATTGTCCTTGTCTTCGCACTTGTTGAAAGCAGTCTCTTGATGTTCACCACTGCACACGCCAGGCTCAGTGACCTCCTTCATTCACTCAGCCTTCAGTGTCTAACAGGAAGTAAGAATCTGGCTTCCCTCTGAAACTTCAGCAGTGAATATGGAACCTAGCACAACCTCCCCTCTAATGAAATAACCTATGTGCCACCACATGCCTTCATATCCCTGTTACTGTCTACCTTCTCTGTCATAGCACTGTCATGGCTACTGACGCCCTGTGCCACACCCTGTGCCACGCCCTGTGCCACGCCCTGTGCCACGCCCTGTGCCACACCCATTGCTACTGCCTCTGTTAGGATCAGACCTTCACTTCAGGTTGTTTGAATGGTAGTGCCAGTCTAGTGCCTCGGTGTTACTTTCTAAAAACTCGGTCACCCCAATTAGATTCTGGATTCTCTCCCTAAACTTTGGCAGACAAAATCAAGACCAGCATTTGGAGTTCTAACAATACTGGGATGATCACCAGCAAAGGAAGTTCACACAAATCTGCCCAATAGTTACACAATCTTTGCTGCATCGTCTCCACACATGCCTCTTTCTCTCTAGCACAGCATTTGCCTGTATCCTCTCTCGTGCTTTTGTTACTCGTCATCATATCCCAGATAATTCCCTTCTCAGTTCTTCTGCACCATGTTGTCTTGTCTCCCAATAAGCCATGTATTCCTTCGCCTTTCCTGGTAGTTTCCTTAGCTGTGAGGACACAAAAGTTGAATATGCAGCAGCCCTAAGCGGGCAACTGTGCTACTGTCAGCTAAGTAACCAAGCTGAACCTGGGATTCCTCATTCCAGAACAGGATTTGTAAGGATACTGATAAAGATCTCGCATCACAGGGCAGGAAGACTGAATGGTGCAAAGTATTTAAGATACATAGTTCAACACTGGAACTGTAGTAACAAATAAAACTCATTATTACTGTTGATGATTTTATGACCTCCTTATTCTACCCTACCTTAGATTCTGGCTTATATCAACAACTTGATCATTTATAATACACACACACACACACACACACACACATACGTTGTGTTGGGGCATAATTTTATTATATATGTATTTGCAGGAAAAAAGATGCAATTCATTAAATATTCTGCTATTTTGTTAATTTACATATTCTGGTTATGTTTTAAATATGAGACATGTTAAAACAAACAATACCATTGAAAGTTTATCGTAAGTCAGAATGTTGCCGGCCTCTCAGCAGTTTAGAACACAGAATTACATACATTTCCATATGATTTATTCCAAAGAATGAGCATGCACACATGAGAGCTTACCTCAGAGTGATTCTGAATGTTTCAGAAATGATCTAAAGTATATCTACAATTTTATAATTATGAAGTCACCGTTAGTCAACTTGAAGATTAAAGTGCTTTTGCTTCTACTAACACTTACAAAATGTTCTAGCAAATATCTTCTGCACTTGAATCCCCTGGCAGCATTACATCTATGCTTAGACCACAATCATAAGGTTTCAGTGTATTTTAAAATCACATTTAGAATATTGGTGAATACTTTTAAGCTAAGGGCATTTGACCTTTTTTGATTCATTTTGAAATCTAATTGCTTACATCTAAACCACCATCTTATTCAGCATTATCTTCTATTAAAAATTAATGCTTTAAATAAAACTGCTGAACTTGTCCAATTTTATAGTGAAGAACACTAAGAAAACCAGATTGGAAGAGTTGGGGTGGGGGTTGTATGTTTTTTACATCAATATACATATTGAAAGAGATCTATCAATTGGGATATTGTTATGTCAAAACATGCAACATTAATATCCAACAGGTTTTTTTTAAAATGTGACAAGGCAAAAAAACAAATCCAAGTAGACACTTGAGATAGCCACTCTTACAAGACAACCAATGAAAAATTAATGTGAGTAAGAGAACAGAGAGAACTGGATTCCCAAGTTTCAATTGCTTTGACTGTACCATCGTCATTCTAATGGAAAACCATCTTTTCTCCTGAGAAAATCTGAAACTGGATACAGAAACCCAGACATTGACAATCACTAAGGAAATCAGTAGAGCGACCCTACTTTGGTGATAGCAGAGAACAGTTGGGAAGACACGGTGTCCACAGAGAAATTGCATTGGCCCATGTTGTGCAGCTGAGCTCACCCAATGATGTAGCAACTGCCTTGTGTACTATATTCTCACACTGCTGATTCATTCAAGCCTAGTCTGGATAAAATGCAGTGAACAGGAAATTTTGTGGAAGGCCGATTTAATAATAGCTAACAGTCCTTTAACCCCTATGAGATGATGATAAAATAACAGAGTGAACATCACACTTTCATTTGTCTTTAATAAGTATGCAGGAGTGTTTCTCATAGTCTATTGAATAAGAACATTCTCAGTGAAACAGAGCCCCAGACATAAAAGTGTAGAATTAGCGTGTCTTATTGTGGCTTGTATAAAATGTGTTTCCTCTAGTTCCTTTGTCTCCTCTTGAGGTCTTCTGTCACACAGATATGGTCATAGGTAAACTTCTTCCTAGACCTCCATCTATCAGTGTAGATATGAGTTTGAAGGCCTAATGTAATCTTCCTTTTAAAAAATGAGCTTTTTAAAGTTTATTTTTATTTATGTGTGCTTGTCCATGTGAGGGGCTGCCACAGAGACCTCTAGTGGTCAGAGAGGGTGTCAGATACCCTGGAACTGGAGTTCTGGGTGGTTGCTAGTGACCTGACTTGGGTGCTGGGAACTGAACTCTGGTCTTCTGGAAGAGCAGCAAGTACTCTTAACCAAACAGCCAACCCTTTAGCCTGTAGGTCATGTTTCTATCCTGAGAGTTACTTTTCTTTTGGGCACTTGTTTGTCCTTCGGTTGCCCCAGATTTTCTTCATGTCCATCTTATTTCCATGTATCTGGCTCTTCTTATCTGTTTAGATGAGTCAGCACTTTCTCACAGAGGTCACCATAGAGTGAGGATGGGGTGGCTTCCTACTGTAAAGTGAAGCCTGAATCCTTAATGAGTCATCTGTCTTTCTGAGGAAAGACTTGCAGCATCCTTACTTACATTTCCTTACAAGAGCAAACAGGACCCTTGAGTGTTATATTCCAGGATCCACATTGCTCCTTTCTTCTCAATGAGTCCTAGGCTTCTAACCAGAACCAACACCTTCAAATATAGAGCCCCGATTCCTCCAGAATATTCTCCATTTTGATTTGTGGGGTTTGACTGAGTCTTAAATTAAAGCTTAGTCATTATTTTACTTCACTTTGAAAAGAAAAGAAGGAGGGGTTGGGAAGATGGCTCTGCAGGTCAATAGAGCTTGCCACTAAGCCCTACTTCACTTTGTGTATGGAGAAAATTAGCTTCTGACTTCCCCGTGTATGCTGTTGCTTTCTCCTCCTCCTCCTCCTCCTCCTCCTCCCCCTCTTCCTCCTCCTCTTCCATCTCCTCCTCCTCCTCTTCCTCCTCCTCCTCCTCCTCTTCCATCTCCTCCTCCTCCTCCTCTTCCTCCTCCTCCTCTTCCTCCTCCTCCTTTCTTCTTCTTCTTCTTCTTCTTCCTTCTTCTTCTTCTTCTTCTTCTTCTTCTTCTTCTTCTTCTTCTTCTTCTTCTTCTTCTTCTTCTTCTTCTTTTTCTTCTTCTTCTTCTTCTTCTTCTTCTTCTTCTTCTTCTTCTTCTTCTTCTTCTTCTTCTTTTTCTTATTCTTCTTCCTCCTCCTCCTCTTCCTCCTTCTCCTCCTCTTCTTCTTCTTCTTTTTCTCTCCCTCTCCCTTTCCCTCTCTCTCAACACAAAAAAGGAAAAGAAAAAAATAAAAATGGCAGTACATGAAAATGTGAGTTGCATCCAAATTTTATTGTAGATACAGCCTATTCTAATATTTCATAGCGCTGGAAACTAAGTAATTCATTGCCTGGCATTTCAAGTCTCTTATGTCTAAATCCAAGACTTTCATGCGACTGAACATGTTTTCTCAGCTGGAACATGTGTGCACCAGATATGACAACCCTAGCATAGTCTCTTCCTAGGCAGACAGAGAGACAGAGAGCATCTTGTAACAATCTTGTCTAACTGTGGTCACCTATGGTATCCCCTAAGCAGGTATATTTTCTCACTGCCACCACTGCCCAATACTCCACAGTAGATTCAAGTACTGCAAATACTGTCTGCTCTATTGTTAACCAGTATGAGGGGCACCCTGCTCGAACAGCAGAGCAAAGCATTCCTGAACTGTGTGACTTTGTCTCCCCGAATACATGAACTTGAGAATGTAGCAAGGCCTTGATTTTGAATGGAATATAAAAGTAACAATGTATTTTGATTTGAAGTCCTTTTCAAAGAAAGATTCCTAGATATCTTAGGAATACTGACTGAATTTCCATCCTTAAAGCCTTTCAATGTGTGCCAGAATTAAAATTGTGGGGAGAATCATACCCTGAAGGATCCAAATAACATTGTCATGAGTAACCCAGGACTGGGATGCACAGAGCTGAGCTCATCTGTGAAGAGCCCTCCTGGTGGACTCAAACCTGTCTTGCTGTGAACTTCCTTCACACTGAACTTAGTGTGCACGTAAGGCAAAGTGCAAATGGGACCTCGCATAGTCAGTGTCTTCTTCTCAAAGGACAGTTACATTTTATCTCATTTTTACTATACTTTGTAATAATTTTACAATTATTTTTTAATTTTTTTTATTTCATTTTATTTTTTGTTTTAAATAAATGACTGCTTTTTTTTTTTGTCAGCAACAGAAAAACTTTCCTTTTTGACTCAACCCTAAAGAAGCACATTTCAAAGGATCTCTTAAGTAGTAGCAAACTTCTTGGAGGCCAAACTTGTAATTAAGGCTCCAACCCCGGTTACTGATAATTTGGAAAGGTCAATAGAAACCAAGCCTTTCGAGGTTTGCTGTTGATATTCTTACTCGGTACTAATTGTTCCTCTCCTTGTAGCTACACATCCGAATGACACCAGATATCCAACTTTTAAGTGATGTCTCCTCAGTAGGATCCCAGATGAATGAAAGCCAAGGAAGGTTAAGTTCTTATTTATTTTAAGTTGCCCATGAAGAAACTCTTGAGTAACTGTGTTCTTCCACATTTTAAAAAAAAGGGGATGACAAACAATGAGAAAAAGATGCTTGGAAAGACACCTTAAGTAAATCTGACATATTTTAGCTAACACATAACGCCTTTACAACTGCCTTTTAACTTCTATGTTTTCATTTAACAAAACCATATTGTCATCCTTATCTGCTGTATCTAAATTGCTGGCTTCCCTGTGCTTGAAACATGAGCTCATTGATAAGCAAAATAAAGGCTCCTGCAGTGAAAGTACTTTAAAGTCACAGCAGTCAATATGGAAGCCAAGGTAACCAGTGAATGACTCTTGGGTGAGTAGTGCATACATTAAATAAAGATGTGATAAGTCAATGATCTTTATTGTATCTGTTGAGGCCTCGTTCATATTGGTATATCCAATAAATGAAATCATGATAAAAAACCTTCAGCCATAAATATTTCAGAGGGTTCTAGGAAGTCTAAACTCAACCAGAGTCTCAAACGCCTATTGGATAGAAGAATGTAGGAGCTGTGATCTAGGTATAATAAATGAGAACAGAAGTTCAAAACAAACAAGCGACAGAGAAATAGCCAAGGCGTGGGCTTAACAATGTGACAGTGCATCACATGGAAGGAGGCCCATGCTGTAAATAGTTGCTTTTGTAGGATTTACAATAGATAATGAGTCATGCACGATGAAAAAAATTAATTTTTGTAATATGGATAATCCGTTATTTCTATAATTGGCCCTGGAGGCAGCTCGCTGTGGTGGTACATTTGCTCCTCTCTGTGCATTGCTCCCCACCACTGTGTGTGTGTATGCTTATTTTTCTCCCCCACAATGATAGCCATGGAAAACGTTCAACACTTCCAGAAACAATCATCTTTAGTCTTTGTGAATAATAGGAGGCTTAAGCTGTCATACAAATCTGTAATTAACATCGACTTACAATTTCTCTACTCTCATTTCCATATTTGGGCCATAACAGTCTTCCAAATGTGCTCTACAAACCAAATGCCATCTACTGATTTCAAATTACTTGTATAAGTTGGGGGAAATAAAGATCTTAAAATGGGCAAAGAAAAAAGAGAAGAAAGCCAAGCCTAAAGTTCTGAATTAACAAACCTGATAGACACAGCAGTGTCCTACCAGCCATGAAGGCAAACACAACATCCAGTGTTAAGACTTTGCATTGAGGAGACAAAAATAAAATAAAATTAGATTAAATAACTGATAAAGTTTTACTGAGTTTATGCTAGTTAAACATTCTTACGAGCATTAAATATTTAGGGAAACCATGGGAACGAGTAAAGTAATCTCTGTTTCCATGAAGCTTCAGGTTTAGGCACCAGAGGAGGGTGAGTTCTGTGAATACTGTGTATGTCCACACTGAGAGCAAATACTCCACACACTCTCTTCTAGCAACATGAAATGGAAGGCTAGTTGTATTTGCCAATGTTATTGATGATTCTACACAGAATCAGGCAGTATTTCTGTCTAAGATTTGCAAGAAATACTTAAAATGCCAACATAAAGTAATTCAGAGATCAGAAAAACACTACAAAATGCTTTTAAAGTTTGTAGTTATTGTATGAATGAATGTGTGCGTGGGCGGGAACATGCTTGTGCCACAACATATGTGTGGAGGTGAGTGGACAACTCTGTGGAGTTCACTTTTGCCTTCCTATTTACATGGTTCTTGGGCTAGAACTCAGATTCCCAGTCTTGCGCAACAAATTCTTTCACCAGGAGAAACATCTCATTGGCCCAGAAAAAAAAAAAATAATAATAACATTAATGTAAAAACACTTTCACAGGATCATCACAAAGCTAACACTTTCAATTAATCTTTTGTTTGGTTGTTTGCTGTTGCTGTTAATGGTATTTATTTTCTTGGTTTTTTTAGAAGTCTTCGTAGCTTTCTATTAAAACAGATCGAAGATTGTAAAGCTTAAACTCCCTGGAACACTCTAATTATAAGAAAATCGAGTGCTCAAACATATTCGTTTGTTTTAAATTTTTCATTTGTGTCTTAGTGACTTTTCATGTAGCTCTGGTAAATAACCTGATAAAAGGAGGCTATGTTGGATCACAGTTCCACACACAGTCTATCAAGGTAGGGGAGGTTATGGGGTCAAGACCTTGAGGCAGCTCTCCACATTTCATCTACAGTCAGGAAGCAGGGAGTGATGAATACTGGTATGCAACTCTCATTCACCTTCTCAGTCAGTCTAGGGCTCCAGCCCATGGGCAGATGCCACCTGCTTTTAGGGTAGGTCTGTCCATCTAAATTAACCTAATCAAAATTGTCAAACAGGCCAACCCAGAGGCTAACCTGAAGTCAGTCATGGCTCACAGGTGTACCTGGAGGCTTCTTCCTGAGTTAATTTCAGATCCTGCTAAGTTGACCATGGACACTGGCCATCACTGGCTTCCCCCACATAAATGTGTTTAAAGTACGAGAGTAGAATTTAGTTTGCAGAGCAGGAAGTCCTAGATGGGTGACAGAAATTGTAGATAATGACTCCTTCATGACAAAAACAAATATTTGTTTGGTTACTATTAATTAGCAGTCATATCTGTCAACTCTAAGACTGCTGTACAAAGTAACCTGTTCAGTAATTATAATCCCTGTTGAATTCATCTTTGAGTTAAAGAAAGCTTGGCACTATGTATTTTAGAAAATGCCCATCATGTCTCTTGATTTTTCTCTTTATATTTGTCCTCTGTCAACCACGAGCTTTCAGAAAACTTCCTGCCTTTTCACTTTTTATGAGGAGCACGCCCGAATTACCAATTACCCCCCAGGCATATTTTATAGTCAATAGAAAGGTTTTATTTCAGTGAGCTGGGATTACACTCAGTTATTCAGGACCCAAGTAGAGTGAGCAAGGGGTTTTTAAAGGCAAAACACACATTCTGGTATCTCATCGGGCAGTTGTACGGGGAGATTTTGTGCAAGCTAGCAGTTTAATAGATGCTAAGATAAACAGTCAGTTAGAAGAGGAGGCTTTCACAAGAAGTTTAACAGAAGCAGACTTAGCTGGGACATCTTGGCCTTGGGTTCCTAGCATAGAGCTGAATAATTTTCCACGGGATTATCCAACAAGAAGATCAAATTCTAGTTAAATCTGAAAGGACCTCATAAAGAATACAAGACAAATAAACATCTGCACTGTCTTGCCCTGTCACAAAATATCTTAAAGCAATATATAATTAAAAAATAAGAGTAAATTATAGATCTAGGAAATTATTCTAATATATATGCACACACATACATATATGAGACAACATATATGTTAACATATATGTATATGCATGCATACATATGTGTGTATGTGTGTTTGTATGTTAAATTTTGTGAGTGGTACATGGTAAAACTACAGTATTTATTAGTCACTTCTTTCTCAGTTGTCTCGGTTTGAAACCTAAGTGAATTTTCTTTCAATTTGCTGTATAGAGTCAGCATGCTTTTCCATCTTACTGTCCTCACCCTCACACAAACCCCTTTTCACATTTGCAAGCACTTTCTATTTAGCCTTCTTTCTCACTTTATTTTACAGACAAATATTTCTCCCCAACAGAATTGGTCATCTGATTGCCTGTTCAAATACGTTCAGTGGTTTCCTAACATCTAGCAAAAATTGATTTGGGGCTTATCAGGGTACACAAAGATCCCTATAACCTTTTGTGGTGAGCCTAAACATTGAACAGAAAAAATAGGACTGCTAAGTAATCGAAAAGATGGAAAATTTTAACAGATATAGATATAGGGTCTTTCTTTCAAACATACCGGATTTGAAAAAAATATATACTTCTATCTCATTTATTTCTTGCAGAATCAATTTATTTACAAAATCAATTTTAATGACTTACTCTCTTGCTTTAAACTCTTCACATTACATTTAAAATTTCAATGCTAGCTTCGTTATTGTGGGATTTATCACATACAAAATGAGACGAGTTCATAATTACATAGAAATGAGTATGCGTAATTATGAATAAAAAACCAGATACTTGTATCATTTTTTCTTTATACCACACAGATTTAAAAAAAAAATCAACATTATCTTTCCAAAAGGTAAATGTATCGTAGAAATGACTTCATTTGAAATCACTGGGGTAATGCACAATTTTAGATAACAGCTATATTATAGTATATCTTCCTTTTGGTACTGTCGGTTACCATCAGACTCTGGGGGTCTGCACTGCTTTTTAATGCTGCAGTCTACATAAAAAGATGCAGTACAGATCGGAAGGAAGGGCAGTGCTGCTTTCGCACATCCACTTTCACTCCTGCCTGTGAGGTATCGGCTCTGCTGCTTCCATGCTCTACTAACATTAGAACCCAGCTTCTTTGGCTTTCAAATGTGGACAGAACACCAGGGACTGCCCATTGACCCTCCAGGCCTGCAGTGCCAGACTGGGCTGTTGAGCCATCCAGTCTTGTAAACTGAGACCAATCCTAGTTCTTGGCTTGTCCGGTACATAGACAGCCACTGTAGGACTACTCAGCCTGTATCATGTAAGCTGGACTACTAAATCGACTTCATAGTAGACATTCAGTCTTATGACTCTGTCCATCTAGTGAACCATGACTAATTCAACATATTTTGGCATAGCTAGCAAAATATCTGTAAGAAATGATAATACAGTATACTACTTTTAGTCGCAAATTAAGTTCTCAACAAGTTACACTAATACTGTGAAGAAAAAAAAAAGTAGTCAGTTCCAAAACTGTGTGATGGGGTGGTTTAAAGAAGACAGTTCTGATTTAGAACTATGCCATGTAGTTTGACCCCAGGTAGTAATATGCTATGACATATTACATATTCTGTGTGTTCAACAAGGTTTCATGTTCCAGTATGATGAGATTTAATTCTACTGAACTTCCCCATTAGAATAGCACAGGTATCTAAAGGTTTCATGAGACCTGGCCGGAGTTTTTTTTTAATGTTCCTTGAAGCTGGCTTCTCTATCATGTGCTCAACAAATGAAAACACTGGATGTTTTATTCAATAAGCAAAGCAAGAGTTGACTCCAGGGATTGGGAAGCAAATAATTAAAACTGAAGCCATAATAAGGCAGAGTCCACATCATTAGTTTCCTAATGTACCCACTCATAACTAAGTGCTTTTATTCCATATCTATTATTCTATAGAAATGTCATGATTCATATTTTCCAGTGTGGCTCAAATAACAGGAAAAAAAAGTATTCACACCAGCTCAATCTCTTGCATGATCTATTGCCATTCCCCACTGAAATACAGTTAAGAACATCTGCGGTCACATTTTTCTTTATTATTTTACCTTTCAAGCCTCTTTCGTTCCCTATGGTGACACTTGGATCCTGAAATTCTGATTCATTCTTGTGTGTGTCATTATCACAAAATATCTTCTCCTAGCCTTTTATTTCCAGTCCTAGATACCAACCCACCTAAACTGAGTCTTTATAAAGACTGTGGGTGGTTTCTAATTTCTGCCTCTGAGAATATTGCCAGTGAAACACAGGGCCTCTGGGTTTCTAGATGACTGTCTTAAGTCCCCAGAGTAACCAGTCACAGGGACGGTCATTGAGTTCCTCCAGTGGTTTTGTCTTCAGGAAGTGATTCGCTCTTACTCAAGGTGCAGGTAGCTATGGCGGTCCTCATTATCGTACATACGTGGTCACAGCTCAGGATATAGACCACTCTGTATTACTTTCATTACTGTTAGCAGCAAAATGAAGAACAACCCAGAAGAACTTGCCCCAGGCATCTCTGCTCTGTGTCTTCTCCCATCAGCGCACAGCTCTGTTTTTACTTCCTAGAGGGGCAGTCCTATCCTATGGCACTTTGTCACTTCCATTAAATATAGCTATGTAGTGCTGAGCCAGGACCAGGAGGGACACAATGAGATTCTTACCTCTGGTGCAAAGTTAAAGGGACATCAACAAATGCGATAACAAAGATGTGGACTGGATTTAACATTCCAAACACTGATATGAATGCAAAGATCTATAATGGATTAGACACAAAATTTAAATTAAAGCCTTTGCATACTATATGTCATTTAACACACCTCAGACCTCTCTAATACCAAATCAAATTTTTCATTATTTTCTCCCTATTATATATATTGAACTTTTGCTATTGGCCATGGACTAAAACTTTACATTTTATTCCTATTTCTCAATTGGTTGTGATATTTAATAACATTATGACCATATTTATTGGACCAGGGGTTATATAAGGCTATTCTTCCATTATTAATAAAAAGATTTACTTATCTACTCATTCAAATATATCTTTATGAATCCTAAATTTTATATTCTTATAATTCTTTGATGTACTTCAATTTTACTTCATATTTCTTAATATAAAGATGTGCTACAATGAGTCTTACTTTGTAGCTCACTGTAATGTATAGCAAGTTGGGGGTATGCTCACCCAGACATTTACTGACTCTGCTTTTGAAAGATTGGCTAATATTGACCTCAAATAGCACACTGTTTGAGGAAAGACCATCAGTGTTTGAAATAGCATAAAAAACAGACAGCGATCTCTGCTATGTAGTAAACAACTTTTTGGTAAGCAACATACAACAATAATACCCTAAGACTTTAAAAGATGCTGAATAATTTCCACCATCTAGCAACACTGAAGCCATCATAATGTATAGCTGTATGAATAACAGTTCAGCAGTTTGGCTAGACACAGGACATGGATACATCATCCCTGAAATAAGTAGGACATAAGTGCCACAACTGAAGTGACCCTTCCCATTCCAGAGGTAGGGAAGAGCCAAGAGTCAATGGGAAGGCCCTAAGCAGTACATGCCAGACACAGTTAACTCCTTACTAGTACAGTGGGAGCTAAGCAGACAAGTACTTCCTGGAGAGAGAACTGCTTTCCTGTAAGTACACTCCCTTGGGTAGTTCTTAGAACACAGGACTATCAGGTCAGAGCAAGCTAATTATGCCACTCCATAGGCAGTCTAACACAAAAATGCCTTGCCCTTAAGATACAGCATGTGGAAGCATGTAGACAGCCTATCACCTTGGGGTTTTCCGGCATAGAACACAAGTCTAGTATTTCTATAAGCATCCATGGAATCTTCAGTCTTGAGGATAATACACATTTCCATTGGGCCTCCCCAGAAAGCTTACCTTCCCTGCCAATAATCTCACTTCTGCTTGCAGCCTTCCTTCCTGGTACTGTTGACCTGCCTGACATTAAACTTACCTATCTTGCCAAAGAGTTTCCCTCCTGCTGGAAAGCTTATTTCGCTTACTAAAAAGTTTAACCTCTCTGTTTCATTTAAGTTGATCTTGAGTCCAGTAGGCTGTCTCTGGGCATTTGTTCTTCTCTCTAGATAACCTAACTCACTGTGCTTGTAAAATGAGGCTGTCTTTGGACAGCAGTGATAAGCCACTGCATTACTGGCAGGTGCTATATGCCCATGAAAAACTCTCACCAGGGCTTAGTCAGGAAACATGACCTTAAGTTTGTTTGTTTGTTTGTCTGTTTGGAGACAGAATCTCTCACTGTGTAATCCATCTGGCCTGGGAATCACTAGGTAGATCAGACTGGCTCTGAATTCACAGAGATCCACCTGCCCCTGCTTCCCAGTTCTGGGATTAAAGGCGTGCGCCACCCCCACTGCATTTGGAAATGTTATAGTGTCTGACATTATTTCATAGCATAGAGTTTCTATTTACATAAAAGCAATTACTCTAAAACTGCATGCCACATACTCCCATGGCAACCTCCTACCCCTTTTTACGACTGCTCTTGAGCATATCAGGAGAGGACTTAGACTGACTGGTTAATCCTAGTTAGGTTCGTGAAAGTATGCTCAAGTTCATAAAATGAAGGAAATTGCCCAATGATGAATGACGCAGACTGTAGCCGGTATATTACAAAACAAATAAATTGTCCCTAACAGCACCCATGCATAAAGTGTCCAATTATGTAAAACTTGAAAATTAGAAAAAAAAATACACACAGAAACACGTCTGCCCTTCCTTGTCTCTGATTCTCATTCTGCATTCCAACTAGGAGGGGGCTTGCAGCTGACCTAATAAAACCTGACT
This sequence comes from Tokudaia tokunoshimensis, assembly GCA_036184795.1. NCBI lineage: Eukaryota > Metazoa > Chordata > Mammalia > Rodentia > Muridae > Tokudaia > Tokudaia tokunoshimensis. Next base: position 58,869,099 of record BTHU01000018.1, on the reverse strand, counting down.
GCCCAGAGGGGAGGCCAACCTGCCGGCAGCTGCAGTCCAGGCCAGGAGGAGGGCTAATTCTTGGCTTCAGTCTCTCTTCTGAAGAAATCATTCAGAGCTTTCTGTGGCATGGAACATTGTGACCAGCCAGGAACTGAGATGAAAATAACCTTCCTTTGTCTTACACCCCCCCACCCCCCGCCAACCACCACCAAAAGTAGCAACGGTTCAGATTCATACAAATCCCCTATTTGTGCTTTTAAAACTTTTAAAACAAGACGTGAGTTGGGAGAGGCAGAGACCTGACAATCAGACCTGTCCTATGGTTTTCTGTACCTGGTGTGATTCCCAAATCGATACGTGCTTACAGGAGTAATGGGAGCAACTTCCGTGGAACACAGAGAACGCTTAGAATTCCCTGGGTATAATGGGAGAGCTCTGCATACAGGAAATGGGGAGCTGACATGGGGGCATCCTTACTAGCTGTGGATAAGGACATTGTCTTCTGAGCTGACTCTGATTCCCTAAAGTGACACTTTTAACACCCAGGTCCCAGAACTGTGGTAGGAATTAACTAGCACAACAACTCAAATTGTAAGTTATAAACTGTTAGCTAAGTGTTGTCAAGGAACTTAAAGCAATCGAACACATGAAAATGAAATGAGATTATGAAGTCAATATCCACTGTACTTAAAAAATTTAATTAAAGTGTATTATTATAAGTCCGGAGAAGTCTAGGTTACTAAGCCAAACACTTCCGTCTGAATAATTTCTTATAATAAGTCACTCTTACAAACAGAAATTCTAGGATTGAAGAAACAAATTATCTGTGCAGTTTATTAGATTAGGAAAGTCAAATTGTTCTTTTTAAAAATTGTTTTAAAATTATGATATTTTTAAAATATACCACATTTTCTTTATTCATTCATCTATTGAAGTTCATTTAGGTTGTTTCCAACTCTTTTATCGGGGGGGGGGCCCTCAACAGTGATCTGGTTTATTTTTTCTTTTCTTTCTTTCTTTTTTTTTTAATTAGATATATTCTTTATTTACATTTCAAACATTGTCCCCTTTCCTGGTTCCCCCCAACCCGAAAACCCCTTAGCCCATCCCTCCTCCCCCTGCTCACCAATCCACTCACTCCTGCTTCCCTGTCCTGGCATTCCCCTATACTGGGGCATTGAGCCTTCTCAGGACCAAGGGCCTCTCCTCCCTGTGTACTCTTTGGTTGGTGGTTTAGTCCCTGGGAGCTCTAGGGGTACTGGGTGGTTCATATTGTTGTTCTTCCAATGGCGCTGCAAACCCCTCAGTTCCTTGGGTCCTTTCTCTAGTTCCTTCATTGGGGACCCTGTGCTCAGTTCAATGGTTGGCTGAAAGTGTCCCCCTCTGTATTTGTCATGTACTGGCAGAGTCCCCCAGGTGACAGTTATATCAGGCTCCTGTCAGCAAGCACTTGTTGGCATCCACAATAGTGTCTGGGTTTTGTAACTGTATATGGGATGAATCCTTAGGAGGGGCAGTCTCTGGATGGTCTTACCCTCAGTCTCTGCTCCACACTTTGTCTCTGTATCTCCTCCTGTGGGTATTTTGTTCCCCCTTCTAAGAAGGACCAGAGTACTTTGTTCTTCCTTCTTCTTGAGCTTCCTTTGGTCTGTGAATTGTTACTTGGGTATTCCAAGCTTCTGAGTGTGCACTCACCAATAAGTGGATATCTGTTTTGATTTAAGGCATAATTTATGAGATGGACCCCTAACTCAATCCCATGTGAGAACACTCAGGATAACTGTGGCTTCCTAGAATGAACTGGGTAGCGTTCCTTCTGTTTCTATTTTGTGGAATAGTTTGAAGAGTATTGGTATTAGGTTTTCTTTGAAGATCTGATAGAATTCTGCACTAAACACATCTGGTCCAGGGTTTTTTTGGTTGGGAGACTTTTAATGACTGCTTCTATTTCTTTAGGGGTTATGGGACTTTTTAGATGGTTTATCTGATCCTGATTTAACTTTAGTATTTGGTATCTGTCTAGAAAATTGTTCATTTCATTCAGATTTTCCAGTTTTGTTGAGTATAGGCTTTTGTATTAGAATCAGATGATTTTTTTTAATTTCCTCAGTTTCTATTGTTATATCTCCCTTTTTATTTCTGATTTTGTTAATTTGGATATTGTCTCTGTACCCTCTGGTTAGTCTGGCTAAGGGTTTATCTATCTTGTTGATCTTATCAAAGAACCAGCACCTGGTTTTGTTGATTCTTTGTATAGTTCTTTTTGTTTCTACTTGGTTGATTTCAGCCCTGAATTTGATTATTTCCTGCCATCTACTCCTCTTGGGTGTATTAGCTTCTTTCTCTTCTAGAGCTATCACATATGCTGTTAAACTGCTAGTGTATGCTCTCTCCAGTTTCTTTTTGGAGGCACTCAGAGCTATGAGTTTTCCAATATTTTCATTGTGTCCCATAAGTTTGGGTATGTTGTGCCTTAATTTTCATTAAATTCTAAAAAGTCTTTGATTTCTTTTCTTATTTCTTCCTTGACCAAGTCATCATTGAGTAGAGCATTGTTCAGCTTCTATGTATATGTAGACTTTCTGTTGTTTTTGTTACTATTGAAGACCAGCCTTAATCCATAGTGATCTACTAGGAGGCATGGGATTATTTCAATCTTTTTATATCTGTTGAGGTCTGTTTTGTGACCATCTATATGGTCAATTTTGGAGAAGGTACCATGAGGAGCTGAGAAGAAGGTATATTCTTTTGTTTTAGGATGAAATGTTCTATAGATATCTGTTAAATCCATTTGGTCCATAACTTCTGTTAGGTTCACTGTGTTTCTGTTTAGTTTGTGTTTCCCAGATCTGTCCATTGAGGAGAGTGAGGTGTTGAAGTCATCCACAATTATTGTGTGTGGTACAATGTGTGCCTTGAGCTTTAGTAAAGTTTCTTTTATGAATGTGGGTGCCCTTGCATTTAGAGCATAGGTGTTCAGAATTGAGAGTTCTTCTTGGTGAATTTTTCCTTTGATGAGTATGATGTGTCCTTCTGTGTCTTTTTTGATGACTTTTGGTTGGAAGTCAATTTTATCCAATATTAAAGTGTCTACTCTAGCTTGTTTCCTGTGACCATTTGCTTGGAAAAATGTTTTCCAGGCTTTTACTGCGAGGAAGTGTTCATCTTTGACACTGAGGTGCATTTTCTGTATGCAACAAAATCCTAGGTCCTGTTTACTTATTCAGTCTGTTAGTCTATGTCTTTTTAGTGGGGAATTGAGTCCATGGATGTTAAGAGATATTAAGGAATAGTGATTGTTGCTTCCTGTTATTTTTATGTTTGTGCGGTTATCCTCTTTTGGAGTTTTTGAAAAAATATTACTTTCTTGCTTTTTCTAGGGTGTAGTTTCCCTCCTTATGTTGGCATTTTCCAGCTATTAACTTTTGTAGGTCTGGCTTTGTGGAAAGACATTGTGTAAATTTGGTTTTATCATGAAAGTTCTTGCTTTCTATATCTATGGTGATAGAGAGTTTGCTGGGTATAGTAGTCTGGGCTGGCATTTGGATTCTCTTAGGTTCTGTATGAAATCTGCCCAGCATCTTCTAGCTTTCATCATCTCTGGTGAGAAGTCTGGTGCAATTCTGATAGGCCTGCCTTTATAGGTTACTTGCCCTTTTTCCCTTACTGCTTTTAATATTCTTTGTTTAGTGGATTTTGTGTTTTGATTATTATGTGCCAGGAGGAATTTCTGTTCTGGTCCAGTCTGTTTGGAGTTCTGTAGGCTTCTTGTATGTTCGTGGGCATCTCTTTCTTTAGGTTAGGGAAGTTTTCTTTTATAATTTTGTTGAAGATATTTACTGACCCTTTAAGTTGTAAATCTTCACTCTCGTCTATACCTATAATTGTTAGACTTGGTCTTCTCATTGTGTCTTGGATTTACTGGATGTTTTGGGTTACAAGCTTTTTGCATTTTGCATTTTGCATTTTCTTTGACTGTTGAGTCAATGTTTTCTATGATATCTTCAGCACCTGAGATTCTTTCTTCTATCTCTTGTATTCTGTTGTTGATGCTTGCATCTATGACTCCTGATTTCTTTCCAAGGTTTTCTATCTCCAGAGTTGTTTCCCTTTGTGATTTCTTTAGTGTTTCTACTTCCATTTTTAGATCCTGTATGTTTTTGTTCAGTTCCTTCACTTGTTTGTTTGTGTTTTCCTGTAATTCTTTAAGGGATTTTTGTTTTTCCTCTTAAAGGGCTTCTACCTGTTGACCCATGTTCTCTTGTATTTCTCTAAGGGAGTTATGTAAGTCCTTTTTGAAGACCTCCATCAGCATCATGAGATGTGATTTTTAAATCCAGATCTTGCTTTTATGGTGTGTTGGGTTATCCAGGACTTGCTGTTGTGGGAGAACTGGTTCAAATGGTTCCATGTTGCCTTGGTTTCTTTTGGTAATGTTCTTGCATTTGCCTTTTGCCATCTGGTTATCTCTGGTGTTAGCTGGTCTTGCTATCTCTGACTGTGGCTTATCTGTCCTGCAAGCCTGTGTTTCTATACTCCTAGGAGACCCATTCTCTCTGGGAGGAATTTAGGTATGGAGATCTGTGATACAGGGTCAGCTCAGGTGAGCAGACAGAAACCAGAAGGATCCTGTCCCCAGTTGATTCTTGGTTCCTGTGTCCTGATGGCTCTGGGCAGGTCCCTCTTGGGCCAGGAATTTGAAGAGAGGTGGTGGTCTTACCTGTGCATACAGGTATGTAGGCACTCTTGGGAGACCAGCTTTCTTGTGGTGTTATTTGTGTATGTAGCTCTGTGGCCCAGGATCAGCTCCGGGTGCAGACAGAAATCTGAAGACTCCTGTCCCATGCTGCTCCTGGGCTCTTGTGTCCTTGGGGTTTTGGGCTGGTTCCTCTGAACAGCAGGGGTGGTCCTACCTGTGCTCTCAGGCTTCTCTGCACTTCTGGGAGCTTAGCTACTTCCCTGTACCTCCTGGATATGGCCCTCTGTGGCAGAGGATGGTCCTCAGCCAGGAAACTAAGTTATTTTTACTTCTCAAAAAAGTAAATAAAAATAGTGGGGGAAATTGGTCTTTTATACCCAAAAAGTAAACTGAAGGAATAATTCTATTCCATTCCTAAGTGATTGAAAACTAATCATTGTCTTTTGGACTTGAATATTATGTAAAATACTTTGAAAAATTCTAAATAAAATATAATGCTTTTAAAAACACAATCCCTCACATTATTGCACTTGGTTTTTAGAACAATAAGTTTTAGAATTTGAAAAATTCTAAATAAAATATAATGTTTTTAAAAACACAATTTCTCACATTATTCCATTTGGTTTTTAGAACAATAAGTTTTATAACAGACAAGATTTATGCAACAGAATTCTGAATGAAGTATAAAATATTCTTGAATTTATTCTAAGATTCATTTTATTTAATTTTATTTATATGTATGTGTGTATATGTGGGGGTCTCTCTGTGTCTGTGTCTGTCTCTGCATTCATCTCTGTCTCTGCCTCTCTCTCTCCCCACTGTGTGTGTGTTTGTGTGTATATGTGTGTGTGTGTGTGTGTATGTATGTATTTATGTATGTATGTGTGTTTGAACCTGAGCTATGAAACAAAGTGCAGCCTTTTGCAGGCACAGCAAGTATTTTTAAGCACTTAGATATCTCTCCAGGCCTATTAAAATTACTTTTTATTTTAATCTAGATTTTTTTCCTTCATTGTATAATTTCTCCCAAAGACATATTACCCCAATCTGGTCATTCATTACAAGCAATATATTGTTATTAAATATATTCCTACTTCTGATATCTCCTCTGAAGCTCAGATTCCTATTTTCAACTATCACATATTTGATTACTCAAAGATCCCTAAGTCATAACCTATTCTAGATAAATCAACACCTATCTCTATCAGGTATCCATTTTTTGTTCATATGTTCTTCTCTGATTTTTGATCTTACTTTTTACATGTTAATTTGTATGTCAAAGGTGGCAGTTATTATCCTACATAACCCACCATTGAAAATAAGTGGGACTCCACTTTTTTTATTAGATATGTTCTTATTTACATTTCAAATGATTTCCCCTTTCCTGGTTCCCCCCTCCCCGAAAGTCCCACAAGCCCTCTTCCCTCCCCCTGTTCCCCAATCAACCCCCTCCCGCTTCCCTGTCCTGGTATCCCCTACACTGCTGCATTGGACTCAACTTCTAAAGCAAAGGTTCTCAGCCTATGGGTCACAACCCCTTGAGGATCAGATTTATAAATGTGTCAAAACTTTTTGTTCAGTTTTCATAATTAAACAACGTTCTAAGTTTTCTTTACCAAAAATATGGATAAGTGCTATTTGAGTTTTTGCTAATTGCTCTTGTCAAAGTCAGAGAGGATTTTGGGTGACCAAAATCGATACTTTCCTGTTGTGTTATTTACGTATAGAATGTATTTGTCACAGTTAAGCATTTACCTACATTTTGAAATATATTTTTTCCCTGACTCCTTTAACTCAGCTCTTACAGATGTCTTTTTCTTCACTCCCTCTTCTCTTCTGTCTCCTCCCTCCCCCTTCTATCTCTGGTAAGATACTTTAGGAATGAACCTAACACTTTGCCCAGGTGAACTTAACAGAACTGTGGTAGGTGTCATCTTCAAATCTATTAGTTTCCTACCTTTCCATTAAGCTCCTGTTCTGCTGCTGAATTGACATATCCACTTGGAAGTTGTGATGGTTTGTATATGCTCGGCCCAGGGAGTAGCGCTATTAGAGGGTGTGGCCCTGTTGGAGTAGATGTGTCACTGTGGATGTGGGCTATAAGACCCTCATCCTAGCTGCCTGGAAGCCAGAATTCTGCAAACAGTCTTCAGATAAAGATGTAGAACTCTCAGCAACTCCTGTACTATGCCTGCCTGGATGCTGCCTTGATGATAATGGACTGAACTTCTGAGCCTATAACTAAACCCCAATTAAATGTCCTTGTAAGAGTTGCCTTGGTTGTGGTGTCTGTTCACAGTAGTAAAACCCTAACTAAGACAGAAGTCAAGTAGGCATCTATAGTGGCTATTCCTGATTACCAACTTAACTATATCTGGAATGAATTAATATCCAGAATTGGAATGCTCACCTGTGTTCTTGATCTTGAGGCTGGGAGATACAAGTTTCTGACCGAGATCTTGGCATGGAGATCTTGAGGCATAGTAGCTGTGAATCTCAAGAGACTAAGACAAGAAGGTTTCTGAGTTCAAGGTCATCTAGGACCAAGTAAATCCTAATCCAGGTGGTGGTACACACCTTTAATCTGGACCACACTTTCAGCTGTAGACCTACATAAGGACATTGGGAGAAGGAGGACTCTCTTCTTTGTCTGCTTGCCTTGTGGGACTTAGCTAGATCCTTGGACTTCCATTCACAGCTGCTGCTGACCATTGCTGGGGAATTGGACTACAGACTGTAAGTCATCAACAAATTTTCTTACTGTATAGAGACTACCCATAATTATGTTACTATAGAGAACCCTGACTAAAACAACATCTAGCCTTCACATTTACACTGTCACAGCAGTAACAGGAGTAACTTCTGGGGCCATCTGTGTAAAGAACAAGTCTAATGTGCTGCCAGCTATACACACACTATAGTAACCACTGAGATGACAATATACACTCTAAAGTAACATAAAGCTGGAGAGCTGACTCACTGGTTAACTGATTGCTCTCATACATGTTTCTGCGTCCCAGAAACCACTTCCAACCATCAGTAACTGCAGTCCCAGGGCATCCAATGCCCTCTTTTGCTTCTATGGACAACAGACATACTCATGGTGCACACCTATACATAATATTGCAAACACAACAGACACACACATACACACACCACACCACACACACAGACACACACACACACACACACACACACACACACACAATAAAAATATGCAAATATTTCTTAAAGAATGCAGATGCTCAAGCCAGGCCCAGAGTCACTCTCTTTTCCTGCTCCCTTCATATCTAGATGTACAACTCTCAGCTCCTTCTCCATTACCATGTCTGCATGCATGTTACCATGCTTTCTGCCATGCTAACAAAGGATGAAACAATTATGTGTCACATCAAATACTTAATAGTGGCAACAAGTGGCTATCTTACTAGTTTGTATACTAACCACATTTTACTGCAGTTTTAGAAAGGCCCCTACTATTTATTACATTTTAGAATGCATCCTTTCTACTGATTACAAGTGGTATAGAGAAATGGCTTCTCAGGGGATGATAGTTCGGCATGTGTTACCACCAGTCTTAGTTAGGTTCTGTTGCTGTGAAGAGACACCATGGCTGACTGTACCAACTCTTACAACGAAAAACATTTATCGGGGGCTGGCTCACAGTTCTGAGGTTTCCTCCATTGTTAGCATGGCAGAAAGTATGGTGACCACATGCAGACATGGTACTGGGGAAGGAACTGAGAGTTCTATATCTAGATCAGCAGGCAGAAGGAAGAGAGAGTGACTCTGGGCCTGACTTGAGCATCTGAAACTTCCAAGCCCACTCCCAGTGACATACTTCCTCTAACAAGGCTACACCTAGTCCAACAAAGCCACATCTCCTAATAGTGCCCCCTCCCTATGGGCCTATCAAAGCCATGTTTATTCAGGCCACTATACTACCCCAAAGATTTTCCAATGAATATAAATGATAGCACTAACTGACCTGGGTAAGCCTGAGTTAATCTGCATATTTCTCTCTTAATTTTTAAGAAAAATGTCTTAAGGGTTAAACAAATTCAATTAAAAAACTTACACATAATTACTAAAACATTTTCATTCATGGGTACTATCTTTTAATTGTCACAAAAGAAATAAAAGTCCTTTTTAAAAAATGTATAAAGTAAAGCTGTTATAAAAAGAAAAGGTTAATTTACTATTGAAAGGAATTTTAAGGTGTATCTATTATTTTTTGTTTTATTTTTTATTTTTTTGTTTTATTTTTATGAATGTTTGGCCTGCATATATATATATATATATATATATATATATACACATATATATATGTGTGTGTGTGTATGTGTATAGTGTGTATGTGTGTGTATGTATGTGTATAGTGTGTGTGTGTGTGTGTGTATGTGTGTGTGTGTGCCTAGTGCCTATGGAGGCCAAAAAAAAAGGCACTAAATCACTTGAAACTAAGTTAAGGATGGTTGTAACTCCCATGTAGGTGGTAGAAACACACAACTGTGGTTCCCTGCCTGAGCAGTGAGTTCTATGAAAAGCTGTGTTATCTATACAACCCTGAAAAGTAAGTTGAGTACAATAGCCTACATGTACATCAGGGGTAGCATCTTCAGTGGCTAACAGCAACAACATAGGCCTCTTACTCACTAACTCAGCACAGCACCCCCAGCCCTACCTGCTCCTCTCGTGGCAAGAGCTCTGTACATATTTTCTGGTCAGGCATCTCAGATCCCTACTTTCCCACATGGTACTCTGGGCAGGCTTACGACCCTGGAGCTTTAAGCCATACCTATTTCGCAGAGGGGGTGTGTAGAAGGCGAAATACACTCTATGCTACTCACCCCATAAAAATCACCTTATTACACACGTCTCAGATAATTTCTCACTGTTAAATGGCATAGGACTGGAAGTGCTCGTGTGAGCCAATGAGATGCTGGGACTGTGAAGGTGACCCGTGCATAGCAAATGCGTGCACCTTTTAGAGTCACTACATACTTCTGAAAGACACTTCGTTTTCACCTTCTAATTCTGTAGCACTGTAAAAATATGACCTAAATCCTCAACAGGGCCTGCAAAGCCCTCTCAAGAGCTGTCTGCTCAATTTCTGCACCAGGCTTCACTTCCTGGAGCATTTCTTTCTGTAAGCAATCCAGGTTCCTTGCTGTTTCTACAGTGTGGCATTCCTTTCCACTGGCCAGCCACAGGCCATTTGCTCTTCCTACTTTTTTCCCAAACCAGAATAATATTGGCAACAAAACACTCTTGTCCCTTCCTCACTTACTGAGCAAACTTGGGCTAACCTTCATTTCTGCACTCAGGTGATTCCCTGGGGAAGTCTTTCTTGACCTGTACTCAGAATTAACTTTCTCTGCCTATGATGAATCTTGTGGCCTTTGCATTTCTTTGATGCTCACCTCACTTTTCAATTATACTGGCATGATCATCATCATCACCATCATTACCATCACCATCATCATCATCACCACCATCTCCACTACCGCCATCTTCAGAATGTAAGGTACAGAGGACAAGGAACCACATTTTACTATATATACAAAGCAGACTCTCAGTCATTTCCATGTCCCAAATGAGATTTAGACTCCACACACATTTGGAGTCCTTCCTCTACTGGGGCAGTCAGTGGAGGTTCTCCCTACTTCACGAATGATGTCTGCTAATTCGTTGCTTTGTTTTATTTTGAGCATTAGGGATGTTGTCTGACTTTTTGTTTTATTTTAAACTGTGAGTTTTGGAGCCTACATATGTCACTCATCGGAGAAGTTAAGGATAACTTACTTTTCTGTCTCAGAAGATATCTACTTGACCGCAGCTCTAGCCATCCCTTTAAATTCTCAAGATCACTCAAGAGTTCTACTCTGTTCTCTAAGGTGATGAGGTCCCTGCAGCCTGGGGCCTGCTCTTCATTTTATCAACCACAGAGGTAAAGATTAGATGTCTGTCACAGAAAGTCAAAGGTTTTCCTGGGATCTCTATTGTGGCAATCTGAGCCAGTTCCACTTTCTTTGGAAACTGGAATACATCACCAGAGGAGAGATTATTTTATATAATTATCATGATAAATTTTATGGTACACTTCCTCAGTAGTCCTCAAAGAAAATACAATTTCACTTAAAGTAAATACATGCTTCTGTGTAGTGACCCAAAGTTAAAAATGGAGTTGAAATGGAGTTGAGTCCATTTGTGCAGTTTCAAGTAGGAAAAGCATGCCCTGTCTTTGCTAGTCAATATGCATCTCACAAGTGGAACTAGACGGGAAAGTGCAATCAGAGCTCTCCTGAGTTGACATTCAGTCTCAATTAGAAGCTCACCAACAGGAGACAGCAGTTGTTGGCGAGGATGTGGAGAAAGAGGAACACTCCTCCACTGCTGGTGGAATTGCAGGCTGGTACAACCACTCTGGAAAGCAGTCTGGCGGCTCCTCAGAAAACTGGGCATGACACTTCCGGAGGATCCGGCTATACCACTCCTGGGCATATACCCAGAGACTTTACCTGCATGCAATAAGGACACATGCTCCACTATATTCATAGCAGCCTTATTTATAATAGCCAGAAGCTGGAAAGAACCCAGATGTCCCTCAACGGAGGAATGGATTCAGAAGATGTGGTATATTTACACAATGGAATACTACTCTGCAATTAAAAACAATGAATTCACGAAATTCCTAGGCAAATGGTCAGAACTTGAAAATATCATCCTTAGTGAGGTAACCCAATCACAAAAGATCACACATGGTATGAAGTCACTGATAAGGGGATATTGACCCAGAATCTCAGAATACCCTAGACACAATCAGCATATCAATAGATTTCTAAAAAGATGGAAGGAGAGACCCCTGGTCCTGGAAAGACTGGATGTAGGGGAACGCCAGGACAGAGTAATGAGAGGGGGTTGAACGGAGAAAAGAGGGAGGGAAGGGGGCTTATGGGACTTTCGGGGAGGGAGGAAACGGGAAAGGGGAAGTGATTTGGAATGTAAATTAAAAAAATAAAATTAAATTAAATTAAAAAAAAAAAAAAAAAAAAAAAAAAAAAAAAGAAGCTCACAGTAATTTGAAAGTTTGATGAGGTTCAAGAATTTAAGTCTATTCACAAACAACATTCTGATTTCAGTGTGATTCAAACCTTTAATGGTGATTCATGGAAGAAAACAAACAGCCCTTGCAAATCCAAAGAAACAGAAAAAAAAAATCCAGCTAAGGAAAAAAAGATAAAATTAAAGTATATTTACAAAATCACTTTAAAAAGAAAAAATCCCTGCTGGCAACCACTAGAGAGAAGCTGTCACAGTAATGCTTAGTCTTCAGTTGATGATCAATCTACTCCATCCAGGAAGTAAAACTCAAGATTCATTCTAATGCCTTCTTTCCAAAACCAAGATGAAAACAAACTACAAATCCCAGTTTAATCATATATTTAAAAATTATTAATAAGCGTAACAAAAAAAAACTCTGTAAATTAAAAGTATTACCATCATTCCAGCAACCCCTGGGGAAGAACAAATACGGTTTTCTGAGTGTAGTATTCTTTTATAAGATGTCTTAAGCTAGTTTATAAGAAGAGTAATCTATTTAGCTGAAAAGGAAGTATCACCAGGCTGTAAGCCTTAGGGACCCTTCTGTCTCTGCCTTACCAGCACTGGAGAGGCATGAGTTGCCCACCTGTTTGTTTGTATGTGGGTTCTGGAAATCCAAACTTAGGTCTTCATGTTTACATAGCAAGTACTTTCCTGAGTGAGTCACCTCTTCAGCGAAGTTTTGGTTTTATTAAATAATGCTAGCTTAGAATTCACTATGTGACCCAAAGTGGCCTTTAACTCATGTTAATTCTTCTTCCTCAGTCTCCTTGGGATTTTGTTGTAGTACTGATACTACAGGTATTAAAGCACCGCTGAGAACGTAATTTTTAAACAGCCCAAGTTATGAAGAGCTAAATTACAGCAGGAGAACTAAGTGTTTAGCACCCGATCGCAGAATTTTAAACAGTATGTTTCTCTTTTCATCTTCCATAAAATTCTCAGAACACACATGCATATACAAAACGTAATTTCGAACTTGAAATATTCTCAGTACATAAATATCAATCAACTGCTATGTAAAATATTCATAGTGCCAGAGGCTGGAAGGGTATACGATTAGAAGCAGTGAATCACTAATGTGATTAGGAGGTGGCACGTCGTAAATTAGGGCAGAAATAATTAGAAACAAGTTAGCCAATACTCAGGTACACTGTGGAGAATGTGCTCTGCCTGGGGCATATTACATAGATACTCAGTGTAAGGAGATGAAAAGCATCTGTCTGGGCAGATGAACAGGAGAAGAGAGCGTACTGACATTTGTTATCTTAATCCTGGTCACAGTAGGGCCATGTTTACGATCCCATGGAATTTCTTGTTTTCTTGAGCAAACAAAATAGCATGGCAAACAATTGTCTTGTGTTTTTTTTTTAATTCATTACTACCAAACCATAAGAAATTTTTTTTCTATAAAATACTTGAATTTTTAATAAAAGAGACCAATTGACAAGGAGAGTGAGATAGCATTATTTCTTCTAACACATGATACATTTACATGTGTATAAGTGTAACACTATAATTTGTCATATACATGGTATACTCACACAGTATTCTCTTTGATGCAAGGGATACAAGTATAAAGAGTCAGATTTTATCAGATGTTAACTGGTAATTTTGTGATGATAATTTGTCAAGGAATAGATGACTTTTTAAGCATCACTGTAATAAAAAAATTTGTATTATCATAAATTAGCAACCATAAAGGATTGGATCAATACATCACAAAGTGTCTTCCTACTACAGTGCTATAGAACAATTGCTGTGGTTTGAATATGAAATGACTCAGATTCGCTCACCTGTTGACCACTTGGTCCCCAGCTGGTGGCACTGTAGTGGTAGAGACTGTAGGAAGGGATGGATAGCTGGAGGCATGTCCTCAAGGGACATCTGATCCAGTCTCTCTTTCTCTGTTTCCAGTCTGCCTGGAGGTGAGCAGTCTTTGCCACATGCTCCTGTTGCTATGGTATACCCAGAAATGTCTGAGCAGTGAGCGTTATGGACTGAACACAAAATACTTGTCCTTTCAAGACACTTATGTAGGGCATTTCATCACCATGAGGAAATCTAATTAACACACAAAGAAACTAAAATTCATATTTCTGAAGAATGTGGATGCATTCTGATATTGTTACAGGGCCACCATCAAGACCACAAAACAAACTATAAGACTGTGAAATATATGGTCTCAATTCTCTGTAACACTTATTTTGAACAATGTGTTCAAGATTAAGTTAAAATGGGCATCAGATTATCGAGTGGCTGCTTCTCAATAATCAAGTTATATGCAATCATAATTTTCCTGAATGTTGTCCGTGTCCAGAATCCTTTTGAGTATAAACTACATTATAGACAATTCAAATAAATAAAAACATCACAACAAATGCAAGACAGAGTGATGAATGATGTCTAAGAAGGAAGGAAAGGGTAGTTCTTTCTTCATCCCAGAGAAGGACCTGCTCCCCATTGCTAGAATCTTGAGCAAGTCACATGCGTGAAAGCCTTGAAACCAAAAGACTTATTCCAGGATATCAAAGTCCAGTTTCCTTCCTGCCACAACCTGTGCTATGTGTGGAAATATTAATGACTCCCATCACTGAGGTCAATGGCACAAAGCGTAAGGAAGAGAAGATGTAGGACTTCGCATCTCACACCTGTTGCTTAATTGGTCATAGAATATCCTTAAATTTAATTTCAATCATGAAGCAAATCATCGAAGGATATATCTGGGACACTCATCACACATTTGGTTTTCTTAAGTCATATAGAAAAACATAAAAATTAAACATGACCTACTGCTTTTACAAGCTAGATAATATATATATACATATATATGTATATGTACATATGTATATGTACATATGTATATGTATAGATACATATATATATACATATATCTTTTGAAAAGTGCATAAGTAGGTTTAATATGTTTTTAATAATTATATCTTCTTAATGTTCCAGATACTAGCTCCCCTAACCCCCAAAGAATAAGTTTGAAGTTTCTGAGACTGAATAATACAATTATAAACAACATCATGAACCACAGAATGATCTTATTTTGGTTTAAACAAAATAATTACAAGTTGAGACACACACACTTGGATAATGTCTATTAATATTGTTACAAGAGAGGGAATGTGGGGCAAGCTTTGCTACACCCACACAACATAGATACTTTTCAAAATCGCATGAACTTTACAACACTTCTAAGACCTTTATATAGTTCCGTTGTCCCAAAGGGAGTTTGTAAAACAAATAAGGAAAGAAACATAAAAGTTTTAAGGACAGTGCTTCTTGGATTCTAGACAGGCATTATTATTCAAGGGACAATGAATGTGCCACGCTTGTAGTTCTGAGAGTGAATTTAGGACAAGGGAAATTTTGGCCCCAAAGCCTGGGCTACTGCACACAAACAAAGCAGAACTGAACCAAACTCATCTATCAGAAACATGGAGACTACACTAGGCACAAAGGAGGGGCTTGTTCTTAGGTTAGCCTCCACATGTCGAGAAGAACTCTGCAGCTTCGACTTACCTTATTTAGTTGTTCATCAAAGAACACTACGCAAGTATCTCACAAATACAGTTTATAAATAAAACTTTGAGAATAAATATTAAATAAAAATGAATTTTATCCTAATATTATGCAGGTAAACGTAAGTACTTTAAAACTGCATTTCTATTTAAGAGCTGCAAAATGTAGGCCACAAGATTCTGTGGATGTGCGGTCAGTTACCAGCTTCTGTTTGCTCATCGACCAAGGTAACACCGCTGAGACTGACCACCCAGATACCCGACCGCTTTACAGAAGCGGCTGAAGGGCTGGGTCCTTTAGTCACGTGACTGGCGCTGCTGAACTCAGAAACAGCTTTGGACACATACGTGGAACTCTACCCTGATTGGGACTGTTTCCAAATGCAGCCATTGATTATATAACGGCTCTAGATGGAAAATGAAGTTCCCTGCTTAACGGCTTCTCAATGTGTGGTCTTGAGACATGCACAGGGAATATCCCTCAGTCCATCTATGTCCCATGATAGCATCTTTGACTTCGCTCTCTTTGCTGATTCCCTGCTCCTATAACATTTCCATATACTGAAACCCATGCAGACCTTTGCTTTTCTCCAAGATGGTCCTCAAACTTTCCACCTTCTCTCTCCTGCCTCACTAATATTTCTCTCTGCTGAATGATCCTATTATAAACCAAGCATGTGCTCATGACTCTATCTCTATTTACATATTTATTCATTCATTCTATGGCTTGATCCTCAGGTTCACCGCTTCCACCTTATAGGTAAGTACTCTATCACTGGATGATAGTCCAACCTCTTTTGTGTTTTACTTTTCTTCTGAACTTATTTTATTTTTTTCAGAATTTCACATATGACTACTGATTCTACATTTCCAATCTTCCCACTGCTCCTCCAATTCTTCCTATGCCACCCCTATTCTCTCCCAAATTCATGACTTCTTCATATTCAATTATGTATATATGTGTGTGTGTGTGTGTGTGTGT
Organism: Tokudaia tokunoshimensis; assembly: GCA_036184795.1. Classification (NCBI taxonomy): domain Eukaryota; kingdom Metazoa; phylum Chordata; class Mammalia; order Rodentia; family Muridae; genus Tokudaia; species Tokudaia tokunoshimensis. The sequence goes on along the minus strand of BTHU01000018.1, from coordinate 58,852,802 downwards.
AATATATATATAAAATCTTCTGATTCCATTTAGTGCTGCTAATATGTATGTGTGTGCCCGTGTGTGAATTCTTCTCATGGCTGACCACTTGGAATTTGGCAACTGATCAGAAGGCTCATTTTATTTTGAGACAGGGTCTCATTAAGTTGCCTAGGCTGGCCCTACAATAACTCTGTAACCCAGGTTGGCCTTAAACTGTGATCCTCTTGCCTCAGCATCCCCAGTAGCTGAATTACAGACCTCTGTCATAGGGTCCAGCTACCAACTTCTTTCATAAAACACTGCCATCTTGATATGGTAGCCAGTTTTCCTTGAGTCCATGTTTACATGCAACTACCAATGCTTTCTGTGTCCCTTTGTGGAAAACCCTAGATCTTTTAAGATTGCTTCCATTAATTATATTCAAAACCCAGTTCAGTCAAATTTAACTTTTTGTCACTCTGTGCAATAATTCTTAAGTCCTAATGACATCTACCCCATCAAATCAATTTAGAGTTTTCATTCTAAACATATAATAGAAACACTGAACACAGGGCATCTGTGTTGTCTTCAGAGATCAACTTCTGGACCACCCATATGGAGGAGTAAAAACTCAGCCCCAAACACTACACCCCAGCATTCTCTTTCCCAGGTTCCCTGTCTTCCCACCTGCCTTTATAGCAGCTCCCTGCTGTAGCTGCTACTATCAAGCATGTTATATATTCAGTTTATGTAAAAAAAAGAGCAGAGTAGGCATTTACTGAATGTTATTTATCTATATCAACGTTATCTTTTCATCTGTTTGCTATGAAATTGGGCCACACGTTATAGCTCAGGCTGGCCTCAAGCTTGTTATCTTACCACATCAGTCCCCCAGGTGCTGGAATTACAGGTGTAAGTCATCACACCTAGGTCACATCATTTTTTGTTACTATTTCTATTAATCTTCTAGTGAATTATAAACACATCTAATTATATTCTGGACAATCGCATGTGACAAATATTTCTAAGGTAACATATGGCTTAGCCACATATTTCTATCTCAGATTTTCCCTTTTAAATAAATCTATTTTCCATGTACTCATTTAATAAAATAAGTTAAATTATACATTAATAAATCTGGAAAATGGGTGACAAAATAAATAAAATAAATACAAAATTGTGAATGGCTTGAATATTAGGAAAGCTATTTAAGTGGATATTCATATTATCTGGTTCACACTCCTTTCTTTCCTCTTTAATACTGTAGCACATAGGAGGATTTTATAGTTCTGAATTCATTTATACCTTGATTTTCATTATGACTCTGTCATCATACAACTTTGGTTATAGATTTTAACCCATCTGAAACACATCTTTATTATACATGCTCACACCTTGTTCATGGGGACAGGATGGTCAGATGCGTAATTGGATTAACTGTATCACAGCCACTCTCCCCGTTAAAGGCGCTCACCTCACGAGGGCACTGCTCATTAAAGAGTATCCATAGAATAAAATTAAAATACTAAAAGTATATTCTGGCCTCTATTCACTCTTGAGGAGCCCCATTTCCTTCACGTAAAAAATATATCGAGATATATAATGAGCTTCCTCAAATAACGTTACCTTGACTTACATTAATATATCTTACAATATCTGCAGGAAGTATGTGACTGGGACCAGGATATTTGGGCAAGGTGACAGATACCAATCTAACTTTATGTCTCAGCACTATTTGTTAAAGATGCTGTCTTTCTCCAATGAGTTTTTTCCTCTTCCTCTTAGTCAAATATCAGATGGTTGTTGAAGTAGGAGTTTCTGGTTGTGTCATGTAACGCAAACACATATGGTGTTTTGCTGAGGCAAGACCCATGGGAGGACACACGGTGTTTGGAAAGACTTTAAAAAAAGACTCAATGGACAGTGTTGGGGCACTTGCATAACTAGCTTTGCAATGCTTCCATGGTCTCACACCTTCACAGATTAAGAGAGGACAGCAGAGGACTTCCCCTGGTGTCACACCATGCCACCACTTCTGACCCATGTTTGGTATACTGATACTACTGCACCGGACTGCTGGTATCTTGACAAATGGAGATTGGAATTGCCCCAAGGAACTACTTCTAAACAAGTCCATATCCCCTTGTCCTTTTTGTCATCTTTTCTTCCCTACCTTTGGAGAGTGGGCTAGAAGAGGAGTCAAAGTGTTTGAGAACCCTTATTAAAGTAGATTTTGAAAAATATAAGCCTACAGATGTAGTTACAAGTACCCATGTTTTTGTTCTATTGTACCTTTATTTTGTTCTATTGACTTACATGTCTGGTTTTTGGCAGTAGCATTTTTTATGACTACTTACCTATAATATATCTCAGTCTAGCATGGAAATGGCTCCAATATTATTCTTTTAGCTCAGGACTACATTGGCTATCTGGGATATTCCTGGTTGCATGTGAAATTTGGAATATTTTTTTTTCTATTTCTCTGATGAATGTTGTCGGTATTTCTATTGGAACCACATTGAATCTGTAAATCATAATATTAATTCTACTTATTGACATGGGATTTCTATTTCTGAGTGCCTCTCACAATCTATTTCTTCAGAGATTTGAATTTTTTACTGGAGAGGATTTTCACCTCCTTGGTTAGGCTTATTTGAAGATATTTTATTGTCTTTGATATTATTGCAAATGGCCCATGATCTCTTTCTCAGTATGTTTGTGCTTGTATACTAAAAAGCTACTGATTTTTTTTTAAAAGTTGATTCTGTACTCTGTCACTTTGCTGAAATTTTTTATTGTTCCTAGAAGTTTTCTGGCAGAATTTTGGGCTCTCTTATTTATAACATCATTTGCAGATAGGGATAACTTAATTTCTACTTTCCCTTTTCTGTATCCTTTGGAGTTGCTTCTCTTGCCTTATTGCCCTGGAGAGTGCTCCAGAACTGTATTGAAATGGAGTAGAGACAGCGGGAAGCCCTGTATTATTCCCAGTTTTATGGGGGTGCTTCAAGGTTTTCCCCATTTAGGGCAATGTCACCAGTGGAGTTGTCATATATAGCCTTTATTATATCGAGGTATGTTCCCTCCAGTTCTACTCTCTCTAGGACTTTTATCATGAAAGCATGCTGGATTTTGCCAAAGACTTTTTTGTGCATCTATTGAGATGATCATGTGATTTTAAAGTTTGTTTTTATAATTTCAGGTCACCCCAGTCAAAATAGCTTAGAGAAACAAAAACTGACAACAAATGTTAACTAGGTTGTAGAGAAAGAATAGCTCTCGTTGGTGGTGAGAATACAAACTGGGGTAGGCGCTCTGGAAAACAGTGTGGAGAATGCTCCAAAAGCTAAAAGTAAATCTATCACATAGCACACATATACCACTCCTTGGCATTTGCCCAAAAGACACAACATTCTACTCCACAGATAATTGCTTAGTAGTGTTCATAGACAATTCTCCCAACAGCTAGGAAATGGAAGCAATGAAAATGTCCTTCAATTAATAAATGAATAAAGAAAATGTGGTACCTATGCACTATCAAATAGATTCAATTGTGACGAAAAATTCAAACACAAAATTTACACTTAAATGGACGAACCTTAAAAGGACCATATTGAGTGAGGTAGCCAAGATGCAGAGGGACAAATGTCCCACTCATCAATAGCTCCTAGCTCTAAATCCTCAGACTCGGATGTGAACATAAACATGGAGTAACCCTGGAAACCAGGAAATTATAAATGGACCACAAGTGGGAGTTGGGGGAGAAGTTGTGGGGAAAATAAGTGGATACAGGCAACATGAAGTAAGAAATGTAAGCGTGGAGAAGGGGCTTTATCAAAGGAGGAGGAAATTTAATATGGATGGAGAAGGGGGAATGTGGGACAATAAGGTTGATAAAGTTTTAAGGAATTGTTATTTTCTATTTACTATACTCACACATATCTATATTTATTTTAACTATACATATTAAAGGAAGTTACATCACTTGGGTTAATAACAGACTTCCAGAGACTAACAAAATCTCAAGTAGGAGGCAGGAGAAATCTCCGTTTAAGTAGATGACAAAAGTATGTTAAACAACTCCAGAAATAATATGGACTGTTGACGTAGCTCTTGGTTGCTTCTCAGGGATTCAGTGTAAACCTCTATGACTAAAGATACCTCACACAAAGAACACAAGATTCGGATGATTTAAGACTGGGTCTGACCCTCTCTCCTGGAGTCTAGCTTTTTATGGTATCCCAAAATACTATGGAAACTGCCAAGGAAAGGGAGCACTCAACCCATCCTACCTGGCTGAAACACCTATTCACCATGACAATGATCAACATTACAACATATCTATAAAGGCGCAGGGAGAGGCACTCACATGTTAGTGACAACCAACAGTTGTCTAGCTCAACCAAAGGCCCACTCAACAGTAAGGAATGTGTACCTGGTGCTGAAAACCCAGCAGCCTTCCTGGAGCTAGTGAAGTCATGGACATTAGAAACGAATCTAAGGCTATTACTTTGCTAGATGCTACCTACTTTTGTAAATCTTATTCTTATACCCACAAATAAGTGTAGTTAGTACCCCTCATCAAAGAAGCCTCCTTTTACAGCAAGTGTAGACCATCACAGAAAACCCCAACTGGACATGGGGGAGCCAACCCCAATAGATCTGTGATGTACCTTGAACATCATAGTTCAAGGTACATCACAGAAGAGGGGGCATCAAGATGTAAGAACCAGAATGCCAGAATATCTTCCATAGACCACTCTCTTCTAGAAGTGACTGAAGAACCAAGAATGGACTGGTAGTAACATCAGTGAACATGTTAGCGGAAAAGGGGAAACATTTCTCCAGAGGGCCCACTAGGCACTCAAGGATTCCATCTGTCTTTTACTATACTTAACCAGTCTTGGTAGTTTGAAAGCTCCCTTTTATAATCCAGACTCCCCAGCTTTTCTCAACTACTTTTCCAGTCTGTATCAGTTCTGCATATTTTTAGAGCAACCAAATATTTCACATGTTTCCTGAAAATGTTTGCTTCAATATTTATACAACAACAACAAATCTTAAAAGCAATTCCATCAATTATCCCCCAGCTTCCTGTAAGATTCCATGTCACTGTGCCCTATGCACAGACTGGAAATCATAGTAGAGAACTCTACTTTTTTCTCTGCCTTGTCCCAGAACAAATCACTAGGCTCATAAGCATGTTCCTCCATTCCAGAAAGGGCCTGGGTTTGACATGGCTTTCTCCTACTCTCTCCATGTCTTGGCATTTGGTTTTTTTTTTTTTCAAATAACCATTTTAGATATCCAATTACATCATTTAATGTTTACACTAATTGCATATGTTAGCATCACTTTATACATAAGACAGATGGCCAAAAGATAAGTGACTTGAGAATACAGCCAGTAGGCAGTAAAACTAATGACATTTATTGCAACATTCTCTACCTCTGTGTTACATTTACAGTCATTATATTCCAATATTGTTTTGTCCACCATACCCACATGATTGCATTTAAACTCACAATTATCACAAGGAAAGCGCCTGGGCCTAGAGCAGGTCTCCCTGTCTGTCCTTAACCTTTTGCGCCCTACCTCACACCTTGTATCAAACTGAACAGAAGGATCATGGAACAGTCAGTCTCAGCTTCTTCAGTCTGTGCATGCCTCAACAGCTCAGAAAGCTGTGTGTTCTCATCTCCCACCCTGTAGAATCCTTTACAACTATACTCACATATGCATCCCTCAAGCACACTTCCCCTCTCCCTCCCAACCCTGAAGAGTAACTTGTTCTATTGTCCATGTTCATCAAGCACCCTCTCCTACATAAAGAGATTATTGGCAGAATCACCAGCTACTCCATTTTGGCCAGTGGTGATCTCCAGTGTACGGTTGGATATGATCTATCACTGTGTGACTTCCTTGTTACAGTGGAGCTGTGCATGGACTGTGCATCAGGGCTTAACTCAATGTCAGGCACATAAGAGATAGTCCATTCGTGGATGAGTAAAGCTAGCAGAACACCATTCACCAGCCAGCCCTCAAGGTCAAGAAGCATAATATGAAAACCAGCCCTCCTGAAAGAATAGAAGCAAAGGACCTGGAGAAAGCCCTTCTACTCTCTCCTTGTGCTCATGTCTCATACTTTGCATTTTGCAAATACAAAACAAGATGTAGAAATGGCAGAAGAGTTAAAAGTCAACAGAATCGAACTTTACCTACTTGAAAGGCACGTCATCACTTCTAAAATATTCAGCAATCAAATACAAGTTAATCTGGATAAGCATAACAAAAAGGCACAGGAGTTTCTTTGTCCCCTCTCTTTGTAAATTCTATTTCTGCTGAGAGCAAAGGAGCTACTATGGTGAAATAGGATCCTACCAAATGTTTTCATTTTTAACCACTAAGCCATTGTTGAGTTCAACTTGGCAGTCACCTTGTCGCACAGTGAAAGGGCAGGATGGGCAGAGCTTCCCTGAGGCTCTTTTACCACCAAACAGCAGGAGGGCATTATTGGCACCCTACAGTCGTGGCTAGGTTACGTGGTTCATTCCAACCATTTGGGGCCAACTTCCCACTGTAATGTGATATTACCAGGCCAGTTTGGATGCCTTTTGCAAGGACCAGTAGTTTCGTGTCATTTCATCATTGTCTATGAAAACTCGTTAAAAGAGCATGTCATTCTATTTCAATTAAAAATACATTTTTTTTTAAAAAAAAATACATTTTTTTAAAGGAAAGAACAAAACCGTTAACAGTGTAAGCATAATTGTACCATTTTAATCTGTAAACCTGCACATCTGTAAAAAGTCTAGATTTTTCTCCTTCAGAAAAAACCAACACAGGAATGAAGCTAGTTTCTCTGAAAAGCAGCTTCTTGCACTCAGCATTTACAGAGCAGGCCTATTGTTCTGTCTAGTACAGACTCTGCATATGTCTACTACAGGCTCTGTCTCCAGCCTATGACATCAAATTTTCTTTAATAGTTCTCTTTGCCAAAGAGAATTTTTAAATTTATAATCCTTCCCTCATAATTATTACCTTTTAAATTTTACTTAAGCAAGCTTCCTGAGACTTAAATGCCAGAAACGTGTTCTCAGTTATTTACTATTTTTTTTTCAAAATTTGGAAAACCCTTACACTTTTCTTGCTTCTCTTTAAAATTTTCATTAGCTTACTAGGTAGTGGGTTTCTATAAGGCTTCTTAATTCATGGTTTGGGTGCCCCCACCCTTTCTCCCTCCCCTGTCTTGCTCTGGGCCCTCGTTTCCATTTAAGCCTTTGGCATGTAGACTAACCAGCCTTTCAGATCACATGCACCCTCCTTTTCCTCCAATTACATCTTTAATTAACCAACAGTAATGCCCACATGCCCTTTTCATGCACTCTTCCTTACCTTACCCCTTCTCCCCCCACCTCCTGCCTTGTTTCTCGTCCCCCTTAATCATGTTTATGGCTATCATGATTCCTACTCACTCCTAATAGGCAAAAAAACAACTTCCCAAGTATCACATATCTAACAGTTAGTTCATCTTTCCTTCATGTTTTCTTGTGTCACTATAAATATATGAACTTAAGTTTCCAAGCTCCTGGTTTTGTTGGTATATTCGTATATGCTGCTGTGAGATTATGATGATCTCATGGTCGGTTTGGTCCCTGGCACAGCAATTCCTCATTTGTTCTTTAAGTCACTTTGTGCTTAAAGATTATGATAGTACAATTGCACGTGCACTGTAAAAGGGGTTTCTTTTCATTGTGTAAACATTTTTAAATGAAATACAATTCTTTTAGTTCTTCCTTCCCTTTCCTCCATCATGATTTTCCACACAACCCATTCCATACCCATCAACTCTCAAGTTGATAAGTCGATAGTATCTCTTTGATTATTATTGTCACACACACACGTATATGAATGTATGTGTATGTGCAAATATATAAATACAAGCTGCTGAGTTAGGTTTTGTGTGCATATTGTTTTGAGACTAACCATTCTGCATTCTTGTGTGTATCTGGTTTCAAGACCCAGACCTACGAGAGGCTAATTATTCTTCTAGCAGTCATTCAAAGGATCATGGGGACTCACACCCAGGTGGACGCATCTACATCACAGCTCTTGCATCTATGGCTCAGGAACATCGCATCACAGAACAGGAAGTAGAACGATTGTAATGACAGAGTACCAGGAAGTCTACTGTGAAAGTCTCTTCTAGAAATGACTGTATAAATAAAACCAGAACAGTGGCAATTAAAACAAACAAACAACATGTTAACACGGAAGGGAGAAAATGTCACAAGTCCCCCCACTAGACAAAGAACTTCGAAAAAAAAATGAATGACTTCTGAGAAAGGGAGAATTAGCTTCTCCCAGGGTTGAGCCCCCTTATTAGTTACCCAACACAAACTGGTCATCCCTGAAGCCACATACACACAAACAACAAAAATGAACTCAGTAGGTTGCATTTATGTATTTGTACACACACATACACACATGCACACACACATATATATATACATATATATGTATGTGTGTATATGTACATATATATATGTATGTGTATATATATATATACATATATGATAAAAAAGGAACTGTCAATTTGATTGGGTATGGAAAGGCAGGAGTTGAAGGGAGTGTATCTCTGATAGGTTGTAGAAAGGTAAAGGATGGAAAGACCTCTGTCATTGTAATTAAGAATTTATAGTATATTTCAGAGCTATCCTAAATCTAGAGACATCTATAACTCTTCCTCCCATCTTCAGTGCTCATGGATGTACTTGTACAAATACACACTTCGTTTCAAAAGAAAGTGCATGTGACAGTCTCCAGGAAGTCCACATTAAAGGAATACTGGCCTAAGCTGAGGGTGTGAGCAGACTTTACTTTGGGAGTTGGCCTGGTTTGTCCAAGATTTAGTGCATTCATTTATATTTCCCGAGGAAATATAAATATACTGTTTTCACCTGTAGTTTAAGTTTTAATTTTATATTCCTTACTCAGCTTGTCTTACTATACTGTATATTTCTCCTCCCCAGTTTGTTATCCTATAAAAATGCTATTACTACCCTTAAACTGGTTGGGTTAGGTGTGTGCTACTTGTATTTACTATGAATGCTTTATGACATTTTGTTTTGTTATTATAAGAACTTCAAAAAAAATTGGAACATGGTATTTGGGATAACTTGAATCCATGCTGCTAGGCCATCATCATTCATATTTGGCTCCAGAGTAGACCATCTCTCTTTCCCTTTGAAGTAACAGTTGTGTGTTTATATTGGACATATCTTCCCCATCTCTAAGTGCACCTGGCTTTCTACTCTAATGCAGATTGTTATTGTATCTGTGCCTTTAGAGTTATGGCATATTTAGAAGAACATGCTCCTACCTCAGTGTTCTACTCTTTTCTTTCCCCTTCTCCTGTGATGGCGGTGAGGGTAGCTTTCCCTGTTCCACATTTCTGAGACAGGTTTCTGCAATACCATGAGAAACTTTCTGCCTTCAAAGGCAGCAAGCTGCATGCTTTCAATTTCCTCAGTAAGATTCAACCCCATAGCATCTCTCTAAGAACAAAAGCAGGATAGGAGAGTTCCCATAGTGAGTAGAACATGTACCATCAAGTCAAGCTATAGACTTGATTTTCTTCTCAGCACATCCCAGTGATATAGACAGCAGACTTAGCTAGACGTGTCTGAGACATGACTGTGTATGTATGTTCCATCAGTACCCACACCTGGACTGAAAATCACTAACAAGTTCACCTCAAATTGGTACTTAAAATCAAGTTGTTCCCAGTTTTGTCAAAAGTATGATTTGTGTTCCTTCTTCTTGTTTGGCCGGTTATAGGGTAGAGGAAACATTAAAGGTCTTAATACCCCTTCTGACCTCTGATACACAACTGGAAGTCACTGGCTGGTCTTTCCAGGAAAGATCCACAGACAGAGTTTGTACACCCTCATTGGCTTTCCCCTTGTTCCTCTGTTCTTCCTCTGTTCATGTCTAGGAAATTGTCCTCCATCCAAAGTCTGTACAGTCATCCTTGGTGGTGAAGAAAGAACACAAAGAACAGAACAGCAAGTGAAGAGAGCAGAGAGACAGTGCTGGGGTGGGCATACAGGGTTAAATGGTTTAGTTAAATAAAGAAATCATTTTATTAGGCATAGGATTTTATAAGAGAGTAAAAGTACATAAACAATATAAGAAATTTGAATAAATATTGTAGATCAACTATATAGTTTATAGTGAAACAATTTCTTTCTTTACTATTCAGCAATATGCTTTTCTTGTTGCATAAGTGTGCTCATACTCTTTAACTAAATAGACTCATCTGCCAACCACAGTAGTGTGTATGTACAATCCCAGCATCTGGGAGGCAGGGGCAGGAGGGGCGGGAGTTTGAGGTCACCCTCCACTGTTTAGAAAACCAGAGGCCTGATCTTCAGGAGACTGTCTCAACAAAATGAAACAACACTAATAATGACAACATGACAACAACACACACACACACACAAACAAACAAACAAATAAATGAATAGAAACAAACAGACTCAACTTAGTTGATGAATTATTGAAAGGTGATCTTTGCAAAAAAATAAAAATCTATAAAATCAACTTTTCCTTCAAATGTTCTAACCAGTGTAGTGATTCTTCATTTTTAAATCTTAGGAGCAATTCATTTTATATTTCATGGTAAGTCATCACATTGGGTTTTTTACTGTTTTATTTTGGTGTGTGTAGTGTGCACATGTGGGTGGGTGCTCACTTGAAAGTCAGAGGACAACTGAGGTGAGTTGGTAGGGTGGGGGATGGGAAGCCTCCACCCCTTCCACCGTGTAGGTTGTAGAACATGAACTCAGGAAGGATAGTAGTCCTGAGGGGCACATGCTTTTATATACTGAGATAATCTAGCTAAGCTTAACATTATATTAATTTTTGTACTTGACAGGGAGAATTAGTAATGTCACCGACATTATAATAATATGTGATTGTTATTTAGAATCTACCAAATTCCAAGCAATCCACTGAAGTCATCCTTTTATTAATTTAAATCTTAAGTGTACAAACTCCATTAAGTAATTTTTCCTAATGGGAATCAAGCTGAAAGAGGTGGGGTAGCTTCTTCAAAATCACACACAGCGAGGGGGCCCATCTCACTGAGGAGCCTGAGCTCCTTAACCCAGTGTCCTGCAGTGTAAACCATCTCCTGTTCTTCCCATGGCAAGCCCTGGTGAATTTATTACTGGGCTCACATTCAACCCCCACCAGCAGTGTGACCTTATGAGGACTGCTTTTCTGACTCTGAGATCAATGCTTTGAATGTTTCTGTTGCCCCGCCCTCTATGATTTTAATCAGAATATGTTCCCAGCTGAAGAAGTTGGCTTAATCCCTAGCTTTAGGCCTCTCTCTCCCTTTGAGTGGACTCCAGTTGTTTTGTGTATCCGAATTGACAGCAATTATACAAAGGAGCTAGAGGATGATTACCTTGGAAAGCTGAATTGTGTCAAGTTAATTACCAGTGGTGCTAGCTGACTTTGATTCATGAATATGGCTTTTAGTGGGGCTTTTAAAGGGCCATGTTAATCAGTCAACATGTATTTTTTAATATACTTTAATGGAAATGTCAGAAGGTGAGGTGCGTGGAAAACCCAGGAAAGAGGAACCCTGGTGTGAACTAAAAGAATTACTAAGCATAAAATAAAGCCTTCTTGGTAAGAACTGTTTTGCAGGCCACTTGATCACTAAAAGAAGACTCCTTCCTTTAATCTTAGGGATGAGATCAAATCAACCATCAGGCTTGAGATGACTTGGGAGCTGGTACCCACTCTCTGCAGCACATAGTTCCCAAACTGCAGTAAGCAGATCTACAGGGGAAGAAGTGCATATGTGAAAAGATATGTCTTTCCAACATACAAACTAGATAGGGTTGTTTTTGTTCAAGCTGGATATATTCTGCAATCTCTTCAAGGTTAAATATTGAATAAACACCAATGGGACTAATAACAGCCACCTCCACACCACTCTTGAAGCCTGGTATCTTCTTTGTGCCCTGTTCTGAGACTACCTGGAATCTTTTCTCTGGAACACAGAACATGTGTGAATACGACCATAACATAAGAAATTATAAGCCCGAGATTGTGCCAGATTTTGCTACCATTTCTATTTCAAATTCTCTAAAAAGATTTTTGAAACTTTTTCAACCTATCAGGAGTCCAGGTTTAAAAGCATGTCTGAGTCACTCTTCTCAGGTCACTTGTTTCTGACACTAAACACAGGAAGCAAGACCTCTTTGCGTTTGGGAGCTCTGTGTGACCAATCCACATATTACACCAGGACAATGGGTTTTGTATTTTAAAATTTGCAAATCACTTATGACATCAGTCAACAAAATACTATGATTATAGACATCTTTCAGTGTTCATAAATATATTCTGCTGGCCCACCTCTAGTCACAAGCTAAATTCATACCCAAGAATGGACAACTCCTAATCTCACCAAGGACTACTTTGTTCACTAGACAACTGGAATCATACAGTGTTTGGTGAAAGGGAATCAGCAATTGTAGTTTTGAATCTGAGCTATTTAGCATGAGATGGATGCTGGGAGAGGGAGACTCGGAGGTTTGGGTTTGGTTTGGTATGTGGTCTCTGGTAGTGTGGTCACGTAACAGAGCAGACCTCAGTCCCCTGATAGAGCTTTTCTTTATCAAGTCCAACTGGACTTGATAAAGAAAAAAGAGAGAAAAGGGAGAAGGAAGAGGAGAAGTTGGTAGGAAAGGAGGGGAGGATGGAGAAGGTGTTAAGACAAGCATTTGGGATGTGGGTGAATATGTTCAGAATGCATTGTCTAAAATTCTCAAAAATTAGTAAAACCAATTTTTAAAAATTTTACTATTTCTAGACATCTACCTTAAATGTCCATGAATGTGGAAAAGGAGGATAGAGAGTGTAGGTCCAAGAGAACCAGGATGAACCGAAAACCAGCACATGACATTCTACCCAATGTCTTCCATCTACATCATGAGGAAAAAAAACTCAAGCAAGCAATATGTAAATCCACTCATTATTGATTACCGCTTAAAAGTGGCTTGAAATAAATTATATTGCCCATCAAAAATATTCATCAACTTATAAGGGCAGAGAGACATGAAATGCTCATTTCATCCATTCAATATTCTGTAGCCCAAACCAGTCATTTGTGTGTTAAGGAGGCGCTCCAAAGAATGCTCTTGGATCAAGAAGCTGACATCGGTGAAATCATTTGAGAGGGTTTTTACAGAATTAATTCCTGTCAGCTTATCCAAACATTTGGACAAAAACCATTGTCGGCAAATTATTAACACTCCAATGCTTCTCCTTGCCTGTCCTCAGAAGAGACACTAATAAGATCTCTGAGCAAATGCGCATTGCAGTCTCATTTTGCACTAAAGCCATCTTTAGTTGGTGATTTTCTTTTAAATGTCCTTCTTTGCAGGGCAGAAGAAAATAGCTCACATCAGGGCTGCCGTGCAGTCTCCCAGGAAGCCCACCAGCCTGATCACCAAGGACTCAGTTTTTGCAACTTGTGAAACTTAGATAATGAATTGATAAAAGGTAACAATGAGGTATCAGAGCCCACTATTTGGGAGTGAAATATCACAGGAAACTATATCCAACACTGGGCAGGCATGTTCACACAGAGGATATGTCTTTTTCTATCTATGGAGTGGGTGGACATCATTTTTTCATGCAATTATACTTTCGAAATGGAACCGAACGTTTTTAAACATAATCAGAATGTTGATATAGCACCTCATAACACTTCAACAGACACTCTTTACACTGGACACATTAAGAAATAAAACGCTTGCCTCAAGGAAGAGAGGCATAAAACTATTTTAACCATCCCCGATGGTGTGACAAACAATTAAATGGACAGATTTTTTTCTCTGTTCTCATTTGCAACTTTAAAACTTTCTGTTTTATAATATAAATACCCTTGGGTCATTAATTCAATGCTTTTTGGTACTGGCTTTCCTGCACCAAGAATATAATCACACAAACCTTTTAAATGCCTGTCCCTCAGGAGTCAGAAAATTAATAAAGGATTCACATGTAAAGGCCCGTGGGCTACACACTCATTTTGTTCCTGTACCAAAACTTAATGAGGAAATTTAAATAATGATTTTGTAACTCATCAAAAGTCACAGCTAAATACTAAGGTCTGTAATAGTGTTTGTATTTGTTAGATGAGACCACAAGGAGTTGCTGTATCTGTGTTTTCTGTTTTTTTTACTACATATATTTTGTGTGTAATATCTTAGTATTAAACGTGTGTGTGCATGCATAAGATATATGCTGTAGTACTGAATACATGATATGTTTCTTGTGTAGACATTATGGCATAAATTTTGAGATTAGTAGTAGTTAGCAGCTGTAAATTCACACAGGTCAACATTATTAATATATTCACAGTAGTAAACTACCATCCTCTCTAGTTAAACCTTTGCATTATTTTATTTTCAGTAAGCAGTGATAATACTGTTATATCATATATCCAGTCGTGTAAATATTTATATATCTTTTACTTGTATCCTACAAAACAATACCATTGAATACCATCAATGTCCCTAAAAAATGTTTTGTGAGACAGGGTCTTATCATGTAGCTCCAGCTGGCTTGGAACTTCCTTTGGAAGAACAAGTTAGCTTTGAGCTCACAGAGACACTCCTGCCATTGTTTCAAAAGCATTTGAACTGCCAGGTATAGGTGTACATGCCTTTATTCCCAGTGCTCAGAAGGAAAAGACAGACTGATCTCTGAATCTAGCCTGGCCTACAGAGGAAGTTCCAGGCCAGCTACAGAGACACAGTGAGATCTCTCTAACCCCAGCACCCCAGAACAGAGTGCTGGGGCTCAATGTGTGTCCTGCTACTACTTCCAGAACCCTTTAAAGTCTTTTCAAAATTTATTTTTTAAATGTTCTTAGGACACTTGGCTAAGGTTGATGTTTTGATTTCAGTCTGGCTTATGTTATCTCAAAACTAAATGGCAGAGGCCAGAGAGAGAGGCTTAGTAGGTAAAGACACTTGTTATTCAAGCCTACCTTCTAAATACTTCATGTTTGGCTAGTTTAAACTTAGAATTTTCTGCATTTTATCGATTCTTAGGGAAACAAGCATTTAAAGTACACATTGTACCTGCTCAGTATATCTTGGGTCTATTACTTAATTATGCATATTTTTCCTTTGGTGTTTCATAAGTAGGACATAATGGCAAAATTGACTCCGTTCTTTGAAGATGTAAGATTCATTTATATCATTATTGAAGTTGGTTAGCTTGGTGACCACCGTACATGTAGAGGTAGTCCAAGTCCCCATTCTTGCCTGCCTTCCACTCCTACCCAAGGCAGATACTAAAATTCTCAACCAATCCACCCAAAGCAGGTCAAACCTACTGGTACATGACTGGAAGTTAGTAGCTGGTCCTTCCAGGAAGGCTCCACACAAGGAGAACTTCTGTATACCCTTGTCAGCTTGCATCTTGGTCCTCTATTCTTCCTTTGTTTGGGCCTAGGAAATTATTCTCTGCCTGAAGTCTATACAGTCATCTTTGATGGTGAAGAAACCACACAAAGACACATGAGCAATAGAAGGAGCAGAGAAGCTAAAGGCTGTGCTGGGTTAAGTATCTACCTCTGCCTCTGCAATGCCTTTTCATGTTCCAGTCATTGTCATTAGACTTTTTCATCCTTGCAGCTAAAATTAAACTTAATAGGCAGCAAGGAATTAGATGTTGTTAAATCCCATCCAAATGCCCTAACCTGTTCACTGCACATGTCCATAAGGCCAGGAGCTCTCACAGTTGGACCAATGGAACATTGTTCTTGGCTTAGAAGAGTGTGATACTTACAGAGAATGGTTCAGGGGAGCCCCAGGACTAATACTTGAACTTCCTTGCTGGAGGCAGGTACATTTATTGGGCTGGTAGCCACCCAGGCTAGCCTTTAGCAATATCTCAGTCTATTATGGTACCTTTGCTTTCTCACAAATATTTTTCAGATATACCCCTTGACCAATCAGTTGTTTTCCAAGGAACGCTAGATAATTCAATGGATAATTTCATGTCATCAATGATGGAGATTATAGCATGCATTATAATCGCTTCTGGAAGTGTTTAAAGGTTCTGTGGATTCGTGTGGGATGGGTTTTGTTTGTATATGTAGAGGTATGAAAATACAGTGATTTTCTTTAAGCTTGTTATCAAATTTGATAGATGAGTTTATCTTACTAGTTCTGTTATCTAAAGCTAATATATTGTTATCTATTTATAAATTTGAATCTCGTGACAGTTAGATCAGTTTTTAAATTTATATTTTAGAAATGCACGTTTGTTTTCTGCTTTGAGTTCAGGAGTCTTTTATTTTTGAGATAAATTTTCTTACGAGTCATCAAATGAATCCTCTCTATTTTGGGCTCTTTGCTTGGAATTCTGTTGAGTATTTCATTGTTGACTGCTTTATTTAACGACAACTTTTCTCATATTGTTTGCATTTATACACCATGATTGGTGGTTTCTAAACTTTCTTGTATAGACAGCATATATCACAATTGCCTTTCTTTGCTCCTGTCTTTTCTAACTATTGTGACATAGTCACCCCTGCAGGGCTACTTTCAGCCCTCACATTTATTGTGATGGAGCACAATTTGTTTCCTTGAAGTATTTCCTCATGTTTGCTTTTATTAAAAAAATACCAGTTTATTATATGGATCATTTTAGCCATTTGTTATTTACTTTTTTGTCTATTGGTTTTGAAAGTATTTATTTTTGTTCCAACAGAGACTTTAAGAAAATTAAATTCAATCTTTTCTTCATATTATCCATCTAAAACAAAATTATTTCTTTAACTCTTCTACTAAATTTCTTCATATATAGTTAAGTTTAATCTAGAATGTGATTTTGGAATTGTTTCATTGTCTTGGCAACTAGTGCCTGTCTTTTTTGCATTTTTGGTTTCTTCCTGGGTTTTTTTTTTTTTTTTGGTTTGTTTTTTGTTTTATTTTTGGTAAAAGAGAGTGAACTTCTTGCCTGTCTTACCAGCAAGTATTCATCCCATCAAGGTTCTCTGACATTTTGAGTTTTAAACTTAGACATGACATTTGGTTTGTTTGTTTTTGTTTTCATTCTGCACTGTCTCTCTTCATGTCATCTTCTCTTTTTGATTTGTCCTTGGCCTTAATGGGACAACCCTGTTCTTGATGCATTTGTGATACAATGTGTTATAACATGCTTCAAGGCTGTAATAATCATTCATGAATAAAATTGTTTATTTTATATTTTACACATTTTTTTTCTCTGAGTATGAGTGATTTTCCTCTGTGAGTGTATGAGAAGAGGAAGTCAGATCTCCTGGAACAAAGTTCCAGATGCTTAGAAGCCACAGTACAGGTACTGGGAACAGAACTTGGGCCCTCTGAGAGAACCACAGGTACCCTTAAATACTGGGCCATTTCTCTAGCCCACATTCTGTCCTGTTTTAAGTGTATGTTATTATCTTCTAAGACAAAGTGAGTCCTGTATAATCCTTGTGATGGCAGGAAACTTTGACTTTTCAGTATTTCATGCTGAGGCAGATTCTGCATAAAAAGTGTCTGCATCTTTCCAAATCTCCAGTAAAACCAGAAAGAAGTTTTTAAAATCTGTTTTGCTCTCATCTTGATTAGTAGGATACCCAGCACTGTGTAATAAGGATGGATCAAAGTTAAACTAAGCTCTTCAGTCTTGGTTAAAGTTGCAATTTTCCCTCTGTTGTTAAAAGGCACAGCATTTGGTTGAACCAAAATTCTTTGAAGGGTAGACTTGTAGAAACCCAGGGCCATTTTAAAACCCCATAGAGTGTCAGATATGATGACTCACAGCTATAATCCTAGGAGGTAAATTCCAAGTCCAATGTCTGCCTGAGCTACACCAAAAGTTCAAAGATAGCTTGTGGCTATATCATATGTCAAAAGTAACATATAGATAGGTGATTGAGATAGATAGGTAGACAGATGATAGATAGATAGATAGATAGATAGATAGATAGATAGATAGATAGAGCATTCATTTTCTTGGTCACCTTTAGTTACTTCATCTTATTAGGACTTCACATACTAGGTAGAGATATCAAAATTTCCAATAGTAATATCACCCTCTGTCCTATTTCCCTGATTTTTTTTCTTTTTTTTGATAATCTGTTGTATATGGCAAAAAGATGCTTATAGGCTATAGGTTAAAACATCTCATGTACAGATTGAATGACAGAGTCATAAAATATGGAATCATTCAAGAGTAATTCCATCAACACCACGGAGCAAGTATTCCCAACATAACATGCTTTAGAAGTCATACCTAGTGAAAAGGTCATATCAAAGTGAGGGTTCTTTCACAGCTCAAAATTCAGTGTTCTATATAGTGGCAAAAAGCCATTTTCTATTCAATACCAGCTTCTTAACACTTTCCAAGAAAATTCTGTTCAAATCCTCAAAGGAATATGCTAAGAGGCTTTCCTGGGTTTGCTGAGAGCAGCTGATATGCCTTGCTCACAGGACAAACACCTTGGTCACTACAGATGGCAGTGCTTAAAAATCATGGCATAATTTGACCTATTAATAGGAATGTACGTCTGTACATACATAGTATGTAGTGAAAACTCTCTTGAATGGCTGAGAAATAATTTTGCATAATTCTGTGATATAATAATATGATCATCTCCATGGCATACATGGAAACAGCATTATAACAAGCAACATATCTAGGCTTCTTCCTGTAGCAGCCACCCTTCAGCACACAAATTAGCCAAAACTAACCTTGACTCATGGTTTAGAGTTTGCAAATAATAAAGGAAACCTTTTAGGAAACTTGCCTGAAGTCATAAGTCATTAGAATGGAACTGAATTAAACGTCAACGGAACTATTCTGCTTGGATTTTTCTCAACACATGACAGAACTGTGTTCTCAAACTGGATTTATTTTAAGTGGAAGGTGCACCTGATGGAGGGCTTCCATCCATTTAGAGCATGAGCACATAGTTCTCAACTACCTGTGGTGGTGTTTAATGCTACTGAAAAAAATAAAAACAAACGTTTGTCACCTTCCGAAACTTTTTATGCCGCCAGACTTATTCTAAGTCAACACTGATCTTTCACAACACTACAAATTTCACATCATAAATATTGCGCATCTACCTGGTTAGATATGTGTGCAATTGTCATGTGTGCCTACACAGAACTGGATGAGCAACCAGTGACCATACTTGACTGTGTTTACTGTCAAACACCTCAATAAAATACTAGAGGCTTGAGGAAAGACCAGTACCTGATAAGATCCTATCATCCACTTTACAAAGCACACTAGGCCAGAAATATTTTAGACACAGATTTTGAGTTCATGAAGTTTTAGAAGGCTAAATATCTGTCACAATATAATTTGTATTTCTGTATAAATTAGTACTAAAAATAACATGTACTGTAAATGTGGTATATCCGTCTAAAACAGATTAACAGGGTTTGTTATTAGATAAGTTGAGACCAAGACCAGATTCAGGCATCCAACGAGTCACAAAACAGTGCACGTAGCTTGAATACAGAACGGAAAGATGAGCTTATGCTGTTTTTTGTAACTGGAGCTGGCATACGTCCATAATGAGGGGTTTGTTAGCTCATGGATGAATCTGGTGCCCTTCAGAGCTTGAATTAGTGCCATTAAACCCTACAAATGGCATCTTTTGTAGATGTATCATGAATCAACCTATGAAGTGCTGAAGTTAAGCATCAAAGTCAATTTTTTCCCATGGCATATCTACTCGACAAAGAACACAAATGATATTTTTAGAATTCTGTTATAACACAAAAGTTGAAAGCCAATGAAAAGACTCACCATAAAGGAAATCGGAGTTAGTCTTGAGTGTCCAATATAGTTTGTTTAATCGGCTTTCTTACTCAGAAAATGTTACAGTAAATTTGGAAACCAAGCATTTGTTTTCTGTGGAGCAGGGCTCAGATGCGGTCCTGAATCCTGATGTCCTCTGACATGCTCAAGTTTAATAGATGAGGACATTTGGGTGAGCGATAATGGTAGGGTTTAGAAGAGGAGATGGAAGGTCAGCTAATGGAGTCAGTTCTACTTTCAAAGGGCAAAAAAATTGTTTTCCTTTACTTTGATGTTTTACATAATCATTGGGAGACTTAAATCACCCAGTGTTATTTATAAAAATGGTGATATATACTATTGATGACTCTGGTTATGGCCTTTAACTTTTAAAGCAGGGTTATGAAAGGACACAGTCATCTGGCAGCCATATTGTCTTTACACTGCAAGGAAAATTCCATTCACAAAAATGCAAAGACAAGAGTCACAGAAACTAGATGTCATTTGATTCTGTGCCTAAATTTTTGGTGGTGTGTTCTAATCTCTAGTGTAACACACACACACACACACACACACACACACACACACAAACACACAGGACTTTAGAGCTATTTAGTAACCTTTAATTTATATTGTATTCTTCAGTGCTGATTAGTGAAACAATTTAATGCAAAAAGCTACAGCTGAAGCTAACAAAATATTGCTAATAAATTCACTTTTCTAAACTTTTCCTTTAGAATGTGAAAAAGTTAGACATAAAGTTATTCAAAGAAACATCATGTAATAGGGGAGAAGTCAAAGAAAGCAGTGTTACTGAATCAGAAATTATGAATATCAGCTATGTTGATCTTTCTACAATATTCAGTTCTTCTTACCAGTAAAAAATGTCATAAATTACCCTTTGTTGTCAAATGAAGATGTGTAGCTATGCTTTATACTGTTTTGATACATATTTCATGCAGTATGGAATGAAAAGTGATACACTCTATTGATCTCACAACACAAAGAAATATGCTGAGCTCCACAAATGGTCATGGACTATAGTCTGAGCTTTCCTTCTAATTCCAAGTTGAATGCTCTTTTCAATAGGTCCCCCAGCTTCATTCTTTTCAACTGTTCTGGTAATTCTATGTATATGCTCAGTTAATCAGGTTTAAAAGGCCTTCCATTTGCAACTGGCTAACAGGTTGGAATGATACGTGAATGGTTAAAGGTCTGTAATCCTGAGAACATAAATTTGATGCCACATGTTAAAAAAAAAATCCAGGTATGGTAGTAGATTCTTATAATCCCAGTGGGTGTGGAGATGGCAAGTGAATTTCAGGGGGGTTCATTTCAGTCAGTTTAGCAAATGTAAAGCCAATTAAAAAACTCTGTCTCAAAATGTTTTAGAATGGACAGCATCTGATGAAAGATAGCTGAGGTTATCCTATAGCTTTCTCATGTATGCGCACACATGGGAACATGGAAAAATCCCCTTTAGTGTTTCCTCAGAAGAACAGAGGCTTCTAAAATGCCATCATACCTGTGAGTCCATTATGACATTAGATTTGCCCCATTTATACCTGTTATTCTTTAATGAGATTTATTTACAGTTGGTAAGTTAAGGTGGGAATTCTTTGTAAATAGGGTATGTGTTTTATCATTAAAAATGATTCTCAGTGTTTAATTGAGTGGATGTTAAATGCAGTGGGTCAAGTTTTAACTCTCTTCACACACAGGGGCACACAGACACATGAGCAGGTAGAGGTTTTAGCACTCCTACAAATGAAGAAGAAGGAATAACCATGGATCACCGCACACTGTGACCTACTCCCAGTTCCTCATTCACTTAACAGTATAGTGCCATGATAAAGAAATTTTATACTGTTTTCAAATTTCTTTATTTTGGACAGGTGGTGGCGGTGCACATCATTAATCCCAGCACTCAGAGGCAGAGGTAGGCATAACTCTTGAGTTTGAGGATAGCCTGGTCTACAGAGCAAGTTTCAGGACAGTCAGAGGTACAGAGAGAAACCCTGTCTCAAACAAACAAAACCTCCTTCTTCCTTGAGGGTATGAGACAAGCTCTCTTGTGTGAGTATATGAATTCAGAGATAATATTCATAAAATATCTTGTACTAAAATTTGTATGGCAAGCAGACGTCTAGAAACCAGAACATCCCCTCCCACCCCCACCCCCTACCCCCGCAGTTTTGCTTCTTTCCTCCAGGTCAAGTCCTTTGCAACTAAATGTATCTGATTGGTGTACAGGGATCAGCATTGGTAACCTTTCCAACAGTTTGAATATCTCAGCTATCCTAATTGACCTATGAAATCTCTGTGAATTTTACTATAATCCCCAAAGTGTATTTACTAGTAGTTATTTGTCATAGCAAATTACACTTACTTCACAGGTATCTAACTGCTAGACTGCAGTCTGAAGTTAGCTAATAAGAATATATATCAAGGTGCCTCCATGAGCTCCTCCCACAGGTTGAGTGTAATAAAAACTTAAGACACTCGTAGATTTGTTTCTGGAAAGCAACAAAAATATCAATATTTTCTCCAACATAAGAACAGCAAAAATCAAGCCCTAGAGTATTTGTTATGTTGTTTTATAACAGTAAGGAAAAATGTATTAGGAAGATTAAACCAAAGAATTCAATCTTGCTAATGTGTTAATATCCTTAGTGGAGTTATCATTTAAGAGTTACCAGTCAAGCAGATTTGGTAAAGCTTTTGAAACATAGTTAGATGTAAATTGAATACAGGTTTTAGAGTTAATCCCAGAACCAAAAAAATGCAAGATGTTTTTGATACAGCATAGCTCAGAGTAGAGGTTCCCTATGGCAAAGAGGGTAGCTAGGAGTACTGTGAAAAGTCCAGCCATGTTTCTCTTACACAAGCAGCACCTTTTGCTGATATCCCTCAGATGCATGAGATGCATTCCTTCTGAAGGCAAGAGGGGCATTCTGCTTAGGGATATGGTGCTTGCAAGCACAGTGCTGATTTGAGAAGAGTTAAGGTATGAGGAAAAAAAGGCAGCATCCTTGGATGACAGTTACCTTATTTTTAAAAAAAAAGGCAGGGGAAGGGGTTATTTTGTTTTGTTTTGAGACAAAGTTTCACACATTATGTAGCCCAAGATGTCCTGAAGCTCACAGGAGCTAGGCTGGACTCAAACTCACGCTAAACCTGTCTCTGTTTCCAACCATGCTGATAATATAGGGACATACCAATACACTCTACAGCAAGATCCCCATTTTGGTTTTAAGAATTATAATACATAGATTAAATATCATAGAGGCTTTTCCTGAGACATTGAAGAAGAAAAAAAAAGAGTTACCCATCAAGCCATCCAAGAATCATTAGAATAAAATATGTCTAATCCCCAAAGGGCTCTCAAAGGGCAGCAGTAGCTTTTTCAAATATAAATTATCAGAAGCACTCCAGACCGAGTGAGCTGTAGGTCCTCAGAATGTGTTTCAACATTCGATTCTACTGACAGCACACGTTCAATGTTTAAGAATCATGGGCTCGGAGGGTAGCCACGGCAAATGAAATTTCAGTTCACAATCCAGGATGTTCTGTGTTCTCATCTCATCCCTTTCTGCATTTATTTTTTTTTTCCGCATAAAGTGCTTACAAAATCACTTCCATGCTGAGAGAATTCCTTTAGTCAGCTGGCAAATGACCAAGCAGGCTTGAAGAGATTCTGGTTTCAAAGGATCAATATTTAGTTCTTGTATTAGAAACAGAATACTCGCAGTCCATTTTTTTCTAGTGAGTTGCATACAGAACTGTATTGCAATCCTATTCTCCTTCAGCGGGTCCTGTGGCAGTCAGAATTCCCCAAATACTGGATCATATAAAATCTGAGCATAGGAAAAGCTGCAGAATATTACATGTTGACTCGCTTTGGATCGTTGAAACAAAATTGTGTGTTTAAAAATGTGTCTACAAAGAAATTCACACTAGAGTTCTTAACAACCTCAGTATACTCTAAGTCAGTCCACTGCACATTAAATAAAGGTAGTCCAGAGGAAGCTGATTTTTTTTTTAATTTATTTACATTTCAAGTGTTATCTATCCCCTTGCCCCAGTTTCCCTCTATCCCCTCTCCCCTGCTTCTATGAGGGTGTTCCTCCACCCACCCGCCCACCCACCCCACTCCTGCCTCCCTGCCCTCGATTCCCCTACAGTGGGGCGTCTATCTATCCTTCATAGGATCAAGGACCTCTCTTCCCACTGATGCCTGATAAGGCCATCCTCTGCTACATATGCAGCCTGAGCCATGTGTACTCCTTGGTTGGTGACTAAGTCACTGGGAGCTCTGGGGTGGGGGGGGTGGGGGGTGGGGGTGGGTCTGGCTGATTGATATTGTTGTTCTTCCTATTGGTTTGCAAACTCCTTCAGCTCCTTCAGCCCTTTCTCTAACTCCTCCATTGAGGACCCTGCACTCAGTGTGATGGTTGGCTGCAAGCATTCAACTCTGTGTCATTCCTTAAGTAACAGATGATGTTGATTTGAGCAAATGTAGGAGATGAGGTGGTAGAGGATGAGCAATTACACATGTGACTCTATCTTCTTTTCTTCCTAATAAAGATACGTGGCAATGACTTCATTAACAATCAGCATTTTCATCGTGCCTGGATTGGAGTAATGAGAATTCTGATTGAATGATACATGAATGATTGTGTGAGAATTTACAGTTGCTTCTCTCCAATCAGCCAATTCTAGAAACCCCAAGTTGCATGACTCCCCTGGGCCCACTCATGTTTAGAATTATCATCTACAGCTAGAGAATTAGCTCAGTGGTTAAGGATGCTTGTTGTTCAAGCAGAAGACCCAGGTTCAATTCCCAACACCAGCATGGTAGCTTACAATTGTCTGTAACTCCAGTCCTGGGATCTGACAACCTCATCTGACCTCAGTCAGTACCAAGTATGCATGTTATGTATAAACTTACATGCAGAAATAAAAACCCTCATACACAAAATAATAAAAAAAATTAACATCCAATGCTTAGTCAATTGCCATTTTTCCTTACAAATATAAAAGACATTAGATGAATAATCAAAAAGGTTGTAATTTCATAGCCTTCATGTAGACTTGAGACTCAGTATTTATATTCACATACAGTCAAAATTTAAATCCTCTCTCATATCCCACTTTTAGCATCAAACTAGGGCCATGTTCATCTATTTCATACTACCTCAATAGTCAGTATAAAAAAGATCTTCCCAGCAGGCACAAAATCCTGATTCCAAGGAGCCTACTCACTTCATCATGGACCAGAGTGCATTTTAAAAATTCCAGGACTAAAAAGATAATCCTCTCATTAAGTAATAAGATTCGACTATTGCACCAGATATAGAGAAGACACATGATTTAACTTCCTAATAGGTCACAAGAGAAGAAAGCACAGAGATTTTATGATTGGATATTCTAATGACATTTTATTTATTATATAATCTTTATTCTGTATTTAATATGCATTACTCTTCAGTATTTTCTATAAATAATGATTGTCTCATTGTACTTGGTAAACATTAAGGACCACAGGAATGGTACACCTAAAGGATTATGTATAGAGAGTGTGTCCATTGCTGAAATGCCTTTGGTCCCCTGGTGAAAGGATGTTGTAACCAACTTGCATGTGTTATGTACTTCTAGATAATCCATAGAAATAGAAGTGTTAATTTGCTAAAATATGCCAAAGTAATTCAGAAGCACTAAGTAGTCCCATTCTTCATTGTAGAACTTCGAAACAAGTACTAAACAAAAGTCTGTAACACTGAAGGTTGGGACTCTTAATCTTACAATCTCAAGTTAATTTTATAAACTACAAACACCTGCTTTACAACCCATCAGTCAATATTCTGAGTCTGTCTACCAGTGTGCAGGAAGAAGTGCTAGAAGAAGGGGTAAGTCCTGCTAGCATTTTCAGAATGTGCAAAAGTTTTATGAAAGAATATTCTAAAAATATATTTTACTTATTTAATAAAATAATATTCCAATGGAAGATCTTAAAAATGTTTACTTTTTAAAAAATAGATGCATTTTATGTTTAGCATTCCTAAATCCAAGGCATGGATTTAGAAATTGCACCCCCAAAATGATAAGGTACGGTCTCCATACTTGCAATCTAGTAAAGGAGAGGAAGCATGGGTCTAAGGGGCTGTGGCAGAGGTTCTGGGAGTGGTGCACTGGGAACCACAAGGGACATGCCAGTGTGCCAGATACCAACCAGAATTTACAGTTCAACAAGACATAAAAAACAAACAAACAAACAAAAAACTTTCTATCCTCTAGTTATCAGATCTTTTAAAATGTGGTAGTGCCCAGACCTCTCTTTAAAGTCCATTATTAAAACACAGTGACTCTCTGATTAGATACAGGGCGAACCATCTACCATTACTACCCATAACTCTGAGCACATGCCCTACCTCAGAGCCATGCCTTTTATGATAAATGAGATAGACACACAAGGTTCATGGCAACCAGCAGTGGAAATCGTAAATCCACTTGCTAATACTGATGTCAAGTGAAAAGGACGTTGCAGGCAATTTCGAAGAAAAGAATTCCCTGGGTGAGACAAAAATCCTCCCCCAAGTGATTTTTAAGTCTCTATTGAAACAAATAACAGGTTACCACCGTCTCTGAAGAATGAAATTGTTTTTGAGTGCTACAAAATTACCCATGTGATGCCTGTACCTCTACAAGGCATTTCTGTGACGAAGGGCGCCTCTAAAGAGTGAGGGAGAATAAATAAGAAACAAACACAGCACTGATCATACTGGCTGCACGCCTGCTGTGCTTTGAGACTGCTCAGTATATGCTCTGAGCAAAGAACTGGAAAATAGATTTTTATGGCTAGTATAAACCAGGATCATGGTTAGCAGGGGTTCTCTGGGCACATTTAAGAGTGACAAAAGCATTTGGGTTGATAGCAGTGATAACGTCTTCTACAAAACTAGTGACTTTACTAAAGTCAAAGTAAATAAGATAGGAAAACATTTTCCATCTGGACATATCAGACATGAGGAGCTTCAGAAAAAAATGTCATTGTAAATAAATACATATATTAACATTTTATGAATACAAAATATATTATTATTTTAAATATGTAAAATATCTCTAAAATCCCCTTTACAGTAGTTTAGTAATGTTGTAAATGACTGCTCCATATGCTCTTATAACACATATGTTCATATGCAAATAGGAGGAGTTATTACTTATAAAATGAGAATGGTGATGACCTCAGCTGTGACCAGTGATGAGATCCAAAGGCCAGGATACCTGTGAAATTTTCTACACCGTTTAAAATAATGTGATTATGTGGTTTAGGTATCAGAATAACTGTAGCTTCATAGAATAAATGGGTAGAGTTCCTTATGTTTCTATTTTGTGGAATAGTTTGAGGAGTATTGGTATTAACTCTTCTTTGAAATTCTGGTAGAATTCTGTGTTAAAATCATCTGGCCCTGGCTTTTTTGTGGGGGTGGGAGGTTTTTAATGACTGCTTCTATTCCCTTGAGGGTTATGGGACTGTTTAGTTTACCTGATCTTGATTTAACTTTGGTACATGATATCTTTCTAGAAAATCATCCATATCTAGATTTTTCCAGTTTTGTCATATGTAGCCTTTTGTAATAAGATCTGATGATTTTGAATTTCCTCAGTGTTTGTTTTTATGTCTCCCTTTTCATTTCTGATTCTGTTAATTTGGATACTGTCTCTGTGCATTTTAGTTAGTTTGGCTAGGGGTTTATCTATCTTGTTGATTCTCTCAAAGAACCAGCTCTGGGTTTTCTTGATCCTTTGTATTGTTCTCTGTATTTCTAATTGGTTGATTTCATCTCTGGGTTTGACAATTTCTTGTTGCCTACTCCTCTTGACTGCATTTGCTTCATTTTGTTCTAGAGCTTTCAGGTGTGCTGTTAAGTTGCTAATATAGGATCTCTCCAATTTCTTTATGAAGGCACTTAGTGCAATGAATTTTCCTCTTAACATTGCTTTCATTGTGTCCCAGAAGTTTGGGTACACTGTCACTGTGCCTTCATTTCATTGAATTCGAGAGTCTTTAATTTCTTTCTTTCTTCCCTAACCAAGTTATCATTGAGTAGAGAGTTGTTCAGCTTCCATGAATATGTGGGATTTCTGTTGTGTTTGTTGTTACTGAAGTCCAGCATTAGCAGTCTACAGATTCAATGCAATCCCCATCAAAATTCCAGCACAATTTTTTATAGACATGGAAAAAGCAATTCTCAACTTCATATGGAAAAACAAAACCTCAGGATAGCCAAAACAATTCTGAAGAATAAAGGAACTTCTGGGAAAATCACCATCCCTGCCCTGAAGCTATGCTACAGAGTAACAGTGATAAAACCTGCATGGTATTGGTACAGAAAAAGACAATGGAATAGAATGAAAGACCCAGAAATAAACCCACACACCAGCAGACACTTGATCTTTGACAAAGTGGCCAAACCATACAGTGGAAAAAAGAAAGCATCTTCAATAAATGGTGCTGGCCTAATTGGATGTTTGCATGTAGAAGAATGCAAATTGATCCATATTTATCACCCTGCACAAAGATCAAGTCTAAGTGGATCAAGGACCTCAATATAAAACCAGATACACTGAATCTAATAGAAGAGAAAGTGGGAAATAGCCTCAAATGCATTGACACAGGGGGAAATTTCCTGAATAGAACACCAATAGCTCAAGCTGTAAGATCAACGCTTGACAAATGGGACCTTGTGAAACTGAAAAGCTTCTGTAAGGCAAAGGACACTGTCAATAGAACAAAATGGCAACCTACAGATTGGGAAAAGACCCTCACTAACCCTACATCTGATAAAGGGCTAATTCCAAAAATATACAAAGAACTCAAGAAGTTAGACTCCAGAAAACCAAATAACCCCATTAAAAATGGGGTACATAGCAAACAGAGAAATCTTAACAGAGGAATCTCAAATGGCCGAGAAGCACTTAAAGAAATGTTCAACATTCATAGTCATCAGGGAAATGAAAATCCAAATGACCTTAAGATTCCACCTTTCTTCAATTTTATCAGAAATAGTTTCCATGTAAATCTTCAACTTTATCAAATGTTTATAATTCCATTTTCAATCAACTTAGGAATACTTTTATGCCTACCATTATTATATCTATATAAACTTTCCTATGATAATCTTCAATTTTAACATGTTTTTACTACATTTTTCTACAATTTTATCAGAAATATTTTCCAGGTAAATCTTCAATTCTATCATAAAATGTTTCTACTTCATTTTTCAATTAATTTAACAATGTTTTTTATATCTACCACTTTACTCTTTAATTTTCCATGAAAATTGTCAATTTTAATGTGTTTTTCTATATATCTCTTCTATTTTATCAGAAATATTTTCCAGGTAAATCTTCAATTTTATCATAAAATGTTTTTACTTCCCTTTTCAATAAAAGAACACGCTTTTAAAAGCAAACAAAGAAAGAAAGAAAGAATCCACCTTAAACCAATCAGAACAGCTAAGATCAAAAACTCAAGCCCTCTGTTGGCAAGGATGCAGAGAAAGAGGAACACTTCTCCATTGCTGGTGGAATTGCAAACTAGTATAACCACTCTGGAAATCATTCTGGAAATTCCTCAGAAAATTTGAAATAGTTCTATCTAAAGATCTAGCTATACCACTACTAAGTTTATACCCAAAAGGTGCTCCAGCATACCACAAGGGCTTGTGCTTCATTATGTTTATAGCAGTCTCGTTTATATTAGCCAGAAACAGGAAACAATCCAGGTGTCCCTCAACTAAAGAATGGATATAGAAAATAAGGATCATTTACATAATGGAATACTATTTAGCTACTAAAAACAAAGACATTATAAATTTTGTAGGCAAATGGACAGAACTAGAAAATATAATTCTGAGTGGGGTAACCCAGAGCCAAAAGGACATGCATAAGGACTGATAAGTGGCCAAAAAGTACAGAATACCCATGATATACCCCATGGACCCTAAGAAGGAAGGTCCCAATGAGGTTGTTTTAATCCCATTTAAAAGGGAGTGGCAGAAGGAAAGAGTGACCTGGGTGGGAGGGGGAGGGGAAATCAGAGCAGGATCAGGTATTGGGCAGGGGGGAGACAGAAAAGAAGCCCAAAGAGCCAGGAAAGTGAATGGAAATATGTACCGGTTAGGGGTTGGGGACTGGGGGTAAGGATGGGAGGAAACTCTAGAAAGTCCCAGGCTCCCAGAGTTTCTCAGTTTGACCTTAGCCAAACTGCCCAACAGTGGGGAGATGGAACCTGAAGAGACCACCTCCAGTAGTTAGACATGACCCCCAGTAGAGGGATGGGGACAACAGCCTACCTTCTAAACTTTTGACCCAGAATTGTCCCGGTCTAAAAGATATACAGGGATAAAAAGAGACTAAAGGAATGGTCAAGTTGGGATCTAGCCCGTAGGAGGGCACCAAACCCTGACACTATCATCTATGATATGATGTGCCTACAAACAGGATCTTCGAATGGATGTCCTCTGAAAGGCTCTACCAGCAGCTGACTGAGACAAATGAAGACACTTACAGACAACCATTGAACTGAGGTCGGGGACTCCTATGGAAGAGTTAGAGGAAGATTGAGAGAACTGAAAGGGTGGGGAACCCCAATGGAAGAGCAATAGCATCTACTAACCTGGACCCCTGAGAGCTCCTAGAGACTGAGCCACCAGCCAAAGAGCATACATGGACTGGTCCCAGGCCCCAGGGACCAGTCTTGGGGTAGCTGAGGACTGTCTTGTCTAGCCTCAATGGGAGAGGATGCATCTAATCCTATAGAGACTTGATGCCCCAGGGAAGGGCGATGTTGGGGGAGCACCCTCGCAAAAGCAAAGGGGAGAGGGATGAATGGAGAACTCTGAGAGGGAGATAAGAAGGGAGTCAACATTTGGGATGTAAATAAAATATTTAATATTTTAAGGAAGGAAGGAAGGAAGGAAGACAAGTCGGTCTTAACAGAAAGCAAGTTCTCAAGAAATCATGTAAAAATAAAGAGCTATCAGGCAGCACATATATTTTTTTTTTGCTAATTACTGTACAAAGCTTTCTCAACTGAGTTTTATTACATCTTACAGAAAAGAAAGTCAATAATGAGAATATAAGGAATGTAAGGATTTGGAAGTTTGGGGTATGATAATTTTGTACCAAGTTTTCTTATCATTATACTCATAATAACTAGAAAATGGAAGCAAACTAAATGTCCTTCAACTACCGAATAGATGACAAAAATGAGATACATACACCATGTAGGAAATACTCATCTGTAAAGAAAATTAAGATTTGAAGGTAAATGGAGGTAACTAGAAAAAAAAATATTATTGAGCAAGTTGACCCAAATTGACAAAGATAATATCATGAGTTCTCTGTATTCTAAATATCTATTCTATACCCACTGATAAGTGCAGCTCTCATCTCTCATTAAAAACAAAATATTCTTTTTTGCAATAGGAGATCATTATCAAAAAAATCAACCAATCAAAAATATAGATAGAAAATGATCATAGGATGCCACCCCCCAACTGATATATCTACAATATAACTCCAGCACTTAAGAGTCAAGATTACAGAAAAGGGGATGGAAAGATTATAAGGCCAAAGGACCAGGAAAAGTTCTGTGTGATGGTGTTTCCTAGAAATCACAGGAACAATACACCCATGAGATCTCAAGGATATAGCTGCCTAAGCAAGACCTGAACAAGTGAAACAATAATATACATGCTAAGACAGAAGGGGAAACTCTCATGAGGCCTCATCCATAGACAAAGGAAGATGTAACTAAGGAATTCTGATAAATAGTCTTCTCCAGCGATGAGGCCCTTTACCTATGCCAGATAATCACCCCTGAAATCATATACATACAAGCAACACTAAATAAAATGAGTAGGTTGCATTTAGATATTTAGGAATAACAACTAAAAAAGTGGCATTATTTCAGAGGAAATAGGGGTATTTCATGGAAAGGGGTAGAGGGAGGAAAGAGAAGGGGGAAGATATAATTACATTTTAATTTAAAGTAATTAATGATTATAAAATTGTTAAAGCTAAACACACATATACACAAGAGAAAAGAAAAAGTGAGCTGAGTCAACTCTCTCTCTCTCTCTCTCTCTCTCTCTCTCTCACCACGATTTCCCTATGGCAGACTGTAACCTGGAACTGCAAGGCAAAACAAAAAACAAAAGCAAACAAATGAAAAAAAACAAAAACAAAACCCCTTTCTTATAACGTTGCTTCTGTCAGGGTATTCCCCTAATAACAAGTCATTAATATAACTTGAGAGGGGGGGAAATCTATAAAGAAAAGTTCTTTGCCAGCCATTTGACTCTGTTATATATTGGAGAAATGTTACTTGATATGTTCAAAAGTATGTATTGAATAGCGTTCTTTTTAAAAACTTTTTAATTGGCTTGTGTGTGTGTGTGTGTGTGTGTGTGTGTGTGAATTTCACATCACGGACCCTAATCCCACTCATATCCATACCTCCTTATACCCACCCTGCACCCTTACAAATCCCCTCCCCAATAGAAATATTTTTTTTTATTTTATTTTTTTAATTTACATTCCAAATCACTTCCCCTTTCCCGTTTCCTCCCTCCCCGAAAGTCCCATAAGCCCCCTTCCCTCCCTCTTTTCTCCGTTCAACACCCTCTCATTACTCTGTCCTGGCGTTCCCCTACATCCAGTCTTTCCAGGACCAGGGGTCTCTCCTTCCATCTTTTTAGAAATCTATTGATATGCTGATTGTGTATGGGCACAGGGGAGAATTTCCTGAACAGAACTCCAATAGCTTATGCTCTAAGATCAAGAATAGACAAATGGGACCTCATTAAATTACAAAGTTTTTGCAAGGCAAAAGACACCGTCAAAAAGACAAAGCGGCAACCAACTAACTGGGAAATGATCTTTACCAACCTTACATCCGACAGAGGGCTAATATCCAAGATATACAAAGAACTCAAGAAGTTAAACTCCAGAGAGGCAAGTAACCCTATTAAAAAATGGGGTACAGAGCTACACAAAGAGTTCTCACCTGAAGAATATCTAATGGCTGAGAAGCACCTAAAGAGATGTTCATCATCCTTAGTCATTAGGGAAATGCAAATCAAAACAACCCTGAGATTCCATCTCACACCAGTCAGGATGGCTAAGATCAAAAACACAGGAGACAGCAGTTGTTGGCGAGGATGTGGAGAAAGAGGAGCACTCCTCCACTGCTGGTGGAATTGCAGGCTGGTACAACCACTCTGGAAAGCAGTCTGGTGGCTCCTCAGAATACTGGGCATGACACTCCTGGAGGATCCGGCTATACCACTCCTGGGCATATACCCAGAGGCTTTACCTGCATGCAAAAAGGACACATGTTCCGCTATGTTCATAGCAGCCTTATTTATAATAGCCAGAAGCTGGAAAGAACCCAGATGTCCCTCAACGGAGGAATGGACTCAGAAGATGTGGTATATTTACACAATGGAATACTACTCTGCAATTAAAAACAATGAATTCACGAAATTCCAATAGAAATATTTAAAAAGATTTTTTAAAAATCTTATTGTGGAAGCTGTACTGTGTCAGTGTGTCCCACTGTGTCAGTGTGTCCCACAGTCTACCCTTTTATCTACCCTTCCTTACCTGCAAATGTAAATGCACTGAGTCCTTGGTCTGGTTGGAGGCCTCGGGCTTCGGCTACATTATTAACCCTGTATCCTCCCCGGGACTCCTCCTGGATATCCTGTTTATGCTTTGGATCTTCAGGATTCGCCCTTTCACAAGCTCCAGCAGATCCCAGATGAGGCAGACATTGGGGTGAGTCAACTCAAAGTCCCTGAGTCTGAACTTGAGAGGGAGCTGAGTTGCTCAGGCCACCACCTCTCCTGAGGCTGCACCACTAGGGCTCTCTCCCCCTCTTCTGTCCTTGGGGTCAACTCACCTGCACCCCTCCTACCAGAGTCAGTCCTACTTTGCTCCCCATTCTAGATGGAGGGCTCACTCTCCTGAGTGCTGCACCAGTGAGGGACAGGGCGGGTTCTCCCACTCTCGAGAACCTATGAGCCAGCTCTCTGCCCTTGGCAAGAGGCAAGGGGGTAGATGCATTAAATAGTGTTCTTAAAGCACTATTTTTCTTAATGCATTGTAAGCAATACAAAGATCTAACAGTGGGATATAAGTATATGTATAGATACATATACGTGTAGGATAGTAAGCAAATGGTAAAGCATAACGCATCATTTGAGACAAAAATTTGTAGAAATAGAATGCTGTCCAGTGTTGAGAGCTTTTCGGTGCCCCTTCTAGGAGTTTGGCATTAATCACTGGGCTCCGACAAGAATAACAGTGACCGTGGGACTTTATTTACTATTTTGCTGAATGATTTCCTCATGTGCTCTTTTCACTTATTACTCTGCGTAATTACTTTCTGGTGTGATCTCCTTGTTTACTACTTTGCTTGATTACTTTGTCTTTGATCTACGAACTGACCATGTGTTTCTGATGTACCTAGAATGATATAAAAGCAGGCTGGGGAGACATAAAGCTGCTTCAACCTCATTGTTATAATTTCGTCTGTTTTTCTTTTTCAATCCTTACTCTGTCCCTTTAGACCCTGTTGACTGACTGAGCTGGCTTGGTCAGTCCAGGATTTTAAAAAGAGCATCGGAATTAGAAACGGTACATAGTTTTGATAATAACATTATGTTCTAAACGTAGGCAGAAAATCCAGCTCAAATATTCTACATATTTAAATATTTAAGTTAAATTTAAATATTAAATATATTAAACATCCTAAAGATATCACAAACAGCTTTTACGGGAGGACTTTAATGAATTAAAAATGTCATCATTAAAGAATATAGCTATTAAAAAGCTATTATGAAATTATTTGGAAAATAAATTTTAATAAACAAATTCAGGTGGAAAACTCCTTAGAAAGTATAACTTACCAAGACATATAAAACTATCTGTTTCATTTCTTGTTGCTGTGATAAAATGTCTTGACATGAAGCTACTTAAAAGGAGAGGGCAGAGAGCAATGAATTAATGCATGTATGAGAGTGCTCAGCTTACTCTGCACTTTCACACAGTCTAGAGACTCTGTCTCAGTAAGGGTTATTCACAGAGGGTGGTTGTGATAGCTGATCTCAATTGTCAGTTTAAGCTCATCAGCAATAAAGTAAAACCCACATGGCTGGGTACTCCTGGAAGGGCTACCATTAATCTGGTTCACACTTTCTGTTGACCACTCACTTTAGAGAATTTGAGAGAAGAAAACTTTGCTGTTTGCCTGCTTGCTCTCCCTGGAAAGTTTTTATCTCTTGTTGCTGCTGTATTTATTCCTTTGCCAGTATTTGAACCAAGTTCTTTGGGAATCCAGTATAGACTGAAGACAAGTAGTCCTCCAGGAATCCTCCAGGATTCCAGTGACAGATTGAGACTTCTGAAACATCCAGGCTTGTGGACTAAACAACTCCTGTGTTCTCAGTCTTTCCATCATGAGACAGTCATAGTTGTGCTACCCGGACTATACCCTGTAAGCCAGTCTAAGAAATCAAGCACACACACACACACACACACACACACACACACACTGTCTTCAATCTTTGGAACCTACATGATTTAATGAGAAAACCAACTGCTGAGAATAGTTCTATAACCACCACATACAAGCTGTGGCATACACACACATACACATGACAGACAAGTATGCACACACACACACACATGACATACACATATATGCATGCACATGAATAAATAAATAAGATTCAAGACTAAATTGAAAAATATTCCACAGTCATAATTGAAAGACTAAAATGTATTGTTATTCAATATAAACTCTGACATTGTGGAAATGGGCACAAACATGCCCATTTCTGACATAACAGACTCAAACAACCCTATACTAAGTAGGTTCCTGTTTCTCTCTTAAAACCATGCAAAACCCAACAAAAGGAAATTGAGGTGGGAAGAGTGGGGAGTGGGTCGGGTGGAGGGTCATATACTTGGAGGCAGGGGGTAGGAGGAGGGGTTGGGGGTTTTCGAGGAGGGGGGGAAACCTGGGAAGGTTTTAGCATTTGAAATGTAAATAAGAAAAAAAACATGCAAAAGCAACATTGGAAGGAAAAGGTTTAATTGACCTATAGTTGATTATGGAGGGAAGCCAAGGCAGGAATTCAAAGCAGGAATCACAAAGAAAAACTGCTTCCTCCGCCTTGCTCAGATACCTTCCTTATAGAACCTAAGACTAATTGCCCAAGGGTGGTACAACTCACCGTGGGCTGGGCCCTCTTATATCAATTAGAAATCAAGAAAATGGCCCATAGTCCAATGCAGCTGAGGAAACTCCTCAGTTGAGTTCCCCCTTTCTAGGTTTGAAAAGTTGACAATTGAAGCTATGGTGATTCTATGTATTAGAAAAGGCGTGTACAATAATGAATTTGTTTAGTAGAACTAAGTGATAAAATAACACAAAGCTAGGACAAGCCATACCTTTAGCAACAGAATAAACCTACGTATGAGGTACTTGTATAATCAAAAGGAACTGTTATTACAAATTGGAATTTGGATCAAAGGACATTTTTTTAACGACAATAAAAATCTGTTACCAAAAAAGTACATGTTTCCTGAGTCTACTCTTTTAAAAATTTCAGAATATTTAAAACCATCCCACAGTCTTAGATATCAAGAGATAGCTCAGTATAGAGCATAAAGACTTGAGTTCAACTGTTAAAATCCACATGAAAACAGGCAGGCAAGAGAAATCAAGAAACGAAATACGTACCAAACAAAGACAAGATCAGAGACTAGCACCTATAATACCAAACTTACCAAACCCAGATGCCTAGACACCAGGGTCAAAAACACAATTAACGGGCTGGTGAGATGACTCAGCGGTTAAGAGCATTGTCTGCTCTTCGGAAGGTCCTGAGTTCAAATCCCAACAACCACACGGTGGCTCACAACCATCTGTAATGAGATCTGACGCCCTCTTCTGGTGTGTCTGAAGACAGCTACAGTGTCCTTACATATAGTAATAAAGAAATTAACAAAAACACAATTAATAACAGCCAGGACAATATAGCAACCCCAGAACCCATCAATCTTATCACAGTTGGCCTCTATAATTGCAACATAGTTAAAGCACAAGACACATACACTAACATATCTTTTATGAATAAGATAGAGATCTTAAAGCAGACATGAATAAATCAATTAAAGAAATGTATGAAAACACAAAGGAAAGAAAATTAATAGAACATTTCAAGACATGAAAGTGGAAATACAATCAATTTAAAAAGCAAAATGGAGGGAAATCTGGAAATTAAAATCCAAAAGGGAACCTCAGAGGCAAGGCTCCCCAACAGAATACAAGAAGTGGAAGAATCTCAGGAGTTGAAGGTACAATAGAAGAAATGGATACAGCAGTCAAAGAAAATGTTAAATTTAAAAACAGCCAGGCACAGTACATACAGGGAATCTGGGACACTGTGAAAAGATCAAATCTATGAATAATGGGATTTCAGAAAGGAAAAGTAAACCAGGTCAAAGGCACAGAAAATATTTTCAAAAAAAAAATCCTAGAAGAAAAATTTTCATAACCTAAAGAAGGATATGCCTATAAGGTACAAACAAAACAAGATAAACAAACAAAAACAGAACAGAACATCAAATTAACTAGACCAGAGGAAAAAATTCCCCCAACATATAATAATAAAAATATTAAGTTACTGAGTGCACAGAACAAAGAAATAATATTAAGAGCTCAAGGGGAAAACATCAAGTAACATATAAAAGCTGATGCATTAAAGGAGCACCCGAATTCTTGATGGAGACCCTAAAAGCCAGAATATCCTGGAAAGATGTTCTACAAACTCTAAGATACCACAGTGGTTAGCACACATCCCTATACCCAGCAAACGGTCCGATCACAATGGATGGAGACACAAAGAATTTAGTAATTTTAGGCAGCATGTATCTGTAAATCCTACACTACAGAAGGCACTAGAAAGAAAAACTTCTACCTGAAGAGGTTAACTTTACCCAAGGGGGGAAAAATAAAAAAACAAGGAAGAAACAATCCCAGACTAGCAAATCAGGAAAGGTACAAATAAAAATCATACCACTAGAATAAACTAACAGGAATCAACAAACATTGCTCATTGGTAACTCCCAGCAGCAACTGTTTCAATTCTCCAATAAAAAGACATAGAGTAACTGAATGGATGCAAAACCAGGACCCCATCCTTCTGCTGTATCCAAGAAAAGCACCTTAGCATCAAGAATAGACATTACCTTGGGGTAAATGGATGGGAAAATATATTCCAAACAAATGGAACTAATAATCAAGCTGGTGTAGCAACTTTCATATCTTACAAAAAGACTTTAAGAAAAAACTAGGAAGAGATGGGGAACAACACTACATACTCATCAAAGGAAAGTTCCACCAAGAAGACACAGCAATTCTTCACATTTCTTCACCAGAAACAGGGGCACCAAAGTTCACAAAAGAAACACTACTATAGCTTAAATCATATATTGACCCTCACAAACTGATAGTGGGTGACTTCAACACCACATTCTAACCAAGACATGTCATCTAGACAATAAAGTTGCCAAACATATAGAGTTCCAACTGGACAACTCTCTTCCCTAATTGAAGCTTCAGTATAGGGAACGGATTATATATAATCCATAGTTGCTGGCCAAAGTGGTTCCATGGGAACTGCCAAACAACTCAGGCTCTTGCAAAAGCTATAGATTACTTTCCACAATCTGATTGCAAGGCCCCATTTCTAAAGACAATACCTACACAACTCATTGAACATGGAGAATTTGAGCTGGTGCCTATATAAGAACCTTCTTCATCCCTATATTTTAGCATCTTTGGTACTCACACCAAATATTTTGCTATCAAAGAAACTCAAATATCAGCCCAGCTACAAACCTTTGATTTATGATGGTGTCCTGCCTGCAAGATATGTAACTGTAATGGTGACACAAAGCTTGTGGGAGTAACCACCGAGTATCTGTTTTGATATTTTTCTCTTAAGTTTCTTTTCTTTTTTTACATTTTATTATATTCTTTATTTACATTTCAAATGTTGTCCCCCTTCTTGCCCCCCCCCAAAAATCCCCTAGCCCATCCCCCATCCACCAATCCACCCACTCCTGCTTCCCTGTCATGGCAATCCCCTACACTGGGGCATCTAGCTTTCTCAGGATCAAGGGCCTCTCCTCCCTTTGATGTCCAACAAGGCCATCCTCTGCTACATATGTAGCTGGAGATATGGGTCCCTCATGTGTACTCTTTGGTTGGTGGTTTAGTCCCTGGGAGCTCTGAGTACTGGTTGTTTCATATTGTTGTTCCTCCTATGGTGCTGCAAACCCCTTCAGCTCCTTGGGTCCTTTCTCTAGCCCCTCCATTGGGGACCCTGTGCTCAGTTCAATGGTTGACTGAGAGCATCCCCCTCTGTATTTGTCATGCACTGGCAGAACGACCCCCCCCCCCAGGTGATAGCTATATCAGGCTCCTGTCAGCAAGTATTTGTTGGCATCCACAATAGTGTCTGGGTTTTGTAACTGTATATGGGATGGATCCCTAGGAAGGGCAGTCTCTGGATGGTCTTTCCCTAGGAAGGGCAGTCTCTGGATGGTCTTCTGGATGGTCTCTACTCCACACTTTGTCTCTGTATCTCCTCCTGTGAATATTTTGTTCCCCCTTCTAAGAAGGACCAGAGTATCCATACTTTGTTCTTCCTTCTTCTTGAGCTTCATTTGGTCTGTGAATTGTATCTCAGGTATTCCAGGCTTCTGGGTATGCACTCACTGATAAGCAGATATCTGTTTTGATTTAAGGCATAATTCATGAGATGGAACCCTAACTCAATCCCGTGTGGGTAATCAAGAACCTGAGATTAGATAGCCCAATGACCTAGGGGCAAACCAAATATTACTGATCTACAAAAGGAATGTAGCAATAAAATATAATAACTCCTAATGGTATATTCCTCTGTATTCATAGATCAGTTCCTTACGCAGCCATCATCAGAGAACCTCATCCTGCAGCAGATGGGAACACATACCGAGATCCACAATAAACTATTCAGAGAGTGAGAGACTTTGGAACACTCAGTCCTTAAGAGATTTTGTCTCCATAAACAGTGCCCCCAGGCCTTAGGGAACTCTATGGAAGAGTAGGCAAAAGAATATAAGAGCCAGACGGGATAGAGGACAACCTAACTTCTAAATGCCGCAAGACTGAAACAT
This sequence comes from Tokudaia tokunoshimensis, assembly GCA_036184795.1. Classification (NCBI taxonomy): domain Eukaryota; kingdom Metazoa; phylum Chordata; class Mammalia; order Rodentia; family Muridae; genus Tokudaia; species Tokudaia tokunoshimensis. Next base: position 58,812,659 of record BTHU01000018.1, on the reverse strand, counting down.
ATATGACACACATATGACCAGCATGTATACATATTATCACAGGGACTGAGGTAGTGTGCACAGGGTTGGCAAAGGTTTACATCAGATGGATTCCTAAAGCTGAAAGAAGTGGACACAAGCCCCCATCTCTAACCGAGAAGCTATCTTCAATTGCTAGTCAACTTGCAAATGAAACTTTAGTTTCCTTCCAGCAAAAAGTCTCACTGGGAAAATAAACAAATCTTCAGGGCAGGGTGCATGCCCAACAGTAGATGGCCAATGGAAAACAATTCAAAAATGTCTTCAGAGCTTCTTTGTCTCAAAACATTGCATCTGGTCTTTCTAAAAATTTTATTTTTAAATTTTTATTTCATTATATATAATTGTATTATAAATATTTATAACACGTGTGTGTGTTTGCTTTCTAACATGAGATGTAACTGGAGTTATCTAGGTGGGAGGGGTGGTGGGCATGAACCGGGAGAAATAGAGGGAAGGGAAACCAGAATTAGGATATATTGTATGAAGAAAAATCTATTTTCAATAAAAGAAAATTAAACGTGTTTAACTAGAAGCAGGTATCATTTTCGTCACCATTCAAACTACACATAAGCCCAAATATCTAAATTCACTATGAGAAACCAGGTGGTTTTCTAGTAATCAGAGTTATAATAACCCTAAAATGATGTATGAAGGCCAAAATTGAATCAACCCATTAGTCATTTAAAAATATTTTCAATTAAAATGTATTGCATCTGATGTATAAAAACATTGTACACTGGCGTTTTCTGATATACATGTCTGTTATATTAATCGACTCAATGTTCAGACTGAAATATTACACTGTTTATCAGATCTCAGCAGGCACCCCGACAGCTGCAGATACGGATCTGCATTTTCAGTTACCATGACAATTGAATGTGGTCAGATTACAAGCCTTAGGATAGAATTACTGCTAAATGTTTTGTGGTAGTAGGCAGGAAAATTAGGTCAGAAAGCCAGAAAATTCTGATGCTTGGGTCAAAATTATAATAATAAATATTTAAATGGTACATTGTAAAGATCTAATTCCTGTTTGGGAAACATCGTGCAAATCGCCATAGTGGACAACCTTCTAGTTTATGAACTATCTATGAATAAAACATTTGCAAAGTTAGAATGATTTAATTCCTTGAGTTAGCACGTGTTTTCGAGCATAGACATAGGTTGCGTGAACCACAACTCAGAGAATACTAAAGCTGTTCTTGAAAGGATTGGTTACAGAATAATCAGAAGGATTAAAATCTGGAGCATTGTACAGACTGGTGAGCACTAAGCAATAGAGAGACCTTGTCTCAAATAGGGTAAAAGGTGAAGACGCCTGAGGATGTCCTCAGACTTCCACATGCATGCTGTGGCATGCTCACGTGTGCACTAAGACACATGGTCACAAGCATCAAACATACACAGGACCAAGCTGTAGAATCTGGATGTATGTTATCGTGTTTGTATTTGCTCTGTAACGCCTCTCATTGCCCGACTTATACAGTAGTGTGACACATGTTCAAAGTCCACTCCACTGGATTTGTAAGATGCTGAGATGCCCCGTGTAACACCTTTAAAATGATGATTTTTCACTACGATGTCTAACAAGGGGTTATTGTTAATCACTGAATGGACATCACAGGGATGATACATTTGCAAACTGGATAGAAAATAATTCTTATATCCCGACACACTTACTTTCCAGACAGGGTAGATTACTGCTCTCAGTGCCATCATTTGAAAAATGAATTTCTTTTTCATTATTTTAGTTCCTACCTCCCCACAAAATTTGAGTTTTGATATGACTCCTACAAATCTTCAGGATTATATAGAATTTCATCGTAAGCGAAACTAAAGAGTTGAGCATTGAGCATCTCTACCTAGAAATATCCCCCAAATTTTACTTCAATAAATCAAATTTAAAAGATGAGAAACAGAATATTGTACTTTTCAAACTATAGAAAGTAGATATAGTTATTGATAAAATTTATCGATGAAATGGATACTGCACTGCTCAGAACTTTCAAGTGTCCTTAACCAGACAGGCATTGGAACCCTCTCTGAGGTAAGTCATATACACACTGGATCTGAGTAACATTAACCCTTTTATGTATATCTTCTACACTAACATTTGAATTTGGGAAGCTTACTTATTTCTCTGACTTCATCTAAAAACACAGATAATCACACTGTATATTTTATTTTTGAGATTATAATATCATTACATGATTTCTCCCCCCCCCCTTTCCTCCTTCCTAAACCTCCTCATACCCCTCTTTACTTTCTTTCAAATTGGTGGCCTCATTTTGCATTGGTTATAGTTACATTCATACAGTATATAGATGTATATTCCTAAATATAACCTGCTAATCTATATAAAGTCTCTCTCTCTCTCTCTCCCTCTCTCTCTCTCTCTCTCTCTCTCTCTCTCTCACACACACACACACACACACACACACACACACACACACACACACACGCACACACACTTTCAGGGCTGACTCCCACTGTCAGCGTTCCTTAGTTACCTGCAGTTCTTCATGTGCGGTTAAGGCTTTCTGCACATGATCTTAGCCAAAAGGCCGAGAAGCGATTGTTAAGGCTTTCTGATGTAACTATCAAAAGCCTTGTGAGGATCTGACTATGTCATAATTCAGACAGTATGCTTAGTAGAGCAGTGTAAAATATCAGCGATGACTATGAAAACTTAATTAAGCAGAGAAAAATATGATTATTTTTTGACAACATTTCATTCCAGCCAGGTGAGTTTATATATCTATAGTATCCATGCATCCATAAATATCTCCTTTCTGATGAAATACAGGATTGTTCTTAAGATAAATTAACTTAGGGATCTAGCATTCTAGAACTATCATGTCCTATGGCATAGCAAGGATTTTTTGTTACAAAAATCTTCATTTAAACCTTTTATCTATCTTATGTATTTCATCTATCTTGTTTCCACAAAACCAGGATATTAAATTTGAAATATGAAAACCACCATGGCTTGTAGTTTTTATCTGTTGCTTTTTTCAAGGAAAAGGTGAATGCTTTGATGAAATCATAAAAACAAATTTAGAATTGCCCTTCTTTTCTTTGTGTCTTCAGAAAATACAGAATACAAGACATATGTGAGGGCCTCCTGGGGCACAGGGAAGATTAGTGACGGTCTCTGCTCTTCAGGACACACACAGTAGCTTTTGTGAGAAAGCAATTGAATGCAATACAATGCTAGGGTTTTGTCCTTACAGATTGATTGAGATACTATACATAGGGGCCACAAACACAAGGCTGGAACTCTAACGAGCAAGTCTAGAAATGGTAGAACCTAACTGAAGGTATGAGGAGTTAGACAGGTCACCTAAAAGATGGACAAAGAGAGAAATAACCAATGTCTGAGACTAACAAGTTATGGGAAGGAGGAGGCAGAAAGCGTGAATAGTGCGAGAAATGAGGCCAGTGAGTAACCTGGGCATGGTCAGCGACTAGGGATGGAAGAGATCTGAAGATCGAGAAATGAAGTTCAAAAAAACGTAATAAGGACTACTGATAAATGACTTCAGGTGAAATAAAAAGGACCCTGGGAAATAAAAGGGCAGACCTCATTCAAATACCTGTAGCCTAGGGATGTCATTATGAAATTTTCATTAGAAAGACAGCAGTGAATGTGAGGTGGAAAATGAGCTTGGTGTAAAGGAGACTATGATAAGAAGACAAGAGTGAGTGTCTCTGAACACTGGACATTTTTATTTAAAACACTGTCTTGGTTAGAATTTCTATTGAAGTGAAGAGACCCTATGACCACAGCAACTCTTATAAATGAAAACATTTAATTGGGGGCTGTCTTACAGTTCAGAGGTTTAGCCCATTATCATCATGGTAGCATGCAGGCAGACATGGTGCTGGAGAGGGAGATGAAAGTTTTACATCCGGATCATCAGATAGGAGGAAGAGAGTACCACACTGGGCCTGGTTTGAGTGTTTGCAACCTCAAACCCTGTCCCCAGTGACACAGTTCCTCCAGCAAGCCCATACCTCCTAATAATGCCACTCACTATGAGCCTGTGGGATATACCCATTTTCATTCAAACCACCACACATTAAACAAAGTGTTAAAAAGATTAATTTACTCCAGTTATACAGTGGTTACCTGAATGGGGATTGCTACCAAACCCTGTATATTCCTTGATACGTCTAAGAGAACAGGTTAAGAACCAGGTAAACTGACATAAGGAACCTAAAGTGACCAATCAGGAGCATCTAGGAAAAAAAAAAAGTACCTAAGAGGTCTGACACACTCAGTCAGGTCTACATCATCAAGCACAGGGCTGAGCAATTATCCACCGAATTAGGGACCATCTGGATAATCCTAGCAGAAACAGATTTAGTGCTTGAGTCATTCAGATAATTGTGCAAACAATGTGCCCTGCTCTGACTGAGTAACCTGGTCATTAATATCTTCTCTTGTATGTTTCGCCCTGTGATATTTTTGGAATGGACAATGGAGGCTCAGAAAGAATTAAGGAGCCATCTACTTACTGGAAGAACAGCAGGAAGAATAATGGTAATGTAATAGACTGATATGATATTATATTATGTAATATTATATTATATTATATTATATGTGTCCCCAGGAGCCACTTAACATGAGGGTAGACATAAGATACACACAGGTTCAATCTTGCTTTAGTGGATGAAAGAAGCCAGTGCTGTTCATTCCTTACCTTTCCTATTCAGTTCTATTAGATGACAGAAGCTTTGAGCTTTGATGTGATACAAAGCATCCATCACAGTTCTCTGAGCTTTGATGGGATATAAAGTAGCAATGTGAATGAATTGATAAATGACAGTAGGCTTATAAATGCCTATATAACAAAACACGTTTTTAGAAAGGCACAACCAGGCACGGCAGCTCATATCTGCAATCCCAGCTCAAGATCCTAATATAACAGGATCTCCACAAGTTCAAGGCCAACCTAAGACTAATGATGAGCTCAAAGTCAGCCTGAGCACAGAGTGAGATGCTTTTCAAACTCCACTGCTTGTGCTCCCCTCTCCCCCACCTCCCCATAAACCCAAAAGCAGAAATCTGGGATCAAAGACTTTTGCAAATGTCCTGTTCTATGAGGAACATGTGAGTGTCATGAGTCAATCCAGCCTCACAAATTGAGAAACACAAGTAGCCAATGAGCACTGCATTCTTTAAACTCACCCCAAAGCACAGGGGACCCGCTCAAAAGAACTCTATACGGAACTTTCCCTATCAAATTGTCACCTTTAGAAACCAACTGTTTATGGTTGGTTAACTCTCTCTCATAACTCCAAGTGTTTATGACCACAATGCATTGCCAAATTGGTATAGCCTTGGCAGAATATAAATCGCTGCATGGGCTGTTGTTGAGAAGGTGTTTGTCAGTATCCACTAAGAGGCATGAATACGTGTTTTCACTAGTAACTTTTAATACATTCTGATAAAGAAATAACCATAAATGGAAAACATGTATATTTATGTTCAGTTCCTTAACTAAGGAAATCTAGTAACACTATCGTGACAGTTATACACTTGGAAGCCATATATTCTTCCTTAATAAGAATGAGAGAAACGGCTACAGTTCTTAGCAGGAGAGAGGGAGGAGTTGCCAGGAAAGCTGCAGGTTACTTTGGGACAGTCGTCCCAAATGCATTAGAGGAATTGTAAAAATCTGCCACAGAAGGAACGATAATCCATAGTCAGAAAAAGTCACTGCACCTTAAACAGGAAACCCTTCTTGTTTGGGACTGTCATAGCCACAGTTTGCAAAAAGTACAGCTATTGATTAATGCAAAGTAGTGTCAATTAGATGTACATTCCTGAGGTCTTTGATCTGTTGTAGCCTTGTCTTTTTCTTTTCTTTTCATTGCATCGGGTATATTGCCCTGTAAATTGTGGAAGTGGTACTAGGAATAAAAAAAAAAATAAGGAATTTTTAACTTTTCAAAAATAGAGAGAGAGAGAGAGAGAGAGAGAGAGAGAGAGAGAGAGAGAGAGAGAGAGAAAGGATAAATACTTGGTGTCTGATGCAAAGTCGAAGTGGAGCTCAGAAGTCAATAGTCACTGTCCCAGTACTTAACCGTCAAGGGTACGACTTGAAGATTTCTATGTATATCAACAGTACTAAGAACAATAGCATGGTGTCATTTGTCTTCAATCCTAGCACTGGAGAGGCAGGCAGACAGATCTCTGTGAGTTCAAGGCCAGCCTGCTCTACATAGTAAGCACACGAGCTACAGTGAATTCCAGTCTAACCAAATAACCTGTCAAAAGAAAGACAAAGGAAGAAAGAAAGAAAGAAAGGAAGGAAGGAAGGAGGGAGGGAAAGAGGGAGGGGGAAGGGAGGGAGGAAGGAAAAAAAGGAAAGGAAAAAAATTTCAAAATTGAAACATTTCTCTATAGGTGTAATATTCTTTATTTGTAATTTTTCTTTAGTGATTCTGTATTTTCTTTTAATTACATTTATTTCTAATTGTATCTTAAGTTTAAGAGCATAACTATGTATTTACATATAACTACGTATTTACATACTTTTGACTATAATTTCACACAATAGGCTTTCGGTCAGTCATAGAGAGCAGTGTGCCATCCTTCTGCGACAAGGCCAATGTTACACAACTCAGTCCTTCTTAGAAGTTAGACCCAAATATGTCTTGCTGCCAACAAAAAGTTTCAAGATAAGGGAGACAGATTAGTAAGAATCTAATATACCTCACCTCATTGTTTTCTTTTCTTTTTTTTTTTTTTGGTTTTCCGAGACAGGGTTTCTCTGTATAACCTTGGCTGTCCTGGAACTCACTCTGTAGACCAGGCTGGCCTCAAACTCAGAAATCCGCCTGCCTCTGCCTCCCAAGTGCTGGGATTAAAGGCGCGTGACACCACTGCCTGGTAATGTACTTCAATCTCAATTGAATCCTGGATTAAAGCTGCTATGCTGACAGACATGGCTTATCGCCCACTGCACCAAACAAGATTTATAACAACAGAAGAATTTGCTATGGCAGATAAAAGGGAAAACGCATTAGAATCTAGACTAGGAACAGATGAACTACCGAATAGGTGGTGGCTACTTCTAGATGAAAGGAAGACTTACAAAGTATTAATCACAAACAAAATTGTATGGAAAGTTGTAGCAGCCATTACTAAAGGTCAGCGTATGGCTGATGCCAATCAATTACTAATGACCAGCTTAGGGCTGATGCCTATCAATGGTGACAGGCAAACAGTGATGCTCCATCCATATATTACAATCACAAATAATACCCTAACAGTTATTAATTCATATATGATTATGATGTCCCAAGTCCTCTCTGGAATGCTTTATATGACTTGTCTCAGGATAAACCAGGAAAGCCTCTACAGTGTTAGTGTAGACCCCAATGATGGAGTCTACATATTCGTATATATGCATTATGAAGCGCACACACACACACACACACACACACACACACATAGCCTATGCCCTTCACCAGGACAGTATCCATGACCATCAGGAATATAATAGAGATGGGACTGCAGAGGAAATGTGTCATTTGAGAGCTTGGGGGAAAAGAACCAAAGTGGGAAGGAGAGCAAGAAAGGAAGCTTAGCAAAGTAAGAAAGCTTGACAACAGATGATTGTGGCCTCTACAACTGAAATTTGGGCAAAGTGGAGGAAAAACATGGAAAATAGCTGTCAGAGGGGGGAAGAACAACAGACAATACGGTAATGAGCAGAAAGCAAACACTATACCAGTCAAGCAGGGAGCTTCCCATTGACTTAGAAAACATAGATTCTAGGCTATGATGCAAAGCATAGACAATTTGCGTGTAGAAATGGTAGCACTTGAAGAGATTAGACAAGTACAGACAAAGTAGATGGGTTGTTTGCAGCAAAGAATAGAACATATTGATGGGAGTGAGGGGGGTGGGGTAATGCATGTACCATGGAAAATGCAGCCAAGTCATTGTGACTATTATGGCGGGGACTAGAGATGAGAGAGATTTGAGAAAGCAGACAATGAACTCAGAGAGTGTCCCAAGGACCAGTGATGACTTCATATTTGTTGATTTGGGGGTGGGGTGGGGGTGGGGGTAAGGTAGATGCTCTTACTTACAGAAATCTAATCTATCTTCTACCTAACTCTCTGGTTGGCTATGTGGAGCACAAGAAAGTATATATGGCATAAACAGAACCTAGTCATCACCTGTGTTAGACAACTGAGTCATTCTGGGGTAAGAATACAGAAACACTCTGCCATTAGCCATGAGTCATCATGGGCAGATAATGAAGACAGTGTTTCCAAAAGTAGCCCTCAATTCTGCTCTCTATTGACCAATAGATGAGTCTCAAATCCTTTGCAACACTGACGCAAATAATTTGCAGAGATGATGGATTTCCAGCATTTGTCTCTGAGCCTGCCTGGAACTTTCAGTGTGGTAATTGTAAAACAATATAGGTTATAATGTCCTGGTTTGTTTGGCTGGTTGGTTGGTTTTTTGTTTTTGTTGTTGTTTGTTTGTTTGTTTGGGGGGTGGTTGCTGTGATAATACACTGACCAAAGCAAAGACCACTGACTTTGTTTCTCTGACTAGCTCAGCTACATTCCTTTTATAGCCTAGACCACTCTGAGTGGGGATGGTGCTGCCCACAGTGGACTGGGCACTCCTGTATCAATTAGAATGTAAGAAAATACCCAGTGAACAGGACAGGGTGAGGGTACTGGCTGGTTTTGTGTGTCAACTTGACACAAACTGGAGTTATCACAGAGAAAGGAGCCTCCCTTTAGGAAATGCCTCCATGAGATTCAGCTGTAAGACATTTTCTCAATTAGTGATCAAGGGTGGGAGGGCCCATTATGGGTGGTGCCATCCCTGGGCTGGTAGTCTTGGGATCTATAAGAAAGCAAGCTGAGCAAGCCAGGGGAAGCAAGCCAGTAAGTAACATCCCTCCATGGCCTCTGCATCAGCTCCTGCTTCCTGACCTGCTTGAGTTCCAGTCCTGACTTCTTTTGGTGATGAACAGCAATGTGGAAAGTATAAGCTGAATAAACCCTTTCCCCTCAAACTTGCTTCTCGGTCATAAAGTTTTCTGCAGGAATAGGAACCCTGTCTAAGACAGTGAGGGTGGTAATTTTTCAACTGGGGTTCCCTCTTTCCAAGTGATTCTAGTTTTCTCAAGCTGGAAAAACTTAATTAGCAAAACTGTTTTGTTTTTTTTTTTCAGGAAGGCATTTCTTTGTCTAGCTAGATAGCAAAACAGGTACGTACATAAGGTTAACCAGTATAAGACTAAGTGTGATGGATGAGGTTTCCACATGTATTATCTTCCAAGGAGATCCAAGCTGTAGCTTTAGAAATGGCATGTAATTGGTAAATGTGGATCCTGTATTGTGATTAGCAATATCTCTGCTTACTCACAGTCTACTGTGTTCCCACTCCCACAGTGCAAACATGCTCAGATTTTTAAAAAAAAGCTTCCTGACAAACCTAGGCATCAACTCTGTTATTCTTTCCTGGAATACCATGAGACTAAAACTCTAAGAATGAAACACTCCCCAAATCAGATAATCAGGTAGTCGGGGTGACAAATTCAACACCACCACCCCCTCTGATAAATTAGAATATCTCAGAGTTCAGAAATTAATTCTGAAACATGTAAAGAAAGAAAAGTTACCCCAGCACATATTATTGCTGATATCAACACTGCTTAAATTTATTACAGGGACTAATGATTATGGAAAACTGCAGAGTGTGATGTTTGAAGAGGAGCGCACAGTAGCCCTTAGTACAGTTGAGATTTGTGACAGATTTTAAGCCTGACATTTGTTCCTTCTGATTCTCAATCTTTCCAATTTAAGACAACAGACGGTGGCTATATATATATATATATATATATATATATATATATATTTGTAAACATTTACATATTCATTTATATATAAACATTTATAAAAGAAATGAATATATAACATTTATATAAACATTTATAAAAGAACATTTATATGAACATTTATATATATATAAACATTTATAAAAGAAAGTCCTTGCAATACAAACATATATATAAACATTTTAACATTTATAAACATTTATATAATATATAAACATTTATATATTATATATATATATAAACATTTATAAAAGAAAGTCCATGCAATACAAATAAATCTGAAATATCACGTCAGCACAAATTTGTATGAGCCACAAGAAAGATATGTCCAAAGAATTACATCAGAACTATCTCAGATGGTCATACCAGTTCCACAGTCCTGCATCCTGAAAAGTGGGTGGGTCCTTTCCAGACCCCAGAGAGTAGCTAGCTACAGGTTACCACACAAATACATTTATTTCCAAATAACCAAGATACACAAGCATATGCGCAATACTGTGCACTAATGAGTTAATAAAATATTGCAGATACGACATATATTAATGTGATGCATATTATACTTCAAGCTGCAGTGGTCGGTATGCGCCATGAATCCGAAAAACGCGGGCTAAGACTCAGAAATGCATTCAAAATAATTTTGGAATACATCCCTTTTTGTATGCTACACAAACATTATTCCGAGTGTGGAGGTCGGGAGGTTGTTACACTGAGTTTCTTTTCTCCCGGCTTTCCCCCTAATGAAGAATTTGATTCTATTTCACCCCTCCCACCCTGTGCTTGCAGATTGCTTGAGAAGGCCAAGGCAGCCTGTTCAGCAGCAAAGAAACCGGCTGGCTGCGCAGGAGCTATATATAGCTCCTCCACCTTGGAGATGTGCACACACAGGCACACATACAGATGCCCATGCTGGATTTGGCATGGGGAAAAAAAAGGACAGTCAGAAATGGCTACACCTCTCACTTCTTGCTTCTTTCCCACCATCTCCCCCCCCCCCTTTTTTTTTTCAGGAATTTTCCCAGCAGGGTGTCTGATTTCCCTGCAATTCTTCTCCCTACTGCTACCAGCAATCTGATTCCAGCAGGAACCGGCACTGGGCCAACACCCAGTGCCCAAATGCGGTCACCCAGGGAGGATGCTTTGGAGCCCATCCTGACACAGTCACTTGACTAGATGGAGCGGTAGTTGCCAGTAGGAAACAGCAAGGCCAGTGGGAAGCTGCCTTTCTGCCCAGCCCAATCCGTAGCACCTTGTGGAGGAGGTACCCTGGCTTTTCCTCAGACTGGATTCATCAGAAAATGCCGAGATTCTCCCCAGCCACCAAGCCTTAAGGGAGCTGGTTTTTAGCCAGGGGAAGCGCAAGCTCCTGCCTCCCTGGCAAGCACCCGCAGCCAGCCCTGCGCTGGAGGGTACCCGGCAGGTGCGGGGGAGGGGAGCAGGCGGCGCCCGGCGTGCGGAGCAGTTGAGGAGCACACAGGACTTGCGGCTCCTGAAGCTGGCACGTCTGCGACCCCAGCCCCAAGCCTCATCGACAGGGCAAACCCCAGGCCTGACCCTGCAGGCAAGCCGCAGCGTCTGCGCGGAAAGTTGCCCAGACGCATTGCCCCTTGGGGCCCCTCTCTGCAACCCTTGCCGGAGCATCACCCCGGCTCCTGCATCCAGACCACCACCACCACCCCCTCCATCCCATCTTCTGATTGGTGTCATAGGTGTCGCGGCGACAACTACAGAGACCCCGGAGCCCGGGGTAACCAGGGCGGGGCAGGGGTTGGGTGGCCTCTGGGAAGCACGCCTTCCCTGCGCTCTGCAGAAGGGCGAGCCTGCCTCCTACCTGTTCCCCACTCCTGTCGCCGCCTCGCTGCCTGGCCCTACAGCTTTCCCGCTCCCGCCGCAAACAGCTGGGAGCGCATCTCCCACCAGCGCCACTCCTCGCCTAGGCGGAGCCCACCCTAGCTACTTGACAGCAGAAGCCCGGGCCTCAGAGTGCAGTTATTGGGGCCGCGGGGAGAGGGAGGCGGGGACCGGAGGGAAACTCGCACCTTTGATTGGACAGAGGAGATGTCATTCTCAACTCCAGGGTTTCTGTGGGCTGACACTCTTAGCTTCTGAGCCCACCAGGCAAGAGTCCTTGTAGTCCACGGTTTGAAACCCTTCTGCTTCTGGGTCAGAGGGCCTTTGAGGACCTACCATTAAAGGTTCCAAAAGCGAGGGAGGATCTGGCAAAGCCAGAACCCTGGAACTTTCCAAAAGAGATTCTCTGCTCCTGGAGATTTTACCAGGGGCACCAGCAGAGGCAAAGGCTCAGTATGAACATGGACTTCAATGAAGAAACAGAAAACAACAGGATGCACAATTAAGTGGAGAGAAATCACAGTAAAATCAGAAACGGAGATTTTATTCCTTTGCACTTGCCTACCATCGACCACATACGTCACGAAAGATTTCCTTACAGGGGAAAAAAATGCAGAAACTCTATATTCCATTTAGCTAAAACTTGCCTATATAGGCCCCTGTATTTAAAATGGGAAAATGCTATAAAATAAACGTTCAAAGTAAAGCAAACTGAGACATTTGTCCTTGGTAATTCTGTGGGTGACAAGTGTTTAAAGTAAAGTAATGGTTAAAATACTAATAACCAGTCTCTCACATGCTCAAGTTCTGGGGGAATATATAAAACCAGACAGCTGGGTAATTCCAAGCCTGTTTTGAAGAGGGCAAAATACCTCTGGGCTCATGTGTTGTCTCTGCTATCTATTCAGGCGGAACCAGAAAGCTATACCTGAGGGACTCCTTAGTGAAAGACCAAGGAGAACTGTAAATAAAATTGTAGTAGAGAGTGTGTTCTCTCAGGACCTAATGAGGAAAGAAGATACCCATGTCTTCCAAATAGCCCAATTTGTCTTCTACCTAGGTAACTTAGCCATCTTAACGCATGCTGAACATAAGAGAGAATTAATGTACATGAATGGGTTGGTGAAAGACCAAAGAGAAGGCTGATGCTACCCAAAGCTAAGTGCAGATGGTCAGTGCTCAGACTTTTAATACCATCAGGTCCAGCTTGCCATATTCTCTTCACAGTACTCCAAGACTCAGTCTTTACTGAAGAGGAAAGTGGGGTTGTAATTTACAAGGAGCAATTGATATGATCTGTATGCCAGGGACCTTCTTGCGATTGCTACAAAGTGTCAACAGCTCCTGAGTTGTTTTTCTTCCCCCATCACATGCCTGCTAGTCTTGTGTCCTCATCCTTAATACACACTTCAGTTTTCCTACTGAACTGCACCAGATTCCTGAATTGCAGTGCACTTGTCCTGTGCCATCCATAATCTGTGTGCGCTAACAGAACCGAGCAGTAATGAGATACAGAACTTGGAACAGGAGTCTGGCAGGACAAAATTAGCAAACAGTCTTGGAGGGAATGTGTTTTCAATGTTAGTGTCTCTTGATTGTTCAATAAATTTAAACTACCAGGGCTTTGTGCTGCCTTCCAATACACTCTCCTCTGGGAGGAGAAAAGATAGAATGAAAGAGAAAAAAATACTAAATATTCATGGTTACATGAACATTGAAACAGCTAATGAGCAGAATACTAAAAATTCTACCATTCCCTCTTCTTATCCCTTCATTCATCACTGAACAAGTATTAGTATTATAAATACGTTATGGGTGAGGTAGGATAAACTGGCTTTCATTGAGGTTATTTCTTTCCAAGTACATTGTACTGGGTTGTGCATTTCCTGACCTAATAAGCATGTGTGTGCGTACACACAAAGAGTTATTAATTGCGTTCTGATTACTTCTATCTCATCAGGCTGATATGTTTTCAAATAAGGTACTTTCCCCAGGTTTTGTAATGGCTCTCCTCAGAGAGCAAAATCTGTGCATGTGTTCATGACATACCTATGTTTCTACTTACACAGAAATGCATAGCAGTTTGCTTTTTATCAAACCAATTTCACATACTCTGGGATCTGTGCTGTTGTAATTCCAAGCTTAAGCATAATTCTAATAGATGTGCAACAGGACTAGATACTTGCACCCGCGAACATCTAAATACAAATAGAGCTCAGATCATAAGGCTAAAACAATTATTATTTTTCCCACCCCATAAATTTATCTGGTATGGGTCCTGACCAGTTCCTTCCCTTTCTCCTCCCTAAATCATCATCTTATTGAAGTTTTATCAAAACAATTACATTGGTATATGAACGCATCCACCTACAATAGACACAATCAATACCTAGGCATGGGTTCTGCTTCATGAGGTTGAGATCACAGCTAGTGGGTCTGGTACTTGAGGCATGAGGAAGGCTGACGAGTAGCCAAATAAGCAGGTTCACTTTCCAGGCTATTTTCCTCACTAAAGTAAGGAGGGTATTGTGGAAACACAGTCTGGATTGTCTCACCTTGGCAGCCAGGTGGATAACATATCTGAACATCTTGCAAAGTAGCACAGGCCAGTTCTGCTTTCTCCATGGATGGATCCAAGTTGCTAGGCAGTCACAAGAGTTCTGCCTTCTACTCCCTGGACATTTCACTTCTCCACCGCTCTTGGCTCTTCTGCACCCCACTCCCAGTCCTTCCCTTTTTCACAATGCATTGACCCTCATTCTTCAAACATTCCAATTTCCTCCAACCACTTATTGAACCTCAGTGAGAGTTAAGGAAACCACAACAGCTTCCAACTTTCCCCCAGAGTGTTCTCCATTCCTCTCTCCTCCACTCCACCCACCATTTTCCTCACTCTGAAGCTTCCCAAGAGAATAATTCCCAACATAGCCTGGTGTGAAAAAGAAGAGAGGAGGAGAGAAAGGTGTGTTTTCCTCCGCAATCAAAATTCAAGGCCGCACTCCACACATCGGGATGGCAATAGACGTTCTGCCCACTGCTTTGAAGAATCCTGCTAAACACAGCCTGCAGCATCTCCCACTCGGCAGCGTCTCATATCTCATCAGCCCACTGACCTAGCTTTTCAGAGGCAATTGGGAACTCAGACAAGGAGATGCACACAGCAGGAAGCGTATAACACACCCAGGAACAAACACAATCCACACACGCACACTCTCTGTGAGTGTATGTTATGCTGGGAGACAATACCATCAAATGGTTTTCAAATACTGAATATTGGAATTTCGATCAATGTGCTTCTTTTTTTTGGGGGGGGAGGAGGAGGGAGTTCGAGACGGGGTTTCTCTGTATAGCCCTGGCTGTCCTGGAACTCACTCTGTAGACCAGGCTGGCCTTGAACTCAGAAATCTGCCTGCCTCTGCCTCCCGAGTGCTGGGATTAAAGGCGTGCACCACCACTGCCCAGCTTGATCGTGTGCTTCTCACCCAGAGTCACAGCAATTTTTTCTGGAGATTAAGTATAAGGTCAGAATTCCTTATGCTTCGGCAGTGATCCTTACGTCCCCAAAAGGAGAACCTTCAGAAGAGCCACTTGCTTTTATTACTAGAGTATTTTCAACACAGCTGCCGCTGCTTGACAATAATATATTTACTATTATCTCATATTTATGATAGAAATCAGTGTATAATGCAACGAAAGACCTGTTACTCTTTAGTCAAAACCTATATGTCCTCAGAAGTCTTTCAACTCAGAGATCTCAGGGGGAAGGGCGTATGGGTAATGAAGTGTCAAGTTATGGCTTTACTCTCTTTAGTTCCCCAAGAGTTGGGGTTCAGAGGCTATTAACCAACTCCTACCTCACCCATAACTAACATACTCTTTCTCTCAATTTAACTCCCAGTTTAGACGCTGCACATCCCATTTTCAGAATAGCTCTTCAAAATAATGGACACTTCTGTCACCTGTGATAGGCGTAGAACTGAGCATTAGGCCACTTGTCCCCTGTTCATTGTGCTGTCAACAGAGTACCTGCAAGTGAGTGATTTATGAAGAGCAGTTATGGATGTTGTAAAGTCCAAACCTTGTATCTGGGGAAAAGCTTTATGCTACATCGTGCCAGAAAACCAGCAGGAGGGAGAATGCTGGACAAACTGACCTCCGTAGAGCCCACTTGGATTGCTAATTATCTTGTATCGATAATAAAATACCTGACAAGGGCGACTTAAGGATGAAAGCTTATTGTGGTTTGCAGTTTCGGAGTGCAATCCACAATGGTGGAGAAGTCACAGGACAGGATCTTAAGGTCACATCGTGCCATGGTGCAGAGGCAGAGAACTCCGTTTATTTTCTGTTCATTCTGTTCAGGCCCAGCCCATGGAATGCTATCACCTATATTTAGGATGGTCTTCCTGCCCCAATTAACCAAGTGTAGATAGGCTCCCCCGACAGGCCTTGAGATCTGTTTCCATGGCAACTCTAAACCATATTGCATTCACAATCAAAATTAAGCACCATATTCCTCCAGCAATGACTAACGTGGTCCTGGGACAGTGTCACTCGGGTTTTGAGGCTGCCCTTGTAATATGACTGCCTTTAATGGTCCTTAATGACTGTGTGCACTAGAAACTGGGTTTCCGATGTTGTGAACTTGGGGAGCACATTCAAGTCACATTCTTTAGCTTCC
Source organism: Tokudaia tokunoshimensis (assembly GCA_036184795.1). NCBI lineage: Eukaryota > Metazoa > Chordata > Mammalia > Rodentia > Muridae > Tokudaia > Tokudaia tokunoshimensis. Next base: position 58,796,225 of record BTHU01000018.1, on the reverse strand, counting down.
TCTAGAGCAGTGGTTCTCAACCTTCCTAGCACTGCAACAATACAGTTTCTCCTGTTGTGGTGACCCCCAACCATAAAATTATTTCATTGCTCCTTCATGACTGTAATTTTGCTGCTGTTATGAGTTGTAATGTAAATATCTGATGTGCAGGATATGTGATATGTGACGTCCCCAGAGGGGTCAGGACCCACAGGGTGAAACATGGGGGGATGGAGGAATCACTGTGAACTTCAGTTTCCTGTACCATGGAGGAGTGCATTAAACACTAGTCATTTTAAAGGTCGGGCATTAGGAATACAGTATTAGTATCTTTATGACGGTCATATTTTTTAAAGATTTATTTAATATATGTAAGTACACTGTAGTTGTTTTCAGACACCAGAAGAGGGCATCTGATCTCATTACAGATGGTTGTGAGCCACCGTGTGGTTGCTGGTATTTGAACTCAGGACCTTCAGAAGAGCAGTCGGTGCTCTTAACCACTGAACCATCTCTCCAGCCCCCTATGAGGGTCATTTACCCAAATATCCAGTGCTGCTTTTCACGCAGCTCATATTTATGATCCAGTTATTCATTGGAATTTTCATCTTCAGTCAGTTTCTCCTCATGTCCCATGGTGTTTAGAAATGTTTATCATTCCGTATATTAATTTGAACTTGCTATCTTTCTGCAGTATATTTTGGGTTTCTATGTTACTGGTTTCCAATTTTATCAATTATTTACTTTCTTTTGCTTAGTTTTGATTTAATAACCCCTTTCTGTCCTCTTGAAATAGAACACACCACTGTGACTTTAGTAGTCTTTTCAAAAGAAGTTCCTTAAACGAATGAAACATTATTTTGTTATTTTTAATTATGTGTATGTGCATGTGCGTATGTGCATGTGTGCGTGTGTGTGTGTGTGTGTGTGTGTGTGTGTGTGTGTGTGTGTGTTTACATCTCTGTGTGGGTATGTGCACATATGAGTAGAGCTACCTGTGGCAGCCGGAGAAATGTATCTGTAGCACCTGGACCTATAGCTATAGGTAGTTGCGAGGTGCCTGATGTACTTGTTGAGAATTGGACCAGGGTCCTATGGGAGAACAAGAAGTGTTCTTATGTTCTGTGGCATTACTCCAGCTCCTAACTACTGCTTTAATGTACCGAGCAAGTTCTATATGTCTTTTTACACACGTAAAAGAACGTTTGTTTAGGGGTTATGGGTCCCAAGGATTAGAGTCCATGATGGTAGAGCAGTGGTAGCAGGAGGCCAGGGCTGGAACAGCAGCTGAGAGCTCACATCTGGAGCTGTAAGCAGGAGGCAGAGATGTGTATTTTAATGTTAATTATTATTTGTTCAGGTACTTTATAATGTCTGGTTTGGGCCTTTGCTGTGGACTATTTTGGGTTTCTGCCCAAAATACAGAAACACACGTTTCTGTACATGTTAGGCAAGTACCCTGTTTTGTTTTGTTTCTTGGCTCTAAGATAATTTAAAATTTATATCATGTCATAAATGCTTACTTACTATTTACTTTTTGCTTGAGAACTTTAATCCTATTTGTCAGAAAGGTATCCTATAGCTATTTCACATTATTGTGAATTCTTAAATTGTCGACTATAGCCAATATTTGCACCCTTCATATTTGCCCTCGTAACTCTTAAAAATGTAGAGATTCATCTTCCAGTGAAAGAGGGTTTCTGTTGTTGGAGCACCTTGCTTATAGACCAAAACTATATATACTGTAGAGGAAACAAAGGACTCCTGGGAATGGGAGAACAGGCAAAAGCAGGCAGAGACTGAGGAGACACCTATTCACAGACAATGGTGAGGGGGGCATTCCATTGAAGTTTTCACTCTTCCAGACAGAGCCTGAGGTGTTCCAAACAGTATGGCTAAATCCTAACCAACATCAACAGTGACAATGTCAAAAGGCACAATCAATAGAATTCCACACGATGACAGAAAAGCCCAGAATAGACATCCAGAGAGAGAGAGAGAGAGAGAGAGAGAGAGAGAGAGAGAGAGAGAGAGAGAGAGAGAGGAAATGACCATCTGAATCCCTGGAACCTGTGACTGCTGTCGTCTAACACGCAGTCTACGCCGGTGTGATTAATTTAAGGCTCTTGAGATGGAAGATTATCATGGATTATCCAACTGGAGTGTCCCAAATGCAATCACATGAATTCCTGTAAGAAGGAGGTAGAGAGGATTGTATTTCGTAGAACAGATGGCGATGTGAAGACGCAGCAGGAGACGTTGGAGGCACTGGTCATGGAGACTGTAGCGTCCAGCCATCTGTCGGGGGGGGGGGGGGCAGTCACTGCTGGAGGAGGAAACAAGGAAGGGCAGTATCTGGGGTTATTAGAGCAGCCAGTTCTGCTCCCTCCTTCACCACGGTCCATTCTTACAATTTAGACCGTCGATGTTCCAGGACCTTGTGAGACTAAATCTCCAATGTTTTAAAACATTTTGTTGTTTCAAATGAGGAAATTATTACTTATCGTGGTATTGCAATAGCGATTTGTTAGAAGAGACTTAAGTAATTAATATCAGTATTCAGCAGATTTCAGCTGCCTTGAGAAAAGGAAGGCTAAGTGTGGGTGTACGGGGTAAAAAAGTTAACTGTCTGCTATTAGTATAGATTGTTAGCAAACACAGAGCAGAACACAGAACGAGGCATCACCATATCCGGTGTACATTTTAAATAACTGGATTTAATTTCTATGTACCACCTTCTCACCAACCTAAAACAAACAAATACAAATGATTCAAACAAAACAGGGAAACGTGCTCCGTCCTTGAGGGAAAGGTCCAGGATAGGTAGGGGTCTTTAAATGGTTCTCAAAAGTGTGCTTAGGGGTCAAACCCAACATAGGCTCATAGAAGACACTTTCGCTAGGGAATATTCTCCAGAGACATCTTCATCTAAGAGTGTGTACCATGAGTAATCCAATGCAATGCAATCATCCATGCTCACTGCGGAAAGTAGGGAAAGCTAAGGCATGTGATATTTGGAAAGAGGCCTACGCAGACCCAGGAGCTATTGTTTCCTTACAGCTTTCTAGATCTTTGTAACCTTTCCATAAGTTCTACCTTGTGAGGCCAACTAATCACAATTAGAATGGGGTTTGCTTCATCATCATCTCCTGCTTCCTCCTGGAACAGTTATGACATACTTATTACATTTTCTATATCCATTTCTCTGACGACATCCCTTATTATAAAAGATGTGTTGGATTTTTTTTTTCTCTCACAGAAGTCCCTGGGGCCAGGGATTCCTTCTAACCACCTTTCCCTAGACTTTAAACCCTGCTAGGGATCAAACTGATAGTCTTTGTCTTCTGTTTCAGCTTCCATTCCTACAGTGTGCAGACCCTTGGCCATAACACATGCGCGCAAAACATTGTTTTGCTCATTTAAGATGTGAACTAAAGGATCAGGCTACTAAGGTACCCCCACCCTTTGCCCCACCCCCACTTGCAGTCCGATGGACTCTAACCTCCCCTGCAACCTTAGCTCACTTGTTACCTGTCACATCTTTCCATTCGCCCATTCTTTGCTCATAAATTGATTGTAATCATCTATGGTGTTACATACATTTGTTGCTATGTCTCTCTTCATTACAAGTGAAGTTTTTAAAGGCAAGACTATATTGGATTGATCAGGTTAGCTGCCCGGGACTACAATGAAGTTGTTTTCCTCTTTGGTGGTTGATGGGGAGCTTTCATAGAAAGCACTATGGAGTTAAATGCTCAGACAGAGGATGTGTAGTGTGGTTTGGATAGACTATACCCAAAAGGCTGACCAGTGTGTTGGGAATCTTTCCCTTATGTAATGTAATAGTACAGGGAGGCAGTGGGACACTAAACTGGGCTATCACCAGGGATAACTAGGATGGAGAAGCCACCTACAGGCAGGATTAATGTCTGCTTCACTTACATTGTGCTTCCTCTTGCTCAGGAGTGCATTAGGTTTCTGTAAAGGTCACCCAGCCTGTGGCCTCTTGCATACATGCTCCCTCCCTGTAGTGCTGTATACCAGGAACTCTTGGAAAATTAACCTGCCTGAACTAAGGCAGTACAGCCTCCAATAAACACAATAAAAATAAAAAGGGTTTTTTTTTTCTTATAAAATACCCAGTCTCTGATATTTTATCAGAGTAACACAAAATGGACTTAGTGAGGAAACAGATGCAACACTACAGTTAAGAATTACTGTATGTATTTTACTATATGTATATATGAAATAAGTCATTGGGGGGTTGGAGAGATGGCTCAGTGGTTAAGAGCACTGACTGCTCTTTCGAAGGTCCTGAGTTCAATTCCCAGCAACCATATGGTGGCTCACAGTCATCTACAATGTGATCTGATGCCCTCTTCTGGTGTGTCTGAAGACAGCTACAGTGCACTCATACACATTAAATAAATACATACATAAATAAATAAATAAATAAATAAATAAATAAATAAATAAATCAATCTTTGGGGGCTGGAGAGATGGCTCAGCAATTATGATCACTGACTGCTCTTCCAAAGGTCCTCTGTTCAAGTCCCAGCAACCACATGGTGGCTCACAACCATCCATCATGACATCTGATGCCCTCTGGTGAGGTGTCTGAAGACAGCTACAGTGAACTTACATATAATAAATAAATAAATCTTTAAAATAAAAGTTATTGGAAGGTACATTAGCTTAGTTAGTGTCACTAATGCTGTGATGAAACACCATGACCAAAAGCAGGTTGAGAAGGAAAGGGTTTATTTGGCTTATAATTCCATATTACTATTCATCACTATAGGAAGTCAGGACAGGAATTCCAACAGGTAGAGAACATGGTAGTAGTAGCTGATGCAGAGACTATGGAGAGGTCCAGATCTAACTGGTTTGTTTCTCATGTCTCGCTTTGCCTGTTTTCTTATAGAACCCAGGGCGGCCAACCTAGGGATGGTAACACCCACAGTGGGCTGGGCCTTCCCCCTTTGATCACTAATTATGAAGGCATTTTTATTTTAATTATTTTATTTATTTACATTCCAGTCATTGCCCCCTGTTAAGAGCTTCTGGTGCCAGTTCTAGGAATTTGGCATTTGTCAGTGGGATCAGACAAGGAGGTAGGCTCAGATAAGAATATTAGAAACAGTAACCATGGGGGCTTTACTTATTACTTTGCTTGATTATTACCTTGTGTGATCCCCCTATTTACTGTCTAAGAGCTGACCATGTTTTATAAAAGCAGGGAAAAAAACAAAAAGCTGCTTCAGCCTCAGCCTCAGCGCTGAATGGAGTCGTGTTATAATGTTGTCTAATTGTCTTTTTCTTTTCAATCCTCCCTCCTTGAGACCCTATTGACTGACCGAGCTGGCTTGGTCACCCCATTCCCCCTCCATTGCCCCTTCCATAGTTCCTCATCCCATTCTGGAGGCATTTTCTTAATTAAGATTCCTCCTCTAAAATAACTTTAGTTCATATGAAGTTGACATAAAACTATCCAACACACACACACACACACACACACACACACACACACACGCTACTTTTGAACTTAATGGTGTATTTCTTGAAGTTCTCATATACATTTGTAAGAAATTGGCAGGCTATAGATAAAAACCCTAAACCTCATTGGTTTAAAGTATACTTAGGCATAAAGTATGTGGAATTGAAGTTTCTGGACTGAATTCTTGCTGAGTGTTTCTGAAGGGACTGTAGCCAGAAATGCAACTTTCCTCTTACCATTCCTCTGAGGCTTTTGCAGTGACTTGAGGGGCGTGCAGAGCAACTCTCACAGCATGCAGGTACAAAACACGAACTGAGAAGAAACAGCAGGACCTCCTGCCAGATTCCAGAGTTTGGCCGCCGCCACTCTGTCTTCAGGTGAGAAACTGTTGCTTAGTCGTCAGGTGACAAAATCGCTCCACTTCCTGAAAGATTTGCTATTTGGCAATTTGCTATCTGAAATTGGCTCTGTGCCTAGGCTCCCTTCTAGCTGGTTGTCTACCTCTTACATGTTCGTTGATTAGAGAGACAGGTTTTATACTGCATGAAGCTGCCTAATAGACCCTTTAATTTTACCAGAATGCTTCATTATGTCCCGAGCTATCACTTTTCTTTAAAACCGTATTATTTACTCTAGGCTAAGTAAGTAGCTCTTGTCCTAGGAACGATTCCTCTGCTGAGTAGTACATTTTGATATAAATGCAAAGATATGTGCTATGGAGCCAGGTAGGTCAGGAAAAGACAAGTCTTTATGGAGGTTCCTTTGGACCACAGACTTGAAACAGTGACCATGTTTGAAAAGTGGCAGTAGATGCTGAGGTAGGCTGTTTGTGCAGCTACTCTTGGGAAGGGATGTTCAGAAGAGGGCAACAGAGAGTTGGGAAGTGCCAGGCCTCAGAGCTCCAATGACTCTGTTTCTTAGTGTTCTCTAACTCTGTGTCTCCTCCCATTTAAGTCCTTCCTCCCAAGCAAAACTTGCTAGGGCCTCATGTAGTGACACAGGTCCATAATCCCAAAGTCTGAGTATCTGAAGAAGGAGGATTACAGGTTTGGGGGCTAGCCTTAGTTACACAGTGAGACTGCCTCAAAAATGGATGAATAAAAACTTGATAATGCAATAAAACTCTAACGTTATCACTAGCACATTACAGTGGGAATGGTCAGACTCCTCCCCATGTCTCTCAACTTCTCAATCCATTCATCATCTTGCTTATATTTTCAGCCACCATGACCTTCATTCTAATTCCTTCTGTCTCTCTTTTTTTTAAAGTTCTTTATCTGATTCTTCCTAATTGGATATTTATGCTAGTTTAAAAATCTAATCTTTTAAAATAATTTTTCCTTTATTTTTGATGTTATAACTACATTATCTTTTACTTCCCTTTTTATAGCCATCCTAGCTGTCATTCAAATTTACGGCCCCTTTTTCTCATTAATTGCTGCTACACACACACACACACACACGTGTGTGTGTATATATATATATATATATATACATATACATATGCATGTGCATGTACATATACATATACATATATACATACATACACACATATATGTACAAACATATATATCTCTTAGTATAGCCTGCTCAGTGCATATAATATACATATATTTTCAGGGCTATCCATTTGGTATTGGATAGTCATCTCAGAGGAAAACTTTAATCTAAAATCTGATGGAGATAGAGACATGGCTCTGTGCTTGGTAAGCACTTATGAAAAAAAGAAAGGAAAGGAAAGGAAAGGAAAGGAAAGGAAAGGAAAGGAAAGGAAAGGAAAGGAAAGGAAAAAAAAAACCAGAAGGGGCTACTGGTGCCTACCTACTCCTTCAATGCTTGGCTGGAATGGAGATTCAGGGTAGCATGGATACAGGAGGATTGCTTGCTAGCTTCCAACCTAGTTCCAGGTTCAGTGAAAGACTTGTCTCAAGGGACTAAGAAACACCACACACACACACACACACACACACACACACACACACACACACCAGAGAGTACTCATTGTGTGCTGGGTAAAGTTGAGCCCCCAAATAATGACTGGAGTTTAATGACATAAACAAATTGTCAGGCTGCTCAGATAAATCATAACTTACAGGGCTAGGGATGTAGCATTTGCTTGTCATACATGAAGTTCTGGGTTCAGTTACCCAGCATTGAAAATAAAACACAAAATGCTAAAGCTATCGGGCTGATATCAGAGTCAAGAGGTAGGGTAAAGTGAACACTGGACTTGGTGGCGCTCACCTTTAATAACAGCACTCTGGAGGCAGGGGCACACAGATCTCTGAGTTTAAGGCCAGCCTGGTCTACAGAGTAAGTTCCAGGATACCCAGAGCTACACAGAGAAAGCCATCTGGGAAAAACAAACTATAAACAAAACTGAAAGAAAAGAAAAAGGAAGCAACAGTACAATTGTAGTTTTAATAATCAGGCTGGGAAGTTCAGTTGATAAAAAGCTTTCTATGCAAATATAAAAATAAGAATTCAATCCACAGAACCAACACTTTTTTTTTTTGGTTGCACCAATGGGCGATTTCTTTTTTTTTTATTATTTTATTTTTTTATTTATTTTTTTATTTTTTATATTTTGATTTACATTCAAAATCATTTCCCCTTTCCCATTTCCTCCCTCCCCAAAAGTCCCATAAGCCCCCTTCCCTCCCTCTTTTCCCCATTCAACCCCCTCTCGTTACTCTGTCCTGGTGTTCCCCTACATCCAGTCTTTCCAGGACCAGGGGTCTCTCCTTCCATCTTCTTGGAAATCTATTGATATGCGAATTATATCTAGGGTATTCCAAGATTATGGGTTAATATCCCGTTATCAGTGACTGCATACCATGTGTGTTCTTTTTGTGATTGGGTTACCTCACTAAGGATGATATTTTCAAGTTCTGACCATTTGCCTAGGAATTTCGTGAATTCATTGTTTTTAATTGCAGAGTAGTATTCCATTGTGAAAATATACCACATCTTCTGAATCCATTCCTCCGTTGAGGGACATCTGGGTTCTTTCCAGATTCTGGCTATTATAAATAAGGCTGCTATGAACATAGTGGAGCATGTGTCCTTATTGCATGCAGGTAAAGCCTCTGGGTATATGCCCAGGAGTGGTATAGCCGGATCCTCCGGGAGTGTCATGCCCAGTTTTCTGAAGAACCGCCAGACTGCTTTCCAGAGTGGTTGTACCAGCTTGCAATCCCACCAGCAGTGGAGGAGTGTTCCTCTTTCTCCACATCCTCGCCAACAACTGCTGTCTCCTGTGTTTTTGATCTTAGCCATTCTGACTGGTGTGAGATGGAATCAACAAAAGGAGGTCAAAGGGAACCAACACTTCTTAAAAAGAAAAGAAAAGCTCAAGTCTGTTGTTGTATACCTCTAATCCCAGCACTGGGGAGGCAGAGACAGGTAGATCCCTGGTAGGGGTTGAGTAGTGGGGGCTTGGCAGACAATTAGCCAAGGCTTCCTCTCAGTGAGCCCCAGGTTAACCCTGTCTCAATACCAGAACAAGGCAGATGGCTCCTAAGGAAGAACCCTTGAGATTATCCTTGGGATAGAAGACATATATGAATTCACATGCAAGTGCACTCCCCCACACATGCACCTGCATATACATGAACATACATACATATATATGCTCATGCATGAACACAAGTAAACATGAACAAACATATAAGAAAAAATTCTACAATCTAGGGGTAATTTGAGCCAAGCACCTTACCTACATGCAGGCAATACATCCTTCAAGGACAGAGGCTACAAAGCTGGAGAACTTTAAAAGAGAAGTTATTCCAGGTGTTTTCTCCCCTAGAATTGTGCATGTTATTGATTAAAAGATGAACTTCCTCAAGTCAAACACAACTGGAGAAGCTTGAATAAAAACATAGGAGACATTATATCTACATAATTTTCCATGATAATCTTCAATTTTAACATGTTTTTCTATATATTTCTACAATTTTACCAGAAATATTTTCCACATAAATCTTCAATTCTATCATAAAATGTTTCTACTTCCTTTTTCAGTTAATTTAGCAATGTTTTTTATGTCTACCATTTTACTCTTTAATTTTCCATGAAAATTGTCAATTTTAACGTGTTTTTCTATATATCTCTTTAATTTTATCAGAAATATTTTCCATGTAAATCTTCAATTTTATCATAAAATGTTTTTACTTCCTTTTCTGATAATTAAAAAAATAAGGTAGGAGATATGTGAGGCTATCTATCCTTAGAAGAGGCATGTTTGGGGGGATATGGGAAGGGAAAGGAGCCCCTCACCCAAAATCTGGTTGTTACCTCTTGGTCACTAAGAAACAAGAATGTTGGCACAATTAACATTTGCTAGGAGGATTGCTGATGGAGATAATATTCCTGTCCTCAAATGGATGTAGGGGAATGCCAGGACAGAGAATCTAGAGGGGGTTAAATGGAGAAAAGAGGGAGGGAAGGGGGCTTATGGGACTTTTGGGGAGGGAAGAAACGGGAAAGGGGAAATGATTTGGAATGTAAATAAAAAAAACTTAGAAAATAAAAAAAAAATGAAGTTAGGGGCTGCAGAGACAGGGATGTGTTGCTGACAGTATTCTGCTGTTTCTGCAGCAGGTGGGACAGAGGGCCTTCCCCAGGAGGTTTGCTTAGGTTTCTTTTGTCTTGGATTCCCCGCCCCCCCCCCCAACATACATTTATATCTTAATCCTTCCAGCCAGGGTCTCACAGCTGTTGGAGGGGCATGACCTGATTTCTTCAGATCTGACTTCTTAGAGTGATCAGTGTCTTTAAGAGACAGGCTTTTAATCTAAAAATTACTGTAACGAAATATAATTGTGGCAAATGCAGGGATTAGGGGGACCTGGCAGGCTCATACCAAGGTGTCTCCCTGAGAAATCATGCCATGTGACAAATCTGAGTTAAGGGAAGTTCTATTGTAGGGGAAGGGAGGGGAGCCAGGACCTGGAAAAGGGGTAGAGGTAGAGAAGAGGGGCAAAAGGGATAGAAAGAGAGAGGCAGGCTAGGAACATATGGGAACAGAGAGAGAGAGAAAGAAAGAAAGGGGAAAAGAGAGAAGTGGACAGGGGAAGGGAGAGAGAGATTCAGGCAGGGGTGGAGAGAAGAAGGGGGTTGGGGTAGTGAGCAGTCTTCTTTACAAAAGGCCACACCTGCCTCACACCAAGCAGGCAATGGCCAGATGATGACACAAGCTATTGCTAGGTTGCTGTTGGGAGGAATTGTCTGTAAACCAACATTGCTCCCTTTCTGTTTAGTTAAAAAACGAACTAGAAGGGGTCAGGGTGGGGGCAGGAGTGAGGTTGTTGTGTTCTTTAAACTACTTCCTGCTGACTTTGGTGTGATGTTCTATCTTTGGGGGATGTTGGTCAAGTCCTGGGAAAGCTGGCTGTTTTATTGATGTCCGGAGTCTTTGGGACCATCTGCAGCTAGGAAAGTGCAGGCCCAATAGAAGTGTCTGTGAGGGTAGACCAGAACACTGATGAGTTGTTTCTCTGAAACTGTCCTGGATGCAGATTTTGAGTAAATACCTAGACTTGGCAGGATGCTGAAACATATATGTGTATTGAAGGCAGAAAATAAAATTAAATAGGTTTGGAAAATTTTTTTTCCTAGGCATACATTTAAAACCTTTAGCCCCATGGTCTTGGTAGTTGAGGGAGGGGAGTACCAAAACCAGGGAACAGGTAGGAATCTCATCCTCTGAAATAGGAAACAGGTAGGGGGAGAGTTGGGCTATTGTTTGTCAGGGGTACTTACTGGGATGGGGTCTACTTGACCCATGAGAGACAGATCTGAGTGGGCTTCCTGAAGCTTACAAGAATTTTTTTTGGGGGGGGTATAGAGTGGAGTTTATTCAGAGCAGAAAATGGGAGTTAATGGGGTAGTGGAGGCAGAGAAAGGCAGAGAGAGTAGAGAGGTAGAGAAGTAGAGGCCGGCCATGACCATGTGCAGAGGGGGAAGGGGAGGAGAGCCCAAGAGGGGCAGAGGGAGGCTGAGAGGAGCAAGAGAGCAAGAGCAGGAGGAATACGAGCTACAAGAATCGTTTTAAGTTTACAGAAAGGGATCGATTTTAGACTTGTTAAACTGTAGTCTGTGTTGAAATCTATATTGTAGAAAAAAATAGTAAATACCATATTTGTGTCATAGTAGAGGCTCGGTAAACAAATTTTGTTTTGTTAAAAGTGTGAGCACTCCTTAAGGCTAGCTCAGAGAAGACAGAAACCTTCCGTGGAGCAGAAGTAGCAAGAGGAGCTTTTTCCCTTCATCCAGAAGTCTGAATATACATAAATTCAGCATATCGAGAAACACTTTTAATTCTATATTTAAAAGACAACCAAAGGAAACTTAAAATCACAAGCTTGTGACTATGATAGTTGATCTTATAGTGGAAGGTTTTCCTAGAGTTAGGCTAATAATTTATCAGCACTTCATTGATCAGTGTTAGTACTCTGAACTTTTGGAGTCCTAATATAATAGTGGCATAGCAAGAGGGAGAAATCTGAAGCATCTTTTGTTCTTTTATGTACCTTAAATAACTTTCCTATCACCATCCAAGTTTTCCATGTCCTACAGCATTCATACTTTGCATCGTTCAACCTCAAAACACCTTCCTAGACCTTAAAATATTTCCTTAGATCCTAACTTACGCTTTCATCCTCACAACTCACATAAACTTTACATTTTTTTCCATTCAATTATTTACCATGAGATACAGGTGGTTGATCATTGGGAGCAGTCACTGCAAAGAAAGTTCTATAGGTAAAGGAATAGCAAAAAGCTTCATCTGAAACCTGCTTATTTTTAAATGTGAAACCTGTAAGCAGGGCAAACCTGTTATCTTTATATTAAGAGACCTGGAAGTTTTAATTAGGTACGGAATTGACTAATAAGCTAACACTGTGGTGGATTGCCCTTGGGGTAAGGAGTTAGTTACCAGTTGTTCTCTAGCTGTCAAGTTATAGTTTTGTAGCCATCAACGTGGTCAGGGACCTGAGAAGAATAAATTATAATCTAGATGCCATATATTAATTAAAGTGACAGAGGTCAGTCTATAGTCCACTACTTAAACAGTTCTTTCAGGTTACCGTTGTCTCCATTGCATTGTGGGAAGAGTCAGTCTGGCCATCAGGCCCAGAAGATGAGACGCTTATTTCTGTGAAGGTGAAACATGGGAGAGATTGTTGTGGGAAATATGAAAAATGAACCTGCCAACTCTCCATGCTCCTGCTTCTCTCAAACCAATTGATAATGATACAGCTTTATCCCAATTATTCTAATCTTATGATATCATAACTACCTGTGGCTGGGTGAAACCATGCTGGTTCATGTCCCCTTCCATGTTCTTTTCTCCCTCTTCTCTCCCTGTGACGCTCTCTCCTACCTGCAACTCTTAGCTCCACCTCACTTTCCTCTGTCCAATCACAGGCCTCCTGCTGCCCTAATGTGATTGGACAGGGAAAATCCTGCAACAAGACATGACCTCATCTTGTCTTAGGCAATAGAAGATACTCAACTCTCCAGGTGTCTTCTGTTTGTCCAAAGGTCAGGCCTAGCCCTGTCAGCTAGTAAAGCGTTGTTTGGGGCCCTCTCACTCAGTGGTTGGCATACCACTATCCAGGTAAATACTTTTGTTGATGTCCCCATATCTTCTTGGAGACCTTGGTCTGATCACCGTTAGGATTTGGGACTGTCATAGTAAGTTTAAACATTTAATGCCATATTCAGTAGATCTCTGACAGGATTGAGAGATAGTACCTACTGAACATGTCTGAGTTAACAAATCTATGTCTGTTTCTAGTTATCTGGTTATCTGCTCTAAACTGTACCTAGCAAACCTAAAACAGGAGGCTACGTAAAGCTTAATATTGTAATTAACGGCATCAATTCTTAGCAAGACTTAAAATATATTTTTGAGCACATTAAAGGATATGATCATTTATAAGGTTACTGACTAGCAGCTTGCATTTCCTAAATTAAGTAGCTTTTATGAGACTTTGGGTTTGGGTCTTAAAAACCATGAATCTTAACTGAAGCTCTTCTAGTATCGAAATAAAACTTTTTAATCTATAAACATAGTCCATAAATCGACTGGGAACTTTTTCACACACACACACACACGCACATATGGTGTATCATTATAAAATTCTATAGCTTATAAAAATCTAAGGCTGCATTATTTTTTTTAATTTTATTTTATTTTCTAAGTTTTTTTTTATTTACATTCAAAATCATTTCCCCTTTCCCATTTCCTCCCTCCCTGAAAGTCCCATAAGCCCCCTTCCCTCCCTCTTTTCCCCATTCAACCCCCTCTAGATTCTCTGTCCTGGCGTTCCCCTACATCCAGTCTTTCCAGGACCAGGGGTCTCTCCTTCCATCTTCTTGGAAATCTATTGATATGCGAATTGTGTCTAGGGTATTCCGAGATTCTGGGTTAATATCCACTTATCAGTGACTGCATACCATGTGTGTTCTTTTTGTGATTGGGTTACCTCACTAAGGATGATATTTTCAAGTTCTGACCATTTGCCTAGGAATTTAGTGAATTCATTGTTTTTAATTGCAGAGTAGTATTCCATTGTGTAAATATACCACATCTTCTGAATCCATTCCTCCATTGAGGGACATCTGGGTTATTTCCAGCTTCTGGCTATTATAAATAAGGCTGCTATGAACATAGTGGAGCATGTGTCCTTATTGCATGCAGGTAAAGCCTCTGGGTATATGCCCAGGAGTGGTATAGCTGGATCCTCCGGGAGTGTCATGCCCAGTATTCTGAGGAACCACCAGACTGCTTTCCAGAGTGGTTGTATCAGCTTGCAATCCCACCAGCAGTGGAGGAGTGTTCCTCTTTCTCCACATCCTCGCCAACAACTGCTGTCTCCTGTGTTTTTGATCTTAGCCATTCTGACTGGTGTGAGATGGGATCTCAGGATTGTTTTGATTTGCATTTCCCTAATGACTAAGGATGATGAACATCTCTTTAGGCGCTTCTCAGCCATTAGATATTCTTCAGGTAAGAACTCTTTGTTGAGCTCTGTACCCCATTTTTTAATAGGGTTACTTGCCTCTCTGGAGTTTAACTTCTTGAGTTCTTTGTATATATTGGATATTAGCCCTCTGTCGGATGTAGGGTTGGTAAAGATCATTTCCCAGTTAGTTGGTTGCCACTTTGTCTTTTTGACAGTGTCTTTTGCCTTGCAAAAACTTTGTAATTTAATGAGGTCCCATTTGTCAATTCTTGATCTTAGAGCATAAGCTATTGGAGTTCTATTCAGGAAATTCTCCCCTGTGCCCATATGTTCAAGGTTCTTCCCTAGTTTCCTTTCTATTAGCTTCAGTGTGTCTGGTTTTTTGTGGAGGTCCTTGATCCACTTGGAATTGATCTTAGTGCAAGGAGATAAGAATGGGTCAATTTGCATTCTTCTGCATGTTGACCTCCAGTTGAGCCAGCACCATTTGTTAAAAAGACTATCTTTTTTCCACTGGATAGTTTTAGCTCCTTTGTCAAAGATCAAGTGACCATAGGAGTGTGGATTCATTTCTGGGTCTTCAATTCTGTTCCATTGATCTACATGCCTGTCACTGTACCAATACCATGCAGTTTTTAACACTATTGCTCTGTAGTACAGCTTGAGGTCCGGGATACTGATTCCCGCAGAGGTTCTATTACTCTTGAGAATAGTTTTAGCTATCCTGGGTTTTCTGTTATTCCAGATGAATTTTTGAATTGCTCTTTCTAATTCTATGAAGAATTGAGTTGGGATTTTGATGGGGATTTCATTGAATCTGTATATTGCTTTTGGCAAGATGGTCATTTTTACTATATTAATCCTGCCAATCCATGAGCATGGCAGATTTTTCCATCTTCTGAGGTCTTCTTCAATTTCTTTCTTCAGAGACTTTAAGTTCTTGTCATACAGATCTTTCACTTGTTTGGTTAGAGTCACACCAAGATACTTTATATGGTTTGTGGCTATCGTGAAGGGTATCATTTCTCTTACTTCTTTCTCAGTCTGCTTATCCTTTGAGTATAGGAAGGCTACTGACTAGCTTGAGTTGATTTTATATCCGGCCACTTTGCTGAAGTTGTTTATCAGCTGTAGGAGTTCTCTGGTGGAGTTCTTTTTGTCGCTTAAATATACTATCATATCGTCTGCAAATAGTGATAGTTTGACTTCTTCCTTTCCAATTTGTATCCCTTTGACCTCTTTTTGTTGTCTAATTGCTCTAGCTAGAACTTCAAGTACTATATTGAAAAGATATGGAGAGAGAGGGCAGCCTTGTCTAGTCCCTGATTTTAGTGGGATTGCTTCAAGTTTCTCTCCATTTAGATTGATGCTGGCTACTGGTTTGCTGTGAATTGCTTTTACTATGTTTAGATATGGGCCTCGAATTCCTGATCTTTCCAAGACCTTTAGCATGAAAGGATGCTGAATTTTGTCAAATGCTTTCTCAGCATCTAATGAGATGACCATGTGGTTTTTTTCTTTGAGATTGTTTATGTAGTGCATTACATTGTTGGATTTCCTTATATTGAACCATCCCTGCATCCCTGGAATGAAGCCTACTTGATCGTAGTGAATGATCGTTTTGATGTGTTCTTGGATTCGGTTGGCAAGAATTTTATTGAGTATTTTTGCATCGATATTCATAAGAGAGATTGGCCTGAGATTCTCTTTCTTTGTCGGATCTTTGTGTGCTTTTGGTATTAGTGTAATTGTGGCTTCATAGAACGAGTTGAGTAGTGTTCCTTCTGTTTCTATTTTGTGGAACAGTTTGAAGAGTATTGGTGTTAGGTCTTCTTTGAAGGTCTGATAGAATTCTGCACTAAAACCATCTGGACCTGTGCTTTTTTTGGTTGGAAGACTTCCAATGACAACTTCTATTTCTTCAGGGGTTATAGGATGGTTTAGATGGTCTATTTGATCCTGATTTAATTTTGGTATTTGGTATCTGTCAAGGAAATTGTCCATTTCCTCGAGATTTTCTAGTTGTGTTGAATACAGGTTTTTGTAATAGGGTCTGATGATTTTTTGAATTTCCTCAGTTTCTGTTGTTATCTCTCCCTTTTCGTTTCTGATTTTATTAATTTGGATACTGTCTCTGTGCCCTCTGGTTAGTCTTGCTAAGGGCTTATCTATCTTGTTGATTTTCTCAAAGAATCAACTCCTCGTTTTGTTGATTCTTTGTACGGTTTTATTTGTTTCTACTTGATTGATTTCAGCCCTGAGTTTGATGATTTCCTGCCTTCTACTCCTCTTTGGTTTATTTGCTTCTTTTTGTTCCAGGGCTTTCAGGTGTGCCATTAAGCTGTTAGTGTATGCTGTCTCCCGTTTCTTTTTGGCGGCACTCAGGGCTATGAATTTTCCTCTTAGCACTGCTTTCATTGTGTCCCACAAATTAGAGTATGTTGTGCCTTCATTTTCATTAACTTTCAAAAAGTCTTTGATTTCTTTCTTTATTTCCACCTTGACCAAGTTATCATTGAGTAGAGCATTGTTCAGCCTCCATGTGTATGTGGGTTTTCTGTTGTTTTTGTTGCCATTGAAGACCACCCTTATTCCATAGTGATCTGATAGGTGACATGGGATTAGTTCGATATTCTTATATCTGTTGAGGTCTGATTTGTGACCAATTATATGGTCAATTTTGGAGAAGGTACCATGAGGTGCTGAGAAGAAGGTGTATTCTTTAGCTCTAGGATGAAATGTTCTATATATATCTGTTAGTTCCATTTGGTCCAAGGCTTCAATTAGATTCACTGTGTCCCTGTTTAGTTTCTGCTTTCCTGAACGATCCATTTCAGAGAGCGGGGTGTTGAAGTCACCCACTATTATTGTGTGAGATGCGATGTGTGCTTTGAGCTTTAGTAAAGTTTCTTTTATGAATGAGGGCGCCTTTGCATTTGGAGCATAGATATTCAGAATTGAGAGTTCTTGTTGGTGGATTTTTTCCCTTGATCAGTATGTAGTGTCCTTCTGTGTCTTTTTTGATGACTTTAGGTTGAAAATCAATTTTATCTGATATTAGGATGGCTACTCCGGCTGGTTTCCTGGGACCATTTGCTTGTAAGATTGTTTTCCAGCCTTTTACTCTGAGGTAGTGTTTGTCTTTGAGACTGAGGTGCGTTTCCTGCATGCAGCAAAATTCTGGGTCCTGTTAACATATCCAGGCTGTTAGTCTATGTCTTTTTATTGGGGAATTGAGACCATTGATATTAAGAGAGATTAAGGCATAGTGATTATTGCCATCTGCCATTCTTGATGCTATCTTTATGTTTGCGTGGTTATCTACTTTTGGGTTTGAAGCAAGAAGGTTACTATCTCATTTTTTCCAGGGTGTTGTTTCTCTCCCTGTATTGGTGGTTTCCACCTATTATCCTTTGCAGGGCTGGGTTTGTGGAAAGATATTGTGAAAATTTGGTTTTATCATGGAATATCTTGGTCTCTCCATCTATGGTGATTGAGAGTTTTGCTGGGTATAGTAGTCTAGGCTGGCATTTGTGCTCTCTTAGTGTCTGCATGAGATCTGCCCAGGATCTTCTGGCTTTCATAGTCTCTGATGAGAAGTCTGATGTGATTCGGATAGGTCTTCCTTTGTATGTTACTTGGCCCTTTTCTCTTACTGCTTTTAATATTCTTTCTTTGTTTAGTACATTTGGTGTTTTGATTATTATGTGACGGGAAGTATTTCTGTTCTGGTCCAGTCTGTTTGGAGTTCTGTAGGCTTCTTGTACGTTCATCGGCATCTCTCTCTTTTGGTTAGGGAAGTTTTCCTCCATAATTTTGTTGAAGATGTTTACTGGCCCTTTAAGTTGCAAATCTTCACTCTCATCTATACCTATAATCCTTAGGTTTGGTCTTCTCATTGTGTCCTGGATTTCCTGGATGTTTTGGGTTACACGTTTTTTGCATTTTGCATTTTCTTTGACTGTTGAGTCGATGCTTTCTCTGGTATCTTCAGCACCTGAGATTCTTTCTTCCATCTCTTGTATTCTATTGTTGATGTTTGCATCTATGACTCCTGATTTCTTCCCAAGGTTTTCTATCTCCAAAGTTGTCTCCCTTTGTGATTTCTTAGTTGTTTCTACTTCTTTTTTTAGATCCTGGATGGGTTTGCTGAGATCCTTCACTTGTTTGTTTGTATTTTCCTGTATTTCTTTAAGGTATTTCTTTAAGGTATTTCTTTAAGGTATTTTTGCATTACCTCTTTCAGGATTTCTGCCTGTTGACCCAAGTTCTCCTGCATTTCTCTAAGCGATTTTTGTGTTTCCTCCTCATGGCATTCCATCTGTTGATCCATCGTCTCCTGCATTTCTTTAAGCAGTTCTCGTGTTTCCTTTGTAAGGGCATCTATCCGTTGATTCATTTCTTTAAGCAATTTTTGTGTTGCCTCCCTATGGGCATCCGTCTGTTGTCCCATATTCTTCTGCATTTCTTTATGCAATTTTTGTGATTCCTTTGAAAGTGCATCTACCCGTTGATTCATTTCTTTAAGTGATTTTTGTGTTGTCTCCTTGTGGGCCTCCATCTTTTGATCCATGTTCTCCTGCATTTCTCTAAGCGATTTTTGTGTTTCCTTTGTAAGGGATTCTAACCCTTGATTCATGGTCTCCTGTAATTCTTTATTAGATTTACTTGTGTCCTTCTTGTGATCCTCTAATAGCATCATGAGAAGTGATTTTAATTCCAGATCTTGTCTTTTGGGTGTGGTGGGCTGTCCAGGACTTGCTGCTGTTGGAGAGTTGGGTTCGGATGGTGCCATATTACTTTGATTTCTGTTAGTAACGTTCCTATGTTTGCCTTTTGCCATCTGGTTACCTCTGGTGTTAGTTGGTCCTGCTGTCACTGGCTGTTGGTTGGACCTCCTGTGAGCCTGCAAAGCTATTTCTGGCCCCCCTGGATTATTGGGATTCCCCTGGCACCGATTTCTGGGGCCTGCCCTGCTCCTGAGTGACTTTGGAACCCTGATGTGCCTTGCCCCAAGTGATGTTATATTGGGGAGTCCCTGCACATCCAAAGGCTCAGTGTAGTGGATTCCCGGAGCAGAGGTCGCCAAAGGGAGGCTGGTAGGCTCCTGCCCTGTCCAGGGGTGTGTGATCTCTCCGAGGGGGGGGGGCAGTGGGCGTCTCTCTGCAAGGCAGAAGTCCCACAGCAGAGCTGGCGTGTCGATTACTGCAGACCTGCCCAGCTCTTGGGAGCAGGGTACACACAAGCTGCCTGAGACCCAAGCGATATTATGCCTGTCTGTCTCTGAGCCTGTCGGTCCCAACTACCTGGCCACTGGAGCAAAGATGGCGGAGTGCACTCTGCACTCTCTCAGCAGCGCAGGTCACCCTGCAGAGGGGATGGCCCACAGCAGAGCTCGGCTGCATTATTTTTATAGCTTAACAAAAAGGCTAAACATAGCTTTATGGAAGTAATCTTTAACCTTTTTAATGTTGTAAACCTGTAAAGTAATATTAAAATAAGGAACCTTCTTTTTTTATTTTTTTATTAGATATATTCTTTATGTACATTTCAAATGATTTCCCCTTTCCTAGTCCCCCCCCGCCAAAGTCCCATAAGCCATCTCCCTTCCCCCTGTTCCCCAATCAACCCCCTCCTGCTTCCCTGTCCTGGTATTCTCCTACACTGCTGCATCAAGCCTTTCCAGGACCAGGGGCCTCTCCTCCCTTTGATGTCCAACAAGGCCATCCTCTACTGCCTATGCATCTGGAGCCATGGGTAATGCCATGTATACTATCTGGTTGATGTTTTTGTCCCTGGGAGCTCTGGGAGTACTGGATGACTCATATCGTTGTTCCTCCTATGGCACTGCAAACCCCTTCAGCTCTTTGGGTCCTTTCTCTAGCTCCCCCAATGGGGACCCTGTGCTCAGTTCAATGGCTGGCTGACAGTGTCCTCCTCTGTATTTGTCATGCACTAGCAGAGCCTCCCAGGTGACAGCTATATCTGGCTCCAGTCAGCAAGTACTTGTGGGCATTGATAATAGTGTCTGGGGTTTTGTAACTGTATATGGGATGGATCACTAGACACATGTTCCACTATGTTCATAGCAGCCCTATTTATAATAGCCAGAAACTGGAAAGAACCCAGATGGCCCTCAACGGAGGAATGGATACAGAAAATGTGGTATATTTTCTCAATGGAATACTACTCAGCTATTAAAAACAATGAATTCATGAAATTCTTAGGCAAATGGGTGGAACTGGAAAATATCATCCTAAGTAAGGTAACTCAATCACAAAAGAACACACATGGTATGCACTCACTGATAAATGAATATTAGCCCAGAAGCCTGGAATACCCAAGACACAATTCACATATCAAATGATGCCCAAGAGGAAGAAAGAACAAAGTATGAATGCTCTGGTCCTTCTTAGAAGAGGGAACAAAATACCTACAGAAAGAGGTACAAAATGTGGAGCTAAGACTAAGGGAAAGACCATACAGAGGAACTGTCTTAAGAGTAAAGACATAGAGCAATGCTGTAACCACTTACAGAGACAGGATAGGAACCATATTAAAATGTTATTTCAATTTAAAAGCACCTTTGGAGACCTGCTTCCCTGGTATTCTAATGTCATGGGTTACTACCCTTAAGCAAGATGGCGGTGAAGCTAATGACTTCCCATAACAGAGATGGCTGCCAGCCATTTGACTACCCTTAACCAAGGTGTCAGTGAAGCCATGGCTGACTTTATCCAGCCCTTAGCAAAGATGATGTCTAACCTTGTGTTGGTCACATCAGAGAATAGAATCATGTCACATGATTTAAGATTATCTGAGCACAAAATTTCAATAACTGATCCCAAATTATGAGTTTTAACAATATGTGACCATTTCTAAGTAAATAACCTTGTTTTTGACCCTGGACATTAAAAACATGCCTGAGTCTAACAAGGGTGAGCAGTTAACATGTTTTCAGAGTTACCAATAAGTTAAACAGCATAGAATAGCAGTAGAGGAGTATGAAACAGTTTCAAAATTATCCCTACTTAAATACTCTCTGAATCCCTATTATATTAGATCCAGTGGCCAGAAAACCAAGAGGGTAATTGAGATTCAGTGGCCGGCGACAAGAGAAAGAGACAGCATTCATTCATACAAGCATGCAGTGGCTATGTACTAGCAAAGACACAAGTAATTAGACACATATTCTAAATTAGCTTTTGTTAATCTGAATAGACCTTTATAATCTTTAAATTTCATCATCATATTAAAAACATTCTAAGTAAGGGTTGAATTGTATACATAGCATGTTTTAAAATATAACTCTGAATTTCTATCATCATCATCATATAAAAATCCATACCAACTTAAAACATGGGACTTGCTTCTTTTTTAGTATAAAAGGAGACATAATAACAAACAGTTAAGTAGAACTGAGAAGTTGTATAATTGTTGCTTCATACCATGTATGTATGTATGTATATATAATGTGAGTTGCATGCAAATTATATGGACATGTACAGAGTTAAACCCAAGTTACATACACATAGAGTTGAATTTGAGTTACTTACACATACACATACTTATAAAGAGCTGAATAAGGCCAAACATTAGTATAGATTATATAGACATTAACCTGTATCCAATGAGCAACATATAAATTCTTAGATGAGAGTTTACAGCATAACCTTAAGATATACATTTTTCCCTTAAGAGCAGAATGTAAAAAAAAAAAGAGAGAGATAAAAGTTTTTTAAGAGTCAGGAAGCAGAATTGTAAGTGAAGGGCAGAGTAAATATATATATTTGAGAACCATTTGTCTGTGGAGGTAAGAATCTGGAAATTCAGGCAGTACATAAATATGGTATTACAGTTTATGTGGAAGAAGAAATGGCCAGATATACAATTGTTCTCTGACTCATGGGCTATAGCCAATGGATTAGCTGGATGATCAGGGACTTGGAAAGATCATGATTGAAAAACTGGTGAGGAAGACATCTGGGGAAGAAGTATGTGGGTAGATCTCTCCAAATGGGTAACAGATGTGAAGATATTTGTATCGCTTGTAAATGTTCATCAAAAAGTGACTTCAGCCATGGAGGAGTCCAATAATCAAGTGAATAGGATGACCCATTCTGTGGATAGTCAGCCTCTCTCAAATGCCATTCCTGTCATTGCCCAATGAGCACATGAACAAAGTGAACATAGTGGCAGAGATGGGCGTTATTCTTGGGCTCAAAACCATGGACTTCCATTCACCAGGACTGACCTGGGTACAGCTGCTGCTGAATACCGAACTGCCAACATCAGACGCCAACACTGAGCCCCAGATATAGCACCATTCCTTGAGGTGACTAGCCAGCAACCTGGTGGCAGGTTGACTTCTTTGGACCAGTTCTTTTATGGAAAGGACATCATTTTGTTCTTACTGGAGTAGATACCTATTTTAGTTATGAATTTGCCTTTCATGTATTTAATGCTTCTACCAAAACCACCATCAATGGACTTAAAAATGTCTTAGCTACTATCATGGTATTCCACACAGTATTGCTTCTGACCAAGGAATTCATTTTACAGCTAGAGACATAAAACAGTGAGCCCATGATCATGGAATCCGCAGGCTTTTATTATGTTCCCCACCATCCTTAAACAGCTGGTCTGATAGAAAGATAAAATGGTCTTTTGAAGACACAATTATAGTGACAATTAGGTGGTAGTAGCATGGAGGGTCAACGCAGGACTCCACAGAAGACAATATATGCTTTGAATCAGCATCTGATAATATGGTACAGTTTCTCCCATAGGCAGGATTCATGGGTCCAGGAATCAATGGGTGGAAAAGGGAATAAATCCACTTAATATTACTCCTAGTGACCTGAAAGTTTTTGCTTCCTGTCCCCATAACCCTAAGTCTTGCTGACCTAGAAGTTTTGATTCCAGAGGGGGAAGTGCTACTGCCAGGAGCCACAACAAACATTCCATTGAACTGGTAACTTAGACTTCCCCCTGGTCTTTTTTTGGCTTCTAATACCTTTAAACCAGCAGGCTAAGAAAGGAATAACAGTGTTAGGAGGGGTGATAGATTCCGATTATCATGAGGAAATTGGATTGCCTTCCCACAGTGGAGGTAAGAAGGATTATATCTTGAGTGTAGGAAATCCCTTAGGGTGTCTCTTAGTGCTACCATGTCCTGTGATTAAAGTCAATGGGAAACTACAACAGTCTAACCCAAGCAGAATGACAAAGGGCGCAGACCCATCAGGAATGAAGGTATGGGTTATTCTTCTAGGAAAAGAGCCAAGACCTGCTAAGATGCTTGAAGAGGGTGGAGGAAATACAGAATGGGTAGTAGGGAAAAGTAGTTATAAATACCATCTAAGGCCATGTGACCAGATGCAGAAACAAGGATTATAAGTGACATGAGTGTTTCTGTATTATTTTGTTACTAAAAGGATGTTTCCCCAGGGCCATTGTCCTATTCTATGTTTATAATGCCTTTGTGGTTATGTGAGGGATAGTTATATTATGCTAGGCATATTTATGACCTAGTTATTGGTTTTATTTGAACACGAGATATGATTTATGTCAATTTGACAATGGGTGGATTTTGATAGCCTTTCCAACTTGTCAACTTGACTCTATCTGGAATGAACTACAAACCAGAAATGGAGGTCACATATGTGATTCAGATCTTGAGTCAAGAAAAGCTCAAGTCTAGACAAGGTAGTTAAAGCCTTTAATCCCAGGAGAAAGGGACAAGCAGATCTCTGAGTTCAAGGTCAGCCTGGGACAGAGCAAGTTACAAATAAAGAACAACTTAGGTCCAGGCATGATGGTGCATACCTTTAATTTGGACCATGCCTTCTGCTGGAGTTCTAAATAAGGACAATGGAAAAAGGAAGGCTTCCCTCTTCTCTTCCTACTTTCACTTACTTGCCAGCACATCTGTGGGAACCTACTTCTTCAGGATTCCAACTTATACAGAAAACCAGCTGAAACACCCAGCCTTGTAGGATTGAGCAACTACCAGATTCTGAGACTTTCCATTCACAGTTGCCCATTGTTGGGCTAGTTAGACTGCATACTGTAAGTCATTCCACCAATTTCCCTTATATATAGGGACATGCCATAAGTTCTGTGACTATAGAGAACCCTGATTAATACAGTCTCTCTACATGTCCACTTGTTTGCTTCTACCCATTCCCCAGGTCCTACCTCTTCCCCTTCTCTCAGTAACCTCCTTTCACACTAGGTCTGTTGAATGGTATAATTTTTCAGGGGCACACTTTGGCATGGGCTTGCCAAAGATACCCCCTTTCCTCATCATATTTCATAATACTTAGGGAAGCTAGGGAAGAATCAGAGATGACGTCTTTTCTAAACTTAGAATGGTTTCTAAACCAGCAATGGGATGGGTGGGTATCTCTGCCCTTAGAGCTCATGAAAATATCTGAATAGCAAATGTCTGGCTACTTTATTATTACACTTAAAAAATCATCCTTCTTGAAACGTTATGACTGCCAACACCTGGTTTCAAAATGTACACCAATATATTAGATTTCTGTGACCACTAAAAAGACATGAAAGGCAGAGTTGTCTGAACTTGTGCAGTGTTTACTGGCATATACACCCAGCATAAGGGCATAATTTGATTAGTGTGGGTGATTGAAAATGCCTGCAGAAAAGATAGCTGTGACTCATTATAGGAGTAGAAGTGATTGCAAGAGGTATCTATCTTCTTCCCTAGTCCCTCCATTCCTGAGTTGCCTTGCCTAGCTGCAAGAGAAACTGGAATGTGTAGTCTTTTAGCAAAATCCTATCATTCAAAACTAAGGGATATAGAAAAATGGGAAGCGAGGATGTAGATTTTTACTTAGCTATTTCCTTCTGGGGAGGGTATTTGTCTTAGACAGTGTAGTTCAGTGTCCACTGAAGAGGGCAGGAGTTCTGTGGTTACTTAAGATGAAATTTTAACTTGGTTGGCTGTGATGGATCATGTGATTGCTGTCCTGAACTCCAAAAGAGGCTTTTGTAAAGTTAAAATTTATGCAGATGACTTGATTTCAGAGTAAAACAGTAATTTCTGGATACCATAGTCATTGTTATAATACTGTGATGAGATACCATGACCAAGGGAATTCCTATAAAAGGTTGTATTTACTTTGGGACTTGCTTATTGTTTCAGAGGTTAGTTCATTATCATCATTGTAGGGAGCATGGTAGCATCCAGACAGACATGAGACTAGAGAAGTAGCTAAGCTTGCTATATACTGATCAACTACCATAGCAAACAAAAGAACACTATAGCCTTTGCTCAGTGACTTAATAACATGCGGGTTATAGGTAAGTGGGAGGGATGAATTTTGAAGGTTCAGAAGCAAACATAAGAGAGATTAATTCTCATCTCTGTGCTTTTCTATGTGTAGAAACTGGTACACAGATAATGAATGAATTTTAGAATGTGCCATTTACATTTTGAGGTTAATCAATAAGTGGTATCACAATCTCTGAGACTGTGTGCTGCAGGAAAGAGGAGCTTAGAAGAAGGCACATCATGGGAAATTTGCTTTCTATTTTCTGGAACTGAGTTTTACGTTTATGTACTCCAATAAGAAACTGCTGTGGAAATAGAGAATGTTTAAGGAGCTAGTTCATGTATCTCATTAATGAATTTACAAGTAAAATATCCCTATGCTGACAGAGAGGGTACATCTTCTCATTTCTCCTTCAACCTAAATGAAAACAGTACTATTTATGAGGTCTTCAATCTTTTCATGAAGATGTTACGCATGCATGCTTCTAAGAGGAATAAAATACAAATACATCTGGTGTTGTAGTCGGCTTTCTGTTGCAGTGATAAAACACTGACCAAAATCACCTTGCAGATGAGGAAAGGATTTCTTGGCTTGATCCAGAGAAACCAAGGCAGGCAGGAAACTAAAACAGGGACCTAGAGACAGGAACAGAGTCAGACACCATGGTGGAACACTGATGACTCGTTTGCTTCCATGCTCACATTCAACTATCTTTCTTAGACAACCCAGGATGATCTGTGTTAGGATAGGATGGTACTACGCACAATGTACTGGGCCCTTCTTCATCAATTAGCAATCCAGAAAATGCCCTACAAGCTGATAGGATGGAAGCAATGTCACAATTGTGATTCCTTCCTCCCAGGTATCTCTAATGTGTTCCGTGTTAAAAACAAAAGGTTACCCAGCACATCTGGTGTTCATGAAATGAATTAATATAGAAAATGTAAGCAAAGGGTAGTCAGGGTTAATAAAGATATTTTCAACCAGTACTCATTGTCTCACCTTAGAGGAAGAATAACGGTAATTTGAACTATATCCTCAGTTTTTGTTTGTATGAATTTTTAGAACTGTAAATGTATTTTGAAAAATCAGCAAAGCATTTTTAAGCTTCTAAAAATATACTTAATGCTTTTTTTAAAAGTTAAACAAAGTAATTGTCATAAAAACATCTACCAGTGAGCAGAAAAAAAATTATCTAGTCAGAAGCATCAAATGCAGACCACAGTAGAATTCAATGTTGGTAAGGAAATAAAACACAATTTTCAATATCTAGGCTGCTTCCCCCCATCCCCCAAGAGTAATTAGAAAACATTTACCAGCCACATAATTCAGAAAGCCCTCAGGAAAAGAGACATAGCTACAGTTTATTTGGTATTCTTTTTAAATCTTGCCTTGAAATAACATTCAGGCACCACTGTTAAACAGTTATACATACTTTTATAGATACTTTTTTTTTTTTTTAGTATTTGACTGTCTTTCTTTTTTGGTGATTTTTTTAATTGAATATTTGCTTTATTTACATTTCAAACGTTAACCTCTTTCCACATTACCCCACCGAAAACCCCTTATCCCATCCCTCCACCCCCTGTGCACCCCCTCCCCAATTTCCTAACCTGCATTCCCCTATTCTGGGGAATCGAGCCTTCATAAGACCAATGACCTCTCCTCTCACTGATGTCTGAAATGGTCACCTTCTGCTACATATGTAGCTGGAGCAGTGGGACCCTCCGTGTGTACTCTTTGGTTGGTGGTTTAGCCCCTGAGAGCTCTGGGGATAGTGGTTGGTACATATTATTGTTCCTTCTGTGGGGCTGCAAACCTCTTTAGCTCCTTGGGTCCTCTCTCTAGCTGCTCCATTGGGGACCCTATTCTCATTCTTTTGGTTGACTGTGAGCCATGGGTGTTTTGATCCACTTTCCAATAAGGATCAAAGTATCCACACTTTGGTCTTCCTTCATCTTGAGCTTCATGTAGTCTGTGAGTTGTATCTTGGGTATACCAAGCTTTTGGGTTAATATCCACTTATCAGCAAGTGCATACCATGTTGTGATTGGGTTACCTCACTTAGGATGATAGTTTCTAGCTCCATCCATTTGCCTAAGAATTTCATGATTTCATTGTTTTTAATAGCTGAATAGTACTCCATTGTGTAAATGTACCACTTTTTTTTTGTATCCTTTCCTTTGTTAAGGGACATCTGGGTTCTTTCCAGCATACTTTCAAAAATAATAGTTTCAGATTCAATGGGTCTGCCATAGAACAGCGCCCAAGAGCCAGATTTCTTTAGAGGAAGAAGCCCCACAAATCCTCAAGGCAAGTTCCCTTCCACGTTCATAAACCCAGTATCAAAGTGATGGTTCCAGTCCACTATTGTCCCTGAGGCTTCACATTCCCCTAGTGCATGGAGTTCAAGAGCATGCGTGCTCAGTGCCAGGGACTGCTTTTCACTTTCCCCTTTGCTCTGCTAACTTTTCTGTTCTCAACACCTATAAAGGAATCAAATCAACAGTGTGAACTGTCCATCAAGCCTGAGTAAACTCATGTTCCTGCTTACAAGAGGAACACAAATTTGTATTCCAGAAAGCCAGGAACATCAATGTCAACAGAAGTTAAAAAGAGATAGCACACACACACACACACACACACACACACACACACACACCTGCTCTTCCATTTTCTCCTCTATTGTTGGTGCTAGCTGGAGGCTAAAGTGTTAACAACAACAACAACAAAATCCTTTAGCATTTAATTTAGTAAGTAAAGACACAAAACAATGTGTTATTTATTAGAAGGGAATGCAGAAATTTCCTATTTTGTTCCAAAAGTTCCTCTTGGACTTTTTGCATTATTTCCCAAACCAAGTGAATGAAAGGCAAGTTCTCTCTTCCCTGAAGAGATGAAAACCAGTTGTGGATATTCAGTCCCCAAAGTGTCTCCAGGTTTTCTGCTGATTTCCACAGAGCCTTCTCATTGACAGAACAAAGCCATGTTGCTATGACAGCCATCCTGCTGTCCATTCTAAATAGGTCAGGATACTTGAATAAACAATTAATAAATGAGACCTCATGAAACTGAAAAGTTTCTGTAAGGCAAACAATGCCGTCAATAAGACAAAATGGCAACCTACAAACTGGGAAAAGATCTTTATCAACCCTACATCCGACAGAGTGCTAATATCCAAAATATATAAAGAACTCAAGGAGTGACACCAAAGAACCAAATAACCCAATTAAAAAAAAAAAGGGATACAAAGCTAAACAGAGAAATCTCTACAGAGGAATCTTTAATGGCAGAGGAGCCCTTAAGGAAATGTTCAGTGTCCTTAGTCATCAGGAAAGTGCAAATCAAAACGACCCTGAGATTTCACCTTACACCAATCCAAATGGCTAAGATAAAAAACTAGTGGCAACACATGCTGGCAAGCATGTGCAGAAAGGGGACTACGTCTCCATTTCCAGTGGGATTGCAGACTTGGACAACCACTCTGGAAATCAATCTTGCTTGCTTTCAGAAAATTCGAAATAGTTCGACTTCAAGACCCAGCTCTACCACTCCTGGGCATAGACCCAAAAGATGCTCCACCATGCCCAAGAGAACACTTGCTCCCTGTGTTTATAGCACCTTTATTCATAATAACCCAAAACTGAAAGCAACCCAAATGTCCTTCAGTCAAAGAATGGATAAAGAAGGTGTGGCTCATTTACAAAATGGAATATTATTCAGCTATTAAAATCAAGGACATCATGAAATTTACAGGCAAATGGGTGGAACTAAAAATTACCATCCTGAGTGAGATAACCTAAACCCAAAAGAACATGCATGCCACGTACCCACTTATAAGTGAATATTAGTCATAAAATACAGGGTACCAACACTACAATCCACAGACCCAAAAAAGCAAAATAACAAGGGGGAATTATGGGAAGATGCTTGACTCTCACTCAGAAGGGGAAATGGTTACTAGTTGATGGAGAGAGGGAACTGGATGGGAGATGAGATGGGGAGGGGAAATGTAGGAAATCAGGTATGAGGTGAACCAGAGGAAAGGGGGCCTAGAGAGTGAACAGAAATTGTTAGTGAGGGTTGGAGTATGCAGGCATCTCTAGGACATGCCAGAGACCTGGTATGGGGGAGGCTCCATTGAGTCTATGAGGGTGACTCTAGCTGAAACTTAGCAGTGGGGGATATGGAGTTGATGTGGCCACCTTCTATAGCCAGGCAGGACTCCCAGTGGTTGGATAAGGACATTAACCCACCCACAAAACCTTCAACCCAAATTTGTCCTGTCTACAATCAATGCAGGGACAAAGATAGAGACTGGGGGAATGGTCAAACAATGACTGGTCCAAATTGAGACCCATCCCATGGGCAAGAACTAATCCCTGATGCTATTAATGATACTCTGTTATACTTGAAGACAGGAGCCTACCATAACTGCCCTCTGAAAGGCTATACCCAGCACCCAATGGAAACAGATGCCAAACAGCCAAACATTCCACAGAGCTCACGGAGTCTTGTGGAAGAGTTGGGGGAAGGATTGAGACACTATAGGGGATAGAAACTCCCACAGGTAAACCAACAGAGTCAACTAACCTGTACTTCTGGAGACTCCCAGAAACTGCACCACCAACCAAAGAGCATACATGGGTTGTACCTATTACCCCTGAACATACATAGCAGATGTCTTCGTTCTTGACTCTGTTGTTTGCCTGTGGATCCTGTTCTCCTAACTGGCCTGCCTTGTTTGGTTCAGTGTGAGGGGATTTGCCTATTCCCGCAGTGACTTGATATACCAGAGTGGGTTGGTACCCGGGGGCGGGGGGGGGGGAACACCCCTTTCTCAGAGGAAAAGGGGAAAGATGGGTGGTCTGTGTGTGGGGGGGACTGGGAGCAGAGGGGACAGCAATTAGAATGTAAAGTGAATAAATTAATTAATGGAAAACAAAACCAAGAATTTTAAAAATTGAGGATTGTTAGCTTTTCTGTCGAAAATCTTGAAGAATTTTGTTGCACTTTATATACCAAGTACTGGATGTATTAGAGAATTAAAATCCCAAGCCAAAAAGTGCAACCTGAAACACAAGACACATTGAGTTACTGACTGGTATTTATGTGATATAGTAAATGACAGTGAGGTAGGAGCAGGCTTTATCACAGCTACCCTGTTGACAAAGTGCATACATGTTTCGAAAATGCATCTCCATGTTAGGTGTTCATTTACCTGCTACTATGGCAGTGCAAATGGTGTTTCCTATGTAGACAGTAGGGAAAAACAAATATATAAATGACGTATACCAGTATATCTGGGAGATCATGACTGATGCACACACCCTTCAGTTTTGTCAATTTGGGGATTTCTTTTCACTGTTAGTAGGCATGTCTTCCTTTTTTATTAACAAAATGAGGCAGATTAAAAAGTAAGCTGATGTCCAACAGCTGTTCTCAGACCCATAGGGTGAAGGCTCACTTGGATAAAACTGCATCTTTTAAGCTTTTCCTTGTGTAAGTAATTACCAAATGAAAGGTCACATCAATGCTTTAACACAGACCAAATATCAGCTTTGTATGTCAAAAGATTCTCTAATACCAATTACATGTTCTTTGAGAAGTACACTTGAAAATACAGAATGTCGAAAATGTTGGTACTTCTTGCCACCCCTGCTACTATCTACCTTGTCATTCCCAGATATCTTGAGTTCTGACTTTACAGATGCCCTGGCTCCCTGCCTCTCAGCCAGAGCCCATGCCTGCATTCCATCAGACGACAGTGACAAAACGATATTTGGGCAACGTAAATAGACCTTGTTGTCAGAGATCAAAAATTTCGTAATGAAATTCCAGATCACCAAAGGAAAACTATAAACATTTCACCATGGTCCAGAAGCCACTGTAATTTGACCTCTGCCTATATTTAACTGAATAGAAAGGAGAGCTACTGTGATGTCAAACAGAAGGTGGGCAGCACATTGCTGCTGCAAACTGAGGGTTCCATTTTGATTGTAATGTGAATCTATAAATATAGGAAAATGTATACATAGGTCAAAAAAAGTACAAAATTATTGTTTTTAAAAGGGAAGGATATTTTTCTGAGCACAGATCAAATTATTTAGCATATGTGTAACTAAAACACGTTGCATATGTTGGTTGAAGAAACAATGATTTTGGAAATGACTTATCTTTGCACAATTTCAATGTAAATTTTCTTGGTCAGGCAAAACTGAAAAAAAAACTTTAACTTTTATTAAAGTACTTGGGGTTGTCTTCAGGCCCTGTATGAACATTTTCCATAGGCATAGTATTACTAAAAGTAAAGAAGATTATCCTAGAAAACTATAAATCAAAATACTGAGAACTACGCGCTGAATGATAAAAATAAATACATATAAGAAGTCCCTAGAAACCCAACTTGTCCAGGGCTCACACTTTCTCAGAAATGTTGCTACTCAAGCCTATGAAAATATGACCATAATTTCCCTTTGAAATGTTTTGATAGATCAAAGAGTTATCACAGAAATCCCCAAACAACATTTCTAAGACAGGTTACTCTACACAGACAGACAACCAGCTCTTGTTGCTGAAGACAGTAACACTGACAATTTATTGACCACAGAGAAGTCGAGCTGGTGTCTACATAGAACATAGGGTAATGAAGAACTAATCAATTTCTCACCTACATTCCATTATTGACCTATTTGTATACAGCTGGCCTTTCTCTTTGTTTTTGTTTTTCAAGACAGGGTTTCTCTGTATAGCCCTGGCTGTCCTGGAACTCACTCTGTAGACCAGGCTGGCCTCCAACCGCCTGCCTCTGCCTCCCAAGTGCTGGGATTAAAGGCGTGCACCACCACTGCCTG
Source organism: Tokudaia tokunoshimensis (assembly GCA_036184795.1). NCBI lineage: Eukaryota > Metazoa > Chordata > Mammalia > Rodentia > Muridae > Tokudaia > Tokudaia tokunoshimensis. Next base: position 58,763,620 of record BTHU01000018.1, on the reverse strand, counting down.
TGGCCTTTCTCTTACATTCATGCTTTTCTATAACCTAAGGGTCCCTATGTCCTTTAATGTTACCCTACATTTAATTGCTGAAATGGGTGTTTCTAGTTTCTTTGGAGATTCGATTGTGTCACGTGATGCTTTTCTGGAAGCTGTCTTATGAGAGCATGTTTTGCTGAAGCAAACATGTGAGAGTATGTTTTGCTGAGAACAGATAATGTGCTGATTTTCTGGAAGCTGTCTGGTGAAAGGGCATGTGATATTTCACAGGAACGGATTCCTGAGAGAACTCGTGATGCTTGGAAAGAGTATAAGTACAACCTAACAGACAGTGGATGACTCTGGCATTGGCCTTCCTGGCTTTCTTCACTGGTCTTGGTGTGTCATGACTTCACAGACAGAAATGCACCAAAGAACTTTTAGTGTTGTTTTAGTTGCTTTTTTCCACTTCTGCAAACTTGCACCAATTGGTGGGCCCTTGGGTTTCTTCTGGATTGAGCCACTGCTAACCCATGTTTGGTGTGTTGCTAGTGAACTGGACTGCTAACAAGGATGATCAGAATTGCTCTCAAAGAACTATTTCCAAACAGGTCCGTAATGCCTGTTTCCTATTAACCTTTCTTTTCTCCTACCTCCAGTGGGTGGTGGGTTAAAAAAGGAGCTTAAAGCCTTTAAGAACCCTTATTAAAGTAGGTTTTGAAAAATGTACGCCTACAAATGATCTCTATTCCATTCACAATAACACCATGACTCCTGTAGAAGTTCCCATTTGTGCACATTTCTAAAGAATAAAATCATTGCCCTCTAAATATGGTAACCTCAACATAGTGTTGGCCACAATAACTTACAACTGTTAGCCTGGTAAGCCCCTCTACAGTCTTGATTCCACAGGCCACTACAGTTTCCCTCCCAGTATCATTAGGAAAAATAATTTGGGCTGTGTAAGTTGACCCTTTATGACATATCTTAGTACAATGTGATTACTCAGCATTTCAATTTTTTTTTTCTGTTCCACATATCATCCCCACTGTACATTGCTCTGGGACATTTCTTAACAATATCTTGAATCATTTTCTTAAAATGTCTGTGAATGTGATGCACAGTAATTATGTATAATTCTCCTGACTTAGCAGTCTATTTGAATACTTTAAGAAGACCTAATTTAGGATAATTTACATTTAGTGGATCCATTTTCACAGTGTGTAACATTTTTCATTCTAAATTCTCATGAACCAATTGTCTTGAGTTTCCTGGGGGTTTTTTTCACTGAGTGTTTCAATTCAGCTTAATTCCACTGTCAGCAAAGTGTGTGTGTGTATTATTATTTTTCTAATTTTTCCACACCATACTCTAGAACAAAACTCATAAAATGATGTATCAAAAGTGTATTTATAAGATTTGTCTATAAGATATAGTCTGAGTAATCCAACATGACTATTTTCACACAAGAGCATCTGAGAACCCAGTCCATGTTGGAAGGCTGAAGAAATTAGCCTCTGATATCAGGGAAGAATGGTGGTTTCAGCAGCAGCGATAGCACACGAACTGCTTCCAAAAAGGGCCTGGGTTTGGTTCTTAACACTCAACATGGCAGTTCACAAACATCTATAACTCCATTTCCAGGGAATCTATGACCTTCTGGTTTTCGTGAGTACCAGTCATAATCATGGTACGCATATGTACATGCAGGCAAGATATCCTTGCACTTAAAATTTTACAAAATCATTACTAAATGTATAATTGAAAGATTTCATGGATACATTGGTGCAAACTTTAGATTTCAAAGAAAGGTTTTAATTTTTCAAAGAAAAGTATGTTTTAAACAATAATATATACATATACATACATACATACATATTTATTCACAGTAAAACGTTAGTGTTGCCTTATACTTTTACATTTAGTATATAATTTAAACAAGGGGTAGAGATTAGTGAATTAGATTAGCAAAAGACACTTGTCACCAAGCCTGATGACCTAAATTCAATTTCTAGGACCCATGTAGAAGAAAGATCAAATCAGCCCCTGCGTGGCACATGCACACATTATTATTATATCATTATTATAAAATTTTTTACAAGGAAGCAATGATTTTTGTTTTCTTGAAAGTATATGTTGTTGCTAGTTTCTTGGAAAGAGATGCCTCAGAGACTTGACATAGTTGTGACTGAATAGCAGTCAACTAATTACCAAAATGTATGAAAGAGAGTCAAATGGGGCCTCCTAATAATGGGGGAGATGAAGTCCCAATTGGCCATCTCTTTTTACCAAATGAAGACTTTAGTAGTGAGACTGGGTTGCATACAATTGAATTGTTGGCTAAGTGGGGGTGGGGCATGGAAATCCCTAGATAACCCAGTTGCTAGGAAGACAATAGGTTGGTCTCATCAAAATGAGCACTGGTGTCTCATTACTCAGGACAATACTCACACAACTCTTTGAACATGGACAAGTTGAGCTGGTGCCTACATGGAACCTTCACCCCTAAATTTTAATGTGTTTGTTGTGGGAAGATACTCTGACGGCTCCCAAAGGAGAAATGTAAACATCAACCCAGACACAAAACATTTGACACACAATCTATCCTGCCTGCAAGAAATGGTAGGGCAATGGTGGCATAGAACTTGTGAGAGTAGCCAATCCATGTCTGATTTGACTTAAGGCCCACTCCATGAGAAAGAACCCATGACTAAGTGACCAAGAAGCAGACAGTTGATAGCCTAGGCACCTAAGGTAAAACCAAACACTAAAATATAGAATCCATGAAATGATTCCTAAAGATATTCTGCTGAACTCATACATCAGTGCCTTACTCTGTAATCTGAGTACCTTCCTTTGGCAACAGATGGGAACAGATATAGACTCACAGCCAGACATTACATGGAGAGAGAGTCTAGTACATCTCCATCAAATCTCTTCCCTGATAGCTCAGGGAATCTCATACAAGAGGAGTCAGAAAGAGTGTAAGAGTCAGTGGGGATGGAGCACACCAGAAGAACAAGACCCTCTAAATCAACAGGATCGATGCACATAGGAACTCACAGAGAAGGCTTTGATGGAAACATCCAGTTTAGAGGTGAATGTTCCAAGGTCTCTCATTCTCTGTGGGTTTTCAGCTGTGGTATTTGTTCCTATATGTTGTAGGAGGAAGCTTCTCTGATGATGGCTGAGAAAGACACTGATCGATAAGTATAGCTGAATATCATTAGGAGTCATTTTATTGCTGTGTTTCTTGTTTGTTTTGTTTCATTTTTTTATTGTATAGAAGCAGTAGTATTTGCTTTTACTTTTCTGTACCAAAGATGCTAGCACACAAGGGGGAAAGCTCTATGTAGGCCCCAACTCAATTTCTCCATGTGAAATCGGTTGTGTTGGTGTTGTCTTCAGCAATGGGGCCTTGTCATCAGTTTATGAAGAGCGACCTATATAGTCTTGACAACAGCCTGGGTTGTTTGTTTTCCCTTTGTCCAACAATTCAATTAAATGTAACCTAATCCATGGACAGAAAACATCATTCAGTGACAAGAAATGTCCAGTCAGGGTTCTGGATCCTTAAATTATTTAGAGTGCTTTCATACATGCATATATTTTAGGAAGCTTCTACGGTGTTAGAGGTTCTTTGTTTTGTATTTGCTATCCCTCAGATGGCCCTTCATTTTAGCTGTCTCTCTCCATATTCCTTCTTTTGTCCCTGTCTCACTCTGCTCCCTCTCTCCACTTGGTCCTCCCATTCCAACTCCTCATCCACAACTATCTATTCTATTTCCCTTTTCTAGGGGGATTTACGTGCCCTCCCCTCCCCCAGTTTCTATACCCAGAACCATAGAGGACTGCAGATGTTTTCAACCTGACTCCAGTATGTGAGGAGTTCTCCTCAGCCTTTGAACATGCACATTATCTGGCATATCCAGACGATGGTGCAGGTCTTGTTTCTCTTTGATTGAGAGGACCTCTTCACAAACTAATTCACCTCCAAATTCCCAAGTGTGGGAAGATTCTCTTCACTGGTCAACTCTTCTCTCCCACATGTTACCTCTGTGACTGGAGCCTGCTTTTCAGGTTCCTCCTTACCTGTTCTGATAATCTTACCTTCGGGCTCGAATGCTCGAGTTTCTCTAGACTTTGACATTATTATATGTTTGGTGCTATTTCAAGCTTGAGTACATAAATGAGAAAATAAGTAAGGGAGAATCATTGCCAGGGAGCAAGGAAATTCTGTTAGAGGGACCAGAGATAACACATTGTCCCAGATACATTGTAATGAAAAACCAACTCCAAGGCCCAACAAAGCCACTAATGATAATTCTCTGCAGGTAGTCTTCAAATTGACTTTAATGTGAATTTCTCAACTCTTCTAAGGCTAGATGTTTTGAAATGTTAAACATGAAAAAAGATTCAGGAAGAAAAGAAGTAATAGCAAAGGCCCCTAAGATCAACTTGTGAATTCTTCATAGCCTCTGCCACAAGCCAGATATAGCTGGTTCTGTTCTTTGGCAGTCCTATAGACACTGCACTCCACATAGTCATCAAATGTGTGTGTGTGTGTGTGTGTGTGTGTGTGTGTTGTGTGTGTAATGTATATGTATGTATATATAATGTATATATATATATATATATACATATATAATACACACACACATACACACACACACACACACATATATATATGTATATGTATATATATTGTGGCCAGGTATGATGGCATGTGCCTTTAATCCCAGTATGTGGGAGGCAGAGATAGACAGATCTCTGAGGTCAACATGAGTTTGAGGTCAGTTTATTCTATATAGCAAGTTACAGGACAGCCAGGGCTAAATAGTGAGACCACCTTTGAAAACAAAACAAATCAAAATAAATTATACACAAATATAAGGCAACAAAGGGGGCTTCTTTTTCCCACTTAAATAAACATTTATTGCAATAATGCAATACATTTTGGAAATGTAATAAAAGGCCCAAAAGAAACTGGTAAACAGTGAAACATCTGGGATAATTTTAACTTAATAAAATGCAAAATCTAGATAAACATTGAATATGGACTCCTAAAGGTCAAGCTACTGTGCCTCCTGGAAGATGCAGTCACAATAATTATGTGAGGATTTCAAAAGCCAGCCATCATAATGTCAGAATTATTTTCAGATGTTTTATTTTCTCCTCTAGCTTATCCTTAGCTTTTTTCTTTTCTTTTTACATCTCCAGGTCTACTTCTTCAACCACAACTGTGATCATGGTATCAACTCCTTGGTTCAAAAGCATCCTGTAGAACCTCATTGCTGTGAAATAATGTGGCAGCATCTCTGTATGGCACTCTAGATCTCCAAGCTCAGTTCTGAAGTTCCATGTCTAAATCTTACTTGTCGCTTATGTGGCCACTGTTTTACAAACTGGACCATTTTCTACCATCAATACCCTCCATCATTTGGTAGGAATGATGGATCACTCATCTTCCTAGTTGCTTTCTCCTTTCTACTCTCATACAGACATTCGTGTATTTATTACTTCTTGGTTGGCCTGTGTGCCTACATGAGCATATATGCATGATGTTTCTACAGTACTTGCTTTCTGAGATCATGGTTTACTATCTATATCCAGCATAACTCTGTACATTTTGTTAGAGCTCATAAATATGTATTGAAAATGAACAAATGGTTGCGTGCCCTAATAAAACTTAGCATTTTACCCACATATAGCTTTTGATCTCATAAAGTGTCTTCCAAATCCAGGTTATTTCTACCTATTGCTTGACAGGTTGAAGGAGCCAATCCCCTCTCTCAGCACATCTTGTGCCATCTGCAAATCCTCAGAGGGAAAAATTATACATTTTCTTGTTTACAATATGGTACTATTTCAAATCATTTGAACTGCCCCCAACTTTGTAGACTTTGGTGGTTCACTTTGTCAGAAAGTTACAAATAATGAGGATTTTAAAAATAGTTTCTATAATGTACTGTAATGAGAAAGTCATTTATACCCCAAATCTATCAAGAGTAAATACGCATTTTTGAAAGACAAATTAATTCTTAGAGACTAGCAGAGGTATATCTATAAAATTAAGAGTCTGCATGCCAATCTTTTATTTCTACAGACAGGTTTAAGTCCTTTATTTTCAGTTCTTCAAATCCTATTTATGATTTTTAAACATGTGTTCTGATTTGTGCTACTTGTGTATCGTGTATTGAGACAAAAACTACCTGTATACTGTTGTTGAAATGGAGGAAGAATGCCAGTTTCCATGAAGATTTCTTGTGTTTGTATTTGGAATAGGGAAGTTTTTTAAGGGGGACCTTAAGATACGAAAGTATAAAGTCAGTTCTAGAAAAGTATATGTTCTCCAAAAGCTGAAATACGACGTGCTGTGTGTCTATTAAACACGAGAACAGAGAGCTGGAATGTTAGGAGGAAGGTTCTTGGGGAACACAATATGTTTGTTTTTGTTTTTTTGAGACAGGGTTTCTCTGTATAGCCCTGGCTATCCTGGAACTCACTCTGTAGACCAGGCTGGTTTCGAACTCAGAAAATCACCTGCCTCTGCCTCCCAAGTGCTGGGATTAAAGGCATGCACCACCACTGCCTGGCTGGGGGGAACACAATATGATCTTGGAAGGGAAATCATCCCTGTAAGAGTAGCAGGTCTACAGGTTAATTCCAAAGACCCCACATCCACTTCTAGTCAAAAGGAGACTGCTGAGTCATCTTTGCTTCTTTCTGCATCCATTGTAATTATTTTCCTTCTTTTTCAGGACTTTGCGTGTGCCCTTCCCCCAGCCTTGAGTAGGCTAAATAGACCTTAAGTGCTGGCGACAGTTAGACCTTCCCAACCCACGACCCAAATGGAGTCTTCCACCTTGTCGCACCTGCAATTTCCTACAGGAGCATATGTTCATCAATAAAAAAAGTTAGAACAGGAACTCAAACAGGGCAGAAAGGTGGAGGCAGGAGCTGATGCAAAGGCCATGGAGGCACACTGCTTACTGGCTTGCTCAGCCTGCTTTCTTATAGATCTGACATTCCAGAAATAGCATTACCCACAAGGGGCTGGGCCATTCCCCATCAGTCACTAATTAAGAAAATGCCCTACAGTCGAATTTTACAGTCATTCTCTCCGTTGATATGACTCTAGCTTGTATCATGTTGACATAAAACTAGCTAGGAGAGTGATCAATGAGTGCTCATTAATGTTGATTTTCAACAGCTCCTTCTTATTCAGAGAAATTCAACTTGGCTCTGAGTTCCAGCCAAGGATGATTAATCTCTACTTAGTATATATATATATATATATATATATATATATATATATATATATATATATATATACTATAGAAGGGCTGAAAAATTATAAATTGTCAAATATAGTACAGGCAACAGTAAATCTTAAAGCAAAATTCCTATAATTATAGTTAAAAAAATCAGACAAAGTTTATGTTTACTTTCTTTTAAAGCAATTAAATAATCTACGTTTTCCATCACTATGTTGTAGATCCATAGGTGATAACTCTTTGACACTATAACTCTAGCTATCTTTGAATTAATATTCCTTTTTGAAGGAGTAAACTTTATCTGGTACTTGTTTAGAAAACAAAAAGGGCAGCAAAAACCCATCTTTTATCTCTCAGTTGTTGCTTTATAAATATATATACCCACATATATGTATATATATATTTCTAACTAATATATGTAATATATATGTGTGTATATACATGTATGTGTGTATGTTTACAAAAAATATATATATATGAAAAATAAAACTAAACTAAGTTACAATGGATTCCTGTGCTCTTCCCACTCCTGTCTGGGCTATCCTTAAATGTAACATGAATTTGTTTTCACACACTTGAAATCTTTCTCTATGTTAAGCAACTAGCTTTATTTCTGAACATTATTGCCTACAGAGTTAGTTAGCTTTGTGTAGCTGTGGCATAAAGGCCTTAAAAATTTAAATGAAGTGGAGGAAATGCTGATTTGGGCTTGTTGTTTCAGAGGTATTGTGCTGTAGGAGGTCCAGCCACTTATGAGCATGCACTTGGAGAGTATCTGGACATAAGGCTGTGTGACAAAGGAGACTGCTCATCTCAGAGAAGCCAGGAAGCAAGGGGAGAGCTGGACATCACACAGCCCCAGGAAATCCTCTCTCTGAACATTTCTGGTCTGGCGCCAAGCCAGTCCATTAGCATGTATGATTCTTTTTGGTTATCTACCTTTGCTGCCTTATCCTGTGAAATGATTCCTCTTTCCTTTTGGGAACCCAATTCTGTTTTGTTTGCATGAAGCTGATCCATCCTTATGAAATACAGGGAGTGAGAGTATAAATCTTGTCTAGCCAGAGTTCTCCCAGGCTTCTGGATATTGTGACTGGTTTAGGAATATGTTGTTAATCAAGACAGGCCAATAAGAATCTTTCTCAGAACATTTCCTGGGAGATGGGGGTGGGGTGGGGGAAGACTGTTTTATTGAGGTGGATGTGATTGTGGGATAAGAAATGAGCTGTGGTGAGCCATTTTTCCTATAATGCAACAGAACTCTGTTTAAGAAAGACAAAGTATTAATGTGGGATGCCCTTCATCTAACTTTGACCAAAATGTTGTTTTACTGGTTTGTTTGTTTGTTTGATGGATTGATTTTTCTGTACAGGAGCCAATATGTTTTCTTTTATGAAAGACGTTTTGAGTCACTTTTCTGCCATTACAATGGAGAGAATCCTGGTTCGTCAATCATTCACTAGATTGTGTGTTCCTGCTCCATCCATGTCTAGAACTTCCCATTACTTTCTTTGAAAATATGCATTCTGTCAGGTGAACTTCCCTAGATTACTAACTGCTCACTTGTGTCTCTTTTTGTGTTTTCATTTATAAAATTTTCTTGAGATTCATTTATAAAATACTTGTATTAACAGGGTAGTTGTGTCTAGAGCCTCACCTTGCTGTAAATGCTAGACTGTAAAGGATGGAAGCTATGTCTAAAGAGATAACAACATTTCCCATAGAGGAAAGTAACTGGAAACCTTGCTAAATTCCTGTTCTAACTTGATTGGAATTAGTCATGCTGTACTTAATGATGTTGGGCACCACTGAATGAAAGCTATGTCTGTGCGTCATTTGCCAGTACCCATGCCACTGACTCCCCAAGAACTCAGGCTGAAGCTGAATCCCCAGCTGTCAAGGAGACTCTTGTTTACAGGTAAAATTGCCTTGCCTTTCATTTTAGCTGAGGCTCTTGATAGTTATCAACAAAGACTCAAAGTCAGCGGTTCTCAACCTGTGGGTCTTGACCCTACTGGAGATTGAACAGGGTTCACCTAAGACCATATGTGTATAATATATTTACATTATGATTCATAGCAATAGCAAAATTACAATTATGAAGTAGCAATGAAAATAATTTTATGGTTAGGGGGGTCACCACAACATGAGGAACTGTATTAAAGGGTCACAGCATCAGGAAGGTTGAGATCACTGCTCTGGGTGATGTTGATTTGTTCTTTATTATTATTTTTTTATTGAAAATAGATTTTTTCAGTGCTTGGGATATAGCCCAGCAGTTGAGAGCACTGGACTGTTCTAGAAGACCTGGGTTCAATTCTCAGTACCCACATGACACCTCATAACCTCCTGTAACTCTAGTTCTGTGGGATTCGACACCCTCACATGCAGGCATATGCGCAGGCAAAACACCAATGCAAATAAAAATAAGTAAAACATTAAAAAATAGATTTTTATGCAATATATTCTGATTATAGTTTCCCCTCTCACAGATCCTCCAGATCCTCTTCACTTCCTCGCCCACCCAACTCCTCTTCCTTTCTTTTCCTCATTAGGAAACAAACAGGCATGTAAAAAAAAATAATAAAATAAGATAAAATACAAAGAACCAATCCAACATAGGGCACAATAATAAAACAAACAAATAAAAGAGCCAAAGCAAAAGCAGAAGAAACACAGACACACTCTCTCATACACAGAAATCCTTTAAAAACCAAATTGGAAAACAGAATATGTGAGCGAAAGAGCTGTAAGGTTAAAATAGAAGAAAGGGCCCAGAGAAAGTGTTATGAGGCAAAAATCTTCCAAAAGTAACATTAAGTTCATTCTGTATTGGCCATCTACCTACTGCTAGGCATGGGGGTGTATATTCTCAGTGAGATTCCACTATAGAAGACTACTTTTTCTTTTGTGAGTTGTTGTCAGCTGGAAATAGACTCTGTTAGCATCAGAAGCTGTTTACAGCCAGCCTCTGAATCCAGCAATATTATCCCTAAACGACGGGACCCTCCTGTGTCCATTGCCATGGCAACCACCACACACACCCCCTCCCCCTGCATGTGCCTTACCTGTGTCATTGCTTCACTTGCATGAGTCACCACCTGTGTTGCCTATGTCACAGCCTGGAGAAAAGACACGGACTCTGACCCATAGCCCTCTTTCAATAAAGACCTCCCAAAGGGAGAAGTGTGCTGGCTTTATGTGATTTGTCTGGGAGTACACTGTTTTTTCAACTAACAGATTCTAGGTTAGGGATGGTGGCTTTAGTCTACACCCCTTCTGAGCACTGGGATTCCACCTGATGTAGACCTGTGTAGTACCCGTAACTGCTGCTCAGTCTCCGTGAGTTATATGTACGCCAGTCCTGTTGTGTCTACAAGGCCTTGTTTCCTTGGTGTCCTTCATCCTCACTGGCTCTCAGAATCTTTCTGCCTCCTCTTTCACAAGGTTCCCTGAGCCCTGTTGGAAAAGAGTTGATGGAGAACTCTCATTCAGCTCCTCCTGTACCATGCCTGCCTGGATGCTGCCATGCTCCAGCCTTGATGATAAGGCACTAAACTTCTGAACCTATAAGCACCTATTTATTGTCCCTTATAAGACTTGCCTTGGTCATGGTGTCTGTTCACAGCAGTAAAACCCTAACTAATATAAATTGCTTTGGGGTTTACTGTACCCTCCCCCTGAAAAATACTGTTTGTAAACTTCAGCATTATTTTTAGAAATTTTATTTATTGTTCTTGAATTCCAATCATCTCTGTAATTGTGGCAAGCACATGTGATGGTCTCAAGTGTAAAGGTTGGCCGCTGAAAGTAGAATATCATTTATCTCTTTATTTCTCTCCTCTTTCTCTGAATTATCACTTAAATGGGTCTAACAGAGTTTGTAAAAGCTGACTTTTAACAATATCATGGAAAACGTTTTGGATTATAAAGGAACAGGGGACAAGAAAGAAAAAAAGAAGGGAGGAAGAAAGGAAGGAGAAAGAAAGAAAGAAAGAAAGAAAGAAAGAAAGAAAGAAAGAAAGAAAGAAAGAAAGAAAGAAAGAAAGAGAAGAAAGGAAAACCAGGCAACCAAAAAATCTGTTTTAGCACTACTGTGAAAGTCTGCTAACAAAATTCAGTGAAAATGATATATACAATGTAAAATCATTTGAACACTGCATGAGGAATTTTAAAAACATGAATTACTATCGTAATTCATCACTCTCCCGTCTTAGACTTGGAGAGAGATGTGGGTTAGCATCTGCTCCTGATTTGGATTCCCAGAGACAACCCAGTCACTGAACTTGAACCATGTATACTTGTTTCAATAGAAGTAGGTATGGGCTGCTGGTGTTCACATGTGCAAATTATGAATCTGTACATGTGTAGGACAAATACGAAAACACAAACTACTGTGAAGATGTTAAAAAGAGAGAATGAAACACAGGGAGTTGTCATACAATGAAAAAGAGGCTGAAAAGCTGAACAGGATGTGTTAACTCCAACAAGATCAGCAGCAGCAGGAAAATCCAAGCATCTTTTCATAAGCAGCAAAGGAAAAGACATCTGTTAGAGCCTGGGGCTGGGTGGACTAGAAACTGCGTAAGTAGGAAGAACTGCAAATGGGGTCTAAGGAAGAAATAATGCTCTTGCCTGTAATACTAGAGAACAGAGAGAGATGTTCACGGAGCTCTCTTGTCTTGCCTATGCTGCTTTTTGTCTGAACTAAGACCCAGTCACCAGCCACTCCCAAAGCCCAACATGTAGTTTAAAGGAATCAATCAATTATCTGAAAGTCAACAATGAGATCCCACCACTCATCTGATCCCAGATTATCTAGTCTAAACCAGTGACAGTGCTTATCTCTAGATATTAATGCATTAAATATAATAAGAAATAAATATATAAATAAAACAAAATAAGAAATTAAGTATTTGAGATAGTTGCCATTCAACAATTTATTTCCTTCCTTCCTGCTTCAGATTGCTCTGAATTGCATAATTACTTATTAAAATTCTTTTTCATTGCATTAAATTATTTACTCCAAATAATAGCAAAAAGGGTTATAGATTAGGTTGTATGGATAATAATAATAATATAATGCATCATATGAAATAGTAAGGAAGACAGGAAGAGTGACAGTGGACACAAGCAAATGTACTCAGAGAAGTAAAGATGATGTTGTGATAGGTTTGGACAGAGAAAGGAGAAATAGAGGGGCCTCCTGATATCCCGAGAAGGTCTCAAGTGGAGATAGCAAGACCTTTTGTTTTGTTTTCTCGAGACAGGGTTTCTCTGTGTAGCCCTGGCTGTCCTGGAACTCACTCTGTAGACCAGGATGACCTCGAACTCAGAAATCTACCTGCCTCTGCCTCCCAAGTGCTGGGATTAAAGGTGTGTACCACCACTGCACAGGGAGATAACAAGACTTAAAGGTCACAGAGATACTACTAACATTGCTTGCCCCTGCATTTTACACATTCTTGATGAAAGTAACCAGGTTAGCAATGGATTCAAAGAGAGTTAAGGAAGTCTGGTCAGGGAAACATACTAAGAAGGAGTCAGTGGGAAAAGAAATGGGAAAAGGGAGTATATGACACACCATGATACAAAACCAGATGGAATTTTGCACAACAATACAATCATAATTGTTGGCATGCATTTCCTATTGAGTAAAATTTGTTTCACTATGGGACAAGTATATGATATCACTCCTCTCTAAATACTGAATATGGTCAAACTATGTGAACTTCCTGAAATAAATGTTAAGCCAAATAGCAGTTCCTCCTTCCTCAAACTTTGGTCAGGTTATATGCTACCAGCCATATAAAATACATTTTCTAGGTTACTTCCACCTGTTTCTTTTAAAAATATAATTATATTATATTTTTATAAGAGAAATATAAAACACCAGAGAAACTGCTTCTTGCAGTACATGGTAACTAGCATAGAGAACACTAAGTGGTCAACAAGCAGAGAAGCAGACTGAGGAGTGCTCAATCCTAAACAGGGCCTACACACTACATCCCTTTTCCCAAGGTTCAATGATCTTTGAGAAAAAGAAGGGTGGAAAGATTTTTAAAGTCAGAGGTGGTCATAACATTAGGAAATGGTGTTTTTCAAACACTATGGCAGATGAATATATGAACTCACAGAGACTGTGACAGTATGCATAAGCTCCCATACAAACTCCAACCAGACAAAATCTCAACATAGAAAAGGAGAAATGGGTAGGAAATCCTACCACTGACTGAAGGGGATATTTGCGTGTGATAGCTGCTGAAGAGAGACAGTAAGGTTTTTGTTTTTCTCTGTTTTTAAGGATGTGAGCCTTGGCAGGTTGGGCACATGCAAAGACAAGCCCCTGCCCCAAGATTAACTGGGCAACACAAGCTGAACTCAATGGGAGGGGAGACAATAGGAAATGCCAAATTGGGTGGGAAGGCTTGGGAGGGTGGAGGGTCTGGAGAAGGAGAATGAATATGTTCAAAATGCAGTGTTTGAAATTCTCAAAGAATGAATTAAAATGCTGCTTAAATTAAAATATGTCATAAATTCTATTGCAGTGTATTCCTGTTGCCTAAATCTGATAGGCTGGCAGATTAGTGTTCTTGTGAACAGCTGAGCAATCTCTTGTACATTTTTGGCAGATTTATTATAAAATTTTAAAACATAGGATAGCTCCTATTATAAAAGTGTATTAAAATAGACTAGAAAATTAAGATTTTTTTTTCTGAATTGTATATCCTTGTGTTGGCCAATCTGAAACAGAACATTGAGCTAGGATGTCTGTAAGGACACTATTAACCCAAGCACTTTGTGGAACTCTTTACTTCAATATGTGATCATAGGCCTGGCTGCAGTATCAGATTTATGGGATTAGAAACAAGTTCCATGCTACCTATAAGTAGCTTTAAATACATTCACTTTTAATTATTTATGACATCACCAGGAACCCTTAGATGCCATTTTCATTTTCTTTGGCATAAGACCTTTAAGATGTCATAGTTTCTTTTCCTGTTGTTGTGATAAGACACCTGTCAAGAAAAAAAAAAAAGATCTGAAGACATATGAAGAGGTGTTTTAGAGGTTAAGAGCAATGGCTGTTCTTCCAGTGGACTCTGTTTTATTTTTAGCACTCACATGGCAGCTCACAACTATCTGTAACTTCAGTCCTGGGAAAGTGATGCCTTCTTTGGGACTTTGCAGGCACCGGACTTACAAAGGTAAACAGATATACATATAGGCAAAACTATCATATACATAGAAAATAATTTTAAAAGAGAAGTAACTTGGATAAAGAGGAATTTATGTCAATTTATAGCTTGAGGGAATGGTCTACCCTGGGACTTATACCTGTAGGAGTTTGGGGCAACTTGTGCACTTACAGTTAGGAGGTAGAGTAAAAAATGCTGGTGATCAGTTGACTTTCTCCTTTGTATTTATTTAATCTGGGACCTCAGCCTGTGGAATAATGGTAGTTGTATTCAGCAAATCTTCACACCTCAGCCAATCTAATCAAATGATCAAATAATCCCTGACAGGTCTAACCAGTAATTTACCTAATCTAGATAATTTATCAGAGGTTTACCTTCTAGATCATTCAAGATCAGCAGCTATCACATTAAAATGTCCCAAGTTTTGAGAAATGAGAGGGTAACAAGCAAAGCAAAGATTAGAGAGACAGGTAATGTGACCCAAAAGAGGAAAGCCAGAAGAAACTGAAAGGAGTCTAGGAGGAGATAACAAACAGATTGTTTTTAGAGAAATGCTATTGCTGCTATTGGTGCAGTGGCAGCTGCTGCTGAATCCCAGAGTGCAGTGAGGCTCCAAAGTTGAGTCCAGCAGCAGAGCCGAAAGGGCAGGACCACATGAGCAAGACAGATGGACAGCTGTTCCAGATGGGCAGACAGCAATTGAAGTAAGTGACATCGACAGCAGGGACTGAGCTAAATGGAAGGTCCTGGGACATTTGAGATTCCTCAGGCCTTGGCACATACCTTGGGTGGTCACATGACCAGCTGGCTGACCTTCTTGATCATCTGTGTAGTGCCCAGCATCCTTCTGGGGCATCCCAAGGCTGGGTCGTAACCCTTCACACCGTGCACATGAATGGCTTTTGCTACCGATGTTGTCACGTTGCCTCTGCTGAAATCACTAAACAGCCTGCGGTGAGCAGGATTCAAACCATTTTGCTCAAGATTCTAAGTCATCTCGGGTTTAATGAAAGGTTTCTAGCACATTTGGGACTTAGTTATTTAAAATACAAAATATTCTAGTACGTACTGATTTCTTCAGGACATACACAAAATGTAGTTTTGCATTTTCTCAGGTACGCTGCATAACATGAGCTGTATTTTATCATAATATCATAATATAAAAAGGTATTTTTAAAAAATATAAATTATACAATTATACTAAAACACTACATTATTTTTAAGTGATTATAATATGATGAGTTAATTTCATAGCCACATTTGCAAAAAGAAAAAAAAGGTAAGGCAGAGAATTAAGAAACTAGAAGTTAAAACAAATAATCTGCACTCATTTTTATAATAAACCACTCAGGTAAGTTCCAAAGCAATAAAAGAAAATAGAATATAATACATAATAGTGGTAACTGTTTTCTTTTATAATATAATTCTTAAAATGCGTATTATGGAGGAAAAGAAATTCATCTTACTTTAGGAAATTTTGTTTCAAGATCAAATTAGAAAATGAGATTAAACTTCAAAATGAACTTTAGAATGAGGGTCTCGAAGGGGCAGGGGGACAGTCTATTTGCATGTCTCTATCTGAGGGTTCTGGTGTTGAAGAGAAAAAAAAAGATGGTTTTCATTATGAAAGAAAATACCAGAAGAC